>OZ034968.1:40527185-41262185 GCA_964030785.1 Siderastrea siderea
CTGCTTCGTTACACAGAAGACGGTTGTTGTTGGTTGTATTTCTTGTTGGCGGAGTTTGTGGTTACAACACTAGACGAATCAAAAGCTTGGAAACAATTGTTCCTTTACTTTCATGCACCAAGAATACCCAGGCCGGTAGAAGGGGGAGGGGCGGGGGGGGGGGGGGGGGGGCTCGAGCCCCAGAATTTTTGGAAGTTGAAAAACATTACGATAAATGAGCCAAAAATATATAATTAAAACGAATTAATGTACAACGAATAGTCTTTAATGCTGATGCTAAAAGTTCCTTTTTTAATTTCACCACCTTTAACAGGGTTTGACATCTGTTGAGTCACTAGCCACCGGGCAAGTGGGCTTCACCCATGCATATCACCTTGACCCTGGCAGTATAGCTTTACTGTGAAGGACCTTGATGCCTTTAATAGCTAAGCGAATGCTGTGTATTTGCTGCAAGCTTTAAGCTCATCATGTTGTTTTAAAACAAGTCTAAGGAACAAAACTATATTTATCTCACCAATCGAGTGATAAAAGTTACGTAAACTTTTACGAGAGTTAGGTAAAATAGGTCCGAAATTCGTAGCTTGGCTGTCGAAATGTTTCAATTTTACCAAACCTTGTATCTTTAAGGGTACTTTTTTAAAACTGATGCTATAAATCTGGTGGATGTTGCCAAGAGCTTTGTCGACAAAAAAGCAAACAGGAAGCACCTTTTTGGCAAATTGTCAACGAACGATGTAACCGAAAAGGTATCATTTTTGACGAGATCGACACAAACTGTGGCATTGTGATTAGAGTTAGTATCTATATGGGTGTGTATTTTGAAGGAGGGGGAGGCTTTGACTAGGCCAATTTGCTCGCAGCATTTATTTCAGCCTTGCTACGGGCCTGATACCACAAGTTACAAGTCAACGAACTCTTGAGTACAATGACGATATGTCCCAGCCATCATGCAAAACTTGGAATGGTGTCGACCAGAAGTTGCAGCACAAGGGTCCGGGTCCCGGGCCACGGTAAGGAAAAGGGGTGGCCAAAAAGTGAAAGAGGACTGGGGAAAAAGGGATCTGAAGTTATCGTTACGCGAGACTGGTTCGCTTGTAAAAGTTGGATCAGGTGAGTTTTCTATTCGCTTGTGGTCTATCCGAATATTAGCCAGGTTATCGATGGAAGCCTCACTCTTCTCTTCTTCATCATTAAGGTGTATGTAGAACGTGAAAGAGGTAATAGACGTTTAAGGGCAAGAAGCTTGACGTATTTCTGTTATGATATCCTCACATCCATTATGATAAGTATGCTGGCTGCTGTGAGAGATCTCGCTCACTGGGAACCTGTCTCAGTAAGATTCGTAAACAGAAATTCAGGAACAGAACCTCATTTTTTGTTACCATGGTTACGTGCCATATTTCACAGTCTTCAAACAGCACTGGCGCTGTTAGAAGCCCCACTCATTAGTCAGGACACACTTATGTAGACTATACCAAACAGCTAACAAGAGACCACAGTTAAAAACTTCGATCGTACCCATTTGTTATGAAGAGAGTACCCTTCCTGTCCAAAACTCCATCCAACACATTAACACCCAGCTGACTTTCACTCCTGATATAACTGTGCCTTCAGCCTGCCCTGTGCCAGCTGAGAACCAGCAGACTGACACCAATGATCATAGGTACAATACCCGCTCGTCAATTAACAAAAGGGAACCCCTTGTAGTTATAGGTTTTCCCCGTATTAAAGTTGGGTCTATTTAACCATAGCGCCACTTCTGTTGCACCACTCAGCTGTAAGCTTGTACAACGGTTGGAATTGCGTTTCAGACAAACGGTAGCAAATACAATTTTTAATGGTTGTAACCACAATGGTAATAAGTAAGAAAGACACACAACGCCATTAAAACCACGAATAATCCTTGCAATTAACACTGGACGTTATTTTACTTCACCTCAAGGGTTTTGCTCTTCCCCTACCCCCTAAAATGCCTTTGATACGCATTGCGTGACAAACCAAATACGCACGCGGCGCCTTCCACGTTTGGTCCCAGTTTAGCAGTTAAGTCAGATGTTGCTTTCGGCACTGAAAACTGAGCAACACTCGTATTAAATCAACTGAACCGTTGAGTAAGATGCCGTAGTGCAGAAAGATGTCGAACGCTTTACAAGAAAAGATGGTGTCGTTGAGCTGTTTGACGGTTTACAATACGTTGGCCCATTTGGCGGTGTTCATTCGGTTCATTGGACGTCATCAGCAGGACCAAAATTCGTCGAACGGCAAGAGAATCACTCGGAAATGGCCTCTGGACCTGTCCTCTACAGCAAATGAGGTAAGAGCACTTCGAACTGTTTTTCTGTTTGACGTTTTCGATTTCATATGGGTCGAAAAACATTAAAATATGTGCATGACTCGCGAATGGCATGTTGCCAGGAAGGGTCAAAAGGCCTGCATTTCAACGGAGGCTGTAAACTGCAGGTTGCAGGTTGCAGGTTGCAGGTTGCAGATGCAGGTTGGAGGTGCAGGTGCAGGTTGCAGGTTGCGGGTTACAGGATTGTTTTGTTGGACTAGACTCTTCGTTAGAGTCGGGTCGTGGGTCATACAGTTTCACCAGGTGTGTTCTGCAGGTTTTATTTGGCATGTATGTAGCTGGTCTGTTCAAGCGCGTGTCTGTATAATATTTATCAGAAACATCGACAAAATAAAAGTTAACGAGTCTCAACTTTTTTTTCCGCGTATTGCTTTCATGAGGATCAATTTGTGGCGGATAAAAAGTAAATGTGCTAATACTTCCACTTGTGGTTTAATAGATCTTTTCACGCAGCTACTCTTTTGCATGAAAACAAACATTTTGCACGTCTACCTTCGCATTGAAAAACTTGAGAACGAGTTTAGACGTAGAAAAAAAAAAGTTTTTTATTCTTCAGGGACTCAACATGCACGCTTGTGGTTAAAAAACATGCAGACGTCACATGCATGATATCTGCTGCACGCTTGCGGTGTAATCTTTACATGGGAAACTTTCAAAGAAAGACATTTTAGTGACGTGATCGGAGGGTGTGAACTGCAGGTTGCAGGTGCAGGTTGCAGGTTGCAGGTTGCAGGTTGCAGGTGCAAGTTGTAGGTTGCAGGTTGCGGGTTGTATGTAGCGGGTTGCAAGTTGCTGGTTGCAGGTTAATTACAAAGTAAAAAGCAGTTAATTAAAGGATAACAAAATTAAAGGAGTAAGAATGGCTTCAATTATTGTGTAAAAATTGTCCTTTTTATATGAAAAGGCATGCCATAAAAAAAGTCTCCCAAGTAGCTTAGTTAGGACGAAGGAATATCAAACGTTGAACAAAAGAGACTTGGCAAAGACAGAGGTGTCATGCCGATGGGGTCATACAGTTTTACCAGGTTTTGTTCAGCAGGTTTAATTTTGCATGTTTGTAAGTTCGAGGGGAGCATTTTTGTTGTACATTATCACCAATCCGAACCAAATAAAATCCATGATTAACACGTGATAAGCCGATAACATCGACAAAAGCAACGAGTTTCAAGAATTTTATTTTTTCACGAGCGTTTCTGTGTCTTGCTTTAATAAGCATAAATTTGTGGCGGATAAAAAGTGAAAGTGCTAATACTTTCACACGGTTGTGGTTAAAAATGTACACGTTGCGCTTGTATAAAAGAGTAGTTATATACTTGGGGGTACGAGCGCATTTTTTCAAAATGTGCTCTTACCAATCCCAAGTATTAACTACTTTCCATCAAATGGAAATATTTTATGGAAATCTATATGTTGGTAGGAGCCGAGCAGGCTCGGGAAGTCGTCACTTTAGTGACGAGTGAGGCTCCTTCCAGCTTACTGTGGGTAGAGACGTAGTCTCGTAGGGCGCAGTAAGCAATATGGTTTCATATGCTAGATCCATATTTTTAGCATTGGGGAACAAAAGCGGAGCTTTTGTGAGGCAGTGAATTGATCGCAAAGCGATCAAGAGGGGATGTTTCTTTTTGCGATGCTGGTATATTGGTTCCATTCTATATCTCCATCACATGACTATCATATGCTAGATCCATATTTTTAGCATTGGGGAACAAAAGCGGAGCTTTTGTGAGGCAGTGAATTGATCGCAAAGCGATCAAGAGGGGATGTTTCTTTTTGCGATGCTGGTATATTGGTTCCATTCTATATCTCCATCACATGACTATCATATGCTAGATCCATATTTTTAGCATTGGGGAACAAAAGCGGAGCTTTTGTGAGGCAGTGAATTGATCGCAAAGCGATCAAGAGGGGAAGTTTCTTTTTGCGATGCTGGTTCCATTTGATGAAATCTATATGTTTTTATTTCATATCGTGCCAGAGCATTTTTACATCTGATGAAATCTATATGTTTTTATTTCATGGGAAATCTATTTGGTATTATCTCATGGAAAAATCTATATGGTATTATCTCATGGGAAATCTATTTGGTATTATCTCATAGTTGGGAGTACGAGCGCAGTTTGCCATCGGATGAATATTACTTAAAAATATAATATCATATAATAGTATAGAATGTATTGTAACTCAGATATTCACGATTACCTGAAAGAATCAGAAGTTGTTTGTCCTTTTTGTGACGAAAAAATAGAAGATTTTAATAAAAAACCGAAAGATGATGAATGCTGTGATAATCAGGAGGTTATAACAACTGATGGAATGCAAGTTTGTCGAAGTTGTGGTGTTGTACAAGGATATAATTATGCAAAAGAATATGTTGATTTCTATGAGAATAGACATAGATTTATAAGAAAATCTGTTTACCATCGAGAGTACCACATTAACAACCTGTTACTGAAAATCGAAGAAAAATATAATATAGAAATATCACACCATCAAAAATGTAAAATTGAACGAGTTTTTGTAGAGATAGGTAATATTATTGATCAAGTAAATGGTACAAGGAAAAGAATGATTAGCGTTAATTTTATTATGAGAAAGATATTCAAGATGATGGGAATACCTTACAAAAATATTCCAATTAGCAAATCTAAAAAAACATTGGCCTTTTATGATCGGTATTGGACAACTATTATGTCTCTTATTGGTGATAAGATAAAATCTATTATTGGATGAATACCTTATTATATTTCTTTTCAAATTTGTCAGTTAACGGACACATATCAATGATTATATCATCAAGAACTTTAACATAATCAAGAAATTCTTTGTCATTATACTCCAGTCCTCTCATAAAAGACCGCAAATCTATTAAAACCTTTTCATATGAGGTGTACGCGAATTTACACATCTCAATCTTTCTTTTGTAATTTTTAGCCTCTGAAAATGTTTTAAGCAATATACCAGTACCAGATATTACCCCAAGAGGAATAGGGTTTAGTGTTACACCACCAACTACTGTTCCTGTTACTACCAATAAAGCAGATCCAATATTACATGCAAGTTCTGCTCTTTTGAAATATTTGAAAGTCATTTTGAAAAGCCAATATTTTTTATGATAGAATTTGTACAATGCTTTCAACTCAGATATTTGTTCTTCCGTTAATTTTTCTGAAACATGGTTCCAATTGAATATATTCTTCATATTATATGATTATATATTTTAGTTGAGTGAAATCGGATCATAATCATTGACATACCATCTACAAAGTACGTAATGGTGAAGTTTGATATTTGATTCAGTAAGATTTTTACCTTTATAAAGACAATAAAAAGCTATATCGCCTTTCAAGCCTGCAATACCAGAGGTATTCAAATCTCCAAATGTCATGTTAGTACTTCCTTGTGATGTTCTTGCTGTAAAATTAGCTAATTTTTTGCCGTTACACCATGTTTCAGAAGTGTTGTTACCACCAGGTACATCCCAGTGAATTGATAAACAGATCCATTTATTCAGTTCACCCGCATTAGCTTTTGATTGGTATGGTGCTGTAGCATTCTTACTATTAAAAGATCTTGATCCAATGACAATATGCTGATTTGTTGTTCCACTTATAAGTAACTCACCAGTCGGCGAGAATGCAACAAATTTGTCATAACCTCCATTATCGTGTCCGAAAAGTCCATTACGAACGGCATAAGATCCTGTGTATGAATTCAATCGATAAACAATGAAAACATTAACAATATCAGCTTGTCCAGAACCAGGATTTAAATTTATGTTTGATAACATTCGCTTATTTCCATCGAATTTTAAATAATATCGATAATTGATTTTTTCGGCTTTTGTACATAAAATTGGTCTATTTGCTTGTGTTGTTTGATTAGAATGATTTTCTTTAAGAGATTGATCAAAAAGATCTGATACTGCTCTAGTTGAATTATCAAAAGTAACCTCAGATGGAATACCTCGGTCTATCTTATATAAGCAATCAGCTAGTTGATAACTTTCCCAGAATAAAGTTTCTGATAATTGTAATCGTATTTCAGACTTCAATGCAGTCATTTTAATATCAACCTCTTGTTTAGCGTATACGTAATTATGTAAATGATGTTTTTCATAGTCTGTGAAACTTGACATATATTCTTTGTTTATATTATTCTAGATAAGAACCATTTCTCTTTTCCTCTAATAAAATTTTATGAAATTCTAAGCTGCCTATATCAATGAATTTATTAATCAAACCTACTTTTTTAACATATCCGTCATAGTCTATTTCAAGTTGTCTACTTTGAAAGTTAACAGGTGCAGCGAATGTTTCTTGGACATGAGATGAGTAATTACTCAAACTGAATTTATGTAAATTATTAGAGCCGTTATAGCATATCCATACAAAAATTTGCTTGTTTTGGAAGTCGGTTGTGAATGTTTTTTGATAAATTTTGGAGCGAGCATCAATTATTAATTTTTTATCGGTGATCTGATATCGAGGATGGAATTTAACATGAATGCCCAAAGTGTTTGACCAACTGATTTCACATGTTTTGGTTGTATCGTGCAAAAAAGACATGAAGAATGTAAAACTTGTATTATGATTGAATATATCAACTGTTCGAATATGTGTCTTTATATTTAATTGTAAACCATTTTTTGAACTATAAAAATTTATAAGACGATTTGTGCCGAGGATGAAATTAGGTCGTAGACCACTAATAACAACACCAGATGCACCATTTGCGAGATTAAACGTGCTTGTTTCTTCTAGATCATAAAAATCATTACCGAAAATAGTTCTGTATATATAATCCTTAGTGTAATAAGATAATTCATTTATTTTTGTTTCCACAATATTCAAAGAACGTTTATTGCAGGCATCACCTTCATTTAATGGATCGTCTAAATTGATTATTTTATGATTATTTAAATCAAGATCCGTTTCCATCGCCATTTTGCCATTTTTAATAACAAAAGCCATGTCATAGACACTTGGGTCAACGTTTGAAATTGTTTCTTTAACACCATAGACAATTAAATGCCCAATTGTTAAAAATGATGGATTACTGACTGTACCGTGCAAATCAAGATAAAGGAATTGTGGAGGTGAGCTACCCCATCTGCGTAAATGGATAACTGTTTTGGTGTAATCCTTGAATGTTTTGGTTGTTTCATCAGAAATTGAAATCGTTTTTCCTTGAGCTGTTACAGTTATCTCATTCATTTCTGGCGGAAACCATTCAACGACCATTGTGTAATACCCGACTGGAAGTTTATATAAGTTAAAACCGAGGCGTGACTGGTACTTGTTGGGTGAGCTTTTTTCAAACAAGAGTTGAAGTTGGTAAGCTTTTTTATTAATTTGATGTGGAGAATTGGGAAAATCAACAATACCCAAAACATTGATATTTTTTTCACTCGAAGATTCATCATCGTCTTCCATTAAGTATCTGAAGGCGTCCCTTTTTTGACCTGAGTTATTGATATGAGATTCACGAATTTTTTGAGTGACAAGATTTCTCAAATCTTTTATTTCCTCTTGCACAAAATCAACATTAGCTGCGGATTTCGAGTCTCTGTAATCGGTTTGTAAGTTAACAATTTTATTGTTATTTAAATTCAAGTTTCCAGACATACTTGTTGTGCCATCAAGTTTGAGATAATTTTTTTGTGTTTCAGTAATTCTTTTATTGACAAATTCTACATTTGTGGCGTCTTTTTGATTTGATGGTAATTTAAGATTAGTAATTGATTTATTTGTCATATCAATATCAACATTTTTATCCAATTTTTTCACAAGTTGGTTATCGACATATTTTTTATTTGTTGCATGATCTGCCTGTGTGGGGTCTTTCACATTGAAAATTGTATTATTATTCATATCAATATTTGCTTCCATTTGACCTCCTTCCTTCTTTGACAAGAATATCTCCCTTTGTGATTCATAACTTATAACCTTGTTGAGATCGCCATGAACTGGATAATTGTCTTTTGGGACAACGAGTGATCCAGTCATCGTATCACCAGATATTGCGACAAATTTAGATGCATCAATAATGGGAATCTTAGCTATTTCAGAATCAATATATTGTTTAGTAACAACGTCGTTATTATTAGTTCCCTGTTTTACATTAACCAGTTTTTTGTTTTGCATATCATAATCATTATTTGAATCTAATTTAAATCCAATACCAGGTAAACCTCTTGAACCTATCTTACCTAGTCCTTGAGAATCATCATGATTAAGGATACCGTTTGTATAACTCATATAATATTAGTTTAGATTTTTTCGTCGAAATTTCGGGCTACCTTTTTTTTGACCTTATCAACATACAAAAAACTATATGGATCCTTAGTGGCTTTCTGATAATCTGATTTATTTATGTTCAGTTCTCGGCAAATCATCGATTGCTCGTTTATAGAAGGAAAATCAAAAACACAAAAATGTGAACTATTCAGTCTTATTGTTTTATCGGTTCCGTAATAGCTTTGACTTAAATATATACAACAGCAATTTTTGTTTCTAGAATTGGTAAAGTAGTCACGTATCCGTTCGTCATTTTTCTTACCTGCATTCAAATAGTCATCAAATATGATTAATTTTTGGTTTTCATCAGACAAATCTGTCAGAGGGATGATTTCATCGTTACTTGCTTCTATCACGTCATAACCGACCTCTTTTGATTTTGATATTGGTTCAAGAGATTTCAACAGATGCTTATATTTGCTTTGTTGGAGATTGCGAGCATAAAGGTATATCTTATCAAAATATAGAAGCCTATATATCATATCAAGCAAAAGGTTAGTCTTGCCACCACCAGAGGGAGCACAAATAAGCATCCTAAAACATCGGTTTGGCATGAAACTCTTTAATTGAACAAAATCGTTGTTTTCATCATCTTGAATGTCGTAATTTTGAATCTTCATATGATAATATGTTATACAATTTTATCGCATGACGACACGTTATACGAGCGTTTTTATATATGATAACCCTAATTTTTCCGAACAAAATACGAAATTTTATGTAAACAAATGATATAATGAGTTTACTCAAATGGAAACAATTAGCAGAGAGCCGATCCGAGCTTGGTGAAAAGATTAACACGGTGAGAGAGACAATAAAACAAAAAACGATATCTGATCAAATGGGTGAAGTCGAGGCAGAGAAACTTTTCAAACCTATAACATCTGAGTTAAAGGAACTCACATTACCTAAAATGCCATTGAGAAGATTACCAAAGAAAAAGCGACCTGTTCCAGATTATGGAATAGCTATTGATGATGAAGTGCCTGATTATGGATTGGATGATTTGTTTGATCAACCTGTTTTACCTGAAAACGAGAAACAGATAGTTCCAAAACCTCCATCTTATGAAGATGTCCTTGAGGATTTAGCATCAGGTAAAAAACAAATGTATATAGATCGAGAATACATGTATGAACCAGAAGATCTTCCACCTGAATACGAAGAAGAAGAAGTACCTGATTACGAAATTCTTGAAGAGGATAGAATAAATCAAGTTTTGGATGAACTTCAAATTCCTAACTATGATGATATTGAATTACGACTTCAACAAGAAGATATGAATAACAAAAAGAGGAAATCTTATCTTACCAAGACCCTTCAAAAGGCTAAAGATAAAAGGTATCAACTAACTGGCTATTGGAGTGGTATCACTAAAAAATTAAATAGGGGTTTAATGACTGAAGCTGAGGCTCAATATCGAAGAAAAATTATTCAAGATACAAGAAAGGTTCTAAATGATTATATCAATTACAACAATCAAAAAATAAAAAATATTAAAGGGTCTGGTTTGAAGAAAAAAACAAAAAAGGTGGACAGGTAATGTTTTTCAACAATCCGACAGAAATGTTGAAAAAGCTTGAGCTGATTATCGGATCAAAGGTTGCTGGTAATAATAGCATCGAACTACGGAATACAGGTGTCGCTCTTCTCGACATCTTGTTGAGAAACTCTATTTTGAACAGACCGCAATACAACAAAATATACAGAAACTATTTTAGTCTAAACTAATCATATAAATGAATAGACAACTTGTATTATCCAGTCATATCGTCAAAGGTATAAGTGGTAATAAACCATCGGATTTCACAATCAAATACAGTAATCCGATAATACTAGATTCAAACAGACAATATGAAATCGGCCTAGACCGAATCATTTCGATGTCATTCACTTGGTTTAATGTGACAAACGAACTCAATAATCAGAAAATAAGATATTCGAAAGATAGTGGTACTAATTGGACGGAAATTTTATTCAACCCTGGAGTATGGAATTACATTGATTTTGACAATTTAATCAAAGAAAAAACAAAAACAGGAACCTCATCAAACCCTCAATATCCAATCACTCTGGAGTTTAACGATACTGTATTCAGGACAATAATAACACTAGCCTCAAATTACAGATTAGATCTTACTCAAAGTAATTTTAATGATCTTATTGGTTTCAATAAAAAGATTCTAACAAGTAGTGTAAATGTTGGAGATTACATTCCTAATCTCTCACAAGACAGAGAAATATTGAATGTTCATTGTGATTTGATAAGTGACAGTCTTGTCGATGGTGAAGAGTCAGATATTATATATAGTTTCAGTACCTCAACTCTCACCCCGAGTTATAGTTTCACACAAGAGCCTCGACGAGTTCAGTACAACCCGTGTAATAAAAATACGATCAATAAAATTCGGATATATATAACAGATGGCAAACGAAGAATTATAGATCTTAATCATAGTGACACTTCATTCAGTTTGATTTTAAGAGAGAAGAGAGATTAATCTAACTAATAGTTATATATGTCGTCGTATGAATACAAGCGAATTTATCACCCGAAACTAGGTCGTTTTGTGTATAAGCATAAAGGATCTGGGATTATTGTTGATAACATATTCAAACCAGTTGGAAGGGTGTTAAGTAAAGTTCCAGAAATGGTTTTAAAACCTTTTGCCAAAAAAGCGCTTGAATCTGGTATTTCACATGCTGGAGACAAACTGGGAAAAAAAGCAGCTGAAAAAAGCGGAGAGCTTATTATGAGAAAATTACATGGTTCAACTAAACAATCAATGAAACCAACCAAACCTACTAAACCAAAACAAGAAGACTACAACATGATTCTGAATAGACTTATATCTGGTACTGGTTATTAAAAAGTGAATTTTATCTAAAATACTCATATAAATGAGTTTCAGAACAAATGAAAATCTACAACGATACGAATACGTTCGTTTCCATTTGGATAATGTCATTGAGCAACCTGCTAACAATCAAAGCCAGAAAAAGACAGGTTACAGATTCACAATTAACGATAGGTCGACTATGTTCGATTTTTTTAATGGGTATTTCGAAATAACTAAAGAGCTTCAAAAAAGGGCAGATGGTACTGGATATGCTCAAGCAGATCGCATCACCATGATAAACGGATCTCACAGTCTAATCAGACATATGGTTATCAAATCTTCAGGCAAAATTGTGTATGAGAGTGATAATTTGCATCGAATAACGAATGTGAAAAATTTACTCGAATACAGTGATGATTTTAGTAGATCTGTTGGAAAGAATTCGTTCTGGTATCTTGATACTGATGGAACTACAGCAAATACAAACACAGGTTTCGAAGCCCGTCGCATTTTAACCCAAGCAGCACAAAACAACGGTGGTGGGGGAGCTAAAAGTATTAATGAGATGCTTCCCTTAAACAGATACAGCTTTTTTCAAGAATTAGAAAGAAAAATGTTGCCTCCAATGCAGCTCACAATTGAACTTACATTTAACGAAGACAGTGAACTGATTCACATGGCAAATGGCACAGACCCTGGTCGTGTTGTAGTAAAGAGATTGTATCTTTGGCTCCCAAGATTAATCCCAAAAGACAGCATGTATAGTAATTTCGTTTCAGAGTTTCTCAAGCCAACAACCTGGAAATATATGCGAGATCTCTACAATCAGTCAGCAAATACCAGAGCTATTCAGAATATGTTTCAAATCAGTCCAGCTATCGATGACGTTAAACATGTTTTTATATATCTCCAGAGGACAGACGCACCAAATACTGATGAAGCAGAGAGGAGTCCGTATTTGTTTGACACTTTCAAGTTGAATGCCGCTGACGCTAATAGCTCTCTCTCAAGCTGCCGTTTAGAATACGGAAACAATACATTTTACCCAGACCTCGAATATGATAGTGACTCTAAAATACGGATATTTAATGATCTCATGTCATATGCATTTCGTAAGAACGATTACAATTCAGGAACACAGCTTAATGTTTCCAATTTCACTAGTTTGTATGGATTATTGTATTTCGATTTGTCATATCAGAAAGAGGTAGTGACGAGAGATCCTAAACAGTTGATTCTCCATTATCGTCTCAATGTAGCCCCGGCAGCAAACGTCCGAGCTCATAGCATCGTATTTTACGAGAGTGAGGTTGTAGTAAAGACAGTTGGGAACGAATTGATGATAGTTTAAATAAATAAGTTTTACATTGAATATGTTTTTTAAAAGAGAATTTATCTAACATATATTATATGACACAACTATACGAAATTAAAGTTAGTTTATCACCAAACCAGAAAAATAATCTTAGTAACGCGTATCATAAAAGAGAAACAATAGTTCTAAGGCTCACGAAGGACTCTCTATCTGGGAATGATACTCTGTATGTACCTCAGAATATAGTTAAGCGATTGGAAAAAAATAGAAAATTGAAAAAGGGAATGGACATTAAACTTTCTAAAACAAACATTCGAAAGCAATTAGGTGGATCTCTTCTGTCTACAGTTCTAACACTTGGAAGAACTTTTGCTCCAACGATTGCTAAGACTCTTGGATTGTCGGCTTTAGCTGGAGCAGCTAGTGAAGGAGCATCTCAGATTGTTAAGAAGATATCTGGAAAAGGTGTTCAAACTGGTGGGTTTCTCATACCACAAAATAAAATCGATCAGTTGATAGCATATAAACATCTTTTGACAACCAAACAAAAGAAGGATATATTAAATGCTCTACAAACAGGCTCTGGTGTTCATATAAAACCGACTAAAGTACAAACAGGTGGTTTCTTAGGTACTCTTCTTGCATCAATTGGAGTCCCTTTAGCTATTGAGGCAATAAAGAAGATGACTGGTAAAGGTGCCCCTCAGATGGGACAGCCTAAACAAAGACCACCCAGATCTATACCAGAACCAACTACTGTTAACAATCAAGATGGTGGTTTGTTAGTCCCAATGTATAGAACTCCACCTTTTTATGGAAATTGGCCGAACGGTACAATCGGTATGGGGACTAAAAAAAAAGATCCCAAAAAAAAAGCTCAGAAAAAGGGCAACGGTCTACTATTGGGCAAGAACTCACCCTTCAAAAACGTCCCACTGTTAAACATTCTGTTGTAAAACCGAAATTCCATAAGAATGTCCCATTAAGCAATTATGATTTAATAAAATGGTGTAAATATCTGAATATCCCAATCAAAGATGTTCTGTCTCGAGATGAATCTGTCCCACATAATCATCAACAAGCATTATTCATTTACAATCTTGAACCATCATATATGAGCGGTAGCCATTGGGTGGCTACTTATGTTAAGGACAAAGTCATCAATTACTTTGATAGCTTTGGTTTGCCTCCCTTCCAAGAAATGGTCAATCATGCTAAAAAGAAGAACTTAACATTGCTTCATCAGAACAATCAAATACAAAATTTACTGACGACAACATGTGGATATTTCTGTCTGTACTTTTTGAATGAGATGAATAAGGGTAAATCATATTTTGATCTGCTTCAGGTATTTGATATATATGATACAATGAAGAATGAGAGGTTTCTAGCACGGTATTTCAAAAATATCTAATCATATTATATATGAAATCTTATTGCGTGAAACAAAAGAAGGTCACAGAATGTGTACCTGGGAGTGAAAGATATGAAAAGGCTAAGAATGGGAGGCTTATGCTTAAATGCAAATGCTCTGAATGCGGAATCACTAAGACGAAATTCGTCAAACAGGCGGGAAACGGGTTAGCCCGTCGAAAGGGGCGGGCATACTAGATACAGTAGCATCGACTGGTACTGATTTATTAATTCGCCACGGTATTCCTTGGCTGGGAAAAAAGGCTGTTGAAATGGGAAGATATTATGGATCAGAAGCCTTGAGAAACCCAAAACTGCAGAAAAAGGCTATCGATTATGCTCTGGATAAGTTGAATCCAATGATTCAAAATGTCGGAAGTCAAGCTCTTGATCAATTATCAACCAAAATCAGACCAAATAGAAAGTATAAAACCGACAGAAAGGATTTGGATGGTGCTGGTGTTGATATACATAAACTAATTGGGAAAATACCGAGACCAAAAGCTGGATGGACTCCTGGAAAGTATAAATACATGGGGGCATATAACCCTCTCGATAAACAGTTAGAGTATGATAAAAACACTGGAGAGGTCACCAAGTGGCACGTACAACCTTACAATGAAGTTGATAGAATATCAGCTCATCATGATATTTGTTATGATATGGGGAAAAACAAAGGTGAATGTGACAGAAAAATGATCAAGTCGTTGGATGAAATACCTTATGGACAGATGCCAAAATGGGGGCAAACAGCACGATTTCTAATCAACACGAAGCAGAAACTAGGTCTTGGTGTAACCAAACAAAAGAAGCCAAAAAACGGGAAAGGCCGTCGAGTGAAGAAAACTGGCAAGAAAAATTAGCTGACGAGCTTCATAAACCGATAAAACGTAACTTTACTCGGCGGCGTGTTTTAGTAAACGGCATTGACGAGATATGGTGCTCTGATATCGTTGAGATGCAAAAATTCAGTCGATGGAACGCTGGCTACAGATATCTTTTTATGGTTTTAGATGCATTCTCTAAATACGGTTGGATCGTTCCATTAAAAGATAAAAAGGGTGAAACCGTTATGAATGCTTTTAAAACAATCCTTAAAGAAGGTAGAAAACCGAAATATTTATGGACAGACAAAGGCAAAGAGTATTACAACAAACATGTTAAGGAACTACTTGATAAGAATAAAATAACCTTGTACTCAACTGAGAATGAGGAAAAGTCGTCAGTTTGTGAACGATGGAATCGAACAATCAAGTCGAAGATGTGGAAACAGTTTACTGTTAAAGGTAATACAAAGTATCTTGATATGTTACCAAAATTAGTGAAAGAATACAATAATACAAAACATTCAAGCACGAAGATGACACCAACGGAAGCCAGTAAAAAGAAGAATGAAGGAACTGTCTACTTTAATCTATATGGTGATATGGAAACATCAAAACAGAAACCGAAATTCAAAGTTGGTGATAAGGTTAGAATAAGTAAGTATAAACGGAATGTGTTTGATAAGGGCTATACACCAAATTGGTCTGAGGAAGTTTTCACAGTTGATGAAATCCAATACACCAATCCAATCACATACAAACTAAAGGATCTCAGAGATGAAGACATTCAAGGGAGTTTCTATGAACCCGAATTGCTTAAAGCTACACAAGAGGTATTCAGAATCGATAAAGTCATTCGGAGGGATTATAAAAAGAAGCAAGCTTTGGTTAAGTGGAAGGGGTATAGTGATGAATTCAACAGTTGGATACCGTTCAAGGACTTGAAGGATATATAAAATGATTTAAGCAAATATTATCTAACATATATTATATCGATTGATACAGTATATACTGTTTATTTGCTTTTGGTAGCCAAAAATATAATTGTTTCTGGCTATCTTTAAACAGAAAATAATATATAGCATTAATAGATACATATGGAAATTTTCACTTATGAAGGAAAAAAACTGAATATTATCAAAAAGGATGATGACATATGGTTCCGTGGTAAAACTGTTGCCGACATTTTGGGATATGAAGATACCAAGAAAGCAATTTTCAAACATGTTGATTCTGAAGATAAATGTTCACTTAAGAGGCTCAAATCCAGGGGGGACGAATCGTCCCCCCTGACTGGGAACACCGGAAACACGATTTTCAAACATGTTGATTCTGAAGATAAATGTTCACTTAAGAGGCTCAAATCCAGGGGTAACGAATCGTTACCTTTAACATGGAACACCGGAAACACTATTTATATAAATGAATCCGGACTATACAGCCTAATATTGAGATCCAAAATGGATAAAGCGAAAGAATTCAAACGTTGGGTAACAAAAAAGGTTTTACCATCAATCAGAAAAACCGGTAAGTATGAATTCAACAACAGGCCATACAAAATGCTGACATTCAATATCAACACAGAATATGATTTACATAAAAAGGTAGTCAACTTTATTAGAAACAATTATCCTAAAGCAATCCTAATCCCAACATTAGGTGAAAACCAAATTAATGGTAACATGAGAATAAAATCATACAACATGGGTTATCAGAAGGGAGCTTGTGATCTATTCATTGGAAATATGCATTTGAAGTACACAGCTTTTGCAATCGAATTTAAAACACCAACTGGTAATGGTAAGCTTTCAGAAGAACAGAAGATGATGCTCCAAGAGTATGAAAACAACAATTACAAAATATTAGTCAGCAACGATTATGATGAAATCATTAAAGAAATCATACTTTATTTCCAGGGTGTAAGAATCAAATGCAAACATTGTTCCAGAAAATTCAAGTCAACAGAAACATTAAGCAATCATTTGAAATTCATAACTTATAAAGAGAAAAATAATATATAGATTATATATATGGAAAATCAAAATGTAAAGAGAGGTCGAGGTAGACCAAAAAAGTATTCAACTGAAGAGGAGAAGAAGGAGGCTATAAAACAACAAAAATCGAAGTACATGCTAAATAAGGAATGGTATTGTGATATATGCAATACTGGTCGTAATTATACTCTAGCTGGTAAATGGTGTCATTTGAACGCAAAAAAGCACATTAAAAATGTCCATGAAATCAATATGAAATAAAACGGATACTAAATCCATGATAATCTTTTTTCATATAGTTCAAGGGATCCTATGTTTTGGATCATTTGAATTCTCGACCATTTAAAACGCGCAATGAAAGTTATTTAAAAGAATATCAATAATATAGTATATGGAAATAAAAGAATATAATTATATAGAAATGAACAAAGCTAGTTTGAAGAAACTTAGCAAATCAAAACTTATCAAATTGCTTCTGAATCAAAAGAAAAGGAAGCCTGAAATCATCATAGCAGATGATACCAAACCAGTTCCAACACAAAGGACTTATAAACCAAGACCACCTGTACCAACACCTCGCAAGAGTGTCAAACAGATGGCTAAAGAATATGAAGAAAACATCATTCTTCCACCTCCAGAATTCAGGGATAATTATAAACCAGTTCCAGCGTCAAGAACATACAAACCAAGGAGACCAATACCAACACCAAGAACCAAAATAGAACAAACAGACAAAGCCTTAAAAGGTTACACTAAGTCTTATGAAATCAACATCAAAAACAATAAAGACCCCTTAGCTCAAATGCAAAACACGAGAAAGGCTATAGAACATCGTGTAATAACTTTGTTGAATGAAATGAAAGGCTTGAAATACGTTGAAACATTGAAAGTCACATTCGAAAAAATATCAGCTGATGAAATAGTTGAAAAGTCAGCATATTTCAATAGTACACCTCAAACAATAATCAACCAAATGGAAATCGCTGATTCATTACAATCATCAAAACAACAGATACTGAATAAGATACCTCAATGGATATCAGAAGGATCTGGTTGGACAATTAAATCAGTTGATAGTCATTACCTCAACATAGTTAAATACAAGCCATTGAAAGGATCCTCATATATCCAACTACCTTCCGAACTTCGAATGAAGGGATTAATAAACATGAAAAATGAGGATAATGAATGTTTCAGATGGTGTCACATAAGACATTTGAATCCACAAGATAAAGACCCACAAAGAATTAAAAAAGTTGATAAACCATATATTGAGAAGTTAGACTACACAGGAATTGAATTTCCAGTCAATGTCAAACATTACAACAAAATTGAGAAGCAAAACAGTATCAATATAAACGTATTCGGATATGAAGACAAACAACCGTATCCCATCTATGTTTCCAAAGAAAAGTATGAAGATCATATGGAACTACTACTAGTAACGAAAGATGAAAACAAGCATTATGTTCTCATAAAGGATTTCAATAAATTCATGTACAATCAAACAAAACACAAAGAGAGGAAACACTTTTGTATGCACTGTCTGCAATGTTTCAGTTCTGAAAGAGTATTAAACAATCATAAAGATAATTGCATTCAAGTAAATGGAACACAAGCAGTAAATATGCCAACTAAAGATAATAACATACTGAAATTCAATAATTTTCATAAGCAGCAACCAGTACCATTTGTCATTTATGCTGATTTTGAGGCTATAACAGAGAAGATTCAAGGATGTCAACAGAATAATGAGTCATCCTATACTGAAGCATACCAAAGACATACAGACTGTGGATATGGTTATAAAGTGGTTTGTTGTTATGACGACAAATATACAAAACCAATACAACTATATAGAGATGAAAAGGCTGTTTACAAATTCATGGAAAAGATGTTGAAAGAAGTTAAATATTGTAAGAATATAATGAAAAAGCATTTCGATAAGCCATTAAAAATGACGAAAGAGGATGAAGAGAAATTTGAAAAAGCAAAAGAATGCCACATCTGCGATAAAAAATACACAGAAAAAGACATACGCGTCAGAGATCATTGTCATATAACTGGTAAATATAGAGGCTCTGCTCACCAAGAATGCAATCTGAAACTCAGAATAAATCCAGAAGAAATCAAAATTCCTGTTATATTCCATAATCTAAGAGGTTATGACAGCCATTTTATAATGCAAGAAATCGGAGCTATTGTTAAGAATAATACATACACCAAAAACGGAAAAGAGATTAAAATGGACATAAATGCCATACCAAACAATATGGAAAAATATATGGCGTTCATGCTTGGTAACCATCTAACATTCATTGACAGTTTCCAGTTTATGAGTTCTAGTCTTGATAAATTAGTTAGCAACTTACCAGCAGAAGCTTTAAAATATACAAACAAAAGATTCCAAAAAGAAAAATTCAAGCTTATGACGCGAAAAGGTGTTTATCCGTATGATTACATGGACAGTTTTGAGAAATTCAATAAAACAGAATTACCAACTAAAGAAGAATTTTACAGCATATTGAATAATGAACATATAACAGATGAGGATTATAGTCATGCTCAAAAAGTGTGGAATACATTTCAATTACAAACGATGGGTGAATACCATAATCTATATCTTAAGTCTGATATACTTCTATTAGCCGACGTGTTTGAAAACTTCCATAAGACCTGTCTTCAGTATTACAAACTTGACCCCTGTCACTACTTCACATCTCCTGGTTTGTCATGGGATGCTATGTTAAAGATGACCAATATTAAACTAGAACTAATGACAGACATAGACATGTTTCAATTCATTGAAAAAGGCATGCGTGGTGGTATATCTTATATTGCCAATCGATATGGAAAAGCAAATAATAAGTACATGAGAGAATACGACGAGAAGGCGCCCTCAAAGTATATCATGTACCTTGATGCTAATAATTTATACGGTTGGGCTATGAGTCAATATCTCCCTACTGGTGGTTTTAGATGGATGACAGAAAATCAAATTAATAAAATCAATTTAGCTCAGTATAATGAAAACAGCAATAAAGGATTGATACTAGAAGTTGATCTAGAATATCCCAAAGAGTTACATAACCTTCATAATGACTATCCTCTAGGGTCAGAAAAAGTGAAAGTAACTGATAATATGTTGTCTGAATATTGTAAGAACATACAGAAAAAGTTCAAAATATCAACAGGACTAGTACACAAACTGATCCCTACTTTATGTGACAAAGAAAAATATGTTCTACACTATAGAAATCTGCAGTTGTATCTTGATCTTGGCTTGAAATTAAAGAAAGTTCACCGAGTGTTAAAATTCAACCAGTCTCCATGGCTCAAACAATATATTGACTTCAATACACAAAAACGTACTCAAGCAAAAAATTCATTCGAAAAAGATTTCTTCAAGCTAATGAATAATTCAGTATTTGGAAAAACGATGGAAAACATAAGAAAGCGTGTTGATGTTCGACTTATAACAGATGAAAAGAAATTATTGAAAATGACTTCCAAACCAACTTATGTAAGCAGTAAGATATTCAATGAAAATCTAGTTGCAGTGCATAAAATAAAGGAAACGCTAACCCTGAATAGGCCAGCATATGTTGGAATCTGTATTCTTGATCTGAGCAAGACATTGATGTATGATTTCCATTATAACTACATAAAAGAAAAGTATGGAAGCAAAGCCAAGCTGCTCTTCACTGACACAGACAGTCTGACATATGAGATTGAAGCTGAAGATGTTTACCAAGACTTTTGGAATAACAAAGATCTATTCGACAACAGTGACTATCCTGAAAACTCACTTTATTTCGATAAGACAAACAAAAAGGTAATCGGTAAATTCAAAGATGAAGCAGCTGGAATACCAATCATAGAATTCAAAGGTTTGCGATCAAAAATGTATAGTTACATAAAAGACAACCAGAAAGTAGGAAAAACAGCCAAAGGAATCAAGAAGAACATAATAAAGAACAATATCAAACATGAAGATTATAAAAATGTATTAATTAATAACAAACAAATACATCATACCATGAAAACAATCAGAAGTATGAATCATCAACTCGGAAGCTATGAAATTAATAAAGTGTCACTCAGCTGTTTTGACGACAAAAGATATATATCAAACGATGGAATCAATAGTTTCGCTTACGGACATTATGCAATCTGAAGATGTGACGTCACGCCACAGCTGTGTTGGCCTCCATACAAGTTCTGCTTTTCTGTTCACTACAAACTTTACTGACAAACTTTACTGACAAACTTTACTGACAAACTTTACTGACAAACTTTACTGTCAAACTTTACTGACAAACTTTACTTCAAATACAAGTTCATCTGATATTACATGACAATCTGATGACTCATCGGGAAAAGTCCCATTTCATCCGATGGCAAACTGCGCTCGTACTCCCAACTATGAGATAATGCCAAATATATTTTCCATGAGATAAAAACATATAGATTTCATCAAATGGAACCAGCATCGCAAAAAGAAACATCCCCTCTTGATCGCTTTGCGATCAATTCACTGCCTCACAAAAGCTCCGCTTTTGTTCCCCAATGCTAAAAATATGGATCTAGCATATGAAACCATATTGCTTACTGCGCCCTACGAGACTACGTCTCTACCCACAGTAAGCTGGAAGGAGCCTCACTCGTCACTAAAGTGACGACTTCCCGAGCCTGCTCGGCTCCTACCAACATGTGAAACTGTTTTTTATACCCCCAGAGGAAACCATAAAATAATTTCCATCATATAAAAACATATAGATTTCAATAAAATGATTGCCATCAGATGGAAAGTAGTTACATAGTTGGGTTTGGTAAGAGCGCATTTTCAAAATGCGCTCGTACCCCCAACTATATAACTACTTAAAAGCGAATGAAATGCCTCAGACAAAAAAAAAAAACACTGAGATGTTTTCGGAACCAGTGTCGAAGTATCAATGGCAATCGAAAGCTAGCTTGACGGGCTGCAAAATTGCCAAACGAGAAAAGAATTTGGCCCCAAATTTGGCCTCAAGCTCTACTTTACAATAGTTTTTGAAGAACATTCTGAAAGAAACATTTCAAAGTTCAAGGTTGTAGTTTTAATGTTCCTATAGTTTACTAAGCAAGAATGTGCGAATACACAATAATGTGCAGCATGTTTGATTACTTGCACTTTGCACAACATAGCGAATTGAAATTAAGTTGAAATGTTACTTTTAGTTCTGCAAGGTGACTGGTTTTTGGCTGGTTAACATAACTGGATTTTGTTTGCATTTATGATGCAAGCTTACTGGTAATTTCAATAAGTTCACGTTATACATTAGCAGTTAAATTAATGCCCGATCCTGTAATCTTTACAATCCTGTGATCGAGTCATTCTATTGTTATTATGAAAACCGCCTGTCTTAATACTTGTATGTATTACACCAATTGAAAATGTAATGGTAATTGCAGAACTGAAGATGACAGCAGTTTGTCGAAACATGTTTTCGAAACTTACAACTATCGTGATTTTTCCTAAAATTGTCAACTCCACGGACTTAAAAATCTCAGCATCTTGGGGAAATTTAAAGTGGGTGGCGGTTGAGCTCCATTATGGCCTCGATGGATCATCGCCAATAGTTAACGATTAAACCGCACCTTTCACCTAATATTTCCACTCCAAATTGGGAGTGTGGCGTATCTGCGAGAACACATTGAAACGGTTCCGCAAACTTTAATACCAAGAGTCTAGTCCAGTTCAAGTTTCTCATTGCCAAGGTTTCTTTACAAATGAAACAATTCGGATTTTCTTGAAGAAATTTAAGTAGAAACGTACCATACCTATACATCTTTTCTTTGAAAATATATATAATCGCAACCTGCAACCTGCACCTGCAACCTGCAACCTGCAACCTGCAGTTTACACCCTCCGGCATTTTAACGAACTTTGAAAAGCTCTCGCGTCGCTCTCAATCGTTTGCCCAAAGAAAGTTTTGCAACAATCCTGAGAACATCTTTTCTTAGTTCAACAGTCAGAAGCTGAATCGATTTGAAGGTTTAGCACATGGTGAAAAATCATTTAATTCGCGAAGTACTTTTCCTGATAAGAAATGTATACTTGCAAAACTAAATTATTTCAAACACAAAGAACAATGCAGTTTCTACCAAAATCATTTTTGAAGCTCTTGAGAGATTGCAAAAGTAAAATTGGGCGTTTAAAAGACGACAGCGGGATTCGTTTTTGCACGCGAACGCCTCAAATTGATGTCTTAATTTACTGCTTCAAATGGCGATCTTAACAGAAGTTCGTTATTTGTATTTTTCTTTGAACTAAAAGTATATTTTGCCCAAAAAAGTATCCAGTGATTTTAGTTATACCCTAACCTGTCTAACATTAAAATATGAAAGAAATCGAATTTTCCACCCTTGCTGCGTTATGTTTGATTTTTACAGACAAGTGCTCTTAACTGGTTTCATCATCGTTGAAAACGAAAGAAGAATTCAAATATTTCCTACATTTTTATTGTTCAATTTCAGTGTTTTGACGGAGGAACAACTCGATCAAGTGTTCAAGGTCCGTAACTCAAGATTCAGTGATAACTTTAATGACATTTTTGTGTTTAGTGTTACAGCTATTGGAAAATGTACTTGAAATTATATCTTGATGGCAGAAAATAAGGAAGAAAAATACTACGGAAAAAGGCCATGGAATTCCCTTTGAAAATTTACAGTGTGAATTGCTCGTTTTCATGCACGTTTTCCCGTACTAATGGCATTCAGATTAGTGAGCTATGTTAAGAAAAATTCTGGACCAGTCAATAATCATTGTGTTATTGAAATGGCATGAGACGGGCTGAATTTTAGAAACTACGTAAAAAGCCATATCTTCCCAAGATATAAAATATTTTTAAACTCACTACAAGAATATTAAAGAGGGGAGAAAATCCTATTTTAAGCTTCTTAGAAGGAGGTTAAACAGGGGTGAAAAAATCATTTAAAAACGTCATGACCAAAGCCTCTCTTTATGAACTTCGCTTAAAACATTTGCAGTCTGAGACCCTTTATTTCTTATAATTGTTTCTCACAAGATTTTTTTAAACCGACCTTTGTCAAAGATATTGAAAACTAGTGAGAAAACTAAACCTGTGAAGGTTGAAGGGGCGTTAGAATTTTGTCTGTTTCATATTGAAAGATCAATGTAGTAACCTGACGATGGAAATAAATAGAGAAAATAAATAGAGTTCTTAATAGATTTTTGAAGTAGTATTACTTCTATCCATTTAGTCTTACCTCTGGTCGAAACAAAAGCAAAATTCAAATCCGAAAACATTTATGGTTTACTTTGTTTCAACGAAAAGAGGGGAATACTAAAATACTCCTGAAAGGTAAGTACAAACTCGGTTTTAGCAAATTCAAACTTTCAACGTATTCTTGCGTTATCTGAAGGGCCAAAATAAGTATTAATTTAGGGTATTTAAGAGCCGGTTTACATTAAACTGGACAAGAAAGCAATCGTGAAATTCGGGTCAAACTCTTCCATCACTTGAGCGGAAGAAAATTTGCGATCGATTTTGTCGCATCAGAAAAAACACATTAGACCAGAGAACGGCGAGTTCGCTGGGAAGGCTGAGTTGTCCAAACACAAGACATACTACAAGGCACGGAAGATTGGTCAGAGGGAAAAAGAATGATATTTAATTTATGTAGTTTTCATGGTCAATGAAAGTTTGTCATGATTCGTCGTAAAAACAATCTAGTGACCTGGCAATGTAAATTACTTAAGGACATGTTACCGCTATCCACTTAACTGGTTTCATCATCGTTGAAAACGAAAGAAGAATTCAAATATTTCCTGCATTTTTATTGTTCAATTTCAGTGCTTTGACGGAGGAACAACCCGATCAAGTGTTCAAGGTCAGTAACTCAAGATTCAGTGATAACTTTAATGACATTTTTGTGTTTAGTGTTACAGCTATTGGAAAATGTACTTGAAATTATATCTTAACGGCAGAAAATAAGGAAGAAAAAATATACGGAAAAAGGCCATGGAATTCCGTTTGAAAATTTACAGTGTGAATTGCTCGTTTTCATGCACGTTTTCCCGTACTAATGGCATTCAGATTAGTGAGCTATGTTAAGAAAAATTCTGGACCAGTCAATAATCATTGTGTTACTGAAATGGCATGAGACGCGCTGAATTTTAGAAACTACGTAAAAAGCCATATCTTCCCAAAATATAAAATGTTTTTAAACTTACTACAAGAATATTAAAGGAGGGGAGAAAATTCTATTTTAAGCTTCCTAGAAGGTTAAACAGGGGTGAAAAAAATCATTTAAAAACGTCATGACCAAAGCCTCTCTTTATGAACTTCGCTTAAATCGGTGTTAAAACATTTGCAGTATGGGACCCTTTATTTGTTATGATTGTTTCTCACAAGATTTTTAAACCGACCTTTGTCAAAGATATTGAAAACTAGTGAGAAAACTAAACCCGTGAAGGTTTAAGGGGCCTTGAAATTTTGTCTGTTTCATATTGAAAGATCAATCTAGTAACCAGACGATGGAAATAAATAGAGAAAATAAATAGAGTTCTTAATAGATTTTTGAGGTAGTATTACTTCTATCCATTTAGTTTTACCGCTGGTCGAAACAAAAGCAAAATTCAAATCCGAAAACATTTATGGTTTACTTTGTTTCAACGAAAAGAGGGGAATACTAAAATACTCCTGAAAGGTAAGTACAAACTCGGTTTTAGCAAATTCAAACTTTCAACGTATTCTTGTGTTATCTGAAGGGCCAAAATGAGTATTAACTTAGGGTATTTAAGAGCCGGTTTACATTAAACCAGACAAGACAGTAATCGTGAAATTCGGGTCAAAGTCTTCCATCAATTGAGCGGAAGAAAATTTGCGATCGATTTCCCGCATCAGAGAAAACACATTAGACCAGAGAACGGCGAGTTCGCTGGGAAGGCTGTGTTGTCCAAACACAGGACGTACTACAAGTTACGGAAGATTGGTCAGAGGGAAAAAGAATCATATTAAATTTATGTAGTTTTCATGGTCAATTAACGTTTGTCATGATTCGTCGTAAAAACAATCTAGTGACCTGGTAATGTAGATTACGTAAGGTCATATTACCGCTATCCACTTAACTGGTTTCATCATCGTTGAAAACGAAAGAAGAATTCAAATATTTCCTACATTTTTAATTCTTCAATTTCAGAGCTTTGACGGAGGAACAACCCGATCAAGTGTTCAAGGTCAGTAACTCAAGATTCAGTGATAACTTTAATGGCATTTTTTGTGTTTAGTGTTAGAGCTATTGGAAAATGTACTTGAAAGTACATCTTCATCGCAGAAAATAAGAAAGAAAAAAGGCCATGGAATTCCCCTTGAAATTTACAGTAAAAATTGCTCGTTTTCATGCACGTTTTCCAGTTCTAGTGGAATTCAGATTAGTGAGCTAGGTTAAGAAAAATTCTGGACCAGTCAATAATCATTGTGTTACTGAAATGAAATAAAAGGTTTGCAGTGTAAGACCCTTTATTTGTTATGATTGTTTCTCACAAGATTTTTTTCAACCGACCTTTGTCAAAAATATTGAAAACTAGTGAGAAAACTAAACCCGTGAAGGTTTAAGGGGCACTGAAATTTTGTCTGTTTCATATTGAAAGATCAATCTAGTAACCTGAGGATGGAAATAAATAGAGAAAATAAATAGAGCTCTTAATAGATTTTTGAGGTAGTATTACTTCTATCCATTTAGTTTTACCGCTGGTCGAAACAAAACCAAAATTCAAATCCGAAAACATTCATGGCTTACTTTGTTTCAACGAAAAGAGGGGAATACTAAAATACTCCTGAAAGGTAAGTACAAACTCGGTTTTAGCAAATTCAAACTTTCAACGTATTCTTGTGTTATCTGAAGGGCCAAAATAAGTATTAAATTAGGGTATTTAAGAGCCGGTTTACATTAAACCGGGCAGGACAGTAATCGTGAAATTCGGGTCAAAGTCTTCCATCAATTGAGCGGAAGAAAATTTGCGATCGATTTCCCGCATCATGCAGAGAAAACACATTAGACCAGAGAACGGCCAGTTCCCTCGGAAGGCTGAGTTGTCCAAACACAGGACATACTACAAGGCACGGAAGATTGGTCAGAGGGAAAAAGAATCATATTTAATTTATGTAGTTTTCATGGTCAATTAATGTTTGTCATGATTCGTCGTAAAAACAATCTAGTGACCTGGCAATGTAGATTACGTAAGGTCATATTACCGCTATCCACTTAACTGGTTTCATCATCGTTGAAAACGAAAGAAGAATTCAAATATTTCCTGCATTTTTATTGTTCAATTTCAGTGCTTTGACGGAGGAACAACCCGAACAAGTGTTCAAGGTCAGTAACTCAAGATTCAGTGATAACTTTAATGACATTTTTGTGTTTAGTGTTACAGCTATTGGAAAATGTACTTGAAATTATAGCTTCATGGCAGAAAATAAGGAAGAAAAAATACTATGGAAAAGGCCATGGAATTCCCCTTGAAAATTTACAGTATAAATTGCTCGTTTTCCTTCACGTTTTCCAGTACTAGTGGAATTCAGATTAGTGAGTTAGGTTAAGAAAAATTCTGGACCAGTCAATAATCATTGTGTTATTGAAATGGCATGAGACGCGCTGAATTTCAGAAACTACGTAAAAAGCCATATCTTCCCAAAATATAAAATGTTTTTAAACTTACTACAAGAATATTAAAGGAGGGGAGAAAATTCCATTTTAAGCTTCCTAGAAGGAGGTTAAACAGGGGTGAAAAAAATCATTTAAAAACGTCATGACCAAAGCCTCTCTTTATGAACTTCGCATAAAACATTTGCAGTGTGAGACCCTTTATTTGTTATGATTGTTTCTCACAAGATTTTTAAACCGACCTTTGTCAAAGATATTGAAAACTAGTGAGAAAACTAAACCCGTGAAGGTTTAAGGGGCACTGAAATTTTGTCTGTTTCATATTGAAAGATCAATCTAGTAACCTGACGATGGAAATAAATAGAGAAAATAAATAGAGTTCTTAATAGATTTTTGAAGTAGTATTACTTCTATCCATTTAGTTTTACCGCTGGTCGAAACAAAACCAAAATTCAAATCCGAAAACATTTATGGTTTACTTTGTTTCCACGAAAAGAGGGGAATACTAAAATACTCCTGAAAGGTAAGTACAAACTTGGTTTTAGCAAATTCAAGCTTTCAACGTATTCTTGTGTTATCTGAAGTGCCAAAATAAGTATTAACTTAGGGTATTTAAGAGCCGGTTTACATTAAACCGGACAAGACAGTAATCGTGAAATTCGGGTCAAAGTCTTCCATCAATTGAGCGGAAGAAAATTTGCGATCGATTTCCCGCATCATGCAGAGAAAACACATTAGACCAGAGAACGGCCAGTTCCCTCGGAAGGCTGAGTTGTCCAAACACAGGACATACTACAAGGCACGGAAGATTGGTCAGAGGGAAAAAGAATCATATTTAATTTATGTAGTTTTCATGGTCAATTAATGTTTGTCATGATTCGTCGTAAAAACAATCTAGTGACCTGGCAATGTAGATTACGTAAGGTCATATTACCGCTATCCACTTAACTGGTTTCATCATCGTTGAAAACGAAAGAAGAATTCAAATATTTCCTGCATTTTTATTGTTCAATTTCAGTGCTTTGACGGAGGAACAACCCGAACAAGTGTTCAAGGTCAGTAACTCAAGATTCAGTGATAACTTTAATGACATTTTTGTGTTTAGTGTTACAGCTATTGGAAAATGTACTTGAAATTATAGCTTCATGGCAGAAAATAAGGAAGAAAAAATACTATGGAAAAGGCCATGGAATTCCCCTTGAAAATTTACAGTATAAATTGCTCGTTTTCCTTCACGTTTTCCAGTACTAGTGGAATTCAGATTAGTGAGTTAGGTTAAGAAAAATTCTGGACCAGTCAATAATCATTGTGTTATTGAAATGGCATGAGACGCGCTGAATTTCAGAAACTACGTAAAAAGCCATATCTTCCCAAAATATAAAATGTTTTTAAACTTACTACAAGAATATTAAAGGAGGGGAGAAAATTCCATTTTAAGCTTCCTAGAAGGAGGTTAAACAGGGGTGAAAAAAATCATTTAAAAACGTCATGACCAAAGCCTCTCTTTATGAACTTCGCATAAAACATTTGCAGTGTGAGACCCTTTATTTGTTATGATTGTTTCTCACAAGATTTTTAAACCGACCTTTGTCAAAGATATTGAAAACTAGTGAGAAAACTAAACCCGTGAAGGTTTAAGGGGCACTGAAATTTTGTCTGTTTCATATTGAAAGATCAATCTAGTAACCTGACGATGGAAATAAATAGAGAAAATAAATAGAGTTCTTAATAGATTTTTGAAGTAGTATTACTTCTATCCATTTAGTTTTACCGCTGGTCGAAACAAAACCAAAATTCAAATCCGAAAACATTTATGGTTTACTTTGTTTCCACGAAAAGAGGGGAATACTAAAATACTCCTGAAAGGTAAGTACAAACTTGGTTTTAGCAAATTCAAGCTTTCAACGTATTCTTGTGTTATCTGAAGTGCCAAAATAAGTATTAACTTAGGGTATTTAAGAGCCGGTTTACATTAAACCGGACAAGACAGTAATCGTGAAATTCGGGTCAAAGTCTTCCATCAATTGAGCGGGAAAAAAATTGGCGATCGATTTCCCGCATCAGAGAAAACACATTAGACCAGAGAACGGCCAGTTCGCTGGGAAGGCTGAGTTGTCCAAACACAGGACATACTACATGGCACGGAAGGTTGGTCAACGGGGAAAAAAACATATTTAATTTGTGTGGTTTTCATGGTCAATTAAAGTTTGTCATGATTCATCGTAAAAACAATCTAGTGACCTGGCAATGTAGATTACGTAAGGTCATATTACCGCTATCCACTTAACTGGTTTCATCATCGTTGAAAACGAAAGAAGAATTCAAATATTTCCTACATTTTATTCTTCAATTCCAGTGCTTTGACGGAGGAACAACCCGATCAAGTGTTCAAGGTCAGTAACTCAAGATTCAGTGATAACTTTAATGACATTTTTGTGTTTAGTGTTACAGCTATTGGAAAATGTACTTGAAATTATATCTTCATGGCAGAAAATAAGGAAGAAAAAATACTATGGAAAAGGCCATGGAATTCCCCTTGAAAATTTACAGTATAAATTGCTCGTTTTCATGCACGTTTTCCAGTACTAGTGGAATTCAGATTAGTGAGCTAGGTTAAGAAAAATTCTGGACCAGTCAATAACCATTGTGTTACTGGAATGACATGAGACGGGCTGAATTTTAGAAACTACGTAAAAAGCCAAATCTTCCCAAAATGCAAAATGTTTTTAAAGTTACTAGGAGAATTATGATATTAAAAGAGGGGAAAAACTTCTTTTTAAACTTCCTAGAAGGAGGTTAAACAGGGGTGAAAAAATATTTAATAACATCATGACCACAGCCTCTGATTTTTTAACTGATTTCAAGATTAATTTCCTGTGATTTTGACCTCTCGAACCCGAGAATCGATTTCCTCGTTTTATTCGAAAATAAAGCCCTTCTGGCGAAAATGAACCACATCAGGTTTCTAGCTTTATTAATAACTAATTATATGCAGAATACGAAAGAAATCGATTTTTCAACTACTGCCGCTAAATTGAAATTTTGCTTGATTTTTACTGAAAGTCGCTCTTAAGTTTGAAATTTTATCCTTTTAACTCCAAAACGGACGTATGTATTGTGGGAGTGAAGTTAGAGTAGAAAAAAATAATAAGTAGCTCCATTTAGGGATGGTAGTTTTTCTCAATCAATCCCCGATTCGGATTTAACTCCAAATTAGAGATAATTTCAAGCCGGCTAAAATTTTGACTCTGGCGTTGGTTCACACGATGATTCTCTTACAGTCTCTTATAATATATGCACAGTTGTTTCGAAGAGCCTGAGAAGAGCTAATCAACTCTTGGACTGGAATTGAGTGAGGGTGAAATTACTTCATTTAACAATATTTTGACTCCAAAACGGACTTATGAATCGTGGGTAAGAGTAACTCCATTGGAGGATTGGATTTTCCTCTTAAATATAATCTATTCCCCAATTCGGATTTAAATTACAGATAACCCAAAAGGAAGGATTGTTTTGAGCCGGCTTAAACTTTAGACTCTAGTGTTGCGTTACACGATAATTCTTTTAAACGAATGGTCCCTCAGTTTTAATTGAGAAACCTGTGAATGAGTTTATATACAATTCTCAAACTCATTAATAATTCATAAAGAGAAAACAAAGGAAATCACTACCGTGACGGTGGTTGGGATACCGGTTCTTAATTAGCGTAACGTTTTGCGAATTTCTGCTTTGAATTTCTCCAAGAATTATGAATGGTTTGAGAAGCCATATCAAAAACTCTAAAGAGTGTTTCATCAGGTATCCAAACACTTCGAAGTCGGTTAAAAAAACTTGGCTGCGCCTCGTTTTTTCAACCCACTTCTCGGTGTTTGGCTATCCTGATGAAACACTCTTTCTCGCGTTTGATATAATTTAATATTGTCAATCTAGTGACCTGACAATGTAGACTACTTAAGGTCACATTACCGCCATCCACTGAAGAGCGCCTGTCTGTAAAAAATCAGACAAAATCAAAATTCCGCGGCAAGGGTAGAAAATTCGATTTCTTTCATATTTTAATGTTAGATAGGTTAGGGTATAACTAAAATCACTGGATACTTTTTTTGGCAAAATATCCTTTTATTTCAAAGAAAAATGCAAATAACGAACTTCCGTTAAGATCGCCATTTGAAGCAGTGAATCATGACATCAATTTCAGGCGTTTGCGTGCAAAAACAAATCCCTCTGTCGTCTTTTAAACGCTCAATTTTACTTTTGCAATCTCTCAAGAGCTTCAACAATGATTTTGGTAGAAACTGCATTGTTCTTTGTGTTTGAAATAATTTAATTTTGAAAGTATACATTTCTCATCAGGAAAAGTACTTCGTGAATTAAATTATTTGTCACCATGTGCTAAACCTTCAAATCGATTCAGCTTCTGACCGTTGAACTAAGAAAAGATGTTCTCAGGATTGCTGCAAAAATTTCTTTGGGCAAACGATTGAGAGTGATGCGAGAGCTTTTCAAAGTTCGTTAAAATGCAGGCTTTTTGATCCTTCCTGGCAACATTCTATTCGCGAGTTACGCACATATTTTAATGTTTTTCGACTCATATGAAATCGAAAACGTCAAACAGAAAAACAGTTCGAAATGCTCTTACCTCATTTGCTGTAGAGGACAGGTCCAGAGGCCATTTCCGAGTGATTCTCTTGCCGTTCGACGTATTTTGGTCCTGCTGATGACGTCCAATGAACACCGCCAACTGGGTCAGTGTATTGTAAACGGTCCAACAGCTCAACAACAACCTTTCTTGCAAAACGTTCGACATCTTTCTACACTGTGACATCTTACTCAACGGTTCAGTTGCTGGTGAGTGTTGCTTAGTTGGCAATACACAAAAAGGTTTTTATCACTACACACATGTCCCCGCTAACGTGGCCAGAGTTCTATTTAGAGCCGCGTCACGTAATGCAAAATCTCCTCTGATTCTTTTTAAACGGCTCAGGTTTTGAGAAATGGGAGGAACTAGTAATGGACCAAAAATACGAAACAAAATGAGTGCTACATTTAGGCACCTCAACCTCCCGTGCCAGAATGCAGAAAAAGTAGTCACCCCTCGGCGTGAGTTGTAGGCATGCAAATAACAGTGTTCGAACACAAAAAAAGCTAAAAAGGGTACGTGCACTAGCTTAAGTTAAAAACCTCTTCGAAACGTCGAGTCCAGAACATTAAAATCGTTTTTATCAGGGAAACTGCGATTTGACTAACTAGTTTGTGCTTATTGTTTTGGCTTAGAGGGGACCTCGGACTTTTTTTTCACAAATGATACATATTTACATACATGAACTGCTTCGTTACACAGAAGACGGTTGTTGTTGGTTCTATTTTCTTGTTGGCGGAGTTTGTGGTTACAACACTAGACGAATCAAAAGCTTGGAAACAATTGTTCCTTTACTTTCATGCACCAAGAATACCCAGGCCGGTAGAAGGGGGAGGGGCAGGGGGGGGGGGGGGGGTCGAGCCCCCAGAATTTTTGGAAGTTGAAAAACATTACAATAAATGAGCCAAAAAATAGATAATTAAAGCGAATTAATGTGCAACGAATAGTCTTTAATGCTGATGCTAAAAGTTCCTTTTATAATTTCACCACCTTTAACAGGGTTTGACATCTGTTGAGTCACTAGCCACCGGGCAAGTGGGCTTCAAAAATTTACTATCCCACCGCACATTTCAGTCGCTCAGGTTCCTTACCAATGTCTTTCTTCACCCATGCATATCACCTTGACCCTGGCAGTATAGCTTTACTGTGAAGGACCTTGATGCCTTTAATAGCTAAGTGACTGCTGTGTATTTGCTGCAAGCTTTAAGCTCATCATGTTGTTTTAAAACAAGTCTAAGGAACAAAACTATATTTATCTCACCAATCGAGTGAAGTTACGTAAACGTTTACGAGAGTTAGGTAAAACAGGTCCGAAATTCGTAGCTTGGCTGTCGAAATGTTTCAATTTTAACAAACCTTGTATCTTTAAGGGTACTTTTTTAAAACTGATGCTATAATTCTGGTGGATGTTGCCAACAGCTTTGTCGGCGGAAAAGCAAAGAGAAAGGAGCTTTTTGGCAAATTGTCAACGAACGATGCCCCCAAAAAGGTGTCATTTTTGACGAAATCGACACAAACTGTGGCATTGTGACAGAGTTAGTATGAATATGAGTGTGTATTTTGAAGGGGGGGGGGAGGCTTTGACTAGGCCAATTTGTTCGCAGCATTTATTTCAGCCTTGTTACGGGCCTGATACCACAAGTTAAGAGTCAACGAACTCTTGAGTACAACGACGATATGTCCCTGCCATCATGCAAAACTTGGAATAGTGTCGAGCAGAAGCTGCAGCACGAGGGGCCGGGTCCCGGGCCACGGTAAGGAAAAGGAGAGTGACCAAAAAGTGAAAGAGGACTGGGGAAAAAGGGATCTGAAGTTATCGTTACGCGAGACTGGTTCGCTTGTAAAAGTTGGATCAGGTGAGTTTTCTATTCGCTTGTGGTCTATCCGAATATTAGCCAGGTTATCGATGGAAGCCTCACTCTTCTCTTCGTCATCATTAAGGTGTATGTAGAACGTGAAAGAGGTAATAGACGTTTAAGGGCAAGAAGCTTGACGTATTTCTGTTATGATATCCTCACATCCATTATGATAAGTATGCTGGCTGCTGTAAGAGATCTCGCTCACTGGGAACCTGTCTCAGTAAGATTCAGGAACAGAACCTCATTTTTTGTTACCATGGTTACGTGCCATATTTCACAGTCTTCAAACAGTACTGGCGTGCTGTTAGAAGCCCCACTCATTAGTCAGGACACACTTATGTAGACTATACCAAACAGCTAACAAGAGACCATAGTTAAAAACTTCGATTGTACCCATTTGTTATGAAGAGAATACCCTTCCTATCCAAACCTCCATCCAACACATTAACACCGAGCTGACTTTCACTCCTGATATAACTGTGCCTTGCGACTGTCCTGTGCCAGCTGAGAACCAGCAGACTGACACCAATGATCATAGGTACAATACCCGCTCGTCAATTAACAAAAGGGCATCCCTTGTAGTTATAGGTTTTCCCCGTATTAAAGCTGGGTCTATTTAATAATAGCGCCACTTCTGTTGCACCACTCAGCTGTAAGCTTGTACAACGGTTGGACTTGCGTTTCAGACAAACGGTAGCAAATACAATTTTTAATGGTTGTAACCACAATGGTAATAAGTAAGAAAGACACACAACGCCATTAAGACCACGAATAATCCTTGCAATTAACACTGGATGTTATTCTACTTTACCTCAAAGGTTTTGCTCTTTCCCTACCCCCTAAAATGCCTTTGATACGCATTGCGTGACAAACCAAATACGCACGCGGCGCCATGCACGTTTGGTCCCAGTTTAGCAGTTAAGTCAGATGTTGCTTTGTGCACTGAAATCTGAGCAACACTCGTATTAAATCAACTGAACCGTTGAGTAAGATGCCATAGTGCAGAAAGATGTCGAACGCTTTACAAGAAAAGATGGTGTCGTTGAGCTGTTCGACTGTTTACAATACGTTGACCCAGTTGGCGGTGTTCATTCGGTTCATTGGACGTCATCAGCAGGACCAAAATACGTCGAACGGCAAGAGAATCACACGAAAATGGCCTCTGGACCTGTCCTCTACAGCAAATGAGGTTAGAGCATTTCGAACTGTTTTTCTGTTTGACGTTTTCGATCTCATATGGCTCGAAACACATTAAAATATGTGCATGACTCGCGAATGGCATGTTCCCAGGAAGGGTCAAAAAGCCTGCATTTTAACGAACTTTGAAAAGCTCTCGCGTCGCTCTCAATCGTTTGCCCAAAGAAATTTTTGCAGCAATCCTGAGAACATCTTTTCTTAGTTCAACAGTCAGAAGCTGAATCGATTTGAAGGTTTAGCACATGGTGAAAAATCATTTACTTCACGAAGTACTTTTCCTGATGAGAAATGTATACTTTCAAAATTAAATTATTTCAAACACAAAGAACAATGCAGTTTCTACCAAAATCATTTTTGCAGCTCTTGAGAGATTGCAAAAGTAAAATTGAGTGTTTAAAAGACGACAGAGGGATTTGTTTTTGCACGCAAACGCCTCAAATTGATGTCATAATTTACTGCTTCAAATGGCGATTTTAACGGTAGTTCGTTATTTGCATTTTTCTTTGAAATAAAAGGATATTTTGCCAAAAAAAGTATCCAGTGATTTTAGTTATACCCTAACCTGTCTAACATTAAAATATGAAAGAAATCGAATTTTCCACCCTTGCAGCGTTATGTTTGATTTTTACAGACAAGCGGTCTTAACACTTGTTGCAATAAGTTTTACATGTTAAACAACCAGGAAGCAGTTAAGACTAATTAATCAAGATGGGTTATAAATACATGAAACAATTAGTTAAGCGATTAAAAAGTAAATGGGTAAACTACGTTACGGAGCTGTGAGACATTTATAAACGAGCGCTCAAAAACCATTGTAGAGAAAAGCCGGAAAATCTGAAAAGATAAAACGAAGTGGCTTTTTCATGAGTCAATATCGTTTCACCAGCACCAGTAAAAAACACTGGTAAGGAGTGACTTACTAATGGCATATCACTTACTGAACCATTAAAATGTTTCGCTTCAGTACACAATAACCCAAATGGAGCTCCATCTTTCTGAGGTTAGAATTTCATCAGTATTATTATCCAAAAACAAAGCTTTTCTATCCCGCCGTCAGGACGGGATCCTGTAATACTCGCTTTTTCTTTCTTGGGTGGTCACTTGCCCCAGACTCTCTTCAACCAAAAAAATGCTTGCCGGTAATCTTCGTTCGTTTAGCGTGTATTCTCCAAAATGTTCATGAAAGTTGGTGTAGATCTGAAAATCACCGGGGATTGAATGGCATAAAAATCCCTTCGACAAGAGCAAGTAAGAAGATGCCAACGAGCTTTGAAAGCCACCGATTCGATCTTTTTATTTTCGCCACGCGACCCGAGCCTGCCAAAAAACAAGGTTATAATCAAAAGTGAAATGCAAGCATTTTTCGGCAGTTTTGGTTTACTTCGCCAAAATCTTTAGAGAAACCAGTGAAGATAAGTACAACAAATTCAAAGGTGTTGTCCTATCCGATAAGAGCGAGGACGAAGGTGCTGGCCAGCATTGAAAGCCAACGAATCGAGCTGGCCATTTGCATTTTAATGGTGCAACTGAACTATTTGGGTCAGAGTGAGTCACGTAATGTTCAAAACATATTTCATCACGCTCTTTTCGTCACGCATGCTAAAACAGGGTGGTTGGCCGAAAAAAAGGCAGCTCACGATCATATCTTGATTTAGATTATCATAGCAAACACGTAAAAGGTACGATGAATCACCAACTTCAAAAATTTACACCACTTGGGCTTGTATCTTTCGTGGCCGTAATATATTTTGCCCCCCGAGGAGAGAGAACAACGACGGGGTCCAATGCCCCTGGGGCTTTTCTTGTCTTAGCAATAAGCAACAAAGAACAGAAGACGCCAAATGTCAGTGGAAAAAGCTGATGTTTTCTCTTTCTTTGTATAAGAATTTTTCCTTAATATAGAACAAAGATTGCGCTAAAGGTGATACCCAGAAGGTTACTGATTCACGTAGAAACGACCTACCAGTGATGGAAGTAGTTACGGTGCTTTCAAACCATTAATTTGCTGCACTAGTTTTTTCACGTTTGAAGTTGTAGCAGATTTAACAACCTTTAACTATGTGCAGTACCTTACTATGACTTAGGGTTTTAAGTTCTAACACCAACTTCACAAGAAATTTGACATTATAAAGCTGTTCATATCTTAAAGCGTCATTACGAATATATGTTTGTCCTTATTTTGACCTTATGTTATTGGTGACAAGAGATGAATCCTGAACCATTCCTTTCGTTGTAAAAAGTGTCAACTTATTACTTTTTTAGAGTTATAGATATTCAGGAAACCAAGAATGCAGGAAATCTGCAGTGAGCATTGTAGTTTTATGTAGCAACTTAATTGCCTCAACTCTTGTTGTCCCAAAAAAGGGGAAAAACAGGCCTTTTTGTCTGTTAGGTGGCATGAGGCGTTCGTAAGTTTTGTTTTGCAAACTCGCTAGAAAATCAAAAAATGCATTACAAAATGTGTGTCAACCATGTTTCTAGAGAGTGACAAGCATCTCGCTCATTTTTCATGATTTTGACGAGGTTAACAGCGTCACCTTTTGGAAGTGAAAAATTTTTAACGCAGCAAGCTCGTACTCTCTTTCTGTTCTACAGAACAATGACAAAGATTCGGACGTTAGGCAGCGTAACGCGTGCCTGGTATTGTCAACATTACCAGCATTACCCTTTGTCATCATCTTGATAAAAACTTAGAATAACTTAATCCAAGTTTTTATCGAGATGACCATAGCTTGCGTGCCAGGCTCGGAAAGGGGAGGAAAAAGGGTTGAAATTATTCGCGAAAGCGAACAACGAGCGCAGAGCTCAAGAGGAATGGAGAGGGCGCGCCCAGTACGAGGCCATTGTTTCAGGAGTATTTTACTTTCACCAAAATCGTGATTGGTCAGAATTACTTAATATTCCTTCTTAACAATCAAACAGTTTGTTATGTGTAAAAAAGGTTTGTTTTTCAATGTATTAAAAGGTAATACTATTGGACCCTGCCTTTCCGGGATTGTTTGTGTGGATCGAGAAAGATCGAACCAGAAGATTGTGACTGCATGGTTTAGTGGAAATGCACTGTTTTCTACGGAACAGCTTATTAGAATTTCATGAAATTTGGTAGAATAATAGTTCAGAACACGCTTAACTCGCCTGTACACAAAAATTGAAATCCGACAGAGGACATGTTCGTTGAAATACAAAACAAAAAATTACAGAACATCTCTCTGTCAAAATTTCACCAGACCAGTGTCAAAAGGGCAGTATTTTTCCAATTTTCCTAGAGACAAATGATGGAAAAAATCTATCGATTGGATTTTCCGAAAATAAATCAGACCCATTATTTAATGCTGCTTTATTACCAGCTATGTTACCATGGCAACGGTACTTAGTCCAATATAACATGTCAAAATATAATCTTTTTTAGCCGATTTTGCACCTGCTAATTTTGGCCGCCCAATTGCCAGTGCGGTTTGAAAATAACGACTAATAATGCATAGGTACAAGAAAACTGTGTTCGGTCATCTTAAGTACTCGGAATTCGTGTCTCTCAATTTCCATTCAACATAGTTATAAAATGGGGTTAAAAGGCCTGCATGACTCCCTTGCTCTCCCCTCCGTCCTCGAGAATAATTTCTCCCCTTTTCCCTCCCCTTTCTGTGCCTGTCACACAGTCTACTTTGACCACGCCACTCAAAGCCATCACAGAGATCAAGGTCCAAGTTACGCTTGGCATGGCACTTTTGCATCGGAAGTGACCCAAATAACAGTGAATACTGCTACCAGGTCATGCAGCGTGACAGGTAAATGCCACGAAATAGCCTCGCTGTTAAGAAAATCTTTGTTGCTTTTAAAACATCAACAATCGTATTTAATATAATTAATAAAATGTCAGTTAACTGTTGACTTTTAATTTATCAGTTAACTACTAATTTTTTGGCCAAATGTCAGTTAACTACTATTATTTTGGCCAATTGTCAGTTAACTACTAACCCCATTAGCACCCTCTGTATAGGCTCGAAAACAATAGGTGAGAAAAACGCAGCAAAACAAATCTCTCAAACTGAAATACTAAACGATAACCGTTCCTTGTAGAGTTCTCGCATAACGAACTTTTGAGCCATCCTTTTCTAATGTTTATATCTTAAGAAAAAAGGATTATGTTGAAAGAAGTCCCTGTTCATGACTTAAAAGTTAACACAAAGTTAAGTTGCGTCAGTAAGAGATGCGAGTCTTAAAAATAAACCGGTTTGGCAATATATCAGAGTACCTCCTACACAAACAGAAAGAAAATGCGTTTTTGTTTGACGCTATCAAGAAACGCTTTTTAAAAAGCTAAATTTCTTAGACAAAGGAGATTGTTTATGCTTTTCTCTCCTACAAACTGGAAAGCGATCTAGGTTCAATGGCAACAAGCGCTGACTAAAAAAGTAACCAAATCTAATGAATGATGTCGCTAGGACAGATTCTTATTTCATAACAACAATTATTTTGATTTAAGAACGGCGCATACTAAACTATGAGTTTTAGAGTTAGCCGAAAACTCTGCATTTTCAGTGACTAACAGACAATGCAGCGAAGGCTCGGCAAGGAGACATTTTCCCCTCGATACCCCAGAGAAAATAGCATCACGCTAGCACAATCTTCACTCCCCACCCCCACCTAAGAAGAAAGTTTGTCACGCCGAAAATTTTACGATCTTCGACGAACTTTTCGTTGTGATCTCGGCATAGTTTCCACAGCGTCCCTGTGAACAAAAGGCTATTGTTCCTGCAAACAACAGGAATTTGTGCGAATTTGATCCGGTACAATAGACCATTTCTTGATACGAATGCATTACAAAATGTGCGTCAACCATGTTTCTAGAGAGTGACATGTCCTCGCTCATTTTTCATGATTTTGACGAGGTTAACAGCGTCACCTTTTGGAAGTGAAAAATTCTTAGCGCGGTGAGCTCGTACTCTCTTTTTGTTCTACAGAACAATGACAACGCGTGCCTGGTATTGTTAACATTACGTTGGAAAATTTCTCTTAATCAGTCACAATTCACCTGAACCGCTCTCCCTTCATTCCAATATTGTGTGAAACAATTAAGTCGGTGAAAGTCGTTGTCATCAGGAAGACGGGCAAGGAAAGTGTTGCAACAAATCGGTAGACTGAGGCAGGATTCTCAAAGCTGTCCTAAGTCAAGATGGATCCCAAGAATTGTCTCTTAACAATAAGGACCAATAGGCTTTTGTTTTCCAACAATAGGACACATCTTAGGAGGGCGTCATGAATCCAGGCCCTGAACTATAGTGTTCGTTATTTCCAGGCATGTTGTTCGGTCATGCTACAAACTACAGTTAGTCATGTCAGCGCCGCATTAGACAATACTGAAATGTGTCCGAAAATCGTTTTCACAAATGGGAAATAGAAGACGCCCAGAAACTCATGAAAAATGGCTTTTTCGTAAGTCAATTTCGTTTCACAAGTACCAATAAACAACACACGTAAAGGTATGTCCTAAAGGGATTTCACTTTGATATATTAAAATCTTTCGCCACTGACACACTTCCCACCTGCTTTAACTCCCTCAGGTTAGAATTTTAAATTTACGGCTTTGTTCTTCAGGGGCGTAGCCAGGATTTTTTCAGAGGTACGCACATTTTCCAAATTCAGTAGGGAGAAATTACCTCCCCCCCCCCCCACATTCATTTAATGATTAGTGCTGGGGTCCTCCGGTTGTTTATTATCATCAGCGCGATGCAATGAAGTCGTAACTCAGTGTGTCGCAATTGAATGTTGTAATTATTGCGCATCACATAATTTTTTCGTTGTCTTATTAAAATAGTGCACAATGTAGCTATAATAAGATAACCCTGCCCATGTTTCACTAAGATTCAGCCTTCTTACAAATGTTTTTAGGCGATCAGTGCGCAAGGTTCTTAAGAACCGAGTAAGGAGCTTTTGAAACTATGTAAAACGACCTATGGGGTGTTATAAGTTTCTTTCCAGCAAACTCTGAGATAACTTGGTCGAAGTCGGTCGATTTCCTTGTGTTTATGTTCATGAAGGACTGCTAATGAAGAAAATCTCTCATCAGACATTGTGTTCCGAAGTGCCACTTGGAGCCTCTTCATGCCACTTCTACGACGCAAGTTGACACAGGATATGTCATAAGAGTCGTCATGACTACATAAATTCTTGGGTACAATTCTGCACTGGTATGGTCCAGCATTTCGACCAAGGATTGTGGGGATTGCCCTCTTCGCTTAACCGCCACAGATGACACCACCTAGTGACCTCTCGTTTGAAATCATTGAGAGACATCTGCATGTCTTCTCCATAGTGGCTATATGTTTTCCACCCCTTTTTCTGTAAACCCATGAAGTTTTCCTGAAATTAATATCAAAAATTTATGTAAATAACTGAAGTGAGACTCTCATACGTACTAGCTAAGGTAAAGGTACCAGATATTAGATCAGTGTGCCTGGAAGCCCTGTAAGGGTTCACTAACAGCTCGTTGACGTTGACTGCTTCAACGTTGGCACTGTGTTGCTGCCTTCCCGCTCATCTAGGATTACTTGAATCAGTGTTGTATAAAGCAGCGATCTCTGTGGCCTTCTCTAGCAGCGTGCCCCAGACATCCCCGCCTTCTTTGGATAACCCCGCGGCCCGCGCGGTGGTCCGCTATTTACATTCTCCATTTAAATATTTGCTCGCGTTCTTTAGCTCCACGGAAGCTACAACTTAAATTTCTCGACGAAAAGGGTCTATAGATCACACTCCGTAATGCGAAACACGAAATATAAAAATATATTATTAGATTAGTTCCTATTGTAGTTCCTAATATGTCGTTTAGAGTGTAAAATAAGGTCAGCTAGCATTTTCGGAGAGCCATCAGCAGCTCGGAAATTCGCGAGCACGATTCTGTTTCCTAAAATTTCTGCGGCCTTAATATTCAGCAAAATTCGAGCAGACCAATCTGTATTAGCTTACGCAAATATGCCTTGAGAAACCTCTGAAACAATCTTAGAAAGCAGGAAATGATATTTCAAGTAATTTGCTAAAATGTTCTCGTTGGGCGCTCCTGATTATACACAAAGATTTAACACAGCGTGATGCGAAACACAAAATCCGACAACAGAATTAAAAACAATAAGCCTTGCCCGGCGTTACAAACATCAGCAGGGAAACTCGTCACACGGCAGTGAATATTTCAGATCCTTTATTGTCGCAATTTTTAAGATCAGAGGGAGAAAAACCTATAAATGTCCTAAGCGAGCCAAATTCAACGTACCTATTATGCCAAGAACGGCATAAAAATGACAGAAGTCAAACCATGCACAAAAATCCACCAATTATGATCTCGATATGACCTCGAGAATGCGACGCCTACCGGTAAGTTGTAACAGCTCAATTCATTCAACATATAAAAATCCTCTAAACTAAACCCGCTAAAAAAACACAAGGAGCAAAATTGGTGAAAAGACCAAGATATTGAGGGCGCGGCGTACAAATACGTGAAGTAGAAGTCGTGCAGGCCTTCCAACCCATTTTATGGCCGGTGTCGGTCCAATACAGACACTATCCCTTCAGTCGTTTCCATGTCTCATGGATTGCTTTCTTGATAGATATCGATATTCTGCTATGCTGGTTCCATTTCTGCTTTTTCCTTTCGCGATTTTCTGAGATTTTACGGAAGCTGGCGGAAGAAAGAAGCCTTCGACCGGCACTATAGCACCTTCATCCTCTCGGTCCTCCACCAAAGGCATTGAAAACGATGCCAAAAATCCCGATTTCACACAAATTGCAACTCAACGGGAACTTTGTATCATTAATCTATAGTTCTGCGAAGGTTTACGGCAATGTCGAACTTAACTGAGCGCGATGAAAACGGATTTTAAAGGTTCGATGTAACTTTTCGCGTCTTTTGAATTTGTGGCATCCTGTCGGAAAATCAAAGTATGGAGCATGCGCAGTAACCGGATTGTGTTCCTGTAAATTTTAGGAAAAGTCACAAAGTTTAGTAGTACTAGCATTAATAAAATACATGCAAAAATTTCAGCGTGCTGATTGGCTGAGAGCACGTCAATTAATCCCAAACAGTGCAGAAAGTTGAAATTGAGTGCAAAAAGGTGAAATTGAGTGCAGAAAGTTGAAATTAAATTGATTGACAGGAAAGTCGCGAAACCGTAACAAAACAAAATGGCGGACAGGTTTGGGGAAAGTAACAACATTTTAATTCAGAGTTTGAAGGAGAATGCAAAGAACAAAAACACTCAACAAAGCACAAACAACTGGGTAAAAATCTGGAAGTCTTGGGCTGCTCAAAAGGGCTATGACGACAGTATTGAAAAGTACGAACCAGAGGGCCTGAACAAAATTCTCGAGGAGTTTTACGCAACAGTTCGTAAGAAAGACGGGGAAGATTACGAGCCTGACAGCCTTCGTGTAATGGTTACTGCTATTGACCGATATCTAACAGAAAAAGAGTACAAACACTCCATAATTCGCGGCAAAGAGTTTAAAAGCTCCAAGCAAGTTCTTGAGGGAAAAGCCCGGCTTCTCATCTCCAGAAATCGCGGACATTAGAGCCCGCGCCTTTTCGGGCGTCCTACATAGACAGCTCTTTTAAATGATGCATACCGCTGATCGAAGCGGTATAGTTTGGGCTCATATTTCATGATGGTGCACGATGCAATAAGTCCCATATAAAAACCATATAAAAACCACTGACCAAACTAAGTCGCTTAACATTCGAATGTACTGAAATTTAGCTTTCGAAGGATGGCTTTTGTAGGGTATTTGAAGCCGGTTCGGCCGAAATATCGCAGTTCCAAGAAAGTGGATTTTTGGACTTTAGCGAGGACTTTCAAATGTATGGCCGAATGCAATTTTTTCGTGGTTTTCAAGTGCAAAAAGTAAACATCAAAATCAATCTGTTGGAGCTGAAAATCGTAAGGTTAGTTTGTTCCATGCATAGTTTTAGTGAATCCACTTGCACATTTTTTCGATCCCATTATGTTTACCCGTAATCGCTGTTTATAAACTATGAGTTTTCGGTTTTTCGATGAAATCCCCCTCCACGCCTTATATTTTTTGGCCGCTAAACTGCTCACAGAAAACCGTAAAAAGTAAACATAAAATTCGAAGTATCCACCTTATTTTTTGTACTATATCTTTCTTGATAGACCAGTTTACCATGAACCGGTTGCACATTTATACTTAAACAAATTGATCGAGAGATATTTCTCGAAATTTTTTAATCTCCATACATTTCTTTGTTGTTATTGCGTTCCCTTCGATGGTCAATTTACCGCAGGATTTGTTGACCGTGGGCTCAAATGTCTGCGATTTCTGGATATGCCGGCAACAAGGCAAAGGCAAGCGGCCGAACAAGTCACGAAGTCTGACAACAACTGAGGAAAATGAGCTGTGGGAAAAAAAGAAGCTGGGAAAGGGAAGTCCACAAGTCCTGGTCCAAACAGTTTGGTGGCTCTTGACGCAGTATTTTGGTCTTCGTGGTCGCCAGGAACACCACAGCATGAAAGTTGAAGATTTCTCCTTTGGACTGGACGTAAACAACATGGAGTACGTCGAATTCATCGAGAACCCGACCAAAACACGCCAGTCTGGATTGTCTGCAAAGCCCCGAAGCTTTCTTCCAAAAATGTTTGCCACTGGAGATGGGAGATGTCCCGTTGCAATCTTCAAAGAGTTTCTATGGCGTCGTCCTCCCGAATTACGTACAACCGGTCCACTTTATCTCTCTTGCGTGTCAAACCCGTCCTCGCAAGTTTGGTACAAGCGGCAGCCGATGGGAGAGAACAAGATCAATGGCATGATGAAATCCGTCATTGAAGGAACGTCACTGGAGGATTCATCGAAAACATTTTCCAACCACAGCGCTAGGAAAACAGTTGTAAAGAAGTTGAAGACAGCAGGCCTCGAGCGAAGTTCAATTGTTAAAGTAATGGGCCACAGAAACGAGAAGTCACTGGATGACTATGACGAAGGGGATGAAAGTGAACAGCGGCAGCTTTCCCACACCATCAGCAACGCAAGAAACATCAACAGCCAGTAAGCTCGAGGAAACAGCTCAACACCGGTCAGTAGTACCACCAGCAGTTCCAGCAACTTCAACCCGTTCTCGCCCGACGTTCAGTCCCGCGGCAACAACTTCAACCAAGAAGCTTTTGCGTTTCAGATGCCCAGCTACATATCTGGCCAGAATGATCAGCGTCAGTGTTTCATGAACATAAACCATTTCCACCAATGTCAAGTCACTTTTAACATGGGAAACACAGCAGCTCCTCAAAAGCCACAACCAGCTACACCACATGGCGAGGACAGTATTTCTAAGTGATTCATATTTCGAAAAGCTTTTTGAAAATGTCGATCGATTTCGTCTTAGTTAGATTCGACTATGAACAAGAACAACTTGAGCTCTTGAAATAAGCAAGTTTTGACGTTATTTCACACTTCTTTTTTCTTTGAGGTTTCCGAAACTTTAGAACGATAGCTGCTTCCAGAGAGAATATTTTTTATCTGTAAATTTCCACAAGTGCTTGCATGTCAATCAAGGATGTCATTTTTCAACCAACAACGTGAATGTAGGCGGGACCAGTGAGCCGTGACACGAAATAAACACGATTGAAGAGGAAAACAGAGTGAAATTTTTGCATGTGTATTATTAACAAGTAATCACATGATTTTTCTCGTGCAATTTGGAATAAATAAGCACTCGTAAATTTTTCAAAGACTTCAAATTGCACTCGCCCTACGGGCTCGTGCAATTTTGTTAGCCTTTGAAAAATTTACTCGTGCTTATTTATTCCAAATTGCACTCGAAATCATGCGATTACCTATACAAACGGTTACGAAACTACATAACTTCAAAGTTGAGGCGGGCCTCAAAAGCCCCCCCCCCCCCGGGTCTGAATAGGGTTAAGGAAATACTAAAGTTAAAAGAAAATAAATGTTATTTCTTTCGTTATTTCCTACTTTTAAAAGCAAAGAAACACAACAAAACTTGTGGTAAAACTCCTTGGAACAAAATTGCTACAACGACAATAATTGCACAGCGTACTAATCGGGATTTCTGTGCAGAGTCTCATCACCACGATAAAAACTACCTCGTAAAAAAAGCTCAACGTGCCTTTCTAGAATAAAATACGATAAAAAAGCGATGCTGATTCGACGGTAGGGAAACTGTATATATTTTAACCAATATTTCCTTTACTACAGGATCCGGTACTTTTATTTTGTTACGGTGGTCCATGCAAAGTTTATTCTTTCTAGAACACTACGTTATTTGAAAACCTGCTTTGTATAAAGCAATATTATTTCGCAAACCATTGTCATAAAATTCATTGATAGATAAAAGCTTTGAATGTGCAGATTCAATTTGCCAACCTGGTTTGATAAAACAGCGAGGCAAACAAACGTGGAGTCAAGCGTAGGCCAATGTTTCTGATGGTTATGACCTTTAATTTATTTCTTGAAGTGGGGTACCTAAGCAAACCTATGTGGGAAAGGATTCTAACTGAAACTTCACCCATCTTTTAGCAGGTTAAATCATATTGCCACACAGGAATTCTGTGAACCATGATTGTCCCCTTGACGCTGTTAATCTGCCTGACAACCACATTCAGAGGAATTCGAGCAGAGGACAATGCGGATAGCGCTACGGAAGAGCTTGGAAAAGGAATCAATCTTCGAAAGACCAACTTACTGAAAGATTTCCAAGAAAGAAAGGCAAGCGTGTTCGAGCCTTTGCCGTCCTCCTGTTTTATCAAGAAAAAGTTACATTACTCAGGCAGTAACTTTGACTACTACGCAAGTACCAAAGCCTTTTACTCAAAACTGGCCGTCGGTGCAGGTTTGGAAGCCTCATTGGAGTCTACGTTCACTTTGGGCGCTACCCTTAGCAGTGTTATACAAAAAACAGATTCAAAGGAATCCGAAGTGAGTGGAACGTCTTTAAATGTCAAGGCGTTATCAGAAAAGATCCTGGTGAAGAAAGATTGCTTGGATGATGATGAAATCTCCACCTTTACCAAAAAACATGTCAAAGACTTGGAAGGACTGCCGTTGACGATTGACAAGCCTTGGCTGGCGAACTCCTGGAAAGCATACAACATCTTCTTGGAGACATACGGCTCCCATGTGGTTACGTCCGTGAAGCGTGGCTCAAGCATCAAGCAGACAACGTTTGCGGAACGTTCTTCATCGTACAGTCAGAGAGATTTTCAGGTGAAAAGCTGTCTTGAGCTTGCAGGCCCCACAAATGTTGGCAAGGTCGGTGTAAAGGCGTGTGCAAATGCCAGCAAAAGTGAAATATCCAATGCCACCAAGATGAACACGGTAAATAAACTCATCATCCGAGGAGGGACCAAGGAAACTCGCAATGCGCTGTATAAGCAGAGGACGGAAGACCTGATTGAGAAACTTTTGAATGAAGCCGGTGAGTCGGATGCATCTGTAGAACACACCTTCAGGTCGCTGTGGGACATTCTGCAAAGCCGGTTCGAGACTGCAAAGTTCAAATGCAAAAATTCGACTACACCAGAGGTTCCTCCGAGAAGTCTCCAGAATTCGAGTGCTCTCTGGCTGCAGAGGGCTGCCACAACGACGACGACTGTCATTACAAAGTGGGAGTCTGGTGCTCTTGTCGATGGAAAACGTGCGTTCACTACAAATCAGTGAAACAAGACGCAGGGATCCCTAAGCTCACTGCATACGCCAACACCGATGAAGACTGGGGATGGCATGGCTGCGATTGGAAAGTCGCTGGGTTTTACTGCAACTGCTACAATGACAATATCGGGTTGCGAAGAGAGGTTTGGAGGATGCCCAGCAGGGATGCACCGCGGAAAGGCTCCAGTCATGGTACACACCATACGTCAGAGAATCCAGATCAAGATCATGATCCAGAGCAAGTTCAAGATCTAGATCCAGATCAAGATCAAGGACAGGAAGCAAAGGAAGGATCAAATGATTTGATATGAACTTTCAAAAGTATTGCTCCTCAGATGAGTCTAAAGGAGAACTGCGTAATTTAATTTAAGAGTAAGCCACTAAAGACCGAGAAAAACGAGCAGCATTTTCCTGCAACTTGTCGCGTAACGAATGTTGCATTGCAATTTGCGGCCTGAAGTTGGACGTATATCCACCTATGCTCGCGCAACAAAGTTTCTTGTTCCAAAAGGAACAAGGACGTCTACTTTTTGCAACAAAAAAGATCAGTTACACGCGACAGGGTAATAGGTGCCACATCAGGCTGCAACTTGCAGTGCAACGTTGGGTGCGCAACAAGTTGCAGGAAAACATTGCTCGTATCACTCGGCCGTAAGGCAAGAAGGCAGTTTCTCAAATGAATTTACTGAATATTGTTCCAAAGAATATGCAAGAATATTATTATAATATTATAATATTTTAGTTGATTGGTTGTGTTTGATTGAAGTTCAGCTAAAATAGTATTTATCATATATGAAAATCACTGCATGTAAAGTCATCAAAGATCTAAATCGAAATCTGAATTATATGTAACAGCAATATCTTATGTGGAAAAAAACTCTACAAAACATATTTTAGTTGATTATTGATAATTAAATGTCATGCATGGTAATCGTAACACAAGAGAGCATTAAAGAAAACGGTTCGGTTGAACGGACTTTTGCAACTTACAAGGTGTAACCTGGCCTTAATTTTGCTTGAGGGAAAACTGGTCCTACATGCCTTTAAGAAAAGATCTTATACTTGGTTTCAGAAAATTAGTTAAATCCATACCTCACGTAATGAGTACATTTTACCCCATGCTGTCCCCCTCTGGAACGTTTCTTTAGCTACTTCTAGGTTTCAATTGAACTTAATATATCAATGGAACGATCATAGCACAACATAACTCCTAAGTCGTCATAATAAGGAATAGACTCAATTATCATTTTACTCGGAGAATCTTTCTCTAAAATTTAAAATGTTTTTACTTTCACCATGGGTGAATTATTTCTCTCGTAGCGGAAATGGGCTTGGTACAGTATGTTAGTCTAGCCATATGGTGAAAAAATTGTACGCTTATAATTAGCGGCAAATGCTCCAAATTGGGCATGGTAATAGCACTTAAGTTGCTGAACAAAATTGTCTATGGACCAGGCGGATTTCTACTTGGGGGGGGGGGGGGATTTTGCACTTAGGGGGGTGGGGTAGTTGTAATTTTCAAAGAAATTGCTGCGATTTAAGGGAAAGCTGTACCTTTAACCCGAATTTGCCATATTAGTGGGGCATGATGTCGTAAAGAAGTTCATCTGTGACTCTACCTAGATTTTTCACAAAAAGGGGGTGACACAACTTACGGGTGATGGTAGTATGTATCTTTGTATTTTCGTTTCAGTTTCACTTGTGAAAGAAAAAACAATTTAATTCTCCCTCACCAATTCAAGTTCGTCCAAATGAAAAATATTTTCCTTCTAATTCGGAGGCCGCAAGAAAAAACAGAGACAAAAGACAACAAGAGCGAGTACAGGTTGGGTAGCTTGTTGCGGGTAAAACAAGCTCTGGAAAATAACAAAGAAAAGGCAAAGGGACACATTACCTAGAAAAAGCTGCCGATCGTCATTACTGCGAGTAACAGTAGCAGTAGAGCTCGTAGTATCGAGGCGGGGCTTCTCGGCGGAGCTTGCCATCTGCCGTTTCTTTCTGTAAGCCGTCTGTTGCGTTTCTTTAATTCTTTTCTCATCTTCTGAATCGTCTGCCAACTACTCCTGCTCGTACTCCTGGACGACCAACCAACCAGCGTCGCTCTTGTCCGCTTAACTTAACAAGTTTAAAAAGTTAAAAACTTAACAAGTTTGTGCTGTTTTCGGATAAGTTCCCAGTACACCACAAGAGGCCATTTCCGAGTGATTCTCTTGCCGCTCGACGTATTTTGGTCCTGCTGATGACGTCCAATGAGCGCCGCTAACTGGGTCAGTGTATTGTAAACGGTCCAACAGCTCAACAACAACCTTTCTTGCAAAACGTTCGACATCTTTCTACACTGTGACATCTTACTCAACGGTTTAGTTGCTGGTGAGTGTTGCTTAGTTGGCAATACACAAAAAGGGTTTTTATCACTACACACATGTCCCCGCTAACGTGGCCAGAGTTCTATCTAGAGCCGCGTTACGTAATGCAAATCATCGGAATGGACATTTTGCTAGGGGGTAGGGGAAGGGCAAAATCTGCTCTGATTCTTTTTAAACGGCTCAGGTTTTGAGAAATGGGAGGAACTAGTAATGGACCAAAAATACGAATCAAAATTAGTGCTACATTTAGGCACCTCAACCTCCCGTGCCAGAATGCAGAAAAAGTAGTCACCCCTCGGCGTGAGTTGTAGGCATGCAAATAACAGTGTCCGAACACAAAGAAAAGCTAAAAAGGGTACGTGTACTAGCTTAAGTTAAAAACCTCTTCAAAACGTCGAGTCCAGAACATTAAAATCGTTTTTATCAGCGAAACTGCGATTTGACTAACTAGTTTGTGCTTATTGTTTTGGCTTAGAGGGGACCTCGGACTTTTTTTTCACAAATGATACATATTTACATACATGAACTGCTTCGTTACACAGAAGACGGTTGTTGTTGGTTCTATTTTCTTGTTGGCGGAGTTTGTGGTTACATCACAAGACGAATCAAAAGGTTGGAAACAATTGTTCCTTTACTTTCATGCACCAAGAATACCCAGGCCGGTAGAAGGGGGAGGGGCAGGGGGGTTGAACCACCAGAATTTTTAGAAGTTGAAAAACATTACAATAAATAAGCCAAAAAATATATAATTAAAACGAAGTAATGGGCAACGAATAGTCTTTAATGCTGATGCTAAAAGTTCCTTTTATAATTTCACCAACTTTAACAGGGTTTGACATCTGTTGAGTCACTAGCCACCGGGCAAGTGGGCTTCAAAAATTTACTATCCCACCGCACATTTCAGTCGCCCAGGTTCCTTACCAATGTCTTTCTTCACCCATGCATATCACCTTGACCCTGGCAGTATAGCTTTACTGTGAAGGACCTTGATGCCTTTAATAGCTAAGCGAATGCTGTGTATTTGCTGCAAGCTTTAAGCTCATCATGTTGTTTTAAAACAAGTCTAGGGAACAAAACTATATTTATCTCACCAGTCGAGTGATAAAAGTTACGTAAACGTTTACGAGAGTTAGGTAAAACAGGTCCGAAATTCGTAGCTTGGCTTTCGAAATGTTTCAATTTTAACAAACCTTGTATCTTAAAGGGTACTTTTTTAAAACTGATGCTATAAATCTGGTGGATGCTGCCAACAGCTTTGTCGGCAAAAAAGCAAACAGGAAGCAGCTTTTTGGCAAATTGTCAACGAACGATGTCCCCAAAAAGGTGTCATTTTTGACGAAATCGACACAAAGTGTGGCATTGTGATCAGAGTTAGTATCTATATGAGCGTGTATTTTGAAGGGGGGGGGGGGGGAGGCTTTGACTAGGCCAATTTGCTCGTAGCATTTATTTCAGCCTTGCTACGGGCCTGATACCACAAGTTACAAGTCAACGAACTCTTGAGTACAATGACGATATGTCCCAGCCATCATGCAAAACTTGGAATAGTGTCCACCAGAAGCTGCAGCACGAGGGGTCGGGTCCCGGGCCACGGTAAGGAAAAGGAGAGTGGCCAAAAAGTGAAAGAGGACTGGGGAAAAAGGGATCTGAAGTTATCGTTATGCGAGACTGGTTCGCCTGTAAAAGTTGGATCAGGTGAGTTTTCTATTCGCTTGTGGTCTATCCGAATATTAGCCAGGTTATCGATGGAAGCCTCACTCTTCTCTTCGTCATCATTAAGGTGTATGTAGAACGTGAAAGAGGTAATAGACGTTTAAGGGCAAGAAGCTTGACGTATTTCTGTTATGATATCCTCACATCCATTATGATAAGTATGCTGGCTGCTGTAAGAGATCTCGCTCACTGGGAACCTGTCTCAGTAAGATTCGTAAACAGAAATTCAGGAACAGAACCTCATTTTTTGTTACCATGGTTACGTGCCATATTTCACAGTCTTCAAACAGCACTGGCGTGCTGTTAGAAGCCCCACTCATTAGTCAGGACACACTTATGTAGACTATACAAAACAGCTAACAAGAGACCACAGTTAAAAACTTCGATCGTACCCATTTGTTATGAAGAGAGTACCCTTCCTATCCAAAACTCCATCCAACACATTAACACCGAGCTGACTTTCACTCCTGATATAACTGTGCCTTGTGCCTGTCCTGTGCCAGCTGAGAACCAGCAGACTGACACCAATGATCATAGGTACAATACCCGCTCGTCAATTAACAAAAGGGGACCCCTTGTAGTTATAGGTTTTCCCCGTATTAAAGTTGGGTCTATTTAATAATAGCGCCACTTCTGTTGCACCACTCAGCTGTAAGCTTGTACAACGGTTGGAATTGCGTTTCAGACAAACGGTAGCAAATACAATTTTTCATGGCTGTAACCACAATGGTAATAAGTAAGAAAGACACACAACGCCATATAAAACCACGAATAATCCTTGCAATTAACACTGGATATTATTTTACTTCACCTCAAGGGTTTTGCTCTTCCCCTACCCCCTAAAATGCCTTTGATACGCATTGCGTGACAAACCAAATACGCACGCGGCGCCATCCACGGTTGGTCCCAGTTTAGCAGTTAAGTCAGATGTTGCTTTTTTGCACTGAAAACTGAGCAACGCTCGTATTCAATCAACTGAGCCGTTGAGTAAGATGCCGTAGTGCAGAAAGATGTCGAACGCCTTACAAGAAAAGATGGTGTCGTTGAGCTGTTCGACGGTCTACAATACGTTGACCCATTTGGCGGTGTTCATTCGGTTCATTGAACGTCATCAGCAGGAGCAAAACACGACGAACGGTAAGAGAATCACACGAAAATGGCCTCTGGACCTGTCCTCTACAGCAAATGGTGGTTAGAGCATTTCGAACTGTTTTTCTGTTTGACGTTTTCGATCTCATATGGGTCGAAACACATTAAAATATGTGCGTGACTCGCGAATGGCATGTTCCCAGGAAGGGTCAAAAAGCCTGCATTTCAACGGAGGCTGTAAACTGCAGGTTGCAGGTTGCAGGTTGCAGGTTGCAGGTTGCAGGTGCAAGTTGCAGGTGCAGGTGCAGGTTGCAGGTTGCGGGTTACAGGATTATTTTGTTGGTCTAGACTCTTCCTAAGAGTCGGGTCGTGGGTCATACAGTTTCACCAGGTGTGTTCTGCAGGTTTTATTTTGCATGTATGTAGCTTGTCTGTTCAAGCGCGTGTCTGTATAATATTTATCAGAAACATCGACAAAATAAAAGTTAACGAGTCTCAACTTTTTTTTCCACGTATCGCTTTCATGTGGATCAATTTGTGGCGGATAAAAAGTAAATGTGCTAATACTTTCACTTGTGGTTTAATAGATCGTTTCACGCGGCTACTCTTTTGCATGAAAACAAACATTTTGCACGTCTACCTTCGCATTGAAAAACTTAAGAACGAGTTTAGACGTAGAAAAAGGAAGTTTTTTATTCTTCGGGGACTCAACATGGACGCTTGTGGTTAAAAAACATGCAGACGTCACATGCATGATATCTGCCGCACGCATGCGGTGTAATCTTTACGTAGGAAACTTTCAAAGAAAGACATTTTGGTGACGTGATCGAAGGGTGTGAACTGCAGGTTGCAGGTGCAGGTTGCAGGTTGCAGGTTGCAGGTTGCAGGTGCAGGTTGCAGGTTGCAGGTTGCGGGTTGTAGGTAGCGGGTTGCAAGTTGCGGGTTGCTGGTTAATTACAAAGTAAAAAGCAGTTAATTAAAGGATAACAAAATTAAAGGAGTAAGAATGGCTTCAATTATTGGGTAAAAATTGTCCTTTTTATATGAAAAGGCATTCCATTAAAAAAGTCTCCCAAGTAGCTTAGTTAGGACGAAGGAATATCAAACGTTGAACAAAAGAGACTTGGCAAAGACAGAGGTGTCATGCCGATGGGGTCATACAGTTTTACCAGGTTTTGTTCAGCAGGTTTAATTTTGCATGTTTGTAGGTTCGAGAGGAGCATTTTTGTTGTACATCATCACAAATCCGAACCAAATAAAACCCATGATTAACACGTGATAAACCGATAACATCGTCAAAAGCAACGAGTTTCAAGAATTTTATTTTTTCACGAGCGTTTCTGTGTCTTGCTTTAATAAGCATAAATTTGTGGCGGATAAAAAGTGAAAGTGCTAATACTTGTATAAAAGCGAATGAAATGCCTCAGACAAAAAAAAACACTCAGATGTTTTCGGAACCAGTGTGGAAGTATCAATGGCAATCGAAAGCTAGCTTGACGGGCTGCAAAATTGCCAAACGAGAAAAGAATTTGGCCCCAAATTTGGCCTGAAGCTCTACTTTACAATAGTGTTTGAAGAACATTCTGAAAAGAAACATTTCAAAGTTCAAGGTTGTAGTTTTAATGTTCCTATAGTTTACTAAGCAAGAATGTGCGAATACACAATAATGTGCAGCATGTTTGATTACTTGCACTTTGCACAACATATCGAATTGAAATTAAGTTGAAATGTTACTTTTAGTTCTGCAAGGTGACTGGTTTTTGGCTGGTTAATATAACTGGATTTTGTTTGCATTTATGATGCAAGCTTACTGGTAATTTCAATAAGTTCACATTATACATTAGCAGTTAAATTAATGCCCGATCCTGTAATCTTTACCATCCTGTGATCGAGTCATTCTATTGTTATTATTAAAACCGCCTGTCTTAATACTTGTATGTATTACACCAATTGAAAATGTAATGGTTATTGCAGAACTGAAGATGACAGCAGTTTGTCGAAACATGTTTTCGAAACTTACAACTATCGTGATTTTTCCTAAAATTGTCAACTCCACGGACTTAAAAATCTCAGCATCTTCGGGAAATTTAAAGTGGGTGGCGGTTGATCTCCATTATGGCCTCGATGGATCATCGCCAATAGTTAACGATTAAACCGCACCTTTCACCTAATATTCCATTACAAATTGGGAGTGTGGCGTATCTGCGAGAACGCATTGAAACGGTTCCGCAAACTTTAATAGCAAGAGTCTAGTCCAGTTCAAGTTTCTCATTACCAAGGTTTCTTTACAAATGAAACAATTCGGATTTTCTTGAAGAAATTTAAGTAGAAACGTACCATACACACATCTTCTGTTTGAAAAAATATATAGAATCGCAACCTTCAACCTGCAACCTGCAACCTGCAACCTGCAGTTTAAACCCTCCGGCATTTTAACGAACTTTGAAAAGCTCTAGCGTCGCTCTCAATCGTTTGCCCAAAGAAATTTTTGCAGCAATCCTGAGAACATCTTCTCTTAGTTCAACAGTCAGAAGCTGAATCGATTTGAAGGTTTAGCACATGGTGAAAAATAATTTAATTCACGAAGTGCTTTTCCTGATGAGAAATGTATACTTTCAAAATTAAATTATTTCAAACACCAAAAAACAATGCAGTTTCTACCGAAATCATTTTTGAAGCTCTTGAGAGATTGTAAAAGTAAAATTGAGCGTTTAAAAGACGACAGAGGGATTTGTTTTTGCACGCGAACGCCTCAAATTGATGTCATAATTTACTGCTTCAAATAGCGATTTTAACGGAAGTTCGTTATTTGCATTTTTCTTTGAAATAAAAGGATATTTTGCCAAAAAAAGTATCCAGTGATTTTAGTTATACCCTAACCTGTCTAACATTAAAATATCAAAGAAATCGAATTTTCTACCCTTGGCGCGTTATGTTTGATTTTTCAGACAAGCGCTCTTAACTGGTTTCATCAGCGTTGAAAACGAAAGAAGAATTCAAATATTTCCTACATGTTTATTGTTCAATTTCACTGTTTTGACGGAGGAACAACTCGATCAATTGTTTAAGGTCAGTATCTCAAGATTCAGTGATAACTTTAATGACGTTTCTGTGTTTAGTGTTGAAGCTATTCGAAAATGTACTTCAAATTATATCTTCATGACAGAAAATAAGGAAGAAAAAATACTACGAAAAAAGGCAATGGAATTCCCCTTGAAAATTTACAGTATGAGTTGCTCGTTTTCATGCAAGTTTTCCAGTACTAATGCATGGCATTCAGATTAGTGAGCTATGTTAAGAAAAATTCTGGACCAGTCAATAATCATTGTGTTACTGAAATGGCGTGAGACGCGCTGAATTTTAGAAACTATGTAAAAAGCCATATCTTCCCAAAATATAAAACGTTTTTAAACTTACTACAAGAATATTAATGGGGGGGGGGGGGGGAAATTCTATTTTAAGCTTCCTAGAAGGAGGTTAAAGAGGGGTAAAAAAAACATTTAAGAACGTCATGACCAAAGCCTCTCTTTATGAACTTCACATTAAACGTTTGCTGTGTAAGACCCTTTATTTGTTATCATTGTTTCTCACAAAATATTTTAAACCGACCTTTGTCAAAGATATTGAAAACTAGTGAGAAAACTAAACCCGTGAAGGTTTAAGGGGCGTTGAAATTTTGCCTGTTTCATATTGAAAGATGAATCTAGTAACCTGACGTGGAAATAAATAGAGAAAATAGAGTTCTTAATAGATTTTTGAGGTAGTATTACTTCTATCCATTTAGTTTTACCGCTGGTCGAAACAAAACCAAAATTCAAATCTGAAAACATTAATGGTTTACTTTGTTTCAACGAAAAGAGGGGAATACTAAAATACTCCTGAAAGGTAAGTACAAACTCGGTTTTACAAATTCAAACTTTCAACGTATTCTTGTGTTATCTGAAGGGCCAAAATAAGTATGAACTTAGGGTATTTAAGAGCCGGTTTACATTAAACCGGACAAGACAGTAATCGTGAAATTCGGGTCAAAGTCTTCCATCAATTGAGCGAAAGAAGATTTGCGATCGATTTCCCGCATCAGAGAAAACACATTAGACCAGAGAACGGCCAGTTCGCTGGGAAGGCTGAGTTGTCCAAACACAGGACATACTACAAGGCACGGAAGATTGGTCAGAGGGAAAAAGAATCATATTTAATTTATGTAGTTTTCATGGTCAATTGAAGTTTGTCATGATTCGTCGTAAAAACAATCCGTAGTGACCTGGCAATGTAGATTACTTAAGGTCATTTTACCGCTATCCACTTAACTGGTTTCATCATCGTTGAAAACGAAAGAAGAATTCAAATATTTCCTACATTTTTATTGTTCAATTTCAGTGCTTTGACGGAGGAACAACCCGATCAAGTGTTCAAGGTCAGTAACTCAAGATTCAGTGATAACTTTAATGACATTTTTGTGTTTAGTGTTACAGCTATTGGAAAATGTACTTGAAATTATATCTTCATGGCAGAAAATAAGGAAGAAAAAATACTATGGAAAAGGCCATGGAATTCCCCTTTAAAATTTACAGTATAAATTGCTCGTTTTCACGCACGTTTTCCAGTACTAGTGGAATTGAGATTAGTGAGCTAGGTTAAGAAAAATTCTGGACCAGTCAATAACCATTGTGTTACTGAAATGGCATGAGACGCGTTGAATTTTAGAAACTACGTGAAAAGCCATATCTTCCCAAAATATAAAATGTTTCTAAACTTACTACAAGAATGTTAATGGAGGGGAGAAAATTCTATTTTAAGCTCCCTAGAAGGAGGTTAAACAGGGGTGAAAAAATCATTTAAAAACGTCATGAGCAAAGCCTCTTTTTATGAACTTCGCCTAAAACATTTGCAGTGTGCGGAGACTCTTTATTTGTTATGATTGTTTCTCACAAGATTTTTAATCCGACCTTTGTCAAAGATATTGAAAATTAGTGAGAAAACTAAACCCGTGAAGGTTTAAGGGGCATTGAAATTTTGTCTGTTTCATATTGAAAGATGAATCTAGTAACCTGACGATGGAAATTAATAGAGAAAATAAATAGAGTTCTTAATAGATTTTTGAGGTAGTATTACTTCTATCCATTTAGTTTTACCGCTGGTCGAAACAAAACCAAAATTCAAATCCGAAAACATTAATGGTTTACTTTGTTTCAACGAAAAGAGGGGAATACTAAAATACTCCTGAAAGGTAAGTACAAACTCGGTTTAAGCAAATTCAAACTTTCAACGTATTCTTGTGTTATCTGAAGGGCCAAAATAAGTATGAACTTAGGGTATTTAAGAGCCGGTTTACATTAAACCGGACAAGCCAGTAATCGTGAAATTCGGGTCAAAGTCTTCCATCAATTGAGCGGAAGAAAATTTGCGATCGATTTCCCGCATCAGAGAAAACACATTAGACTAGAGAACGGCCAGTTCGCTGGGAAGGCTGAGTTGTCCAAACACAGGACATACTACAAGGCACGGAAGATTGGTCAGAGGGAAAAAGAATCATATTCAATTTATTTAGTTTTCATGGTCAATTGAAGTTTGTCATGATTCGTCATAAAAACAATCTAGTGACCTGGCAATGTAGATTACTTAAGGTCATATTACCGCTATCCACTTAACTGGTTTCATCATCGTTGAAAACGAAAGAAGAATTCAAATATTTCCTACATTTTTATTGTTCAATTTCAGTGCTTTGACAGAGGAACAACCCGATCAAGTATTCAGGGTCAGTAACTCAAGATTCACTGATAACTTTAATGACATTTTTGTGTTTAGTGTTACAGCTATTGGAAAATGTACTTGAAATTATATCTTCATGGCAGAAAATAAGGAAGAAAAAATACTATGGAAAAGGCCATGGAATTCCCCTTGAAAATTTACAGTATAAATTGCTTGTTTTCATGCACGTTTTCCAGTACTAGTGGAATTGAGATTAGTGAGCTAGGTTAAGAAAAATTCTGGACCAGTCAATAACCATTGTGTTACTGGAATGGCATGAGACGCGCTGAATTTTAGAGACTACGTAAAAAGCCAAATCTTCCCAAAATGCAAAATGTTTTTAAACTTACTAGGAGAATCATGATATTAAAAGAGGGGAGAAAATTCTTTTGAAACTTCCTAGAAGGAGATTAAACAGGGGTGAAAAAATATTTAATAACGTCATGACCACAGCCTCTGATTTTTTAACTGATTTTCAAGATTAATTTCCTGTGATTTTGACCTCTCGAACCCGAGAATCGATTTCCTCGTTTTATTCGAAAATAAAGCGCTTCTGGCGAAAACGAACCACATCAGGTTTCTAGCTTTATTGATACCTAATTATATGCAGAATACGAAAGAAATCGCTTTTTCAACTACTGCCGCTAAATTGAAATTTTGTTTAATTTTTACTGAAAGTCGCTCTTAAGTTTGAAATTTTATCCTTTTAACTCCAAAACGGACTTATGTATTGTGGGAGTGAAGTTAGAGTAGAAAAAAGTAATAAGTAGCTCCATTTAGGGATTGTAGTTTTTCTCAATCAATCTCCGATTCGGATTTAACCCAAAATAAGAGATCATTTCAAGCCGGCTAAAATTTTGACTCTAGCGTTGGTTCACACGATGACTCTCTTACATTCTCTTATAATATATGCACAGTTGTTTCGAAGAGCCTGAGAAGAGCTAATCAACTCTTGGACTGGAATTGAGTGAGGGTGAAATTACTTCATTTAACAATATTTTGACTCCAAAACGGACTTATGAATCGTGGGTAAGAGTAACTCCATTGGAGGATTGGATTTTCCTCTTAAATATAATCTATTCCCCAATTCGGATTTAAATTACAGATAACCCAAAAGGAAGGATTTTTTGAGCCGGCTTAAACTTTAGACTCTAGTGTTGCGTTACACGATAATTCTTTTCAACGAATGGTCCCTCAGTTTTAATTGAGAAACTTGTGAGTGAGTTTATATACAATTGCCGAACTCATAAGTCCTTCTTCGGGGTTTGTACATCATCGCTGTCAGACGATTGCTCCCAAAATCGTAATCAACAAGCTTAGGTCAAAGATGATCTTCGTATGTCAATTGTTTGCTGCTGTCGTTAGTAAGCTCCAGGATAGAGAGAAAAAGAATCATATTTAATTTGTGTGGTTTTCATGATCAATCAAATTTTGTCATGATTCGTCGTAAAAACAATCTAGTGACCTGACAATGTAGACTACTTAAGGTCACATTTCCGCTATCCACTTAAGAGCGCCTGTCTGTAAAAATCAGACAAAATCAAAACTCCGCGGCAAGGGTGGAAAATTCGATTTCTTTCACATTTTAATGTCAGATAGGTTAGGGTATAACTAAAATCACTGGATACTTTTTTTGGCAAAATATGCTTTTATTTCAAAGAAAAATGCAAATAACGAACTTCCGTTAAGATCGCCATTTGAAGCAGTAAATTATGACATCAGGAAAAGTACTTCGTGAATTAAATTATTTTTCACCATGTGCTAAACCTTCAAATCGATTCAGCCTTTGACTGTCGAACTAAGAAAAGATGTTCTCAGGATTGCTGCAAAAATTTCTTTGGGCAAACGATTGAGAGCGACACGAGAGCTTTTCAAAGTTCGTTAAAATGCAGGCTTTTTGACCCTTCCTGGCAACATGCCATTCGCGAGTCACGCACATATTTTAATGTTTTTCGACCCATATGAGATCGAAAACGTCAAACAGAAAAACAGTTCGAAACGCTCTTACCTCATTTGCTGTAGAGGACAGGTCCAGAGGCCATTTCCGAGTGATTCTCTTGCCGTTCGACGTATTTTGGTCCTGCTGATGACGTCCAATGAACACCGCCAACCGGGTCAGTGTATTGTTAACGGTCCAACAGCTCAACAACAACCTTTCTTGCAAAACGTTCGACATCTTTCTACACTGTGACATCTTTCTCACCGGTTCAGTTGCTGGTGAGTGTTGCTTAGTTGGCAATACACAAAAAGGGTTTTATCACTACACACACGTCCCCGCTAACGTGGCCAGAGTTCTATCTAGAGCCGCGTCACGTAATGCAAATCATCGGAATGGACATTTTACTAGGGGGTAGGGGAAGGGCAAAATCTGCTCTGATTCTTTTTAAAGGGCTCAGGTTTTGAGAAATGGGAGGAACTAGTAATGGACCAAAAATACGAAACAAAATTAGAGGTACATTTAGGCACCTCAACCTCCCGTGCCAGAATGCAGAAAAAGTAGTCACCCCTCGGCGTGAGTTGTAGGCATGCAAATAACAGTGTTCGAACACAAAGAAAAGCTAAAAAGGGTACGTGTACTAGCTTAAGTTAAAAACCTCTTCAAAACGTCGAGTCCAGAACATTAAAATCGTTTTTATCAGGGAAACTGCGATTTGACTAACTAGTTTGTGCTTATTGTTTTGGCTTAGAGGGGACCTCGGACTTTTTTTTCACAAATGATACATATTTACATACATGAACTGCTTCGTTACACAGAAGACGGTAGTTGTTGGTTCTATTTTCTTGTTGGCGGAGTTTGTGGTTACAACACTAGACGAATCAAAAGGTTGGAAACAATTGTTCCTTTACTTTCATGCACCAAGAATACCCAGGCCGGTAGAAGGGGGAGGGGCAGGGGGGGGGTCGAGCCATCAGAATTTTTGAAGTTGAAAAACATTACAATAAATGAGCTAAAAAATATATAATTAAAACGAATTAATGTGCAACGAATAGTCTTTAATGCTGAGGCTAAAAGTTCCTTTTATTTTTTTTTTATTTTATAAATACAAATATTTACAAAAATATCTTTTTAAGCTTAAATACACAAATAGACAAAAATACAAAAAGAAGAAACTAGAAGGAAGTTAAATTATGAGGAAAAAAGAAATTAGGAAGAGAGATATGCCTTATGTTCTTGTTTAGAGCGAAAGTTCCTTTTATAATTTCACCACCTTTAACAGGGTTTGACATCTGTTGAGTCACTAGCCACCGGGCAAGTGGGCTTCAAAAATTTACTATCCCACCGCACATTTCAGTCGCCCAGGTTCCTTACCAATGTCTTTCTTCACCCATGCATATCACCTTGACCCTGGCAGTATAGCTTTACTGTGAAGGACCTTATTGATGCCTTTAATAGCTAAGCGACTGCTGTGTATTTGCTGCAAGCTTTAAGCTCATGTTGTTTTAAAACAAGTCTAAGGAACAAAACTATATTTATCTCACCAGTCGAGTGATAAAAGTTACGCAAACGTTTACGAGAGTAAAACAGGTCCGAAACTCGTAGCTTGGCTGTCGAAATGTTTCAATTTTAACAAACCTTGTATCTTTAAGGGTACTTTTTTAAAACTGATGCTATAAATCTGGTGGATGCTGCCAACAGCTTTGTCGGCGAAAAAGCAAACAGGAAGCAGCTTTTTGGCAAATTGTCAACGAACGATGTCCCCAAAAAGGTGTCATTTTTGACGAAATCGACACAAACTGTGGCATCGTGATCAGAGTTAGTATCTATACGAGTGTGTATTTTGAAGGGGGGGGGGGGGAGGCTTTGACTAGGCCAATTTGCTCGCAGCATTTATTTCAGCCTTGCTACGGGCCTGATACCACAAGTTACAAGTCAACGAACTCTTGAGTACAATGACGATATGTCCCAGCCATCATGCAAAACTTGGAATAGTGTCGACCAGAAGCTGCAGCACGAGGGGTCGGGTCCCGGGCCACGGTAAGGAAAAGGAGAGTGGCCAAAAAGTGAAAGAGGACTGGGGAAAAAGGGATCTGAAGTTATCGTTACGCGAGACTGGTTCGCTTGTAAAAGTTGGATCAGGTGAGTTTTCTATTCGCTTGTGGTTTATCCGAATATTAGCCAGGTTATCGATGTAAGCCTCACTCTTCTCTTCGTCATCATTAAGGTGTATGTAGAACGTGAAAGAGGTAATAGACGTTTAAGGGCAAGAAGCTTGACGTATTTCTGTTATGATATCCTCACATCCATTATGATAAGTATGCTGGCTGCTGTGAGAGATCTCGCTCACTGGGAACCTGTCTCAGTAAGATTCGTAAACAGAAATTCAGGAACAGAACCTCATTTTTTGTTACCATGGTTACGTGCCATATTTCACAGTCTTCAAACAGCACTGGCGTGCTGTTAGAAGTCCCACTCATTAGTCAGGACACACTTATGTAGACTATACCAAACAGCTAACAAGAGACCACAGTTAAAAACTTCGATCGTACCCGTTTGTTATGAAGAGAGTACCCTTCCTGTCCAAACCTCCATCCAACACATTAACACCGAGCTGACTTTCACTCCTGATATAACTGTGCCTTGTGCCTGTCCTGTGCCAGCTGAGAACCAGCAGCCTGACACCAATGATTATAGGTACAATACCCGCTCGTCAATTAACAAAAGGGAACCCCTTGTAGTTATAGGTTTTCCCCGTATTAAAGTTGGGTCTATTTAATAATAGCGCCACTTCTGTTGCACCACTCAGCTGTAAGCTTGTACAACGGTTGGAATTGCGTTTCAGACAAACGGTAGCAAATACAATTTTTAATGGTTATAACCACAATGCTAATAAGTAAGAAAGACACACAACGCCATTAAAACCACGAATAATCCTTGCAATTAACACTGGATGTTATTTTACTTCACCTCAAAGGTTTTGCTCTTCCCTTACCCCCTAAAATGCCTTTGATACGCATTGCGTGACAAACCAAATACGCACGCGGCCCCATCCACGTTTGGTCCCAGTTTAGCAGTTAAGTCAGATGTTGCTTTTGTGCACTGAAAACTGAGCAACACTCGTATTAAATCAACTGAACCGTTGAGTAAGATGCCGTAGTGCAGAAAGATGTCGAACGCTTTCCAAGAAAAGATGGTGTCGTTGAGCTGTTTGACGGTTTACAATACGTTGACCCAGTTGGCGGTGTTCATTCGGTTCATTGGACGTCATCAGCAGGACCAAACTACGTCGAACGGCAAGAGAATCACACGAAACTGGCCTCTGGACCTGTCCTCTACAGCAAATGAGTTTAGAGCATTTCGAACTGTTTTTCTGTTTGACGTTTTCGATCTCATATAGGTCGAAACACATTAAAATATGTGCGTGACTCGCGAATGGCATGTTGCCAGGAAGGGTCAAAAAGCCTGCATTGTAACGAGCTTTGGAAAGCTCTCGCGTTGCTCTCAATCGTTTGCCCAAAGAAATTTTTGCAGCAATCCTGAGAACATCTTTTCTTAGTTCAACAGTCAGAAGCTGAATCGATTTGAAGGCTTAGCACATGGTGAAAAATAATTTAATTCACGAAGTACTTTTCCTGATGAGAAATGTATACTTGCAAAATTAAATTATTTCAAACACAAAGAACAATGCAGTTTCTACCAAAATCATTTTTGAAGCTCTTGAGAGATTGCAAAAGTAAAATTGAGCGTTTAAAAGACGACAGAGGGATTTGTTTTTGCACGCGAACGCCTCAAATTGATGTCATAATTTACTGCTTCAAATAGCGATTTTAACGGAAGTTCGTTATATGCATTTTTCTTTGAAATAAAGGATATTTTGCCAAAAAAAGTATTCAGTGATTTTAGTTATACCCTAACTTGTCTAACATTAAAATATGAAAGAAATCGAATTTTCCACCCTTGCCGCGTTGTGTTTGATTTTTACAGACAAGCGCTCTTAACACTTGTTGCAATAAGTTTTACAGGTTAAACAACCAGGAAGCAGTTAAGACTAATTAATCAAGATGGGTTATAAATACATGAAACAATTAGTTAAGCGATGAAAAAGTTAATGAGTAAACTACGTTACGGAGCTGTCAGACATTTATAAACGAGGACTCAAAAACCATTGTAGAGAAAAGCCGGAAAATCTGAAAAGATAAAAGGAAGTGGCTTTTTCATGAGTCGATATCGTTTCACCAGCACCAGTAAAAAACACTGGTAAGGAGTGACTTACTAATGGCATATCACTTACTGACCCATTAAAATGTTTGGCTTCAGTACACAATAACCCAAATGGAGCTCCATCTTTCTGAGGTTAGAATTTCATCAGTATTATTATCCAAAAACAAAGCTTTTTTATCCCGCCGTCAGGACGGGATCTAGTATTACTCGCTTTTTCTTTCTTGGGTGGTCACTTGCCCCAGACTCCCTTCAACCAAAAAATACTTGCCGGTAATCTTCGTTCGTTTAGCGTGTATTCACCAAAATGTTCATGAAAGTTGGTGTAGATCTGAGAATCACCGGGGGATTGAATGGCATAAAAATCCTTTCGACAAGAGCAAGAAAGAAGATGCTAACGAGCTTTGAAAGCCACCGATTCGATCTTTTTATTTTCGCCACTCCACCCGAGCCTGCCAAAAAACAAGGTTATAATCAAACGTGAAATGCAAGCATTTTTCGGCAGTTTTGGTTTACTTCGCCAAAATCTTAAGAGAAGCCAGTGAAGATAAGTACAACAAATTCAAATGAGTTGTCCTATCCGATAAGAGCGAGGACGAAGGTGCTGGCCAGCTTGAAAGCCAACGAATCGAGCTGGCCATTTGCATTTTAATGGCGCAACTGAACTATTTGGGTCAGAGTGAGTCACGTAATGTTCAAAACATTTTTCATCACGTTCTTCGTCACGCACGCTAAAACAGGGTGGTTGGCCGAAAAAAAGGCAGCTCACGATCATATCTTGATTTAGATTATCATAGCAAACACGTAAAAGGTACGATGAATCACCAACTTCAAAAATTTACACCAAGTAGGCTTGTATCTTTCGTGGCCGTAATATATTTTGCCCCCCGAGGAGAGAGAACAACGACGGGGTCCAATGCCCCTGGGGCTTTTCTTGTCTTAGCAATAAGCAACAAAGAACAGAAGACGCCAGATGTCAGTGGAAAAAGCTGATGTTTTCTCTTTCTTTGTATAAGAATTTCTCCTTAATATAGAACAAAGATTGGGCTAAAGGTGATACCCAGAAGATTACTGATGCACGTAGAAACGACCCACCAGTGATGGAAGTAGTTGCGGTGCTTTCAAACCATTAATTTGCTGCACTAGTTTTTTCACGTTTGAAGTTGTAGCAGATTTAACAACCTTTAACTATGTGCAGTACCTTACTGTGACTAAGGGTTTTACGTTCTAACACCAACTTCACAATAAATTTGACATTAAAAAGCTGTTCATATCTTAAAGCGTCATTACGAATATATGTTTGTCCTTATTTTGACCTTATATTATTGTTGACAAGAGTCCTGAACCATTCCTTTCGCTGTAAAAAGTGTCAACTTATTACTTTTTTAGAGTTATAGATATTCAGGAAACCAAGAATCCAGGAAATCTGCAGTGAGCAGTGTAGTTTTATGTAGCAACTTAATGGCCTCAACTCTTGTTGTCCCAAAAAAGGGGAAAAAAGGCCTTTTTGTCTGTTAGGTGGCATGAGGCGTTCATAAGTTTTGTTTTGCAAACTCGCTAGAAAATCAAAAAATGCATTACAAAATGTGCGTCAACCATGTTTCTAGAGAGTGACAAGCATCTCGCTCATTTTTCATGATTTTGACGAGGTTAACAGCGTCACCTTTTGGAAGTGAAAAATTTTTAGCGCGGTGGGCTCGTACTCTCTTTTTGTTCTACAGAACAATGACAAAGATTCGGACGTTAGGTGGCGTAACGCTTGCCTGGTATTGTCAACATTACGTTGGAAAATTTCTCTTAATCAGTCACAATTCACCTGAACCGCTCTCCCTTCATTCCAATATTGTGTAAAACAGTTAAGTCGGTGAAAGTCGTTGTCATCAGGAAGACGGGCAAGGAAAGTGTTGCAACAAATCGGTAGACTGGGGCAGGATTCCCAAAGCTGTCCTAAGTCAAGATGGATCCCAAGAATTGTCTCTTAACAATAGGGGCCAATAGGCTTTTGTTTTCCAACAATAGAACACATCCTATCTTAGGAGGGCTTCATGAATCCAGCCCCTGAGTGTTCGTTATTTCCAGGCATGTTATCCGGTCATGCTACAAACTATAGTTATTACTACTGTCAGCGCCACATTAGACAATACTGAAATGTGTCCGAAAATCGTTTTCACAGATGGAAAATATTTAAGACACCCAGAAACTCATAAAAAATGGCTTTTTCGTAAGTCAATTTCGTTTCACAAGTACCAATAAACAACACACGTAAAGGTATGTCCTAAAGGGATTTCAATTTGATATATTAAAATCTTTCGCCACTGACACATTTCCCACCTGCTTTAACTCCCCCAGGTAAGAATTTTAAACTTACGGGTTTGTTCTTCAGGGGCGTAGCCAGGATTTTTTCAGAGGTACGCACATTTTTCCAAATTCAGTAGGAAATTTTATTTAATGATTAGTGCTGGGGTCCTCCGGTTGTTTATTATCAGCAGCGCAATGCAATGAAGTCGTAACTCAGTGTGTCGCAATTGAATGCTGTAATTTTTGCGCATCACATAATTTTCTCGTTGTCTTATTAAAATAGTGCACAATGTAGCTATAATAAGATAGCCCTGCCCATGTTTCACTAAGTTTCACCCTTCTTACAAATGTTTTTAGGCGATCAGTGCGCAACGTTCTTAACAACCGAGTAAGGAGCTTTTGAAACTATGTAAAATGACCTATGGGGTGTTATAAGTTTCTTTCCAGCAAACTCTGAGATAACTTGGTCGAAGTCGGTCGATTTCCTTGTGTTTATGTTCATGAAGGACTGCTAATGAAGAAAATCTCTCATCAGACATTGTGTTCCGAAGTGCCATTTGGAGCCTCTTCATGCCACTTCTACGACGCAACGGTTAACACAGGATATGTAATAAGCGTCGTCATGACTACATAAATTCTTGGGTACAATTCTGCAATGGTATAGTCCAGCATTTCGACCAAGGATTGTGGGGATTGCCCTCTTCACTTAACCGCCACAAATGACACCACCTAGTGACCTCTCGTTTGAAATCATGGAGAGACATCTGCATGTCTTCTCCATAGTGGCTATATGTTTTCCACCCCTTTTTCTGTAAACCCATGAAGTTTTCCTGAAATTAATATCAAAAATTTATGTAAACAACTGAAGTGAGACTCTCATTCGTACTAGCTAAGGTAAAGGTACCAGATATTAGATCAGTGTGCCTGGAAGCCCTGTAAGGGTTCAGTAACAGCTCGTTGACGTTGACTGCTTCAACGTCGGGACTGTGTTGCTGCCTTCCCGCTCATCTAGGAATACTTGAATCAGTTTTGTATAAAGCAGCGATCTCTGTGGCCTTCTCTAGCAGCGTGTCCCGCCTTCCTTGGATACGCACGCTGTCATCTTTCAAAGAAACAACAGAACTGTCACATTGACGCGAAGAAGATAACCCCGCGGCCCGCGCTGTGGTCCGCTATTTACATCCTCCATTTAAATATTTGCTCGCGTTCTTTAGCTCCAAGGAAGCTACAACTTAAATTTCTCGACGAAAAGGGTCTATAGATCACACTCCGTGATGAGAAACACAAAATATAAAAATATATTATTAGATTAGTTCCTATTGTAGTTCCTAATATGTCGTTTAGAGTGCAAAATAAGGTCTGCTAGCATTTTCGGAGAGCCATCAGCAGCTCGGAAATTCGCGGGCAGGATTCTGTTCCCTAAAATTTCTGCGGCCTAAATATTCTGCAAAATCCGAACAGATCAATCTGTATTAGCTTACGCAAATATAACTGGAAAAACCTCTGAAACAATCTTAGAAAGCAGGAAATGATATCTCAAGTAATTTGCTAAAATGTTCTCGGTGGTTGCTCCTGATTATACACAAAGATTTAACACAGCGTGATGCGAAACACAAAATCCGACAACAGAATTAAAAACAATAAGCCTTGCCCGGCGTTACAAACATCAGCAGGGAAACTCGTCACGATGAGGTGAATATTTCAGATCCTTTATTGTCGCAATTTTTAAGATGAGAGGGAGAAGAACCTTTAAATTTCCTAAACGAGCCAAATTCAACGTACCTATTATGCCAAGAGCGGCATAAAAATCACAGAAGTCAAACCATGCACAAAAATCCACCAATTATGACCTCGGTATGACCTCGAGAATGCGACGCCTACCGGTAAGTTGTAACAGCTCAATTCAGTCAACATTTAAAAATCCTCCAAAGTAAACCCGCTAAAAAAACACAAGAAGCAAAATTGGTCAAAAGACCAAGATATTGAGGGCGCGGCGTACAAATACGTGAAGTAGAAGTCGTGCAGACCTTCCAACCCATTTTATGGCCGGTGTCGGTCGAATACAGACACTATCCCTTCAGTCGTTTCCATGTCTCATGGATTGCTTTCTTGATAGATATCGATATTCTGCTATGCTGGTTCCATTTCTGCTTTTTCCTTTCGCGATTTTCTGAGATTTTACGGAAGCTGGCGGCAGAAAGAAGCCTTCAACCGGCACTATAGCACCTTCATCCTCTCGGTCCTCCACCAAAGGCATTGAAAACGATGCCAAAAATCCCGATTTCACACAAATTGCAACTCAACGGGAACTTTGTATTATTAGTCTATAGTTCTGCGAAGGTTTACCGCAATGTCGAACTTAACTGAGCACGATGCAAAGGAATTTTAAAGGTTCGATGTAAAAAAAAAAATCAACGTATGGAGCATGCGCAGTAACCGGATTGTGTTCCTTTAAATTTTAGGAAAAGTTACAAAGTTTAGTGGCACTAGCATAAACGGTTACGAAATTACATAACTTCAAAGTTGAGGCGGGCCTCAAAAGCCCCCCCCCCCCCCCCCCCCTGGGTCTGAATAGGGTTAAGGGAATACTAAAGTTAAAAGAAAATAAATGTTATTTCTTTCATTATTTCCTACTTTTAAAAGCAAAAAAACACAACAAAACTTGTGGTAAAACTTCTTGGAACAAAATTGCTACAACGACAATAATTCCACAGCGTACTAGTCGGGATTTCTTTGCAGAGTCTCATCACCACGATAAAAACTACTTTGTAAAAAAAGCTCAACGTGCCTTTCTAGAATAAAATACGATAAAAAAGGGATGCTGATTCGACGGTAGGGAAACTGTATATATTTTAGCCAATATTTCCTTTACTACAGGATCCGGTACTTTTTATGTTGTTACGGTGGTCCATGCAAAGTTTATTCTTTCTAGAACACTACGTTATTTGAAAACCTGCTTTGTATAAAGCAATATTATTTCGCAAACCATTGTCATAAAATTCATTGATAGATAAAAGCTTTGAATGTGCAGATTCAATTCGCCAACCTGGTTTGATAAAACAGCGAGGCAAACAAACGTGCAGTCAAACGTAGGCCACTGTTTCTGATGGCTATGACCTTTAATTTATTTCTTGAAGTGGGGTACCTGAACAAACCTATGTGGGAAAGGATTCTAACTGAAACTTCACCCATCTTTTAGCAGGTTAAATCATATTGCCACACAGGAATTCTGTGAACCATGATTGTCCCCTTGACACTGTTAATCTGCCTGACAACCACATTCAGAGGAATCCGAGCAGAGGACAATGCGGATAGCGCTACGGAAGAGCTTGGAAAAGGAATCAATCTTCGAAAGACCAACTTACTGAAAGATTTCCAAGAAAGAGAGGCAAGCGTGTTCGAGCCTTTGCCGTCCTCCTGTTTTATCAAGAAAAAGTTACATTACTCAGGCAGTAACTTTGACTACTACGCAAGTACCAAAGCCTTTTACTCAAAACTGGCCGTTGGTGCAGGATTGGAAGCCTCATTGGAGTCTACGTTCACTTTGGGCGCTACCCTTAGCAGTGTTGTACAAAAAACAGATTCAAAGGAATCCAAAGTGAGTGGAACGTCTTTAAATGTCAAAGCGTTATCAGAAAAGATCCTGGTGAAGAAAGATTGCTTGGATGATGATGAAATCTCCACCTTCACCAAAAAAGTTGTCAAAGACTTGGAAGGACTGCCGTTGACAATTGACAAGCCTTGGCTGGCAAACTCCTGGAAAGCATACAACGTCTTTTTGGAGACATATGGCTCCCATGTGGTTACGTCCGTGAAGCGTGGTTCAAGCATCAAGCAGACAACGTTTGCGGAAAGTTCTTCATCGTACAGTCAGAGAGATTTTCAGGTGAAAAGCTGTCTTGAGCTTGCAGGCCCCACAAATGTTGGCAAGGTCGGTGTAAAGGCGTGTGCAAATGTCAGCAAAAGTGAAATATCCAATGCCACCAAGATGAACACGGTAAATAAACTCATCATCCGAGGAGGGACCAAGGAAACTCGCAATGCGCTGTATAAGCAGAGGACGGAAGACCTGATTGAGAAACTTTTGAATGAAGCCGGTGAGTCGGATGCATCTGTAGAACACACCTTCAGGTCGCTGTGGGACATTCTGCAAAGCCGGTTCGAGACTGGATCCGATAACTACATCAGAGCTGTGAATCTGCAGTACTACTACCTCGGCTACTTGAATTATGGCTGTCGGTTCAAAGAAAGTGGAGGATTTCAAATGCAAAAGTTCGACTACACCAGAGGTTCCTCCGAGAAGTCTCCAGAATTCGAGTGCTCTCTGGCTGCAGAGGGCTGCCACAACGACGACGACTGTCATTACAAAGTGGGAATCTGGTGCTCTTGTCGAGGGAAAACGTGCGTTCACTACAAATCAGTAAAACAAGACGCAGGGATCCCTAAGCTCACTGCATACGCCAACACCGATGAAGACTGGGGATGGCATGGCTGCGATTGGAAAGTCGCTGGGTTTTACTGCAACTGCTACAACAACAATATCGGGTTGCGAAGAGAGGTGTGGAGGATGCCCAGTAGGGATGCACCGCGGAAAGACTCCAGTCATGGTACACACCACACGTCAGAGAATCCAGATCAAGATCATGATCCAGAGCAAGTTCAAGATCTAGATCCAGATCAAGATCAATGACAGGAAGCAAAGGAAGGATCAAATGATTTGATATGAACTTTCAAAAGTATTGCTCCTCAGATGAGTCTAAAGGAGAACTGCGTAATTTAATTTAAGAGTAAGCCACTAAAGGTCGAGAAAAACAGCAGCATTTTCCTGCAACTTGTCGCGTAACGAATGTTGCATTGCAATTTGCGGCCTGAAGTTGGACTTATATCCACCTATGCTCGCGCAACAAAGTTTCTTGTTCCAAAAGGAAGAAGCGACGTCTACTTTTTGCAACAAAAAAAAATCAGTTACACGCGACAGGGTAATAGGTGCCACATCAGGCTGCAACTTGCAGTGCAACGTTGGGTGCGCAACACGTTGCAGGGAAACATTGCTCATATTACTCGGCCGTAAGGCAAGAAGGCAGTTTCTCAAATGAATTTACCGAATATTGTTCCAAATAATATGCAAGAATATTATTATAATATTATAATATTTTAGTTAACTTAAATTATGTTTGAGTGAAGTAAATTTAAAATAGTATTTATCATATATGAAAATCACTGCATGTAAAGTCATCAAAGATCTAAATCGACTTCCGAATTATATGTAACAGCAATATCTTATGTGGAAAAAACTCTACAAAACCTATTTTAGTTGATTATTGATAATTAAATGTCATGCATGGTAATCGTAACACAAGAGAGCATTAAAGAAAACGGTTCGGTTGAACGGACTTTTGCAGCTTACAAGGTGTAACCTGGCCTTAATTTTGCTTGAGGGAAAACTGGTCCTACATGCCTTTAAGAAAAGACCTTATACTTGGTTTCAGAAAATAAGTTAAATCCATACCTCACGTAATAAGTACATTTTACCCCATGCCGTCCCCCTCTGGAACGTTTCTTTAGCTACTTCTAGGTTTCACTTGAACTTTATATCAATGGAACGATCATAGTCACCACAACATAACTCCTAAGTCGTCGTAATAAGGAATAGACTCAGTTATCATTTTACTCGGAGAATCTTTCTCTAAAATTTAAAATGTTTTTACTTTCACCAGGGGTGAATTATTTCTCTCGTAGCGGAAATGGGCTTGGTACAGTATGTTAGTCCAGCCATATGGTGAAAAAATTGTACGCTTATAATTAGCCACAAATCCTCCAAATTGGGCATGGTAATAGCACTTGGGGGGGATTTTGCACTTAGGGGGGTGGGGTAGTTGTAATTTTCAAAGAAATTGCTGCGATTTAAGGGAAAGCTGTACCTTTAACCCGAATTTGCCATATTAGTAGGGCGTGATGTCGTAAAGAAGTTCATCTGTGACTCTACCTGGATTTTTTCACAAAAAGGGGTGACACAACTTAGGGGTGATGGTAGTATGTATCTTTGTATTTTCGTTTCAGTTTCTCTTGTGAAAGAAAAAACAATTTCATTCTCCCTCACCAATTCAAGTTCGTCCGAATGAAAAATATTTTCCTTCTAATTCGGACGCCGCAAAAAAAACAGAGACAAAAGACAACGAGAGCGAATACATGTTGGGTAGCTTGTTTCGGGTAAAACAAGCTCTGGAAAATAACAAAGAAAAGGCAAAGGGGCACATTACCTCGAAAAAGCTGCCGATCGTCATTACTGCGAGTAACAGTAGCAGTAGAGCTCGTAGTATCGAGGCGGGGCTTCTCGGCGGAGCTTGCCATCTGCTGTTTCTTTCTGTAAGCCGTCTGTTGCGTGTTTTTAATTCTTTTCTCATCGTCTGAGTCGTCTGCCAACTCCTCCTGCTCGTACTCCTGGACGACCAACCAACCAGCGTCACTCTTGTCCGCTTAACTTAACAAGTTAAAAAAAATTAAAAACTTAACAAGTTTTTGCCGTTTTCGGATAAGATCTAGAGAAGTTTCTAAGGTCGTCTGGCCCTGTGAGGAGTCGTTTCTTTTGATGGAATCAAGGGCGGAAGAGCTGTAATCTTCGACTTCTGCATTAAACAAAAATTGTTGCTCGTTGTTAAATATGAGTTTCTTGGCCTCAACATCTCGCCTAAGTTTCTTTGACTCAGAGTCGGGGCTATCGTCTTGAAGTGGAAAAGTATTCTTAAATGCACCAAGCTCGGTATCGATGAAAGACTTAAATCTATCGAAAGTTTGATCTATAGGATCACCAGAGGTGACTGACCCGGTTAATTGAGGTTCCTTCGGGTTGCTGTACCGTAACGTTTTCGGCCACAGAACTTTCATCAGAACCCGGGTTCATGACAGAGGAAAGTGTAGCGTATCGTAGGTGATGAATGAAAACCAGAAACCTGGAATGAATATTCCAGTTCAATTGCCCTCCTCATAAACTGGTAAAGCGAACGAACAATAGTTCGTAATCATAAGGTGTAAAAGCAATTCTTAACAGAGAATACAAAGAAGCATAGCACATGCTTGCTATGTCCTCAAACGAAGGAAAATTCGTTGATCTGCCTTGAAAACCAGCAGAATTATAACTCATTTAGCGAATAGTTTCTCCTGTGGCCTCATGCGAGAGCATCCTCCACGGTGGAGTTCGGGAGGGGCTGTGCACCTCGGCGTAGAATGCATAATCACGTTTCGTACACTGTCCCCAACAATGTCCAGCTTGGTAGGCCACTCTCTCGCTGTGCTGTAATAATGCATCTGCAGTAGGGGGATGTTCTCAAGGGTTCTTTAATTCTGTGCAAAGAGAACTTTTCTGGCATCACTGACTCTTTGGCACTGGCTTGTCCGGTCATACATCAGAACTACAAATCTCTCAAGCACAGGCATAGCATCTAGGACAACCTGCATAGTACGAGCTTTTTGCTAAGGGATGTGAAAACTGCAGTGAATTCTCCATAAGATATTTATTGGTCTTCTGCTCAGCTAGATATAGACATAGCTCTGTTTTACTAGACTTCACCTTCAGAAATCCTTCCCAATTAGCAAGAAGCCTTAGATTGGAGTTGGACCATGATGCCGTTGGAGTAGGATCGTTCCGCGGGAGCTCCGACAAAACCCACTAAAATCGAAGACTCTATGGCTTATGACTTCGAAAAGAAAACACAGATATTCGACTAACTCCAGTGGTAAAGAAAGTGAATCATCCTCACCCATTGACAAACGGTACAGAGCAACAGAAATTGTGTGGAAAGTTTCTCCAGACGACGACGAGGTATTCACATACCATTCCAACATGTCGGCGGACATTGCTGAGAGTCTAAAACTTATATCTCACAAGTTAGAGAAGCTGGATAACTTAGAGATTTTAATCAACAAAACTTTAAGTAAACTCGAAGCGGTAGAAACTCAAGTTAATCAGCTAACACTCAGGGTAGAAAGTTTGGAATCTAAGAGCCGCGTCTCCGAGAAAGCAATCGGCGAATTGAACGCAAGTGTGCAGTTTATGTCAGACACCTTCGAAAACCTGAAATCAACTCAAGCAGCGGACAACGATAATTCGAAGGCTGAAATAGCACGCCTAAATAAAGAAATGGCATATTTGGAAGCGTACTCCCGACGTGAAAATCTACTGTTTGAAGGTATAAACGAAGCTTCGGCAGAAGAGGGAAATTACGAAGATACAGCAGCGGTGTTGCAAGAGTTTATGGCTAATGTCTTAAAGGTTGAGAATCCTAAAGAAATTGAGTTTCAAAGAGTGCACCGCCTGGGCAAGAGAAATGCTAAAGGCCCTAGAGTGATAATAGCCCGATTTCTTCGATTCAAAGATAGGCAGAGAATCTCAAAGCTTGGAAGATCGCTTCGTCATGAGGTGATACGCATTTATCCAGACTTTCCTAACTCTATTCAAGATTCAAGGCGCCGCCAAATGCCAAAATTCAAAGCCGCCAAAGAGGCAGGTAAGACGGCCTTTTTTCATCCAAGCAAGCCGGATTTACTGTATATTAATGGGGAACTTATTCCAGAATAATATCCTTATGAGACACTGAATTGTCATAATTTTGTGACCGATTTTCATCTCAAAACACATGATATTTTGAGTTGTTTTGAATTAATCCAGCATCTCGCTAGTGGGTAAAGAACGGAGCTCCAGTAGGAATGTTAGATGGAGTCTTCTTATTTCCATCTTTCATTCTCAGAGGTGGGTTACATGTATTTTTGTTTGTATGTGTACCTTTATTATAATTCTGTCCGTACCAATTTCGCATGTTCGTATTTAGATCTTACAAAATTAAATATATTTGCTTTCACATCCTCTATAGAAGAACCAAGCATATACTTATTAGGGTTCTTAATTTCTTCGATCCTTAGCTTACTCGGAACGATTAAACTTAACCGGTTTGGAAATCGTTGTTTACGTAAGCTAAATTCTGGTAGGTAATTTGAAAATTGTTTCTCTAAATGTAAGAGGCATCAGTAATTTTAAGAAGAGACGCACAATTTTCACCTGGTGTCGCCGAAAGAATGCAGATGTAATTTTCCTACAAGAAACACACTCGGTTTTAGCGTCTGAAAAAAAATGGAAAAATGAATGGGGTGGTAAAATGCTTTTTTCACATGGTAGTCCCAACTCATGTGGGACCGCAATTCTGATAAGTAACAAAGCTAATTGCACGGAACGTTCTACAACTGCAGACCCCTTGGGGCGCTTTATTATCTCAAAAGTTCAAGTTGATGATAAAGTGTATGTACTCGTGAACATTTACGCACCAAACAAAGATAAAGACTCGACCTTTTTTTTTAGAAAATTGCACACTTTGCTTCAAATCGAAAATTTAGATTCTGAAGAAAACGTTATTCTAGGTGGAGACTTCAATTGTCCTTTAAACCCAATTCTAGACAAGCGAGGTGGAATAATGATCCCAAGGAAATCGGTCGTGGAGAGTATAGGAACCCTGCAAAACGAGTTAGATCTTGTTGATATTTGGAGGGTTAAACATCCTCTGACAAAAAGTTACACGTGGGGCCAAAAGTCCCCCACAATATTATGTCGTTTAGATTTCTGGCTAATTTCTAATAATCTCTGCGATTTTGTCGACTCAACTGATATTATTCCTGCAATAAGAACTGATCACGCAGCTATTAGCATAGTCTTCGGTAGAATTGGAGAAGCAAAAGGCCCTGGAATGTGGAAAATGAATGCTTCTCTGTTAGATGATGAAGAATACTTAAAATATTTGGGTGCCAATATACCTCGATGGACGTCTGAGGGTGAAAATCAATTATCTGACAAACGCTGCGTTTGGGATTGGGTCAAATACAATATCAGAATGCACGCAATTAAATACTCTAAAGAGAAGGCCAAGAAAAGAAACCAAAAAGAAAACTTGTTTCAACAAGAATACGAAGAAGCAACCAGGCTTTATGAAAATAATCCTAATGATTTAAATAGATCGCGTTTAAATGAAATCAAAGAGAAGTTGGAATTGCTTTATGAAGAGAAAACAAATGGAATCATCGTACGTGCGAGAGCCCGCTGGCATGAACACGGTGAACGAAGTACTAAATACTTTCTGAATTTGGAAAAGAGAAACCATGTCAAAAAACATATTAGAAAATTGTCAATAAGCGGTGTTATAACAACGGATCCATATCATATACTATCAGAACAAAAGAAATTTTATCGGAACTTATATCAAACAAAAGCAACAGACTCTGATCGTGTAAAGTCGTTTCTAGATGATTTGAACATTCCCCAATTATCTGAAGAACAAAAGCAATCATGTGAAGGCGGAATTACAGCTGAAGAATGTAGTGAGATCTTGGAAAGTCTCCTTGACGCGCACAGTTAGATGCATGTAAAATCAGCCTTGTGTCAGCCTACTCGTGTGTGCAAGGTGATATTTGAGGCATAACGTCAACAGAAGATGAAAACACAAGAGCGTCGCTTGTAGTAAGAATGTATTTCTTTGCTTCACCTCGCAACGTGGGATGTATCTATCTCAGATGAAAGCAACACGCTGCACATTCTGTAACAGTTTAATGATAAGTAGGGTAAGTAAACTTGATTTTCATGGTCAGAAAATGTGTTACTTGCTCCAGCTAGATGGCTTCAACATGTTAACAACAGCAGCACCATCGATAAGCATTGAATCCACTACTTGAGTGACAGTAGATGGGTTTGTTGTCAGGTTTTCTAGACACTTCAACAAGTCGGCTTTCACGCTTAGTCAAAGGTCGCCAAATGTCGAAATGGACGGGGGACGTGCTTTGTTTTCGTAAGTAAATAGATACATCCCAAACAGCTAAAGGTCCAAACTCGTAACAAGTACGGAAGGGGCGTCCGTCGCAGAGTAGAAGCAAATCTAAGGCTTCTTGCTAATTGGGAAGGATTTCTGAAGGTGAAGTCTAATAAAACAGAGCTATTTCTATATCTAGCTGAGCAGAAGACCAATAAATGTCTTATGGAGAAGTCACTGCAGTTTTCACATCCCTTAGCAAAAAGCTCGTACTATGCAGGATGTCCTAGCTGCTATGCCTGTGCTTGAGAGTTTTTTAGTTCTGATATACGTCCGGACAAGCCAGTGCCAAAGAGTCAGTGATGCCAGAAAAGTTCTATTTGCACAGAAGGGAAGAACCCTTGAGAACATTCCCCTACTGCAGATGCATTATTACAGCACACCAAGAGAGTAGCCTACCAAGCCGAATATTGTTGGGGACAGTGCTTGGTTTCTAATCCTGAACTACGTTCTCCTAGTGAATGGGGATGGACAAAATCCGAATCAGATGTATGGCAGCCTCAGTGGACCACCTTACCTGAAGCATCAAAAGTATGCCAGGAGCTTGTGAAATGTGGGTGCAGAGCTGAGAGAGGTTGCAAAGGACGTTGCAAATGTGCAAAACCTGGGATGTCTTGCACTGCGCTTTGCAAATGAACTAAGGAATCCGAGGGAGAGTATAAAGCTCAACGACTTTACAAGATGAAGCTCACTAACCTTACATGGTTGTCTACATCATTGCACTTAAGCTAACACTTGTAGCATTTGAAATATTCCAAAATGACTCAAGATGCTGCTAAAGTCCTTGACAGTGATGCAGATGCATCCCCTAAAAAGGTTATTTTTTGCACATAATTTAACGGTTAACATGATATCAAACAACATTAACGTTGTAGAATTATGTAGTTGTATTCCATACAATTGTTGATTTTCAGATTTTATACGAAACATGATTGTTCATTCTACGCCGAGGTGCAAAGCCCCCCCCCCCCCCCCCCCCAATTCCACCATGGAGGATGCTCTCCCATGAGGCCACAGGAGAAACTATTCGCTAAATGGATTATTATTCTGCCAGTTTTTAAGGCAGATCATTGTTTTTTCTTTCACAAGAGAAACTAATGCAAAGATACATATTACAGCCCCTCCTCCTTAAGTTGTGTCCCCCCATTTTGTGAAGAAAATCGAGGTAGAGTCATAAATGAACTTCTTTAGGACATCACTAAATAAATAGTAAATTGCTACACTGAAAATCCAAAGCCACTGAAAAACTTCAGTGGCTTAGGTGGGACTCGAACCCACGACCTTCGGGTTACTAGACCACTGCTCTACCATCTGAGCTACAAAGCCACGATGGGAACAGCGCGTGGATGAATCCCATTTTGATCTTACATCCGCACAGGAAATACCTGTAACAAACATGCATAGCATGTATTATATGCAAGAAAATGGGATTCACCCACGCACTGTTCCCATCGTGGCTTTGTAGCTCAGATGGGGGTCGTGGGTTCGTGTCCCACCTAAGCCACTGAATTTTTTCAGTGGCTTTGGATTTTCAGTGTAGCAATTTGCTATTTATTTAGTATTTCCTGAGGATGATTCTGATTTAGGACATCACGCCCCACTTATACGGGTTAACGTTACAGCTTTCTCTTGAATTACAGCAATTTCTTTGAAAATTCCAACTGCCCCACCCCCCAAGTGCAAAATCCCCCCCAGCAAAAATCCGCCTGGCTCCATAACCAATTTTGTTTAGCAATTTAAGTACTATTACCATGCTAAATTTGGTGCTTTTACCCCTAAGTGCACAATTTGTTCACCATATGGCTGGAATACGGAAAAAAACGGCCAAACCCCTCCCCCCAAGGGCACATTGTGCCTCCCCCTGTGTGTATTTGGGTGGGGCCCATAGCTAAAAATGATCAGTCCATCTAGTACTATCACTGTGCCGAGTTTGGTGCTTTTACCCCGAAGTGCACAATTCGGCAATTTTTTGCACCATATGGCTGGATTATGTTGGCCAGGTTCCGACAAGAACAAGTATCCGACCAATAAATTTTTAACTCTGTGATTTTTGTCCTGCTTAGAAATTTGCACAAGCCAGTACTCCAAAAAAGCCTATTAAATTAACTTTTGATAACGTTGTTTTAGCAGACTTGACGTTTGACGGAGAGGGCACCACCTCGAAGGCCAATTTGGCCCGAAAGGCCAAATGGGACGCTTTTCACTGCGCGGTGAAATTACTGTTGTTCAGCTAGGGGTTGGTTACAGAAATCCTACTATACAGAAAGAAATGAGAGAGCAATTGGAAACTGAAGTGGTGGGATACTGGGAACTATACTGTCTGTTGTATATAATAAGATTCGATTTAAAATTTCCGGTGTTTACCGAGGGTCTGGACGGGTCTACTGAGAACTGACAAAAGGTCTTGAATTTCTAATTCCTCATGGTAAATGACCTTTTATTTCTGTGTTTTTTTAAGTGCCGAATACAAAGCGGAATAGTGATGAAGAGGAGAGCAGATTTGGCTATGACGTTAGTATAACAATTACGGAGAGGGGAAAATAACTGTTTCAACGATATCAAAGCCGCGCGACAAACGCACAGTAGAGTTACTGAAAGAGTGCAAAAATGTTAAATAATTTGAACAAAAACGTTATAGTCGAGTGTATAAACAACCAAAGCATAGAGATTCAAACGAAAATGGCACGGACGCCTTGTAGGTATACAGTATGAGCCAATGACAAATCTTTTGTTAAAGATACACCAACTTAGTGGCAATATATTCACGTGCATAATTTCTAGAAATTAAGCCAACCAGAAGGTGGGAAAGCCGTTGCATTTTGAACATTATCGCACAGCTTGTTTCCTAAAATTCGTAGTGGTTTAATATAACAGAACGGGTAAAGGGGTGTCTGAGAATAAATGTGTTTTGGGGAATTGATGCAACATCTTTGGATATTTCTTGGAAATCTGTTTTCAAATTTTCGGCAATCTTGAAAAAATTCAGAAAATAATAGAAAACGTGCAAATGACCTTCAGACTGTTCAATCACGTATACAATCCCCCTGGAAAGTTGAACGTTTTGAATTTGAACGCTAAACTTAAGAATCGTACGCTAAGCCTACAGAACAATATACGAACAATTTGTGCTAAATTTGTCTGAGCTAGAGGGTAAAATCTTGGTATAAAGGTGGTGCTGACATATCCTCTCCACCAATGTAAGTAAAATGCCTTGTATCCGGCCTTGCTTTTAACATGGTACCTAATTTAAGAGTGCTGACCACAAATGATAAAAACGCAAGTTTTTATGAATCAAACCAATTTTGATTTTCACGTATTGGTTGTAAATCAGGTGTCAATTCAAACTACACCAACGATTGGTCAAAATTCGCGCGCCGATGCTGCGAAGTGTCGGGCCGGCAAGTCCTACGACACACAGGGTGTCGTCCACTGTTCCGACCGGTACCAGCATCTGACCCATAAAACTTTAACTTAACTTTTTGTGTCTCGCCTAGTAATTTGCGGAAAACTGACTATAACAAACAAAAAGATATAACAAACAACACACACACACACACACACACACATATATATATATATATATATATATATATATATATATATATATATATATATATATATATATATTTCAGCTTTCTCTCAGTTGTTTTGGTGGACTTTAAGATCAACGGAAACTGTAGATGAAGACGTCGTTTTGTTCAGGTGAGTAAGTCTTCGAACTAAGGTGAAATTTGACGCTTTTCACTACGCAGTTAAGACCGTTTTTTTATGTGGTCTGTGATACGCAGTTTTTTTTTCAGGAAAATTATAGTATTTGTCGTGAAACTAAGGTATTTGTCGTGAAACTAGGTAATAAGATCGAGTTCAAAACTTTATCGAATTTCAACTAGATTTTAAATTTATTAGAATCTAAGAGTTAGAAATCTTCATTGCCCTTTGAGTTAGCTTAGGATACTAGCTTTCCTACCAGTTGTTTGTTGATGTCCAAAATTATTGCATACGTTTTGTACCAAGTTAATTTCATTGCTATATCGGTTCTCAAACCTGTTGTTGAAATGGCTGTCCGCATAAAGTTATGTGAAAACTGGCCTATAACAGTTGTTATTCGACGAAAATGATTTTCGGTGTTTTTTTTTGGGGGGGGGGGGGGCATCACGTTGACGATGAAGGCATCACCTATTTCACTATGGTACTTCTAGCCGATGCCAGGAACCAAAAAAAGTCCATTTCTATTACTGAGTCGAACAATTAATTACAAAAATGATTTCGGAAGATGACGATATGTCGCTAGGCTGTTCAAATGCTTTATTCATAACACTCTTATTGAAGTGGTTGGATACTGGGCGCTCTGTACGGGTACTGGGCAAGTTATGATCGTAAAAAATCATAAGATGAGCCACAGATACTGAATTTTAAAAAAACGTCAATTCCATTTTACGCCAAATTTGTACGTAAAAGGATTGTTTCAGAGCAAAACGACCCCATCAGAAACCGAAAGAGCCCACAGGGGGACCCAATTTGGCCCTTTGGTGCCGTTCCAGCCCCTGTAAATAGGGCTATTATGGCGTGTATTAGGAGAGCCAAGTTAGCCCCCAAAATGGTACTGTATCTTACTCACCGAAACAACCCTATTTTGGGGGTTGAAAACGAACTTTTAAATTTACAGAGTGAGTTAAAATGGGTACCATGGTTTTAATAAGTTGCTTACGAGGTCATTTTCTGTCCTAAGTATTGAAGAAATGTTATTTCAGACATGCCTTAAGGCAAGAAATCTTAATGAATAACATTTACGTCGTACATATAATCTGAATAAGTACACCTTGGTTAGTTTAGAGGAAAAAAAACAGATTTTATACTATCACTGCTAAGGAACTCAAACCCGGCGAACAGGCTTGTCCACATCATAAAAAAAGCAGGAAAAAAGGTCTTCTTAGTTGTTTAGCACGTTCTTCTCCTCTTCTCTCGTGTTTGAAGCACTCACACTTGTCTCAGAGTAATTTTAAGCAAGAAACGGAATTGTTTTTGAGAAACAGAATCCCACTTCCTGTAAAACATCCATTAGTGATACTATACCCGAAGCAAGAAAAGGTTCACACTAAATCCAGTGGATCTGTTTCAGCCCCAAAAGTGGGGCCGTTTCGGTGAGTAAAATACAGTGCTTTTTTTAGGGCTGATTTAGCTGTTTTAGCGGAGCTGCTTTGGCCCCAGTCAACACAGCAGAAATAGCCCTATTTTAGGGGTCGGGTGTATCTTGTAAAAGAGCTGTTTTGACAAAAATGGGGGCTTTTGGGGTTTTTTAGAGGGCTGGAATAGCCATATGGGATGTCCAGAATAGTACATTTTTGGCCAATTCAACCAATAGCGCAGACATGAAATGGCCCTAATTTTTAGGCTGTTTTAGGCTCAATCTACCCTAAAACAGACCTCCATGTTAGATCTCAATCAGTACCAGAGGGGTCAAAATGGCAATGGTTATCAGATCTGCTTCGGATCTGGTTGGGTGTAAAAAGAGTACAGTGGAAGGGTTAAAACAGCTATTGCTTTTTGTTAATATGGCTCCACGTGAGCCTTTTTGAACCTTTAATGAGGAACAGGAATGGCCCACCTTTTGTAGCTGATCTAGCTCAGCTTTACCAAAGTAATGTTGCATTCCACTCGAGTCAACACAATTCTACCCAAAAGGGCACTGTAGAGAAACTAGTCAACATTCTGCACAGTCTAAAATGGCTGACTTGGTTTTCATGTCTTTCCCTCCAAGTTTCAAAGTCTTAAATATGTACACTTACAGCACAAAAAAATTTCTTTTAAATGTTGCAACATTTAATTCTCTTACTATCTACGTATTACATTCTCCTTCCGGGCTCTAGAGAAATCATCAGCATCAGGCAGATTATTTGTTATACATAGAATTAACAGCAAGGTGAGGTTGGATGTAGCATTGAAGAAAAGCAAAAAAGAAGAATAATAACAAGGAAAGAACAAACATACTTCCTGTTATTTTTACCAACATACCGTTAATACAAATTCCTTCACCAATACAATTAACTTTTGTAAATTGTAAACCGGTGTGCGACACATGCAGACTGCAGACTTGCCGACTTGCAGACTTGCAGACTTGCAGACCTGCAGACCTGCAGACTTGCAGACCTGCAGACTTGCAGTCTCGCAGACCTGCAGACTCAACATACTGACCTTTCCTAATTCGTTTTTAAACTCACGAAGCTTGTTAGTCGTGTAAATCTACGGATTTGTGCTATCTAAAATTAATAAAACACTAGTTGAAAGTTGCATGCACGGTTCTACGTCCTCTATGTATAACAGCTGTTTAAGCGAGTTGACTGGTGTGGCTCAAGCTTATTTGACCCCTAAAAGATACCATTCCAAACCAGGCAGTCAAATAAGCTATTAATTTTAATTCCAATAACGCAGTTTCTTTCTTCTACTTTATTTACTTCCTTACTCGCAGCACTAAGCGAACCTCAGTTGGTAAAAGCATTGGCGTTCCGTCCTAAACACCGTACTGGCCAGCCCGTTTCATATGGAAGTCCCTTTTTCAGGCGGTTTTCAAGGTGGCTAGCAATTATTGCTGCGAGATGCCCTGAAAACTATCAATATTTAACTGGTCTGCTGTAAATCCTATTCGTTATGTAGCTGGCTCTTTATATTTAGTCGCCGAAACTGAGCACAGAGATGAACCCGGGGGGGGGGGGGTCTTTGGTATATTTGTCTAATGATTGAAGAGAGGCGAATGTTGCTAAGTTCAGCCTTCAAACCAACGGCCTATAAAGGCTTTCTTTTAAAGGGTCATTTGAAGCATACCGAGCGGCAAGCACGCGTTGTGGAAACAGCGGAGCTTGCTCAACGTTAGTTTAAAAATGAAATAGGAAAGGTCGGTATGTTGAGTCTGCAAGTCTGCAGGTCTGCAGGTCTGCAAGTCTGCTAGTCTGCTAGTCTGCAAGTCTGCAGTCTGCAAGTCTGCAAGTCTGCAGTCTGCATGTGTCGCACACCGATTGTAAACACGTTCTCATAACAATTTTTATTAAATCACACAAAACATTTGTTCACAAAATACACTATCTGTGGTGCTGAAACAGCCTCAAAGAACAAAATTGTCTAAAAAAAGCAGATAAAAACGAGGCAACACAATGACATACATGTACTGACTAACAGAGGGAAATTGTAGACTCCCCAGTGTGCATTGTAAGCTGTGAAAAAAAAAATAGAGGGCAGAGGATTTGCAAGTGTCCATCTCTGAGGTCTATTGGATGAAACCGAAAACTGTTTTTGTCCTTCCTTTCTCCTGCTTTTAACATTCAGCTTTGTAACCAAAAAATAATTTTAATGCTAAATCATTGCTTCAACCGAGTGGATTTTGACCTCTACATCTGTTGTAATATGACTAAGCAATGCCTTAAAGAATAGATACCTCAGCATTAAACTTCACACCCAACTAGCATACATGTATACCTCAATCACAGTACAACACAGCATAAAGCCAAAACAGAAAATAATAATTATGAATTAACATTAGGAATTAAAAATACTTTGAAACATTGCATCTGTTGTAATACGACCAAGCAATGCCTTAAAGAAGGGATACCTCAGCATAAAGCTACACACCCAACTGGCATATACCTCAATCGTAGTACAACACAGGAAAAAGCCAAAACAGAACATGATAATTATGAAATTAGGAATGAAAAATACTTTGGAACATTGCATCTGTTGTAATATGACTAAGCAATGCCTTAAAGAAGGGATACCTCAGCATAAAGCTTCACACCCAACTGGCATATACCTCAATCACAATACAGCACAGCAAAAAGCCAAAACAGAAAATAATAATTTTGAAATTAGGAATGAAAAATACTTTGGAACATTGCATCCGTTGTAATATGACTAAGCAATGCCTTAAAGAAGGGATACCTCAGCATAAAGCTTCACACCCAACTGGCATATACCTCAACCACAGTACAACATAGCAAAAAGCTAAAACCGAAAATAATAATTATGAAATTAGGAGTGAAAAATACTTTGGAACATTGCATCTGTTGTAATATGACTAAGCAATGCCTTAAAGAAGGTATACCTCAGCATAAAGCTTCACACCCAACTGGCATATACCTCAATCACAGTACAACATAGCAAAAAGCCAAAACAGAAAATAATAATTATTATGAAATTAAGAATGAACAGTACTTTGGAACATTGCATCTGTTGTAATATGACTAAGCAATGCCTACCTCAGCATAAAGCTTCACACCCCACTGGCATATACCGTAATCACAGTACAACATAGCAAAATTGCTAAAACATGAAATAATATGAAATTGTCAGTAGCGATGGAAAATACTTTGGAACATTACATCTGCTACAATATGATTAAGCAATGCCCTGTAGAGGGGAGACAAACCTCAGCATAAAGCTAAAATAGAAATAGAAAATACTCAAGATTACCAGTCGTTCTGAGCTGTGTTGTTTGAGCTCGCTAAGCTGGAACCTAGCAAAATCTTTGTTCTGCTTAGGCATGAAGTGATTTTTTATTTTTAGAAGTAAGATCTTGTAGACATCATCGCCCTCTTCAGGCAGTGGATCCAGAAGTGCCTTCACGACATCAACAAAGTCTTTCCCTCCATAGATCAGAAAGCCATATTTCTTTGTTGTAGGATCTGTGACACTGAAAAAAAAATGGAATTGTTGCCTAACATCCTGCTTGTATCTTTGCCAGCATTGTCATTATGGTTGACTTGCTTTACAAATACTTGAATCGTCAAGTGGCATCAAATATCTACATTAGATGTTGCCCCATTCTCCATGCTTGGAGAGGGCTGAGGAGTGTTGGGCATCCTTCACTTTACCTCGCCGCCAATGCAGAATTACGTTGATAAAGTACACACAGTACACTACCACTCGAAAGTATTGGTGCATTTTCCGTGATACTGTCGCGATGGAATCGCAGTTTGTATCTCCGGTTTGACCTCGGCAAAACCTCGTCTGACTTCTTTGAAAACTCCGGTTTTACCTCGGTATTTTGCGGTCAAAAATACCGCGGTAAAGAATAGGACGCGGTGGTGTTTGAATAGCCTTTTGTTTCCTTTGTTTCAAAGATTAATCAACTTCAATAAGCGAGTCCTTGCACGCCGATTTTATGTTGTGATACATTTCACATGATTAGTGCTTTTACTATGATTCACAAACCTTGACTTTTCAGCAATTTTGTCGATCGCTGAAGTTAATCAAAGAAATAAATGGAAACTCATGTCATTTGCAACAGCACAGCGACAGTGCTCTAAGGTGCTGGATTGCAGAAAAACGCCGCACACTCATTTGCATCTCATTGAATAACAAAAGAATAACAAAACAGTACATTTGTTATATGCCTCGTTCTTTTAAACTCTGAATTAATTTTCCGCAATCCCGCACCTCACTCCGACAGTGGCAGCACACGATCGATGGTTGTTGCGATGGCGTAAATTGATGTAACTTCAGTGTACAGTGTAAAACTTCCCTAACTTGTTATCGGCAAAAGATGGAAAGAAACTGTCTCATCTTCTGTCCCCGTTCCCAAAAACATAAAATACGCTCAGTGACTCCAAAGGCAGCCACTTGATTCCAGAGTCCGAAATCGGTTTTATCACGATGCAGAATCTTGTGAAATCATACGGCTAACCTTTTGTCTGTTTGCTCCTTTGAGAATATTAGTGAGATAAAGTATAAGCAATGCGAAAACAATAGAAATTAGTCACTATTGTTTGGTTACTGAGGCATTGCCGCGTCAAGTCGGCTGCGGTGTTCGGTCGCTTTCGTCCTTACCGAGGTTGTGGTTTTCGTCCCACCGCGGCAAATTCGAGGAAAACAAAATGGCGGCGGACGAGGTTTCGCCGCGTGCTTATGCACCAATACTTTTGAGCGGTACTGTATGTGCGGTCTGATGACTTCAATACTTAGATGATTTACTACGACTGAAATCAACTGTTGATTAAATCCTGTATATTTATATCATTAAGTGATTAACAAGTATCTAACTACACTACAGTATACCTCAGTGTACACTTTGCAACTACCCGGTATGCCTTGACCACAATACACTGTAATAAAGAAACAGAAATGGATAATTTGGAATACAGCACATACTGTATCATGATCAATCAATGCAACAGATACATGGAGGAAACTTCAGCGTAAACCTTTGTACCAAACTGGCATATGCCTTGACCAAAGTCAGCAAAGTAACAAACAAAACAGAAATGGATGTTTTGAAACACTAATAAAATCAAACAATACTTCAGACAGCAAATCTCAGCACAGTACAAATGTGGTAAACTGAATACTCATGCTGTGGTTCAGTAGCTTTTAATTCGCTTTTCTAATATTTAATGGCCCAGGCTTTTCGTCCAATGTTCTGTTGTCAGTAAACACGCCAATCAACCCTTTTTGTGGACAGCGACAGGAATTATTTAAAATACTTTTCATTCTAAACTTACCTCCGTAATCTACGAAATTACAGCAGACTAAGCAGATATGATAGCAATCACTGCAATCGTTGAATCAGCGAAAAGGGTGGCGGCCAAACCACTACTCGAAGAGGCTCGGGAGAACACTACGAGTGGCAGCCGTAGACATACATGTACAAGAATATTTCGAGGACTGTATTTTATTCAGGTTCCGTAGGCTCCACTTCAGGAATATCACATCAGTCACAGGCTCGATTCCACGAAGAAAGACAAGAAAACTTCTTAGGTTTCACATTGCGCACAAGATGGCTTTTCTCAAAACGAAAAAACAGAACGTTCTCACAAAATCCCAGAAACACTTGCGATCTCAAAAACGATTACATCATCACGTACACTCCCCCCGGTTGACCATAATGAAATGGTCAACAGTTCAATGTGTTGAAATAAGCTGAGCAAAAATATCAACAAAGTCAATTGTCTCAAAAAAACAAATGGAAAAGTGTTCAGTGTTCACATTAAACTCATCAGTTCAATAATGTTCACCTTGCAATTCCGCAATCCACTGTCGTCTTAATCGCTCTCCTTCAACAGCTGCTCTGCGCCGCTCCCGGCGTCCTGTCACCTGACCTTGTGATGATGGTTCTTCCAAATCAGGTACTTGCTCTTGGCGAGTTTCAGCATTTGCAGAACAGCTTACTTCCAGTGGGTACAACAACTGTAGTGGTCTTCTCAGAAGACTGGTTCCCTTTGATCCCTTTTTTTGGACTGTAACTTCAGCACCCCTACTCTGCCCGTCCTTGCTTGTCAGGATCCGCTACACCTTGCCCATTTTCCAGCAAGATCTTGGGTGAGCTTCGTCGTGGACCAGCACCAGATCACCAACAGAGACTAAACTTGATCCTGTTGCCCTCTTGGCTCGGCTGTGAGCGTTTCGTAATTCCAGTAAGTATTCTGCTCTCCATCTCTTCCAAAAGTGACTTAAGACCATGTTAAGGTGCCTCGCTCTCCTACTTAAGTCACTTTGTGAAACTTCAAAGTCTTTGTCTGGATGGACGTTTACTTCAGGTAGCGCACTAATCCTCTGACCAATGATCAGATGGGCAGGTGTGAGGGGTTCTTCAAGATCCTCAGATGAGACATACGAAATCGGTCGACAGTTCAGAACCATTTCAGCTTCTGTGACGACAGTCACCAGTTCATCATAGGACAGTTTTGCTCGACCAACTGTCTTCTTCAGGTATCTCTTCAGCGATTTCACTAGTCTCTCGTAGAATCCTCCCCACCACGGGGCCTTCTCTAGGTTGTACGACCACTTGATTCTCTCCTTGGCGAGGTGCTCTATCACGCTAGGGTCACTCATTATCTTCTCAAGCTCCTTAGAGGTACTCTTGAAAGTCGTAGCATTGTCCGATATCACTAGGGAAGGTGTTGACCTACGAGCTGCGAATCTTCTTAAGCATCTCAGAAATGCTTCTGACGTTAGGTTTGGAACAACCTCAAAGTGGACCGCTCTCGTGACGCAGCAGGTGAATAAACATATCCACACCTTTCGGTCTTCCGCATTTGTAGATTTGACATAAAGAGGGCCAACATAATCTAATCCAATGTAGGTAAATGCAGGAGCTTCTTTCACTCGGCAGCTAGGTAAGGGTGGACGTGGTGGTGCCTTGTACAGTTTCCCCTCAAACTTCCTACAAACTACACACTTGAACAACAGCTTTCTGATGAAGTACCGGCCTCGAACAACCCAAAAGTTTGATCTCAGTTCAGCGAGTGTCTCCTTAACACCTCCATGCATAATCCTGTTGTGACAACTCCAAACAACAAGTGTAGTGAAATGGTGGCTGGTATCAAGCAAGATGGGGTACTTTGCAGAATTCGTCAGTTCCGAGTTTCCTAGTCTCCCTTTCGTCTTCAAACAAGCTCAACTGTTGTTTCCAAGAACCAAACTTCTCCTTGCATTTCAGGGATCGTTGTACTTCTTTGATCCAGTAAAGCTCTGCTTCTTCTAAGTCTTCGCTAGTTAACTCCGGCTTCTCTTCTTTGTTCCCTCTGCATTTGGCTTTCAGAAGTTTGACAAACTTCAACACTAGGGCAGTAACCCGCAGGAGACGCTCAAGGCTACTGAATGCTTCACACTGAAGGACCTTACTCAACAAGGCAGGTTCACTGTTCACAGTTAGTGTAGAAAGGTCCCCAGTCAGTGCCACTCTTTGGTCACTTGCTTTCATTCCTGTAAGGCACTCCTCAGGAAGTAACTCTTTGTTCAATGCGTTTACAGTATCCAGGCTTTCAGAGCTGGTCAGCCACTTGGGCCCATTCCACCATAAGGTATTAGCCTCCAATTTGCAACAATCCACACCCCTGGAGGGCAGATCTGCCGGGTTGTCTGTTCCAGGACAGTGTTTCCAGCACTCCGCAGGTACCAGCTTTTTTATCTCGTCTACACGGTGCTGTACGAAGTGCTTCCACTCCTTTGCACTCTGCGTTATCCAATACCAGGCTACCTTGGAGTCAGTCCAGCACACCAACTTGCTGATCTCGATCTCTGAAGTAAGCACTTCCTTAACACTGTGCATCAGTCTGGCCAGGATGACAGCCGACAGTAATTCTAAGCGAGGTATGGTCTGATTTGAGAGAGGCGCGACTCGGGTTTTGGAAGCCAAGAATCGGACGTATATGCCACAAGTTGTCACTACACGCAAATAAACCACCGCCCCATAAGCCTTTGCAGAAGCATCACAAAAAGCGTGCAGCTCGCTCATAACCACTTGCCCTTCCATGCCAGTATAATAACATCTGGAGAGGGTGATAGGTTGCATGTCATGCAGTTGCGCAACTAGTCTCTGCCAGGTCAACTTGCAGGTGCCTTCCAACGGTTCGTCCCAGTCCCGCTTGTCCTTACACAGCTCTTGAAACAGGATTTTAAACTGGACTGTGATGGGAGAAATTACACCGAGCGGATCATAGAATTTGGACGCTGTACTAATCACATTTCTCTTTGTGGGTTCCACCCTTCTTGCTAAGGAAGCAGTGTCTGTAAGGTCAAACACGAGATTGTCATTGTGAAAATCCCACAGAGTTCCTAAAATCCTTTGCTTGCCAACATCTTCAGTGACTGCATTTCCCAGAATGCTTTTCGAGTAGGTCATATCTTCTTCTTCAACTGCGTTCACTTCTTCCATTGTTGGTTCGACAACATGATGACTGCTAGCATTCTTTGCGGGCTGAGAAGCTTCTCCGCTTGAAGCCAGTCTTTCATTGTTCTCAATTCTGGTCCGCAGCTCCGGTGAGTTGGTGACAAACTTTCGCAGATTGAATCCGGCATCCATCAATCTCAATTTTGACTTCACATAGAACTCAAAAGTTCTATCCACATCACTGTCCCCTGAAGTCAAGTCATCAACATAGATACTTTCAAGGAATTTCTGTGTGAAGGCAGGATCACACTGTTCATACTGGTCTCTGTGATGTTTGATAGTGGCGTTCAACAAAAATGGACTCGACGATACACCAAATACCACACGTGTAAACCTCAGAGTGATGACTTGGGGTTCAGCCTTATCAATGTCATCAATCCATAAGAATCTAAGCACATCCCTGTCTTCTTCAGTCATATGTACCATTGAGAACGCTTTCTCAATGTCCCCGACAATTGCCACTCTGTGACTACGAAATCTTAGCATAATGTCAAAAATGCCTTGCGCGAGGGGAGGACCTGCATGCAGACACTCATTCAGCGAGGCTCCATCCGACTTTGCCGAAGCATCATAAACTATTCGCAGCTTTGTTGTGGACTTGTCCTTTCTGATAACAGCATGGTGAGGGATGTAATGAACACAGTTGGACTCTGGACTGGTTTCTTTGTCCACAACTTCAACAATTCCTCTTTGAATTTGATCTCGAATAACACTGTCATACTCCCTTAAGACCTCAGGCTCCTTGCGATGTCGATTCAGCAGACTACTCAATCTTCGCTGACTTAACTCATAATTATTAGGAAGTGGCGGGTGTGTGTCCTTCCAGGGTAGGTTGACTTCATAGTGGTCTCCTCTGTATGACAACTTCTCTACAAACTCTTCATAGACACTTGGTGTCTTGACACCCAGAGACTCCAAGTCCCAGAACTTCTTTAGCTCTCCCTTAAGACCATCATGTGGGACTTGACCAGTGGCGCACTTTAAGACGTGGGTTGTCACCAGATTGTTAAGCTGTTGATTTCCTAAGTTTCCACAACGAACAGGAACTGAGAGTACCCATCCCAGTTTAGTGTGAACAGCAGTAGGACCTTGAGTGCCTCGGATGGTGTGACCAGTTACTAAATTCCAGTAGTAATCTGAGCCAATCAGAATATCAACATTGAGGGTTTCTTCTTCGGTACAATAATCGGCTAGTCTCAGTCCTGAAAAGCCGCTGTTGTCCTTCACCACTTGTTGAACAGGCTGGCCTTGCAATGGTTGGCAGATCAAAGGTAAGGCAAAGGCTGATAACAACAGATCAGGTTCCCCTTTCAGCTCTAATCCTAATGCTGCAACCTCCACTAGTTCTACCCTTTCATCTGTGGATCCAAATGTCTTGATTTTTTCTCTAGCGTTGGTAACTGAAGGGTGTTCTTTAGGTTATCTGTCAAATAGGTGCGCTGACTTCCACTGTCTAGGATAATTCTAGCCTTGACCTTACACTGTGGGTTTTGAGGATTGTACACCATAGCTTGAGCTGTTTGGAGGAACACTGGTGTAGCAGAATTTGAGTAACAAACAACAGTTTTGTTCTCGGGTTGCACAGTCAAACATTGCTGCTCTGAAGCAGAAGTTGAAATTGGTGTTGCAGGGTAAGGAAGAGGTGCTCTGCTTAAATTAGCTTGACAGATACTGACATGGTGTCTGCCACCACAATTATGACATTTGGACTTAGATGTGCAATTGCGACTGATATGATCCTTGCGAAGACACACAAAACATCTTCCATACTTCTTTAAAAGGTCCTTACGAACTAGTACATCAATTACTGTCCCACAATCCTTTGATGGGTGTTTCCCTCTACAATAAGTGCAGGTAGGACCATTAGTGCTGCTCCCACTAAGAAGGATGTGTGCTGTCCCGTGAACTTTTCTGTTCGGCTTGGGAGGAGATGATTGAATTCCGTTTCCTGTGGTTCCTACTGCAGCCCTTTCTCTTGCCTCTAGTTCCGTCTCAAAGATTGTGAGCAACCGGTCTAGCTGCCAGTCATCATCCCCCATTTCTCTCGTAATAACTAGGCGAAAATCTTGAGGTAGCTTGTTAATCAAGATGGACGAAAGTAAACCTCCATAGGATTCACAGGGAACTCCCAGCGACTTTAAACTTCTCACATTTGATTCCACAGTGTCATAGAGCTGTCGTAAGCCCTTTAAGTTGTGGTGGGATGTTACACAGTCAAGGTTCAGCAATATTTCCATGTGACGATTAATTATTTGCTGTTTGCTCCCGAATCTAGCCTTTAAAATTTCTACTGCTTCATCATAATTTGACGCTGTAAGTGTCAAGCCTGAAACTGCCTCCGCCGCTGACCGTTCCAGGAGCGAAATCAAGTAGTTAAACTTGTCAATGGGAGAAAGACTTGAGTTGTTGTGTATCGAAGCTTCAAATGTGTCCCAGAATGAAGTCCACTTGTTGTGATCACCGTCGAATTTCTTTAATTCCAGTTTCGGTAGCTTGACTTGAGTTTTATTCGGCGTAGATGCGGAAGAGTTCATCACTGTAGCACTCGGAGGCGAAGATTCACTCCTGGTGTGACCTCCATCTGTCAGCATGCTTCCTGACACGCTCGGTTGAACGGATTGCGAAACAATTACAGGGATTGTTGACAAGGCGTTATCGATGTTTGCTATAGCTAGCCTCACATTTTCCTCGAACAAATCTGACCGCTCAATCTCGCGTTCGATTTCCTCTTCAGCCACGTGGGCGAGAATTTGAGCATCAAATTCCTGAAGAAGTACGAGTTTTTCCTCTAGAGTCGCTCTTTGCTGTCTTAACTTGACCGCGTGCTCCCTGACACGAGAAATGTCACCCGCTCCGAGGATTTCAATCACAGACGAAATAATTCGAGTAGCAGTTGACCAATGACCATCACGCTGCTTTCGATTCCTTGAAAGTTCTTCGGCCATTTTAATCCGTGATGAGAAATGAAGAATAATCAATCTTGTCTCAGATACAACAAATTCAGAATTCACTCACGATGTAGCGTAGACTCGTCTCAATCCGCTTCCATCCGGCTAAGAAGAACCATGTACAAGAATATTTCGAGGACTGTATTTTATTTCGGTTCCGTAGGCTCCACTTCAGGAATATCACATCAGTCACAGGCTCGATTCCACGAAGAAAGACAAGAAAACTTCTTGGGTTTCACATTCCGCACAAGATGGCTTCTCAAAACGAAAAAAAACAGAACGTTCTCACAAAATCCCAGAAACACTTGCGATCTCAAAAACGATTACATCATCACGTACACATACATAGACATAGTGTACGTTGTGAAAGGGTTGCATACAGTTGTTCAGAGGTCGTGAAACGACACGAAGATACAGTTCATCCACTATTCTCTCTAGGGGCTCCGCACAAAAAAGCCTTAGAACGCTGATTACGTAACCCTAGCATGCTGCGTTCAGTCCGTGGCAATCCATCACGTGTCTCATTAGTATGGGGCTCTTATATAAGGCCACTCCCTTGTCGCGATAGCTCATTCAGTCTTTTCGGTGTTTCGAATGCTTCTTTTCGCGCTTTTTGTTTTCGCTTCATCGCTGCGCCACACTTTAATTCTTATGGCTGACCAAGTTCCTGTTGTTCCGGCTGATGTTCAACAATTACAAGACGCTTTAGCAGTTCCGCCAGCACAAGCCGGAGCTGCTCAGGACGCTCAAAATATTGATGGCGGCGATCCACCAGCTGCAGTAGCGCAAGTTGCGGTCCCTGCAGCTCAACCTGCTCATCAACCTCATGCTGATGTGGTAAGTCGTTCTTGCCTTTCGTTCGCCTGCTTTGCTTTCTTTCTGCTATTGGTGGCTAGCGTTTACGTTTTGCGGATCGTCGCAGCTTTAGTTTCCCGTTTGGTTAGCTTTATACGCTAGTTTGTCTTGATTATAGCGTTGTTGTTATAGGTTTCAAGTGAGTTTGTTTCGTCCCTCCTGCCTATCGTATTTGTTCCGCTCTTTGTTGTGGTCACTAGTTTCATTCGAAGTCTCGTACTCGGTTCGTATTCATGTCACCCGAACTGTCCTAGCGAGTTAGTCTCGCTTGGGTTGGTGTATAGCTAGTTTTTTTTTTTTTACTGCAGTGTTGCGGTGAGTTTGTTTTATTTCGCTTAGAAGCGTTTACGGATTGGTGTTATGAGTTCGTCTTACCGTAAGTTATAGTGTTTACAGTGAGTTTGTCTCCGAAGTGTTTTTGTGAGTTTGTCTCTCCAAAGTGTCAGTGAGTTTGTCTCACCGAAGTGTTAGTGAGTTTGTCTCACCGAAGTGTTAGTGAGTTTGTCTCACCGAAGTGTTAGTGAGTTTGTCTCACCGAAGTGTCAGTGAGTTTGTCTTACCGAAGTGTCAGTGAGTTTGTCTCACCGAATTGTTAGTGAGTTTGTCTCACCGAAGTGTTAGTGAGTTTGTCTCACCGAAGTGTTAGTGAGTTTGTCCCACCGAAGTGTTTTTTGTGAGTTTGTCTCACCAAAGTGTTAGTGAGTTTGTCTCACCGAAGTGTTAGTGAGTTTGCCTCACCGAAGTGTTTTAGTGAAGTTTGTCTCACCGAAGTATTTTAGTGAGTTTGTCTCACCGAAGTGTTTTTAGTGAGTTTGTCTCAACAAAATGTTGAAGTGAGTTTGTCTCGTCGTAGTTCTATTATGAGTTTCCCTCACTGAAGTGTTAAAGTGAGTTTGTCTCATTGACGTGTTGTAGTGAGTTTGTCTCACCGAGATATTCTAGTGAGTTTGTCTCACCTAGATGTTCTAGTGCGTTTGTCTCGCTGTAGTTCTATTGTGAGTTTACCTCTCTAAGTGTTATAGTGAGTCTACCTCGTTGATGTGTCGTAGTGAGTTTGTCTCGCCGAGATGTTCTAGTGAGTTTGTCTCTCTGAAGCGTTTTATCAGTTTGTCTCACCCAAATGTCATTGTGGGTTTGTCTTTCTAGGATATTTATATTGAGCGTTTGTCTCGTTGCCGGAGCTTTTCACTCCGCTTGCGGCGATGTTAATAGTTTATCTCGTTGAAGAACTGTTATTGTGTCTTGTCTCGCTTTAGAGTGCTAGAGTGAATTTGTCTCACTTCATGTGTTTTAGCGATTTTGTCCGGCCGTGTGCATTTTTTTTACTTTCTTTGGTTTAAGAATGTTAATGCATTGAAAGACAAGGTAGAGCGGTTGGAATCAACCCTGACTCGTACTAGCGTTACGCCGGCCCTCGATACTGTGCGTCAGCTGGCCAGCCGCCCTACTCCCCTGGTTGACCGGTACGCCCTTACTGCTGCTCTTGAACAGTTGGCGGATGTTTCAAGGGAGACTGTCCACCCCGATCGCAAGAGATTCGATGCGATCTTTAAACAGTGCAGACCACTTGTCGATGAACCCCGCCTTGCCGCCATTATCATCAATTTGTTGGGTGACAAGGAAGAGAAACTGGTAGCGGGCCAGATTCATAAGCTTTTGAAATCAAGCAATCCGTCTCCGTCGCCACGTGGTCCTGTCCTTCAATTTGGCCAAGGTTCTCAGCCGGGTCCCAGTTCTTGGGGCCCTATGTTCTCCACCGGCTTCAGAGGCCGTAGAGGCGGGCGCTCAGGTCCCTTACGGAGCAAATGCTTCAATTGTAAGAGTGTAGGGCACTTTATTGCCAATTGCCCTTTGAATAAGAGGAAATAATAAAGATGTACTGTTTGTGTGTCAGTTCCTTCTGAATTTCGTTTTTTCTCTTGTGTGTCTAGTTGTATTCTCGTTTCCCCGCTCGAGCTAGGCTTCCCCGAAGGGGTTATCTTATACCCTCCATTGCTCTGTCCCTGGAAGGGGTATTTCGGGGTTGCTTCGCTTTGGGGTTTTTCCCCCTCATAGTTCGCTTCATTTCCTTTCAGGGAAATTGTAAACGATTTAAGACATTTCATTTCATCCCAGAAGAAGCTGCGCTCCAGCGTGTTTCCGTTACCTGGTGTGATTGGAAGGGTAAACCCCAAGGCGTCGTAACCCCGGTACCCTCGGTTCAGATGGTTTCCTCGCTCATGGCCAAAGCTTCACCTAGTTTTCTTTCATTCCGAAACCCGGACGCTTTTGTAGCTGGGGAGTTGCACAGGCATGTTGACAAGTGGGAGGAAATCCTCGCCCAGCATCCAAAACAAGATGAGATTTTATCATACATCAAATATAAGGTTAACGTTAAGGACTTTTTCACCCGCTTTCGAGGGGATTTTCAAGGAACATTTTACGATTCTCCTTGCCCGCCAAGAGCAGAGTTCAGCAATAACAAATCGTGTCTTGGCTTTGAGGATTTTATTTCTTCTACAGTTTTGGAACGTGTTAAAAACGGATCTCTCTCAGTCTGGGGAAGGGTTGGTGAAGACGATCCCCCTCATCTTGTTATGCCATTGACTATAGAACCCTCTAAGCCAAGGTTATGCCACGATGAACGCTTTCTCAATTTGTGGATAAGAGATTTGCCCCTCAAGTTGGATTACATATCTGATTTACCTCGTTATGTCGGAAAATACCATTTCCAAACAACTATGGACGATAAAAGTGGTTATGACCACGTTGAAATTTCCGAAGAGAGTAGAAAATATTTTGGCCTACAATGGCAAGGCTGGTATTTTGTTTATAATACTATCCCTTTTGGCTGGAAGGGCAGTGCATACGTCTACCACTCTATTGGTATGGCTGCTACCAGCTACATTAGATCCCTGGGAGTGCCATGTAGCCAGTATATTGATGACAGACATGTTGGACAGCTTTCTCCTCCCCCTGAATCACGTGCGTCTGCGGAGGATTGGTCGGATTTAGAGTTTGCCAATGCTGCCATTTTCATAGCTGCTTTTGTTCTTATTTCTTTGGGATATTTTATTGGCTTATCCAAGTCGTCGCTTATCCCTGCTCGAGTAGTCAAATTCCTTGGATTCTTAGTTGACTCTCAACTTTGCGCCTTCCTTTTACCGGAGGATAAGAAGATTAAGTTTGCAACTTTACGTGAGCACATCTTAGCCAACCGGGAGGTCTCAGTTAAGACCCTCCAGCGTCTGGCGGGTAAAATATCTTCTTTTTGTATCGCGGTCCCTGCGGCCTTGCTCTATGCTAGGGACATTTTCCGGTCCACTGCTGGCTTCTCTAGGTCTTCGCGTTTAGTTCGGGTGACGGGAGCCCTCAGGAAGGAAATAGAACATTGGCGCTTCCTTGACTCTTGGGAGGGTTGTCTGCCGTGGCTTAATGATAAACACGTTGTGGTCAAGATTTCCTCTGACGCTTCGAATTCTGGTTGGGGAGGTTCTATCGTGTCACCGGGCTTGCCGCCTTTCGAAGTTCGCGATTACTGGACCAGCGATACTAGATCTCACCCGATTGTCGTTAAAGAAGCCCTCGCCTTTGTTAATACCTTGCAAGCTGGTAAATCCCTCGTTACCAATGCGCGTGTGGATGCTCACACCGACAGTTTGGCCTTTTTACAGTCTTGGGAGAAACAAGGCGGTAGGAATGTGCAGCTCAATGACGCTCTCAAAAAGTTGCACGAAACAGCCTTCGCGCTCAACGCAGTAATTTCGCTCAAGTATGTCCCATCTTCTGCCAATCCAGCCGATCCGCCGTCCCGTGTCTTGTCGGATCTGGATTGCACGCTTTCTAGGAAAGCTTGGCGAGAACTAGAACAGAAGTTTGGTCCTCATACAATTGACCTCATGTCTCTGGATTCGAACGCCCAGATTGATAGCAAGGGCAAAACGTTAGGGCACTTCACCCCCTTTTTTACGCCGCACTCTTTAGGGGTGAACGTTTTTGCTCAAACTATTTCGCCAGCCGAGAATGCTTACGTGTTTCCTCCATTTGTGCTCGTTGGTCCACTTTTGAGATTTCTGCTGGGATCCGAGCTGTGCTTCTCTATCGTCGTTCCCAAGCTCTACCCACTCCCGTTTTGGTGGCCTATCCTGGTTTCTCGCAGCCACGCCCGTTTACAATTGGGAAGTAAAGAGGATTTGGGGATTCTTGTTTTTCCTTCACGTAATGCAAGTTTTGAATCTCGCCCACTTCCATGGGACCTTTTTGCCTTCAGAGTAGCGAGTGGAAAGTAGACATTTTCCTCTTTTTCTCTCTCAGTCCAGACGACCCAGAATTTGGAGACCGGCTGTCCCATGTCCGCAATGTGCCTATCTCAACGATGATTCGTTTAACTTTTGTCAGAGGTGTGGATTTAGAAGAGATCTAGTTGTTGTGGATAACGCCCGAGACCTGGTAAAAATCGACCTTAAAGATATTGAAGACCGTATTTCGGAACTCAAGGAGATCAGGTCCAACAAACCTTATGAGAAACAAAAGTCCTCTACTCACCGGGAGCTGGTTAGATTTCTGGCATCTTTACCCACTCCCAAGTCTCTCTCCTCTGCCGCCCCTGGGGACATCCAGAAATTCCTCGTTTGGAAGGACAAGTCAGGCCGAACAAACGTCCATCAGATGTCATGTCCACAAGCGGGCCAAACTCGACCTTCCTCTTGTAGTTGCCCTACGAGGTTAGCTGCCGGTACGGTCGACAGCCTGTTGGGAAAGCTCAGGGCCATCTTTGCTGAAGCTGGACTCGGGGGAGAATGGGATGACAGGTTGGCAATGGGAAATCCTGTTTCCCATCCATCTATTAAGAACTATTTGAAATTAATTAAGGAAGAACAGGCTAAAGCCAGAGTTTGCCCAAAGAAGGCTGTACCTTTGTTTCTTAAAAAACTTCAAATTATAGCTCAGTTTATTCTCGCTCAACTTCAAAGCCCACGGATCTCCCCTATTTCCCTGTATATTTTTAGTCGAGATCTTTGTTTTTTCACTACCGACTTTTTCTCGGGAGACCGCTCTTCCGATTTGGGTAGGGTCCTGTCCAGAGAGGTTTTATATTTTCCCGATTCCTCTGGGATATTATTTAACCATACGTTTGGGAAAACTTTGAGAGGGGATTCGGTTAACACGTTTGCAGTGCGTCGCTGCGACAATCTAGTTGTGTGCCCAGTCAAGAATTTTGAGCGTTATATTGCAGTCGCTAAGTTAATTAAAATCAACCTAGGTCAGGGTTTTTTATTTCGTGTTACTAAAGGTAATAATGTTACCCGGGAACCTTTTATTGGTTCTGCAGTTCATGGCCGTCTAAAGTTCTATCTAGACCAAATTCAAGCCAATGATGGAGAAACTCCTCACAGCTCTCGTAGTGGCTGCTCCATAACGCTTTCTTTGCTCGGAGCCTCCAAGGAAGCAGTTGCTAACCATGTCGGTTGGGCTAGTACGAAGATGGTTGACCACTATAATGACCTCCGGAACATATTACGCCCTAATGCTCCAGCTGCGTTACTCTCTGCGGAAGCTTCTGGCTCTTCGTGCAATGTTGCTATGGTTTACGAGTCCTTTGCGGATATTTCTTCTTTTAAGCCAGTTTTTCCATAGAGCTTTTTTTTTTTTTTTTTTTTCTCTGTAATGCTTAAACTTTGTTCTATATTTTCTCTAGGGGCTCCGCACAAAAAAGCCTTAGAACGCTGATTACGTAACCCTAGCATGCTGCGTTCAGTCCGTGGCAATCCATCACGTGTCTCATTAGTATGGGGCTCTTATATAAGGCCACTCCCTTGTCGCGATAGCTCATTCAGTCTTTTCGGTGTTTCGAATGCTTCTTTTCGCGTCCCGCCCACCTCCCTGCAGCGATGAACCGGCACTCCACCAGGAGCTCCCCGCTCCTGACCGCCTTAGGCTGAGTCTCCCATATCTTATCTAGTCTAAGGGATTGTTTGCGGACAGCCCCGGAGAGAATATATTACTATCTTTTCAGAACGAATCAAATTTATCTCTGAGTACCACGCGAAGAACAGCACAGGACCAGGGCGGGAAAAGGTTGGGAGATGAAACGAGCAGTCCGCTCTTCAAACGATGTGTGATGCGGAGAAGTGCTGGCACAAGCGCTCTTTCCACGCTTCCGGTGCGTTTGGTGGCCGGGAAAGTTTACCTTTCAACAAACCGGAAATCTCATTTTCTTTCTTTAGTTTTCAGCCAGCCGTGCACTATGATTAAAACGTTTTTTCAGGGTCCTGCCTCACAGCTTAAAATGCTTATGTCTGCGTGGAGTAGCTTCTTTAGTGGAAGCTACCTCCGATTGAAAAAAGCCACAAACTGTCATTTAAACCAGCCAGGACGAACAGGGGAGCATTGAGCTGAAGGAAGAGAGGTTTTATTTCAAGATATCTCGATTCTTTTATCACCGGTTAGTCTGTAATAAATCTCTGCAAACTTTAGGCTTAACGGCTTATATAAGCAGCGACGCCAACAAGCGATTGCGTAATTTAAGAGAGCGGTGCAAGATTAACCGGAAATTAATTAAACAGGACACAATAAGCAGAAGTAAACAAGATTTATTTCGTGAAGTAAAGATTTATTTCGTGCTATTACATATATTTTCACCCTTTTCTATTTTTAAATGAACTCCACCTACAACGCGTCTGGGCTGCCTGTGGTAGTGCCTAAAGAAACAGACAAGCATAGGAGAGGTTTTGGGGGTAAAGAAGAAGAATCGCGGTGTTGATGTTGATGTTGATTCAATTAATTAACCAGGGACGTGTCCTGATTAACCTTGCACGAGCTGCACGTATTATAAATACGCGTCATGCTACACGTCATCCAAACGCCATTTTAAATCTTTTTACTTTGCTCTGCTTGTTTTTAAACAGTTTTTAGACAGTTTTTTAGCATCGATTAAGGCAGAAAAGACAAAGAAAAGATAACCCAAAGTTGGCGTTTTTCGGAAATTATAGGATTTTGAATTTGGATCTTTGAATTTTGAACTTTGATCTAGCACTCAATTCGAACCCAGTCCACTGCATCCCACCTTTTGCTCGGACGCCCTCGTTTCATCGCCCAAACTTTTTCCGCCCTGACAGGACCGTTGAAAGCGGGCGCCAAAAAACCGCAAAGTCAGCAAGAACGTCATGCTAGCCCACATATAAGGCACTAATAACATTACAATCCTATATGAATATATAAACCAGCTGATTAACGCACCTACCTCCACTAACACACACTTTCCTTCACTTGTACTCACTTTCCTTCATTTGTGCTCACTTTCCTCCATTTCTACTCACTTTCCTTCACTTGTACTCACTTACCTTCACATTAGTGCCTTATATGTGGGCTAGCATGACGTTCTTGCCCTATATGTGGGCTACTATGACGTTCTGGCCGCACAGTCGCTTTGGGAATGTACATGTAATCGTGTGCCCATGCTCAATTAGTACCCAAGTCGCCTCGGCCAGTGCGGTGAATCTGGTTTTGGCGAAGTTTTGGCGGGATAAAATCTACCAAAGAAAACTTTCTAATTCTACCAACATTTCTAAAATAAATAAATAAATAAATAAATAACCGCTTTACAGTGTATGTCGTGTATCCCCCGTATAAATATTTCGAGGTCCTATAGTACGGAAGGTCGTGGGTTCGAATCCCATCTGGAACTCAGAATTCTTTTTTCTGAGTTCTTCTTTCCCTGACACATATCATTCTATTTTCACCTATTCATTCTGTACGTGTACCAGTTTGATAGCAAAGTTTAACTTGACAAAATAAATAAATGTTACAGCCAAGTCGGTGATTATCCAACTGATTCAGTTCTGTCAAGTACCAAAATGGCCCCTAGATTGGGGTTTCCCGGAAATGGCCCTAACAGTTGGGTCAAAACAGCTTTATGTAAGGGCTGAACTGTACCTAAGGGCTAAATTGATTTCTACTAGTGAGCTGACTCGATTTTTGGTGGGGCTGAAATGGTTTTTAATGGGGCCGATTCAAACCAATTTTCCGAAATAGCTCCACAAGGGACCAAAACAGATACAGGGGCCAAAGGCCTGAATCGGCACTTTGGGGCTGAAACAGATCTTTTGAATTTACAGTGTTGGTTTGTGCACAGGTGGCCCAAGCTCAAGATGAGAGAAGACGATCGAGTTGCGAAAGCTGACCTTTCCTGTCTTGGGCCGGCTGTGGTTTGTGTGTGAACAATCACGGGGGATTTACAAAAACGGGCAAAAACAAAGAGCCAGCCTTTTTGCTAACCTCTAATGCCTCCTAGGCCTGTTTTTTTGTATTGCTTGAAGAATAGATCTTTCCGGAGTTGGAAGAATAAACCTAAATTTATAATTCTAACCTAAAACAACGTAAATGTGTAGGCAATGTGTTGGCAACAAGACATGTTAACGGATTCAAGTGGCATTCCATTAGTGTGTCGTTCCATACGATGTCTTTACTGGTACTAGTAAAGTGACGAGATTGACTCGTAAGAAACCCACTTTCTTTCCAAATTTTATGTTTCTTCTTTAAATTCTCAGTGCGGTAATAAACCAGCCGTTGATATGAAAAATTGGCGTTTGTAGAATGACAAATAAAATGCAACTTCAACAGAAAATTATTTGGAACAACGAACAATTAAGTTCAGTCCAAACAATTTCACGCATGTCTTACGCCACCTAACGCGAAAATTTTAATTTGTCCCCGTTTTTAGGGCAATTTGTTGCTCTATTACCCATTCAATTTGCTATGAATGACCGCACTTTTTCAGGATTATTTCTTCCGTAAACGAAACCCAATTCGAAAATAACCCATACACTGTAATTCTTTGTATTCAAATTGTAATAGTTGTAACGTTGGATGCGCTATATCGGAGTTGCTTGTTGTGAAATAGTTTTATGATTTATTCAAATACTACAGCTTTTAAAAAACATGGGTTCATGTGTAAGCTGTGAAACGTGTTTTAAAATAGGTTAAATTGAAATGCCATTAGTAAGCCATTTCTTTGAAGTGTTTTTGCTGGTGTTAATAAAAAGCCTAAAAAGACATTACCAATAAAAAGGGCACTTTCTTTAGTTCTTTTATGGACTTTAGTTCTCTGAGCTTAAGTGTGTTATATACCCTTGGTTAAGTTTCACGGCTGTTTATCTATTCTTTTTTTCGAGGTTTAATTAGGTAACGAGATATGCAACTGCCTTTACATATCATGAATAATTAATCAAAGAAGAAATGAACTTTGCTTTCCATATTTCTTTACCCCCAAAAGTCACTGTTACAATTTTTTTGTAGGGGTGAAGGGAAAACATCATTGGCTTACTCAAACTTTTTTTTTTGTCAGAAATGATAAACGACGTGAATGCTGTTTAATTCTCCTTTGGAATATTGATCACAGTCCCCTGTAAATTATCCATGGCAATAGCAGAAGCCATAATATATTTTCTTCTGGCACAGTGTTTTGTTAGGATTGTTTCTTTTGTCAGTGTTGCACAAGGGACAATTTTTAATATTTTGACCATGCCTTTTTAGTTAGCCGACAGAAACCGTGCAGCGTTAAGACTCTGTCATTTCCAAGCCCGACAAGCATTTGGTAACTAAACTATCAGTTCCCACGGTCTGACCCGGGGTAGGGCATTTGTCTCTTTAATAATCAATTTACGAATCAGTACGTAAATTAGGCTGTTTCATTTCACATACTGAGAGGTAAACCTTGCTTAAAGATTGCAGATACATATCCCTTTCACCGGCCTTTATAGGTATAAGAGGGTAAAGGCCAAACGTGACTCTACTTGGCAAATCCACTCGCTGTATTTTGTTGGTTGTATAGCTTTCAACATAGAGCTGTACCGAGTAGACTTCTAAGAGATCTGTGGTAGTTTACAAGTCTGCTGAGCAATTGATGTTTCAATGTATGAAGCCGAAGAGTTTCTAATCGTGCGTAAGACTGAGTGGACAATTTCACTTTTTCAAGGGCTATTAGTAAATGTGCTCTTTATACCGTTGTTTGTTTTTCAGACCTTTGATCTATTTGTAGCGTATGTGTTTTCGTTTAGGGAGTTAGTTACGTGGCTATTCAAACAGCCGCTAAAATAATTCTCTTGGCTGTTTGCAAGCAATAGGTGGATGTACTGTTTACTAACAAACCTTTTCAATTCCTAACATCTTTCAGGCTTTAAAACAAAGAAAACTTAGTCTTATGTACCCTATTAAGTAGTACCAGGTTCATTAATAACAATAACACTGAAATCCTCCTATGGGACCTGTGAACTTCTTAGCCACGATTTGTTTCTTTTCTAACGTCCAGCGTTGCAGTCTCTATTCTTCAGTGTGGTTTTTTACATGGTGCAGAGTGGAAGGTAGTTTTAAGTTTGTTTAGTTTGTTTGCACTCTTCCCAAAGCGTCACTGTGGCTATTTTGTATGTATGAGCTGACCCAACTGTGGGGCATGTACTTGTTCGGTCCGGAAGAGAAAATGACAAGTTCTTGTGGGAGGGCCAGGTTTGGAATTGACGGAGCCATTACGGCAATAGCCTGTAAAAAGCATGAAGGTTCACCCACTAAATTTTGCTGCCTTAGAATTATACGTGTAATTATACGTCTAATTCTGCATAGGTGGGGCTCGTCTAGCCACACAACTAAGCCAGTGTTCAAATAATTTTCTGTGAATTTTGCATTTTATCGGTCATGCTACAAACGCTAATTAAACATACCAACATCGACCAACAGCTCCAACAGGCCTCTATAAGGAATTGCCGCAATCAAAGTAATTTCAGTCGAGGGAAAATAAGAAACAGAAAATCTGATCGAAAGAAAATGGCTTTTTCATGAGTCAATCTCGTTTTACTAGTACCGGTAAAAACACTTGTATGGAACGACGAGATCAACCAACAAATGGAAAATCACTTAGACCCGTCAACATGTTTCGCTGCTTACACACATCTAGGTTGTCTACTTTAAGTAAGAATTTTAAATTTGGCTCTTTATTCTTCCAACGAAGAAACGATTTTCAAATCAACACGAAACACAGACCAGGACACATCAGAGGTTAGTTTTCTTAGACATCTCTGTATTGATTTTGTATGTTTACACAAAAACCAGCTTGTTATACCTTTTGCGTCTATAATTCTAACTAATTAGCGTTGTCTCTCAATCAAACATTTTATTTTTCGCCCAACATCACTCAGAGAAGCTTATTTTAATAAGCTGTTTTTCAAACAAAAACGTGAGAGAAGGAAAGGTTCAGAGAACTAAAAATTTCTCCTGATGTGGCCCGTATTTTCACAGTTTAAATTGTATTTGAGCAGGATCTAGGATGAGATCTTTGCTCTTGTAAGCTGCCGCTGTGTACCCTATTCAGTTCAGTGGCATAGCAAGCGAACGAACAGGTTGAATATTTACTCGACCGCGTGTTGACCATATTAATGTATCCGGTCTAAAAACTGCTATTAGACTGAATTTTTTTCACCAGAGCTAACTTGCTCAGGTTAAGATACTTTTTTAAGTAAAATTGAAAAAAAAAAACAGAAATAAGTCTTCGTGCTTTGTTCACAAAAGTATTTCACGCTATCAGAGCCAAGTAATCCTCAGAACGTTAATGTTACTGATTCACAACTGAAGAACTCCTGTTAGTTCTTATATATTCAAGATTTCCGAGTTATTCTGAAGTAAGAATAATCTTCAAGCATTTGTTTGCTGCCTCCCTTTTTTTCACTATTTATCTGACCCCAATTCGTTCTAAATCGCAACCCAAAATGGAAAATCCCCGTTTGCACCCAACGGCTCACAGTAGTTTAACAATTAAAATTAGGGTCAACTACAAAACCAAAATACTTTTCTGAATCGCTTGGCAACTCTAAACAAATTTCGAGTACTTTCAGAATGTAAGAATAGGCCTTTTTGTCGAAGTCCTTCGAAAATTTCGGACTGCCGGGTATTTAGTCTTAAACGCCCGTATCCAGCTGCCGGGTTTCTAGGCAATATACAATTACGTTTCGTCGTTGATCACTACCAGTGCCAGACAATCGAAGAAATCTGAGTAACAACCCCCTAAAAATGGTTTTTTAAGTGTAACAACCACTGTTTTGTGCGAAGAAAAATGGAAAGTAAAATTTATTTTTTCTTTGATTAATTATTCATGAAACATAGTGGATAAACTACGTTACATAATGTCAAACTTTGGAAGCAAGCGGTAACACATCAGTTCAGAGAAAAAAAAAACTATAAAAATAAATGAAATGAAAAAAAATTATATCGAAACTAAAGAAAGAGGCCTTTTACATTAGTGAATGCATTTTACTTGTACCAGTAAAAACACTTAAATCAGTGACAGCATGCAATCTTAAATTTACGCTTCCATAAAGGATCCTGTTTATATCTATTTTTACGAGGTCCTTTGCATTTGCGTAAAGAACGTCTCTATTCATCTTATAGGATAGTGCTTAAAAGATTTCGGAGGGACACTATAAAACGCGATTTTAACGCACATTGCAAAAAAACGTAAAGAGAGCATATAGAAAGATTTACGGCCTCCTTAAATTGTGTTGATGATTTTTTACACAACATTGAAATATCGTACGTGGGCTGAGTGTCAACAAGTTCAGCTACTATATTCTAAATCCATAGAAAAAGTTCATTTTTCATTTGTGTGCTTAGTGACCTGGCCTTTGAGTGGAGGCGAGGCTGGAGTTGACCTTGTTTTAGGCTTGAATAAATTCTGCAGCAAGAATTTCGAGCCGAATAAGCAATTTTTGAGGTGGGCATTCTACCGGCAGAATAAGCAATTTTCAAGCATAATTTGAGCAGAATAACGGAACATCAGTTACACTAATGATATGCCCAACAGTTGTAAGAAAGATTGAAAACTAAATACAAAACAAATGGAAAATACCTTGTTATTAATGTGATTATTAGCTAAAACTCACTCACATGATTCCATCACATACTTTGAAGTCAGTGGCATTATATACATTACATTGCAAATTACAATTTTGCTATGCAAATAAATACGTAATTAGTATTTAGGAGTTTATGCTCAGGCTCCGTTCTACATTTGCGAAAATACAGGAATTTTTTGCGTATCGAGCAAAATTGGAGCGGAATTTAGGTGTCCGAGCAGAATTTCGAGCCGAATAAGCGATTTTTACGAGCATTGCGGGCAGCCAGAATAAGCCATTTTACGAGCAGAATTTATCCAAGCCTACGTTGTTTTGATACAGCCCTCCTGCTTTTCATATGTAAATAAAAACTAGTTAGCATGAGAACAACATGATTTACATGTGAAAAGCAGAAGGGTTTTATCAAAAAAAGGTCAACTCCAGCCTCACTAAAAGGCCAGGTCACTAAGCACACAACTGTAAAATGGACTATCCTGTCTTCGGACTGTAGTTATTGATGTTCAATAAACGGTTTCTTCTTTTCATCTTCTAATTGAGTGTGTACTCGCTCGGTACTCTTTCTTTAGCGGACTTGTCAATATTTTGACAATTTCAGAGGACTGCTGTGGCAGTTCATCATGACTATGCCTTGTAATTTTAACTCAAGAGAGAGAGAATAAGTTATCATTATTTGACAAGACATAACGCAAGAAGTTACGATAAAAAAACTTTTATCTTGCGTTTGCAGTTTAAATATGTGTAACTGTCGTTATACTCTGGAACCAAGAAAATCAAACTTTTAGTTTGACGTCGCTTGCAACTCCGATATAGCAGCGAACTTTCTTCCAACATTACAGCTATCAAGACAATTTGGCTGCATAAGAATTTGCTAAATCCTAAGTTATTTTTGAGTTGGGTTTCATTCAGTGAAGCAAAAATCTTGCAAAAGTGCGGATCATTTAAAGTAGTCGAAGCGTAAATAGAAGAACAAAATTGCCCTGAAACGGGGACGTTTTTTGACGTCAAGTGGTACGAGGAGCCGTGAAATTGAACCAAAATATTATTATTTCCAAATAACTCTCTGTGGAATTTTGCTTTTGATTCCTTCATGCCAGTTCATGCTAGAAACACCAATTATTTATGTCACGGTTGGCTTTATTACCGAACTACGAGACTGAACATCGTTAAGTAGAGATAGAAAGAAAGTGGCGTTTTCTTGAGTTTATCTCGTTTTACCAGTATCTGTAAAAACCCCTTGTATGTGACATATCACTTTAAAACGTTAACAGCTTTCGCTGCTTACACAAATTAACGTTGTCTGCCTAAACTATGAAATTTAAATTGAGCCTTTATTCTCTCACCAAAGAAACATTTTTCGCTTGTTGGCACACAGAAGCACACTCGCACACAAACCAAACCAAAACAAAACACACACACACACACACACACACACACACACACACACACACACACACACACACACACACACACACACACGCACACACACACACAAACAACTACAGGAATCCAGTAGTGGAAATAGAGAGATTACAGCGCTCAATTTGTGTTACATAAGGAAACAAATCGTGGCTAAGAAGTTCACTCGCAGTTCTCAGCGGCTGTTTGATAAGCCAAAGCTACATCCCATTCTCCTTGATTTTCGATCTCCGTTACAGGAGGACAAAGTTAACTGGCAACGAAACAGGGTATGAATCTTAAACAATTATTTATTATAATATTTGTAAACTCCTCGTTCTTCATGCACAAACGTTTCGAGCAAATTAGAAGAAAAAGTACATTCAGTGCGGTTCGAATTGATTTATTGGCAGTGTTATGGCCACTGCCTTGAAAGTATTGTCCTCGAAATTCTATCCGACCTCACTGACAAAACACCATTTCTCCCACGTACAGCGAGCATCGCGTTGATTCAAGCTGTTGGATGTCCAAGTCACAGTACTTTTAAATACAGAAACGAATCGCTCTTCTACCCGAGGTTGGGTAAAAGTAGCCTCAGTAAGATACCGGAAACAAACAACCATACAAACATATTTACACCAATGTTTCCGATGGCTATGACCAATTTTTTTGTTTTGTTTTTGGGAAGTAGGTAAGCAAGACCATTTTTTTGTCAAAATAGTGCAACAAACACATTTGGACCAGTTTAGCAACTGAGACCTGATCTATCTTTTAGCAGGTTGAATCACTTTGCCAGAAAGGAAGGAGGAATTTTGTGAACCATGATTATCCCGTTGACGCTGTTTACATGCTTGTCGGCCACATTTAGAGGAATCAGAGCGGATAGCAAGCCTGATAGCGTTACGGAAGAGCTTGGAAAAGGTCTCTATCTCCGGAAGACCAACTTGCTGGCTGACTTCCAGGAGAGCGAGGCAAGCGTGTTCGAACGTTTGCCTTCATCCTGTTTTGTCACGAAAAAGTTACATTACTCAGGCAGTAACTATGACTACTATGCAAGTACTAAAGCCTTTTACTCAAAACTGGCCGTCGGAGCAAGTTTGGACGCCTCTTTGGAGTCTTCTTTTACGCTGGGCGCTACCCTTAGCAGTGTTATTCAGAAAGAAGATTCAAAGGAATCCAAAGTGAGTGGTATTTCTTTAATTGTCCGTTCAATAACCGAAAAGATCCTGGTAAAAAAAGATTGTTTAGATGACGATGAAACCTCCACCTTAACCAAGCGCTTCGTCAAGGCCTTGGAAACACTGCCGTTGACAATCAAGAGTCCCTGGCTCGCGAACTCTTGGAAGGCATACAACGTCTTTTTGGAGACATTCGGCTCCCATGTGATAACATCTGTTCAGCGTGGATCAAGCCTTAGACAGACGACATTTGCTGAAAGTTCTAAATCGTACAGTCAAAGAGATTTCCAGGTGAACAGTTGCATTAAACTTGCAGGCCCCACGGATGTTGGCAAGGTCGGCGTCAAGGCGTGCGCAAATGTCACCAAAAAAGAAATATCCAGTGCGACCAATATGAACACGATAGATAAAATCATAGTCCGAGGAGGGACCAAGGAAACCCGCAATGCGCTGGTTGAGCAGAGGACGAAGGAATTGATTGAAAAATTTTTGAATGAAGCCGGTGAGTCGGACGCGGCTGTGGAACACACCTTCAGGGCGGTGTGGAACATTTTACAAAGCCGTTTCGGGCCCGGATCCGAAAACTACATCAGAGCTGTTAATCTGCAGTACTACTACCTCGGCTATTTGAACTATGGCTGTCCTTACATAGAGGGCGGACAAATTCAAACAGATAAACTGAAAGGACTTATAATAGAGAGATTCAAAAGAGGACCAGTTCAAATACAGAAATTCGACTACACCAGAGATGCCACCAAACAGTCTCCAGAATTCGAGTGCACTTTGGCTTCAGAGGGATGCCACAGTGACGACGACTGTCACTACAAAGTTGGAGCCTGGTGCGTTTGTCGAGGGCAATCTTGCGTTCGCTATAAATCGGAGAAAGACGCCACAGGGAACTCTAAGCAGACAGCGTACGCTAACACTGTGGACTGGGCATGGCAAGGCTGCAAAAGTGCTGTGTTTTACTGTCTCTGCGGCAACGAAAATTTTTGGAAGCGCGAAACAGTGTGGACAATGCCAAGCAGGGATGTCCTGCAGAAAGGCCCCAGTCATAGTCCGCACCGCAAATCAAAGAAGCCAGACCAACACCGAGATCTGAACAAGATCAAGCACCACATCAAGGACGGAAACAAGAAAGAAAAGCACGCTCACAAGTCGTAATGTGAGAAGTCCTGAATTGCTGGGTTATCAAAAGGAGAAATACACCAAAATTGAAGTTTATATTTTAAAGCCACCGAAGCAATAAAGCACTTCCTCCATTCAAGTATATTGCAAATATGAAGAAGAAGACACTTGAGTTGACTATTAAAGTTAATTTTTGTTATAGCTAATGAGAATAAAGTAATGTTACTTGTCATATACTGATAACCCAAATCGAAATCGAAATCACTTCCAATATGAACACATGAAAAGAAAAATGAGTATACTAATATTTTAGCTCATTGTTGATTATTATTTATCATGCATGGCCATTGAAAGACAATATACCATTAAAGATCATTAAAGATAAAAGATTAAATTCTGTGTGAGTGGTAACTTCTAACTTAATATTGAAAATTTGTTTCAATATAAAAAGACAATTGACAAAATATTCGCTAAAAGGTAAAATGATGTATATACAAGGCTAAAAAAAAGATAAAAGGGGGGGGGGGGGGGGTATAAACAATTAAAAGGAACCAAACGTTTTCGACAAGTATGTCATCATCAGGGTTAAAAGGCCGTTCGTGATTTGCATGGTTTTTATACTCAGGTTATTCCCGAAGGGAACAACTGCGCAACATAGCAATTAACTTGTTTGTTCAAAGTTGGGCTCCTTTGTTGGATAATTAGGCCCTCGATGATCTTTCTCTTAAAATAAGATCTTGCTGAACAAAGGACTCTCCACTGGAATGAGTGACTTGGGTTTTCCAAAAGGTGACGTGCTCGTTCCGAGGTGTGGCAGATATTTGAATGTTCAGTTATTCGCACTTCAAAATTTCGCATTACCAACCAAATGGAAGAGAAATTGCATTACAGGAGCCCTACACAGAGCCAAAAACATCTCCACAAATCTTGATCGCGACATAAAAGAAATCAAGACCACTTTCTCAAATGCTGGTTACCCCAAGAAATTTGAATCCTGCACCATCGACAATTTCATATCGAACAATTCATCTGAAGATGAACCCTTAATCCCGCATTTTCTCTTCGAAGAACGGAAAAAGATTTGCATCAAACTCCCCTACTGCAAGAAGAATGAAATCGCAAGCAAAAAGTTTATTTCAAAACTGAACTCCTTCACTAATTTCAAGTATATTTTCATCATTCTGTGGCAAACTAGACAAATCAAAAGTCTATTCAGCCTCAAGGACAAAAACCTTCACAAGTCCCACGTTATTTACGAAGGAGAATGCTCATGCGGAGAAAACTATGTAGGTGAAACAATGCGAAATTTTGAAGTGCGAATAACTGAACATTCAAATATCTGCCACACCTCGGAACCAGCACGTCACCTTTTGGAAAACCCAAGTCACTCATTCCAGTGGAGAGTCCTTTGTTCAGCAAGATCTTATTTTAAGAGAAAGATCATCGAGGGCCTAATTATCCAACAAAGGAGCCCAACTTTGAACAAACAAGTTAATTGCTATGTTGCGCAGTTGTTCCCTTCGGAAATAACCTGAGTATAAAAACCATGCAAATCACGAACGGCCTTTTAACCCTGATGATGGTATACTTGTCGAAAACGTTTGGTTCCTTTTAATTGTTTATACCCCCCCTTTTCATCTTTTTTTAGCCTTGTATATACATCAAAAAGACAATTGTCCCAACTAAATATTGACAGAAACTAAACGTAGCCGTGTAAAAACGCAATGGAAAATCTTCCACCAAACGCCTAGCTTAGCCAGTAGCGCTGTGTCAAAAGCCCGTGTTCAGCAGAAACGATCCATTTTTAACCGACGAAGTCGGATGGTGCAGTGGTGAAGTAGGCGGCGGTAACATTACGTTGTGTAAGCCTCATAAGGTGTGTATTTTTCCATGGTTGATGGGATAGGATGACGTGAGAACAAGAACGGACGAGTCGCTACTTTGATTTGGCAGGTCAAGAGGTTTGGTGGAAGATTTCCTTCGACTGTGTTGTCGTATAATTTTGTGCTGACCTCTAAACATATAGAGAAGAAGTTGTACACAGACATCGATAAGTACACACACGCACGCACGATAGGACAAGGGTCCACATAAAGAGTATCGCAGGTATAGACGTACATGTTAGGTTTTGGCCGGACCCTTGCCTGTCACGAAAGGAAATACTGAAATACTAGTGAAGGAAAGGAAGGAGGACTGATAATAACAGGAGGTGAAGTCCAGTGGCACTGTTGATGCTGGTGGGACCAAAGGATTGCTGAGACATCGTAAGGAAAGAATCGTTCTCAGTAAATGGTATGAAAGGAAAATTCTGGTGTATATTATTGTGGTTATGTTTTTAAAATACTTGGAAAGTATCTAGCTGTCATATTTGCGGGTGGGAAACGAATTACTACACGAGGCTGGATCTTCTTGGATAGTATAAGCGGCACAGAAGGATATACCAGTTAGTCGTCTTAATTTTTTTGCTTTACTTTTGATTTTGAACCGTTTTGCTCGATTTTAGAGTTCGAGACAACTTGCTGACTCCGGAAGAGCAAACCGGACTTAACGATTACGTCATAAGACATGCTTTAACGTATTTGAGATAAAGCGACGATTTTGCTTTATACTAATTCTCCAGATTCTGTCGATTTGTCTTTATCGATAACAGTGCCATATTCACAACAGTTTATAAATACATCGCTCACAACTCTCGGTAAAAGGATGTTCAGTTGTGGACAAAAAATATCGACATTCAACTTTTTAGTTTAATTAAACAAAAACAGATGAGCTGAGTCGTCAGATTTTAAACATTACATCATTTGGTAACGCAAAGGGCAAAATACTGTCACAATTTTCGTCACGTCCGTTAGCGCGTTCAGCCAAGTAAAAATATTTATCGAGAGTGGAATGGGTTAAAACGACTGGTAAATGCCTATAATGCACTTTCTTCAGACCAAATATCTTCTCTCAAAAATAAATGTTGCAAACACGGTTACGAAATTGTCACCCAGCAGAGGCTAGATCAGTTTGTGCTGAAACATCATAAATACCTCACTGAAAAGATGGTCTATGACAGTTTTTTCTCATAATGTTCATGATACCACACATGCAATATTTTGTGAGTTATAGAAAATCCTTCTGTTTCTGCTCACTTGGTAGTATCAATCTATTCCACTGGCCAGTTTTTCTGAAACTGTTTAACACTAAATGAGGATTCAGCTTTCTGGAAGGTGTTTGTCCCTTCTCTTTGTTAAGCGTTTTAAGAATCACTGTAAAGATGTTGAATCTTCGTTCAAGTTAACAAATTCTCCTTTCAACAAACGGACTTGCAAGCTATAACAACAACGACACCTAACCTGTGTGCCCCAAAATGTCTCCAAAAAATACCAAAAATTAAGTGTTCCTATTAATTTTGGCAAGATAACTTATTCTGATTATTAAATCTATGTGTTGATCTTGAAAACCTCCACTTGCACTTCCAAGTAAGGTGTTGAATTGTTCTGTCATTTTACCCAAATGTGCTACATCAATGCCTATGTTTAAAGGTAGAGTAAATGGTGGTTTCTATTCAGGAGTTTGAGTTTAAACGGAAATTCTGTGCTCAAACCCTTTTCTACATGTACTATACACCGACCACTTTAAAATTGGGTTTATGCACGCATTGCTTGGCTGTTTAAACATAACATCACCTCACGCTATATTAAAACTGTGGCATCCCAGGCTCGTTGTTACCCAGAATAATACGTCGAGTCGACGTTTATCTAAGGGGTTAAGGTGGTGCCCAACGACAGTTGTAAGGCCCGTAGACTTTGTCGTTTTGAGTCGTGTTACGTTAGAGAATGTCTTGTGAAATTCATACAACGGCAAAACTGCGACAAGGTCAAAACAAACCTCATCAGTTCTGCACGCACTGCGTGCCTATATTTAGGAAATAAATTTCACGATAATGTTGAGCATGGTTCTCCACTTAGTGTTAATTCGCTCTTCAAATCGGATTACTCAAGAAAAGAAATATGGGCCAGGATTCTCGGACATGAATTCTAAGTATTGTTTCTTAACGACACGCCATCAAAGATAGAAGATAACGCGCACACATTAAAGACTAAATTGCCTCTACAGACAGCTTCTTCCAGGGAGGGGGGCTTCAAAGAGGGGGCGACGGTCTACTAGGGGCCTAACAGAGAATTTACGGTAGATAGATAACAAGTAACAGAAACATTTCCGCAGAAAATGTGTTGCGTTCACAGACAGCGTTGCAGAAAAGTTATTAAAGGAATTTCGAAAGCGATACTTTTAATTCTCTCTAGTGATTCCACGTATTACTTACATTTAGGAAAATTTGATGACATTTATGTTCGCGTAGTAGTCCAACTCAACGATTGTTTGCAGCTACGACTCAAATTTAAAGGCTAAATGTTTTCCTTATCACAAACACTTTAAAACGCCATCGCTACTTAAATAATTTCATAAAATACTGTTCAAGAAATGACAACTTTTTCCGATACATAAAAGCGGTATTTTTAAAAGCCATGTCTCACAAAAACAAACTAAAAATAACATCATATTTAAAACAACAAATATCAAAATTACTGGAAAGTAACACAAATTACAATAGCATCCTAAAAAGAGGTTTTGCTTAAAAATGATGATAAACGAATTGACAAAATGTACCTAAATATATTTAACGTAGATGTTTGGTGTTGAGACTGTCGAGTTGCTCAACATCTGTAAAATTGATTTAACTTCACTATGTTCTAAAAATGTAGTTTATAGTACAATGAATATCCCTAATTATAATTTTTCTCACCTTGGGGTTACTATTTTTCGTGACAACTTTTAATGTTCCATCCCCCCTTCCACCAGGATTTAGCGACCACCAATTTTTGAGCATTCGATTAGTTCCTGACATTTTTTACTTTTGACTAAATTTAGCGATTACTTAAATTGTCGCCGGACGTTGCATGAAATCGCCCAAGTTGTCTCTTTAAATAGACGGAATTAGGACTATTTAAAAAATGCAGACGGTTTCACTGAAGCAAATTCAGTTCCAGCGCATTTTAAAAGTAAAGATTATCTGCTTTGCTTCAAGAGAAGCAATTTTCTTTTTCCCAGGAATAACGTGCGACAAGGCACGAGCAAAATTCTAAACTAGACACTGCAAAGCCGCAATCGACTTTGCTTTAGGCATAATTTAATATAATCTACTGTTCAGTATGAGGATATCCTTAATTCTTGATTGTATTTTCGTTTCATCGATCAAGGCAAGAAAGACACTACTAAAATGGAACATGGGCCGCTCAATAAAAACCACCAACGGTCTTCCTTAAGCGAATGCAGTTACATTTTATTTCACTGGTAACTCTTTCACGCGAAGAAAGTTCTTCTCGAAGGAATGACGTAAGGGCTGTTTACACACTGCAACTTCTGCTTACAACTATTGCATGCAACTTGCTCACGTAATACTTAAAACACGAACTCTCGTACAAATCAAACGTACAACTTTCTAACGGAGGTTTCAAACTGCACGAAAACTCGTGATGCAAGTTGGTACGTGGCAGATGCAAGCTAAAGTTGGACGGTATAAATCCGCGTAAGGACGGTGTCGGAAAGTCAAACAACGAGACACTTCAAAATTAGGTCGGCTTTGAGCCAGGTCGCGGCGGAATGGTACCAGGAGGTTTAAGCGGAACCTTCTTTGGCTTATTATCAGCCGTAGAAAAAGATGAAGGTTTTTTGGTGCCAGCGGTGAGTCCTGCTTTTTTGAGGTCCGATGGTTTGAGAGGCAAAGAGGTTGGCCTCTCGTCTGTTGACTGTTTCGGAAATCTCGCGTCAACACCTCTTAAGGGAGGCCTAGAAGGTACTTTAGGTTGGCTGGCAGGAGCTTTCCGACCATCTGTGTCCTTCTTCTCGCCAGGCGGCTTACTACTAGGAGCAGGAGGAACGGTTGGCTTGTCCAGGATTCCAGCGTGACTTTCTGGTCGACGAGGCTTAACAGGCTTGAGCGGTTGTGCTTTGTCTAGGATTCCAGCGTGGCTTTCTGGTCGACGAGGTTTAGCAGGTCTAACAGGTTTAGCAGCTTCTCCCACCTTCGGGGGAGGAGGAACAGCTGGCTTGTCCAGAATTCCCGCGTGGCTTTCTGGCCGACGGGGCTTAGCAGGTTTTACCGGTTCTCCCACAGTTGGGGGACTGGACACGCGATTTAAGGAAGCTTTTTTGTCTCCTTTTGGGGGCCATTCTCTATTTCGAAGTTTTGGCGGCGGATATTCTGTAGTAGTTTTCTCCTTTTCCTCAGCAGGTTTCGCAGGCCTTGGTGGAGTAGGTTTTAGAACTATTCGAGGCTGCGAAGCCAGTTGATTTTGTTGAGAAGGTTCATTTGAAAACCTAGTTGTCCCTAGCGGATTAGTAGTTATAGTAATACCAGGCTCATTTCGTGTGGTGCTGGTAAGAGTAGGTCCTGATATATTGGGTCTCGGCTTAGGGGCCTCTACATCTGTATTCGTGTGAGCTCCTGCCCCATTACGCGCTCTTCTTTGTTTGGGAGATCCAGTGGACACTCCTTGGTACCTAAGAAAACGAAATAAATAAATAAAAGAGGAACGAAACGTGTAGGTAACATAGTTCGATTAAACTCAATTACTGTTGCTGGATTTTAACGTTCCTCGTATCTTCTGAAACAAATATTGTTACACCCACAAAACATTCCCATTTCTTCATGTCAGGGCTGAGGTGACAAGCATGACTTCCCTTAAAGCGCAGCGTTAAGAGCGCCCTTTGGAAAATGATTTTGGAAATATTTACAGCGGACCACTTCCTTGAGAAGAAAGAGTCCTGAAGCCCTGGGGAATTTTCCCCACAAAACCTGGGGGGTTCAAGCCCCCCCCTCCCAATCTCCGGAGAAAAAAATCTGTAGGCCTCCTTCTAACATCTTTAAGTCAATTTTCTATTTTCATTTCCGATCTAATAAAGCCTAGCTGAGCTCTCAGGAGCTCAGGGCCGTAAGGCGAAGGCCCCAGTGCCCCCCTGTTTCATCCACTACTGTTTAAACATCTCTGTGGCGGTGCGTGAAAAGCAATTAGCAATTTAATTTTGAATTTATTTTGGTCTAAGCAGTGTTGAACTCGGCTGTATTCACAGAATATCGCTTTGGTGGTTATAAAAGAAGCAGAAATTATCATAATAACCATATTTTTTTAAAACGACGTTTTTTAGTTTTAAGCGTCATACCTCTTCGTTCCCGGCGCCTTCTGTTTAAACGCCTGCCATTTCTGCATAAGTTGTTCTCGATAAATGAAAGCACAGACAGCACCAATAACCACGAAAATAACAAAGATCACACCAATCACGATTCCTGCCACATTGCTTTTCTTTCCGGGCAACTGTGGATTCTGAGTTCCTTCTGGTAACAAGAAACAATTAGAAACGCACAGGGTTAACATTTTTCCCGCCAAATTCAGTACTCAGACTGCCTTGGTTGCCACAGAGATCAGGTTTCAAAATTCCTCGACTTTTCCACGATAAAAATTAAATTTCCCCAACAAAACAAATACAAATCAGAGATAGCAGTGGCATCCAACCTCCCCAAATAGCCGTCCTTTCCACCCACTTTACCGCTAACAATGACAGATGGCATTATTCATTCACAAAAATACATCGCCGAGATCACGATGACCTGGAATTATCCTTTCAGTATACGATAAAAATTCAGTTCTCCCTGACCTCTCTTTACAATATTAATTTTCTTTGACTCAGAATACAATTCCCTGCTTTTCCCTGACCACTTCCTGACCTGTGGCAACTCTAAGGCCCAAATAAAAGGGAAAACATTGCGTGCAATGTTTTTTTCCTGAAAGTGTTGTACGCTTTATCACAGAAACATTATACAGGCAACGATTTTAAAGCGTCTCCACTATGCAAACTTAAGCGTCAAAGGAAAGACGTTACTGTTGCCCATATCCTTTATTCGACCTAATTATTTCCATTCTCAAACACAGAAAAATATCAGACTGATAATTGTTGCCTTCTTTCCATCTGACCTGCTCTTCCCAAATTTGTTGTTAAAAGGATAGTTACTTGGGTTACGAAAATTAATCAACTACGGTTCCAGTTACAAGTAAAAAATAATAATAATAAAATAAATAAATAAATAAATAAACAAAGACGAAATAAATTTTAAATGATCATTACGTTAGCCACTTGTGCTCCGTGATTGTACGCTTGATTTTTCGAACGTGTTTTCATGCGATTATTAAATAGTAATCCATAAAAACGTCTTCAATTGGGATAGTGTAAACGTCCAGAGACTAACAATAAACTGACCGAGAACGCCGGTTTCGGTCAGTTTATTGTTTATTTGACGGTCAAAAAATCGCAGTACCACCCTTTCCAATCGTCACCGCCATATAATATCACGGTTAAACTCAGCAAAGTCAATCGTTGGTTCGTGAAATGCGCTTTAAAAGTAGAAGGTGGTTCCAGCTTTTGATCGCTTGGATAAAACCCTGGTGCGATCATTCAATACAGTACTGTTTATTATGCTGTTCATGGTGGATCTTACTTTTGAGTCTGTGAATGACACTCCAGTGTGACCACACAAATGAAAGATACTGAGCAGTTCTTTCCTGTGGCACTGTTACTTATGCTGTACAAGGTGGTTCTAACTGTTAAGTACATGAAACCCTTCAGTTTGGCTATTCCAATCAAAGCAATTGAGTTGCACCTTCGTAAGTGGCAACACCACGTATCATACACATTTATCGATACGCCTTTTTAATACCTGCACCGAGCCTATAGACACGCTGTTCAGCGTGGCAAATTGACTAAACTTCTGAAGTTTTTATATGAATGCAGCATTCACACGGACGTACGAAGAAAGGTAAGGCAAGAGTGAAGAGAGTTTTTCAAGAGTTTTTTTGGTTAAAAACTAACATATCTTTAAAAGAAATTTGAGAAAACGTGTCACAGATTAAATGATAAAAAATATACGTAATCAATTAATTATTAACGAGGTCAATAACGTAATTTCAGTAGTATTTAGATGGGTAAAATTGTTCACAGTAGTTTCGTTTTGAAATGTAATCACATTAGACACTAAAGCAAACAATTAGTGAATTTGAATGTGGTGTTGCAACAGTTAACATAACTCATTGGGTAGCAGTTGTCCATTTCTGTCCTGGGTTAGCACGCTAGCAAATCAGACAGTAAATTATAAGTGTAATGTCAGCAATTATCACCTTATTGTCCACTTATTATCGCTTGTTATACACTAAAATTAGCTTTCTCCGTCGAACCTCTCTGAACGATTAACATTTTTTCTGCCAAGTGAACGTAAGATCTTTATATCTTTATGTACCCTCGCCTTGTCAGATTTTACCTTTTTTCTCGTTGCACTCTCAACTCGGTTACCACGGCAACAACAAAAAGTAGAATTAACTGCCACTTGCCTCCCTCCCCCCCCCCCCCCCCCACCTCTACTCTGTCTTGCGCACCTCTTATAAGATTGTTGTATACATTTCTCCTTTTTATGCAGTTTGTTGTGACTACCCGGCCTGGCTTGAACTTAGTCGTGGTTCCTACATAAGGCAACAGTCTTGCAAGTTACCACTTTTCTTTTTTAGTCGAGTGGTTGCGAACGGAGGCTCGAAGTTTATGCTGTTCACATTACTACTATAGTGCAAAACTTTTAGTACAAGCGTCACATTAGAGCATTGATATTACAGCATTAAGTAGTAGAGGGGACTTTTCCCCTCAGCTACTACAGTTTTGACACGTTAATAAAGTTATTATTATTATTATTATTATTATTATTATTAATAAAGCATGAAAGCATTTTCTTGTGTTAGTGGAACCGTAGTCTCCATCGCATACTAGTTATTTGAGTTGCCACACAACGCTTCTCCGTAACTAGTCTTTTACACTCAAACGAAGAAAACCGTGAACACTGAAAATATTTCTGGAATGTTTATTGTGTTTTGACCAATCACATGCGAGACCTTGTAACCGCAGAAAACAAATGGGTTTCTCAGTCACGGAATCGAGTTGGTTCTCCATTTGTTTTGAAAGACCTTCATCTTAACTTACAAGGATTTAAATTGTTATTTCTTTTTATCTGAGAGCCTCCTGCACTACGGGAGCGAAAAATGTGTGAGTGGTCTTTGGCTTGTTGCAGCTGCATTGTAGCAAAGACCGCGAACTGTCAAAAGCGGCGTTCGTTATTCTTCAACAGCCTGGTGTACCGTCGCTAAATTTGAAAATGTCATTTCCAAAATGTGCAACTACACGTTATATGATGCAAGCCTGGCTGGAAGGCACGGATGATTCGGCCTAAATAAATCGAGTCAGCTGTGCTGTCAATGGGCGAATTTGGAGAGAGAACATTGAAGTTTTTACTTCAAGGTGAAATAACTGCCGCTTGAGTTGGTTTTATTTGAAATGTCGGAAACACTGATCCTTGCGTCGGTTTGTCGAAAAATTTTATTCGGCAAAAGCGCTCAAACCTATTTTCGCTTGCGTAGTGCGTGGGGCTCTCAGGTAGAAAGGAATAGCACTTCCAATTTCTGTAAGATAAACTGGTGAAGATTAACAGCTGGATGCCGTGACTGTGAACCCATTCGTTTTCTGCGGTTACAAGGTCTCGCGCGTGATTGGTCAAAACACACATTCCAGGAATATTTTCAGTGTTCACGGTTTTCTTAATTTGAGTGTAAGACTGTGGAGAACTGGGACAAGCAAAACGCAGCGGGCGAACAGCAAAAAGCTGACGATAGCCAGAAAGAGCTTGGTGGCTGCCTTTACTTCTTTTTCTTGTTTCCTTTCTTTCCCCCCTAAGGCCTATTGGGAAACCGGATAATTTTGAGACAAACTCTACGCGGGGTAATTGAGGAAGAAGTAGCGACATACGGGACAAAATTACACTTATACGGGATATTTTCAAAATAAATTTCATTCATGATAGAATATCCTCAAACCAATTCCCTCAGGCACGGGCACGCCGGTGCCTGCCACCTTTGTCACCTTTGCGTTGTATTCTTTACCATCTAAGAGCTTGTACCTAAATTTCGAGGAATTACTCGTAAGCTTTCGTGGTGAAGCTGTCTGTTATATGTCACTGCATATTTAGGGCGGATTCTGGGACTATTCTGACAATTCTTATTCCGGTTAAGGAATAACAGAATCCACGGGATATAAAACTCCCAAAAGAAATAGAAAGCCCTTGACAAAGAGAAACTCAGAACAAAAGCTTTCAGTTTGGTAGATAAGGCCGCGCAAACAGATTCCCCCAAAAAATTCTCCAGAGAACGCAATTTTATGGATGCCGTTCAATTTGTTTTGAGAACAAAGGATAAAGCGCTATTCTTTTCCTTTCGCAAACACGTTTTCACCAGACATAATACGATAATTATTCGTCATCCTCTTCAGAGGCAGTCCCAAATTAAACGGCCCCAAGAAATTGCTTTGGCAGCCAGGGAACGTGAAACGTGTTCGAGCGATTTATTTAGGGAAAATTTAAAGGCTCCGTTACGAGAACCGTTGTGTGATACGCAAATAACGCAAGTGCTGTGACTGAGACTAGAGAAAATCAGACAGGAGCAAAGTTTCTTACCTGGCATATCTGTGATGTTAGCTGTAGGCGTGTCTATAGTTTGATCTGTGTCGTTACCTGTACGTAGGAGGAAGGGTTTATACCAGGCAGTGCAAGGGTATGTTCGTGTCGAGTAAACAAACAACATCAACAATAACAACAACAATAACAACAAATAACATCAACAACAATATCAACAACAACAAACAATAACGACAGTTTTTTTATATTATATAATTTAAACTTAAGCATTTTCGGTGCTGAGAATTGTTTAAATGATTTTCCGTCAAGTACGTAGTGCAAAACTGTGTTTACTTTCAGCGCTTGCTTTAATCACTTTACTTTTAGAAGCTCGATTAGTTTTAAGATATTTTAAATGTTGCCATGCCAGCCTACTGATTCTCAAGTCATAGAGGTCACGTTAAATTAGATCTTTTACAAAACCAAAATCTACCCACTTATTTAATAGCCACTTTAAATTTTCTTTGAAAAAGACTGACAGCTGGGGAAAATAATGACACAGACGGATTTCTTTGGCGTTAGCTGTACATGCCGTATAGAGAGAGCGCCCGTTAGGCATATTGCGCAGCCACTGACAAAGTCCTGAACTTTGCTGTAAGACACTCTATACTGTAGTCAACTCTAATACAATACACATATAAGCTGACGGAATCGGGATTCCAATTTGCAGTCATAATAAATGACTCTTCGCGGGTTTAGCCTGTACTATAGCCTTAGCCTCTACTCACAATCTGCCTTTCAGACAACAAACAATGTACTAATCGTGTTTTATGAAAACACGAATGCTAACGATCCTGTTTTCAGCAGTCATGAAAAAACAAAAGGGTTTCCAAATTTGGGACCATCTATCACAGAGACTGCATTTTTTTCTCGCATACTTGTGCGCAACCCGCGTCCACCCTGAGGGCGTGCGAGCCCCACATCTCCTCCTTTGAGGTCGTGCGCTTTCGTAGGCAGAACCAGCTTAGGCTTGCTTACGCTATTTATGTTAAGTCTTGCAGTCCATCGAACAAATGATGTTTTCAAATTCGACGTTTAGCCCAAATAGTCATGTCCCGCTATAAAGCTGTCTCTTTTCGCCCTTATTGCCAGCAACGCGAATCTGCTTTAGGTACTTTCCTATTCAGACTGACTGATTTACTGATAGCATTTTACACTATCATTAAAAATAATACCCTTTATATTTTATTTCTTTAAGTTTTAAATTAAATTATTGCAACACACCCTTTCCTGTTTTAACTATCGCCATTGCCGTGAAATATTCGATTATATAATTATAATTAATGCTGTCTATGATTACAATGGGCTGAATAATTTAATTAAAATTTAATTCATTATTTGACTACAACTTTGCTACGATGTAATTTAATTTTGATATTTTATAGATTGCTCTAATTATGCTTTTATTAGCTTTACTAAGTTAATAAATGGAAATGAAGGAAACGTTGAAGAGTGTACTGTATTGTGATATTGACGAGGAGTACTTCAAGATCAGCGAATAAAACGAAACGCAATGCATGAGCAACGCAATGTAGAGAATAGCACGACGCTGAATTCAATGCAGGCTGTAATGGAATGCAATGCAGTTACTCAGACTCTGCAATTCAAAAAGCCGTCAGAAGCGACACAATGCAGCCAAAAAATAAACTAAAAACCAGGCCCTACTTGTTCAAAGAGCAGGCAACTTATCCGGTTCATAAATCCTCACACAGCGGACAAATACATCCAGGCTAACTCATTTTATTAAATTCTTAATCTCTGTTATTGACTTTCTACCTTTCTCACTGTTTCAACGCACACAAATTATCAGCGAATAACCTTGCTTTTTACCTTAAAAGGAAACTGGACGCATGTGAAAAGTTGCGGCGGTCAAAGGCTTTCGCTCCAAAGCAAACGTTTTTCTCCAAAAACGCGGCTAAAAAATTCAGCAAACGATTTCATTACCGAAGTTAAGAATTTAGTAAAATAATTATTCCACTCGAGTTTGTTGGACATAGAGTGATCAGTTTTAACCAACCCAACGCATGCGCTTCCTGGGTTAGTTATCACCTAATATCCAACGCACGATCGTGGATTAACCCTTTACACCCTAACATGAAAATGCGTATTCTCCCTACTATTCTCCATACATTTCTTATGGAACTAGTAAGGAGAATTTGTCTAAATATCAAGACAACTTATCCCTGGTGATCACTTCCTTCACTCTTATCACTTGAATGTTAAAACAAGAAATGGTGATGTAACTAAAAGAGGAATTTCACTTTTGTCACTGTAAGGGCTCACTGTTAATTGTTCATTTATCCGCTGGACAGGGTTCATTCACTGGATAATGTTACCGCTCTTTGAATAACCAGAGACCTAACCAATGAGAGATCTCTAGACATCTTTCCAGTTTGCCAAGTTAGAAGTTGTTGTATCACCAGACCAAAGGTTGTATTAGAATGATTTCGTTTTTCAGTTTTTTGCAACATACCTTCACCTTCCTTACAATCTACCCACATACTGCAGTCCGGACCGCGCCAACAGCTAAAGCAGAAGCACTCGCCTTCGTTGTTACAAACCTACGGAGGTGCAAAGGAATTAGATCACTTTAACCTTTTAAGCACCAATATCAACATGCATGTTCTTCCCAGTGTTTTCTGTACATTTCGTATGGTACTAGTTGGGGGTTACGACATTTCATCTTCAGTGATGATTTCCTCATTCCCGTGACTTGTATGTTTGACTAAGCAGTGACATTGTGAGGTGAAATGAGATGCTTGTCACAACTGGGGCTTAAAGGTTTAAAATACGGTAAACAATACCATGACCAGTTACAATTCAAATCCAGTTGAAGGCTGCTCAGTTGAGCATCTACTTGAGTTTAGACTTGCAATTAGCCCTTTAAGCCCCAATAGCAACAAGCATCTAATTTCTTCTCACAATATCACTAGTTGATCAAACACATAGGACATGAGAATAAAGATGATGATCACCAAAGATGTAACGTCTTGATGTTTAAGCAAATTCTCCCAACTAGTACCATAAGAAATATATTGAGGACAGTGAGGAGAACATACATGTTGATATTGGGGCTTAAAAGGTTAACTAAGGCTGGAGTTACAAAGGAGGAGTTGAACTTGGCTATCCTAGGAAGAATGGGCGCACTCATAAAGGGGTAAAACTTGAGAGGTCAACGCCACTTCAAATACCTTGAAACTACTACAACACGTTTACTGGCAATAAATGCAATGAGAAACCAAATGTTAAACCGACAATACTGGTGAATAGCATTCTGTGACAGTGTACTAATGTGAGTGTAGTTAATGAATAAAATTCAGTAACAGTAGTAGTGTAGAGTAATTCAATAACAGTGAATAACAGTAATCATTGAATTCTCAATCTCCCGTATTGAATTTCCAGATTCTCGCTGGTTCACCGTACACAGTCTGTCGGCGAATAATCCTGCTTTTTGCCTTATTCAGAAATTGGACGCTATTTCAAGTGTCGCGGCGTTCAGGGTTTCGTCGCGAAGCAAACGTTTTGTTCAATTCAGCAACGATGCACGAAGTAGAGAATTAAACAAAAGAATTATTCCACTCTCGCTTGTTATAAATGAGGTGATTATAAAAAAAATGGGCGATACGTGTCTCGTCGGTTACTTCTCACGTCACAGCAAACGCACACCAGTGACTTGCGTGTTACTGAACTACCTTTTGCACGAATAGTTCGCACTGTTACACGAGACAATTTTTTTTCCGCAACTTGCAACGCAACGCCGTCGCGAAAAGTTGCAAACGAACCTGCGCGCAACACCCCCTTGTGACCTGTCTCGCGATGAAAAAATGCGTTCCGAGACTCCGTGAGCAAAAGTAGACTAACCTTCTACTTTTCGCAACGTTGGAAGACACGTTGCAGCGTGTAACGCGTATCTTGCAACTTGCCTCGCAATGCTCTCGTCACCATTGCGCTGCAAGATGCAGACAAAAATTGCCTTTAAAAAACAGTGCCTTTAAGATAAAATCCTAAGTTTTCAACAACGGTATTTCAAAGTTATCTGTATTTCATTTGAAAACTGAAGACAAAGATCGGGGGATTTTTGCACGCTTCACACGCTGTGGCCTTTGTGAACTCGGCACCAGGCAAACTTACATCAGTTAGTCAATAGCGGGCTCAATTTGAGCAATGCACGGTCATAAACAGTGTCACTGAGGTTACTTACCCCGTTTTCATTAGAACAGTTCTTTGGGCACTTTTGAAGCCCGGCAGTAAGTGTCTCAATAGCTGTACACTTTCGGTCTAGACAAAGCTGGAAATAAAATGGGGAACTATTTAGTTGCCATTATGCAGACACGCAAGCACATCTAAAAAATCAATTAAAATAAATAGCTTTTTCTTCAAGACGTACCTTTAACATTGCATTTCGTAATGAGTGGTCAACGTCGAATTTCTTTCAGAACCAATAATTGAGCAGGCAAGTCACTCACAAGGTTAAATAAAACTGAATAAAAGCCGAAACGAAGTGCTCGCTAACATCGATTTGTCATGCAACATTGTTACAGGAAAGATAGATATCGTATAGCCTTTGTCTCAGTCACACTGAAGATCAAACCTTTCTGACAACAATACAACAGACGCCGTCGTGCGAAAGAATCCCAAAGCTTTTAACATTAAACTCAATGTCTGAAGCGGCACACAAGCTAACTACTACACTCGGAAAGCTATTTTAGAAGTATTATCGCCTCGTTTTTGCAGTAAAAACTAAAAACTAACATAATTCAGCGAGAAGAATGGAAATATCGAGCTTGCTCATTGTTGCACATATCATTTTCCTACTACGTAGGTGGTGAAGATGAAATGAACCGTGCAATATAATTGGTTGCACGAGCAGTCCAGACTGTTGTTTCTTGGAGCGATCGCTTTTCACAGTGACTGCTCGCGCAGGTTAACCTTTCGAATTGGTGTTTTTGCGTTGAAAAATGATAAAAATCTAATTGAACTTGTTCTTATGACATTAGTGAGGGAATATTCTCCTTGGTTGTTTTCTTGGTTGTTAATTTGTGGGCCTCGAATTCGTTTCGGTTCATTCGTGAATATTTTGACCTCATGTCTAGTCAACAACAGGTCTTTTTCTCCGGAGTAATTCGTGCAATAACAAGATTACCTTTCTGAATTACTGGCAAACTGTTTAACATCTTACCTTGTTCTCTCCGCATTTTGTTCCTTCCATAGTCTCTCCTGGATCAGGTACATCCAATCCAAGGATGACGGAAGCGCTCCTAAAAACAATAACGATTCAAGCGAATTTTGCAAGACACAATCACAGAGCTTGAAAACGTTGGTCTAACGTTTTCAAGTTGTAATCCAATTCCATTCTAGCCATCCGTGGCAAAAGACACTTATTAAAGAGTCTGAACAAAATTAGAACATTTTACGTTAATGTGACTTCTGGATTTTCAAAGCGTTAGTAAAATAACTGATATAGTCCCTCAAGGTTTGTTTTGTAATTCTGCCACTCGCAAAGGAAACACGGGACAGATTTATACTAACTTGCACAACGTAGGACCATAGTATTGCTTGTAAGCGCTCCGTTCTGTGCCAATAATGGGTAAATCAACATCTTTAATGTTTGTACACTGAAGCATTCCACACAGTTTATCCCTAGAAACAAAATACGATGAATGAATGAATGAATCAATCAATCAATCAATCAATCAACCAACCAATCAATCAAACAATCAATCAATCAATCAATCAATCAATCAATCAGTCGGGCAGTCCGTCAGTCGATTAATCCCTCCCTCCCTCCCTGCTCGTGGAAATCCCGGCTGCTCGTACCTCTCTGTTTAAAAACAGCTTTGCATTTACTGGGGCCTCAATTTGGAATGCACTACCAGATGACTTGAAACAATTACCATCTGTTAGTGCATCGACAACAACAATTATGTAGTCTATATATTAAATAACTCCCGTTTATTCTGTTAATGTATACACTTTTATAACGATTATTTGTATGCTTCACGGCTTTTAGGTAGAACGGAATTTCTATGTTTAATAATAACATATGTAAATTTGATCAAATTACCGTGGTTAAATAAAGTATTCCATTCCATTCCATTCCATTCCACTCCATTCCATTCCATTCCATTCCATTCCATTCTATTCATTCCATCCATCCATCCATCCATCCATTCATCCATCCATCAATAGATCGATCGATCGATCGATCGACCAATCAGTCAGTCAGTCAGTCAGTCAGTCAGTCAGTCAGTCAGTCTGTCTGTCTGTCTGTCTGTCTGCCTGTCTGCCTGTTGATCAACGAATTACACGATCATTTAGGTGAGGTAACCGAAAAATCTCAGTACCACATAAATAATCAAATTGCATTTCAATATACGATTTTAATTCATCCGCTAAAGCGTATCACAAACAACACGGTCCTTTGATATCCTCACTCGCTGTAAAAACAATCAGTACGCTAAAGTGTACTCGCGTGGCTTCAGAATACTTTCTGATTTTATCCTTCAATAATATAATAAACGAATTAATGCTCGCCTAATGAAAACCACAGTCCAAGTATACTTTTGTCCCAGGAAACCATACCATTACACGTGTAATCTAATTAGCTATCACTCGATTTAAACGCTCTTATTCAACAAAATCACACACGCTCACTCTCCATAAAGTAACCTCTATCTCTAGCTGCTAGTATTAGGAAACCGATCTAGCAATTTTGCACGCTTGCGGACCTATATTTAACACACTCACTGTGGAGCACACTTGAGGTAGACGTTGTTTCCCGGTTGGTGGCAATTCCCTCGCACCGTACCCTGCTCATTCATCTTATAGCAGCCGTCTGGACCAGACTTGGCCTCTGAAAGTAAACGACTTCATTAGCCAGGGTCAGGGGTAAACTGATCGAGAAATGGTCTGCTTTTCTTCATCTGGTCTCTAGCTAAATGTTAATAGTCTGAAAATTTTCACACTGTACACGATTAGCTCTAGTAATGTAACACAGTGTCTTATCTTCCTGTAAGCATACATAGAGCATGCATTTTTTCAGGTTTTTTCGTCCTAATGTCATGTCCGAGTATATATGAAGTAGGAGGTAATTTGCGCAAATGAACGAACGAACGAATGAATGGTCAACCAACCCGAGACACCTGTTACCCGTTTCTCAAGCTTGTTTCGAAAATCGCACTGCCGTTGAGTGGAACTCTAAAGTTTGACCAAAGCGTGGTTGTTGCGTGACATTTGAAGTGTCATGTAAAGGCTGGCAATTGAAACAGCTGTCGAGCTACAATTGTGCTGCGGTTACACCTTCGACACGATGATTACAATGTTTAAAGCCATATTCTTTTGCGTATGTGCAAAAAGGCCATCTTGCATTTGGAAAACGGAGTAGGCTTTGCCACCCTAGCTCATCTCTTTCCGTCTTCCTAATACAACATGGCGGCTTAACCAAAAACCCCAAATCCGTTTTTATGGCCATTTCAACCATTTTCAGCTTTATAATGGGGGATCATCTTAAGATATCAACAAGACCTCAGAGACGTGTTTTTACACTATGAATGGCCTCAATGGATGACAAGTACCTTCTGAAGTTTGGTTCCTACCTCCACTCAAGGTTGATTTCCATTGCCGCATAATATTTACTTGCATACAGACCTAATTCAATTGGCCTTACGTACTTCATCATCAACAGACGATGTATGGGTGGTTACGTAAAGAGTTGAGCACGATCAACTTTTTAAGGCCGTTCACACAGCTTCTCTAGTTTTATTTACGCACAAGCAGGACCTACTAGTTTAACGCCTGTGTGTACAAACACGATAATGGCACATTAGCAGTTGATTTCGTACCTGAACCCCACAAGTCTTTACACTGCTCGTCATGTGTGGGACATTCACTTCTGTAGCAGTATCCCTTGAAAAGAAACACAAAACACATTAAAAACTTGTAGACACGAAAACACTAGATACGACAACGACTTCTTGAGAATGTAGGTAACTAAAAGAAAAACCGTTCAACCGCATAGCGATGTGAAAGGGCAACAAGGCTGTTTCCCGCCTTACTGACCCTGCTGCCGCAGGCAGCACTTTATGGCGGGAAATTAATGTTCCACAGGACGGGAACCAAGGCACCGGTATACCAACGTACAGTATGCAAGGGCTTTCCACAGGTCTATAGAAGACATGAAAGCCTTGCAACAAAATAAAAAACTTCATTGGTTGCCTTTCATTTCTCATTCAGGAACGGCCTCCGCTCCAAACGTCGCTGAAAAGCAGACTTTTCTGAGCCAAACAACAAAGACGGTTTCAAAATAACATTCCTGTTTTTCGTTCTTCGTCTAAAACGCTGGTGCTGGCAATGATCTTTGTAAGCTTCACGTAAGAAAAACTGATGACAAAATGAAAGGAAAGCGCGTGAAGTCAAGTTAAAATTCCATTTCTTTGCTATCATGAGTATATTTAAATTAAGTTCCCCACCTTGTTGTTTGCGCACGGCGTGCCGTCTTGAACGTACTTGTTGTTGGGGCACTAAAAATACAACAACACCGTATAACACTCTCGTTCTCCGAGTCAAACATAAACACATGTAACACGTCAGTCTGCAAACAAACCCTAGATGTGACCTTTCAAGTGAAAGCTACTGATCTGTACTATCTTGGGAAAATTTTTGCAGTTTTCTGATTCAGGTGCTTCTAACCTTCGAGTCTGAGGATCAAATATTTCAGTACGACCTTTCAAAAGAAAGCTACGTGTATTTTAAAAGCAATAGTTTCCAAGAATTCCAGAAGTGGAACTCCTCAAATGAAAGCTTCTAAGCGGTACTTTCCATTATATATAAAGCTGTAAAAAAAGGCTCCAAACTTAATGTGGTTGGTACATATCCCTTTAAGCCGCAACAGTGACAAGCATCTAATTTCTCCTTACAGTACTACTACTTGATCAAACATAAAAGTCATGAGAATAAAAGGAAATGATCACCAGTTATCAAATTGCTTGATTTTTAATCAATACGAAATATAAGGTGAATAGTGAGGAGAATATGGATGGTGACGTTGGGCTTAAAGGTATACATTAGAAATGCCACACAAAGAAACCGATAGCAACTGGAATCAAACTTACCAATTCTGATTTTCCAGTGCAAAACTCAGGCAAATCACATTCGTTAACCTTGTCTCGGCAAAGAGAACCTTCTGGTTTGTACTGTAGTCAAAGAGGAAGAGGAAAAAATTGTTTCAACAGAAATACTCAATATTGACCAAACAGAGTGTTTAAACAGCAAATCGAGTAAACAAATTCTTTCTTTCAGTTTAAATTCAGGGAAAGATGTAGCTGGAGAACTGAACGTGCAATAGCGTATATTTGCTTAGCGTATATGGGAGCAGGGATGGCGCAGTGGTGAGAGCACTCGCCTCCCACTAATGTGGCCCAGGTTCGACTCCCGGTCCCAGCGTCGTGTGAAGGTTGAGTTTGTTGTTGGTTCTCGTTCTTGCTCCGAGAGGTTTTTCTCCGGGTACTCCGGTTTTCCCCTCTCCTCAAAAACCAACACATCCAAATTCCAATTCGATCTTGGAGGTGTCCCCAATTAGCATTCTGTGCTAAATACCGTTGACACCTCAATAAAGCGATTTATTTTATCTATTTTTATTTTTTCTTATGAGTTAAGGCACTAGTTTCTCCGACTTGACTTCGTTGACAAGAACGTACCTTACAGTTTCCACAGCAGGGACCAGTGTCACATTCAGACCCGGGATTAAGTTTGCAGGTTGTGGCATTGCAGCATCCGTCACTATACTTTGCACACTCCTGCAAAACAATGACAAAACACCAAATATGTTAAAATAAATTACTGTGCAGTCAGACGTTCATGGAAAGTGTCCCTCTTAGGGTTCCGTGGCCTTTTTCCGGGAACAATCACAACCAAATGAGATAGTAAGGGGGGGGGAGGGTCAAATGTACGTCGTAAAACCAAAATCAAAGCAATTTCTCCCGCCATTCACAGCAATCACAAACAACACAACGAAACAACTCAGGAGCCGAAGCAAATACATGTAAATGGCGCCAAAACCAGGAAGGTAATTCGCGTTGATTTGATTTGCTTTACTTCGTTCTGTGATTGAGCGCACGCGTTCTCCCGTGCTTATCGCCAGCTACATGCTTTGGTTTAGGTATTACGACCCTTAATTGAAAACCGCCACAACAGAACACAGAATACATCTTGAATTCTCTGTTAAGGCAAGAGCCATCATCTATTACAGCTCAAATATGTAATGAAAGTGACATCTAGAAATCATTCGGTTTATTCTTATTGAATTCGATCAATCGAAGGCACCACCAGAACCTTCTTAGGAAAGAACTTTCTTCTCACCTCAATGGTGCCGCAGTCGCACTCTTCGCCTTCTTCTTTGAAGCCATTGCCACACACAGCATCTCCAAACAACTAAGAAAATCCAAACAATACGTTAGCTCGAATTACATTACAAAGAAACCACAGATTACCCAACAAATCTCATAGCACACAAATAGACCAGCCATTTTCTGTTCATCTATCAATCATTTATTTATGTTTACACTAATTTGTTAAACGCTCATTTTATCAATTTGAACCCGCACCGTTAAACCTTTAAGCCCCAATATCCCTATGTATATTCTCCTCACTGTTCTTCAGACATTTCTTATGTTACTAGTTGGAAGAATTTGATTTAACATCAATGCATTTCATGTCTGGTGATCAATTCTTTTATTCTCATGACTTGTATATTTGATCAACTAGTGATATTGTGAGGAGAAATTAGATGCTTGTCACTATTTGGGTTCACAGGGTAAAACGGGGTGGAAAAGTGTTTTACTAGGACACTGAAACTGCAACAACAAAAAAACCCTCGAGGTTGAGAAAAGGCTGGTCCCAAAACCTTACATTTAAACATTTTTTTTATTTCCAGAAATTCACTGAAAGCCAAAAATCATGTATATGCACTTAAATTATTTCGGAAACCGAACAACCTTATTCCCAGGGTCTCTCCTTGGGAAGAGGAGAGACCCTGGTAACGGGGCTGGAAACCAAATTGCTTTATTCCAGATTTAAGAAAACTTACAGTTGGCGGTGTATTGAACAAACATGCGTCCATTCCTCTCTTCAAATACTTCACATACGAATCTATACTGCAAGACGACCATTCTGTTGAAGGTTTACTCCTAAGAGAGGTACCGTGATAATATATGAGATATAAAAAATAAATCATACATAGAAACTGCGGGTGAGAGAATCAAAAAGAAAGATGTTACGAAATAAAGAAAGATGTTGCTAAGTAAAGTTGCCAAGATTTGACAAGAGTGTCGACTCTTTGACAGTGCACGAGAGTCAGTGAGGGTGAATAAGAATGTATGTATGAGAGACAAAGACCAATCGACAACGTATTTAAACGTCCATCGATTCTGAAGATAATGTGAGCAGATTTAAACTTTTCGAGAGCCCACGCGAAAGTCGCTGAGAGAGCATGAGAGGGCAAATGGAAATTTTATACTCTCGTCAATCCTGGAATACTCGCTCTCGTTTTCCTCGGGGTAAGACTTACTTAGCTACTGCAGACATGATACATCCTTGATTTTCAGCCGGTGCATCACATTTACAACCTGAAACTGAAGCAAAAACACAGTTAATATAAACAAAACAACTAGATAACAAATCTCATGCTCAAGTAAAGATTTCAGAAAAAGAGAAGTGAAATCTCATCCTAAGGCCTTTGTTGCGGCAAAGATTCCTTAAAGATTAACTAGTTTTTCGAATTCAAGTCCTAAGTCAGCGCGCAGCTAGTATCGGGTTCTGTTCATGGTAAAGCTCTTTGGTATAAAAAAACACTTACTTAAGACAAACTGAAGTATTTATCTACATCTCGAGATATTCAGTATAGATTATCACTGCGCGCGGCTCTGCCATTCGTCACTTGGATTACGCCAATCCCGATTCTTCACGCACTCTCGCAGTCTTCTCTAGTCAAGACTGGCAAAGTAACCGGCACACAAGCTTCCGGCTTAGGCGTAAAACACACCGAAACAACACGCCGCACAACGAACTTAACATACTCCCTGCCAAAAATGGCAACAAGCCGAAACATCACGCCGTACGGTACGCACCCTACCAAAACTGGCAACACATCGTATAAACTTCCCGTCAAAACTAGCAACACATCGAAACAACATGCCGCACAATGCGCCTGCCGGGAATAAAGCAACGCACCACGCAACCAGCTTGCTGCCAAAAGTCGCAAACACACCACCCACGTACTACTGTTCCGGACGATAAATGGAAGTCCTCAATAATTAGGAAAGGATTAGAAAGGATTAGTTATTTTCACTTACTATCTTCATCATGGTACATGCCAAAGTTATGTCCCATTTCATGAGCCATGGTTGCGGCAGTAGCTGCTGCATTGACTGCATGATCCTGTTCACAATGAGACAGAGTACACTCAGCTCAGGACAAGAAACGTCAAAACAATCGCACATACTGCTACGCAGGAACATTATGCAGGTTCACAGAAAAAAGTAACTCAGCTATAAGGTAAAAATAGCTCTCAGGAATCAGCAACAAACTCCCGTCTGTTAATTACAACAGGGTGATGTTTATAACGAGGTGTCTGCACTTCCACGGTTTTTTTCAACTTTTGACAAAGACCAGTTAGCAAAAATTTATCGACACTGCTAGAACGAGCGCCTTGAAATTAGTAACTTTGCTCCGCAAAGTCACGAAATTTTACAGACATTTGTATCCTGGGGGGCATACAAACGTCTAAACTATTTGGCGACTTTACGGAGCCATATCTTTGTTAGTTTCAGTCCTATCACTCTCAAACTTGGCAACTTTACTGATTTTAAGGCGCTCTTTCCAGCGGTGTCGATGGATTTTCGCTTACTGGTCCATGAGAAAAATTGAAAAATCGTGGAAGGGTTTATTGGGGGGTGGGGGGGGGGGGAGGAATACTATGAAGTAGGTGGTGATTTAAGATAGAAATAGAAGAGAGATTTTTTCAACACTACCAGACAGTCCACCCCCACGAGAGAGCACTTCGGGTTGTTTGTGGACTATTTTACGGACTGTTTTGGTATCCATCTATTGGCAACTTTAACTTTTAACATTACTCATCTTTAAATCTTTTGAATAATTATTCAATTTTCCTAAAATCCAACAAACCCCCACCCCTCTAATTTCTTCTAAACATACATTTTAAAATCTGCGGAAATATCCTAATTGATTTATGGGACCTCATACTACACACTTACGATGGCATTACTGATTTGAATGAAACATCCATGGTATAATTAATAAAAACGGCTAAAACGTTGGGAAAACATAGTAAATCGTACATATTTTGTCGTACCTGCACCACACCACCTGACTTCCGTCCACACATGGCCATTACTGCAGCTTTACCAACTGTTGAACCTTTGAAAGAACGATGCCTGAAGAAAGAGAAATACAGTTTGAAATGGATTGTAAAGCTAGCAGACTGAATCGTGGCCAACAGACTGTATCATTGGGCGAGGGGGGGGGGGGGGGGGGGGGCAGGGATGGCGCAAAGGTTCCGGACTCGGCGTCAGATGTGGGTTGAGTTTGTTGTTGGTGCTTGTCCTTGCTCCGAGAGGTTTTTCTCCGGGTACTCCTGTTTTCCCCTTTCCTCAAAAAACAACCTTTCTAAATTCTAATTCGATGTGGACACAGTGGACGAAGAGACACCTTGTGGATGTGCCACCGCTAATTCCCATTTTTAATAGGCTTAAAAGCACTGTTACGCGGGGCAATTTTTTCTTGCAAGGTGCAACACAACACGGACAGCATATCAAGACAAGTAGCTGAATACGGCGTTACACGCTGTGAACGAACGATCTCACAATTTTCTGAGAAGCAGAAGTCCAGTATACTTTTCCAGCACACTCGCATTTCTTACAACGCAAAATCTAGCTGAGAGCTAAAGGCAAAAAAGCTAGTCGTCTGTGTTTCCTAACATTCCAAAGAAATTGTCTCACAATGCTTTGGTCACTATTCCATTGCAAGGAAAATTCCTCAATGTGAGTGATAGTTACAAACTGTTCTCAAACTCATTAATAATTCATAAAGAGAAAACAAAGGAAATCCCTACTGTGACGGTGGGTTTGGATACAAGATCTTAATTAGCATACATTTTTGCGAACTTTTGCTTTGAATTTCTCCAAGAATTATGAATGGTTTGAGAAGCCATATCACAAACTCGAAAGAGTGTTTTATCAGGTGTCCAAACACCTCGAAGTCTTAAAAAAAAAACTCGGCTGTGCCTCGTTTTTTCAACCCATTTCTCGGTGTATGAATATCCTGATGTAACACTCTTTCTCGTGTTTGATAAATTACTTCAAAGTTCAAATGACATTTTCATACAGTCAAACCTCTCTACAACCGCCATCCTCAAGGCAATGTAAAGTGGTCGCCACCATTACGGTTCAACATTAAATAGGTTTGGTTTAACATTAACCAATAGGGTTTTGGATTGAATGGGAGATACATATCCCTTTCACCGGCCTTTACAGGCATAAGAGGGTAAAGGCCAAACGCGACTATACTTGGCAAATCCACTCGCTGTATTTTGTTGGTTGCATAGCTTTCAACATAGAGCTGTCCCGAGTTGACTTCTAAGAGACGTGTGGTGGTTTACAACTCTGCTGAGCAATTCATGTTTCAATGTATAAAGCCAAAGAGCTTCTAATCGTGCGTAAGACTGAGTGGACCGGCAATTTCACTTTTTCAAGGGCTATTAGTAAATGTGCTCTTTATACCGTTGTTTGTTTTTCAGACCTTTCATCTATTTGTAGTGTGTGTGTTTAGGGAGTTAGTTACGTGGCTATTCAAACAGCCGCTAAAATAATCCTCTTGGCCGTTTGCAAGCAATAGTTAGATTTCTGTTGATGTACTGTTTCCTAAGAAACCTTTTCGATTCCAAACATCTTTCAGGCTTTAAAACAAAGAAAACTTAGTCTTATGTACCCTATTAAGTAGTACCAGGTTCATTAATAAAAATATCACTTAAATCCTCCTATGGGACCTGTGAACTTCTTAGCCATGACTCGTTTCTATTCTAACGTCCAGCGTTGCAGTCTCTATTCTTCAGTGTGGTTTTTTTAATATGGTTCAGGGTGGAAGGCAGTATTTAGTTTATTTAGTTTGTTTTTGTTTGCGCTCTTCAGTCCTAAAACCTCACTGTGGATATTTAACAATTATTCTACGAGGGCGCGCTGGATATCGAATGATAGATAACCAACGAGGCGCGTAGCGCCGAGTTGGTTATAATCATTTGATATCCAGCAAGCCCGAGTAGAATAATTGTTTTATTAAAAACTTAACCACTATTAAAAAAATCAAGAAAGAAAGGGAAAAATGAGAAAAGAAATTTAAACGGAACAAGAATCGCTCACATGACTGAACGAAAAAGGCGCCAAAACCTTGCGCAGTGTTGCAGCGTTTCATTGCAAAGCTGAATGAATCAATGAAAACTGCTCGAAAGTGAACAAAGTAGCACAAGTTTTGGAAAGAAATCTTCTAATTATTGGCTCTGAAATATGGTACATGTTTGATTTTTCCTGAAACATTGTTGTTATCATCGTTCAAAGCGGATTGAAGCTGTACAATTTCACCATATTAGCTGCTGGAGTTGAACTGAACTGAACAAGTTTGTAATTTGTTCGCACAACGGAGCCATCATGTGCGTGTTTCATCGAACTGAAGACAGAACAAATTTGAACTTGAAGAGGTAATTTTCATGCAGCTCAGAAGCAAGATTACTGTAGTGAGGAACATTAGAAGTCACCATCATAGTTTGTTAAATGCAAAGTGCAAAATGCAGTTGTTCTCGGTTTAGAGGTTGCGGACGGAATGGTAAGCTTCAAAACAACATTCAAACAACTGGAAAAGCGATTCAACTCCCTTTACATGGCATCCGATTTCTATCTGAGCATTTGGACCTGTTGGAACACAGAGCTACAACTAGTGCAGGTAAAACCAGTGTCAATTTGGCGTGTTAAAGGCGAAAAAAATCTCGCCCTTCCTTCCTTCTTGGTAGTTTGCGGCTGTATTTTTTTAGTACTTGTTTAGACTGCTTCATGGTTTTCGCACCGACTCGCCAGGAATGTGTGATAGTTTTTATTAAATGCTCCTGCCAATTTCACTGTGTTTTATTTTATGTCTTGTCTTGATATTTTGAAGTGGAAAGCTTTCCTGATAAAACCTACCGTGTTCAATTTCAATGATCGACGTGACGATCGATGAAAGAAATTAATTGTAAACACGACGCTTAATGCTTAAATTTCTATTTCTGCACAGTTTCTTCAACCAATTTTGACTTGTGTTAGACGACGCTGTTGGTGATGCTTGTTGGTGACGATGTTGGAATTTCTGCTTAATTTAAATTCGCTGCCAAGGGATTTTTCTCGTCCATTTTTCTCGTCGGGTTGCTCGCGAGGAAAAAACTTTCAGCTCACTTTGTTGTTGAGTGTTCATTGACCATATTTGTCGCAGCAGGTATATGAGCTGATAGCCTAGCTCCGTTCAGCCAATCAAAATGCTAGAAATTCAATATACCTAGTCCAGTTTTTAATAATTTGTGTTATAACCTGACCCCCCTGCTGCTGCTTGGTCCGGAAGAGAAAATGACAAGTTCTTGTGGGAGGGCCAGGTTTGGAATTGACGGAGCCATTACGAAAATAGCCTGTAACTAGCAGGATGGTTCACCCACTAAATTTTGCTGCCTTTGAATTATATGTGTAATATTTTTTACAGTGGAAAGCAGTAATTCTGCATAGGTGAGGCTTGTCTAACCGCAAAACTAATCCAGTGTTCATTGCTTCAAATAATTTTCTGTGAATTTTGCATTTTATCGGTCATGCTACAAACCGGTCAATATTTTAAGAAATTATCGAAAAGAAAGGACTGTATAAGGAATTGCCACAATCAAAGTAATATCAGTCGAGGTAAAATAAGAAAGAGAAAATCTGATCGAAAGATCGAAGCTTTTTCACGAGTCAATCTCGTTTTACTAGTATACCGGTGAAAACACTTGTATGGAACGACAAGATCAACCAACTAATGGAAAACCACTTAAACCCGTCAACATGTTTCGCTCTAAATTAAGCTCTTTATCCTTCCAACGAAGAAACGATTTTCAAATCAACACGAAACACAGACCAGGACTCATCAGGGGTTAGTAAAAGGGTTAGTTTTCTTAAACATCTCTGATTTCCTATGTTCGCACAAAAACCAGCTTGTTGTACCTTTTTGTCTAGTGATTGTAACTAATTAGTGTTGACTCTCAATGAACAATTTATTTTTCGCCCACAGTCACTGAGAGAAGCATATTTTACTACGTAGTTTTTTAAGCAAAAACGTGAGATAAGAAAAGGTTCAGATAACTAAAAATTTCTCCTGATGTGGCCAGTATCTTCACGGTTTAAATTGCATTTTAGACGGGTCTAGGATAAGATCTTTGTTCTTGTAAGCGACCGATGTGTACCTTATTCAGTCCAGTGGTAGGGCATGCGGACGAACAGGTTGAATGTTTACTCGACCGCGTGTTGACCATATTAATGTATCCGGTCTAAAATTTTTAACCGCTATCAGACTGAATTTTTTTCACCGGAGCTAACTTGCTCAGGTTAAGATAATTTTTCAAGTAAAATTGAAGAAGACCCAGAAAAATTAAGTCTTCGTGCTTTGTTCACAAAAGTATTTCACGCTATCAGAGCCAAGTAATTTTTATATTATCTCAGAACGTTAATGTTACTGATTCACAATTGAAGACCTCCTGTTAGTTCTTATATATTCAAGATTTCCGAGTTATTCTGAAGTAAGAATAATCTTCAAGCATTTGTTTGAAACCAGAGTTTGCTGCCTCCCTTTTTTTCACTATTTATCTGACCCCTATTCGTTCTAAATCGCAACCCAAAATGGAAAATCCCGGTTTGCACCCAACGGCTCACAGTAGTTTAACAAATAAAATTAAGGTCAACTACAAAACCAAAATACTTTTCGGAAATCGCTTGGCAATTCTAAACAAATTTCGAGTACTTTCAGAATGTAAGATAGGTCTTTTTGTCGACGTCTTTCGAAAATTACGGACTGCCGGGTATTTAGTCTTGAAACGCCCGTACCCGGATGTCGGGTTTCTAGGCAATATACAATTACGTTTCGTCGTTGATCACTACCAGTGGCAGACAATCGAAGAAATCTGAGTAACAACCTAAACCCCTAAAAATGGTTTTTTAAGTGTATCAACCACTGTTTTGGGCGAAGAAAAATGCAAAGTAAAATTTATTTTTTCTTTGATTAATTATTCATGAAACATAGTGGATAAACTACGTTACATAATGTCGAACTTTGGAAGCAAGCGGTAACACATCAGTTCAGAGAAAATAAAAAATAATAATAATTATAAAAATAAATGAAATGAAAGAAATTATGTCGAAACTAAAGAAAGAGGCCTTTTACATAAGTGAATGCATTCTACTTGTACCAGTTAAATCACTTAAATCAGTCACAGCATTCAATCTTAAGTTTACGCTTCCATAAAGGATCCTGTTTATATCTATTTTTGCGAGGTTCTTTGCATTTGCGTAAAGAAAGTCTTTATCCATCTTATAAGATGTTGCTAAAAAGATTTCGGAGGGACACTATGAAACGCAATCTTAAAGCACATTGCAAAAAGACGTAAAGAGAGCATATAGAAAAATTTACGGCCTCCTTAAGATGATTTTATCGTACATGTACGATGGCCTACAAGGGACACGCTGCAAACAAAAAAGAAAACACGCAAACAAAAAAGAAACTACGCAAACAAAATTAAGAAACCACACAAATAAAAATGAAAGCACGCAGACAAAAAAGAAACCACGCAAATAAAAAGGAAAACGGAAGTGAAACACAAAACGGAACTAAATAGGAAAAACGCGTACGGCCTGAGCTCCAGGTCTCGCAAGCCGCCATGTTTTGTATAAGTTGTGGGGCAAATAATTGCTCAAAGTATGGAGTATTTCTTTCGAATCCCGCAAGCGAATCATCCAGCAAGACCATAGGGCTCAAGGAATTTAAAAAAAGAAAGAAACGGAGCGATCGACCCAATTTCAGCCGAAGAAAAAGCTCAAGGCACTGACTACGGTGAGCAAGTCGCAGGCCAAGGAAACCGAAGTGTCAATATAGGCTTCATGGAACTGGAGGCCTCAGGCAATCAGAAGAGATGCCGAGGCAAGACCTCGCCAGTGAAAGTTTAACCAACAGCAAACCCTCAATGTAGTTTGGATATACTTTGCAGCTATGGATGTACTTTGGCTGGTTGTGCCTGGTAAGTTAATAACTTCACTGTGAACAGGGTACAGCAAAACGTATTCCAATCCTTCATGGACCTCTTTATCGTGATTCGTGTGCTTCGTCACACCTTTATCCAAAGTACACTGAAAGTATGCTGTTGATTTAACTTTCACTGGCGAGATCTTGCCTCGGCATCTCTTCAGATTGCCTGAAGCCTCCAGTTTCATGAAGCCTGTGTTGACACTTCGGTTTCCTTGGCCTTCGACTTGCTCACCATACTCAGTGTCTTGAGCTATTTCTTAGGCTGAAATTGGGTAGTTCGCTCCGTTTCTCTCCTTTTTTGAATTCCTTGAACCCTGTGGTCTTGCTGGATGATTCGCTTGTGGGATTCGAAAGAAATACTCCATACTTTGAGCAATTATTTGCCCCACAACTTATACGAAACATGGCGGCTTGCGAGGCCTGGAGCGTTTTTCCTATTTACTTCCGTTTTGTGTTTCACTTTCGTTTTTCTTTTTTGTTTGCGTAGTTTCTTTCTTGTTGTGCATGGTTTCTTTTTTGTTTGCGTGGTTTCAATTTTTGTTTTTGCGTGGTTTCTTTTTTGTTTGCGTGGTTCCATTTTTATTTGCTTGTTTTCTTTTTTGTTTGCGTGTTTTCTTTTTTGTTTGCGTGGTTTCTGTCTTGTTTGCAGCGTGTCCCTTGTAGGCCATCGTATACATGGGCTGAGTGTCAACAAGTTCAGCTACTATATTCTAAACCAAAGGAAATAGTTCATTTCACAGTTGTGTGCTTAAGCCTAAAAGGACATTACCAATAAAAAGGGCACTTTATTTTGTTTTGTTTTTTAATGGACTTTAGTTCACTGAACTTATCATACCCTTGTTTAAGTTTCACGGTTTGTCTAACCTAGTTTATCCATTTTCATTAATTTCGAGGTTTTCAAATTTCTTTACCCCAAAAGTCACTGTTATAATTTTTTCGAGGGGTGGAGGGGAAAGGTCATTGGCTTATTCAAACTTGTTTGTTTGTCAGAAATGATTAACGACTTCTGCACTTTAATTCTCCTTTGGAATATCAGTCTCCCGCTAATTATCCCTGGCAATAGTAGAAGCCGTAACATTTTTGCTGGCAAAGTGTATTTTTAGGATTGTTGGTGTTGCACAAAGAATAATTTTTAATATTTTGAAAAATGCCTTATCAGTTAGCCGACAGAAACTGTGTAGCCTTAAGACTCTGTCATTTCCAAGCTCGACAAGCATTTGTCAATTAAGCTATAAGTTCCCACGGTCTGCCCCGGGGTAGGGCATTTGTCTGCTTAATAATCAATTACGAATTAGTTCGTAAACCCTTAGGCTGTTTCATTTCACATACTGAAGGGTAAACCTTGTTTAAAGATTGCAGTTACTTATCCCTTTCATCAGCCTTTATAGGTATAAGAGGGTAAAGGCCAAACACGACTCTACTTGGCAAATCTACTTTGTCCGTTGCACAGCTTTCAAAATAGAGCTGTCCCGAGTAGACTTCTGAGAGATCTGCTGCCTAAAAATTATATATGTAATATTTCTTTTTAATATTTCTTCTGCATAGGTGGGGCTCCTCTAGCCACACAACTAAACCAGTGTTCATTGCTTCCATATAATTTTCTGTGAATTTTGCATTTTCTCGGTCATGCTAAAAACGCCAATTAAAGATACCAACAGCTTCAATATTTTAAGAAATTATCGGACGGAAAGGCCTTAATGAACTGCCACAATCAAAGTATTTTCAGTCGAGGGGAAATAAGAAACAGAGAAGCTAATCGAAAGACAGTAGCTTTTGTACAAGTCAATCTCGTTTTACTAGTACCGGTGAAAACACTTGTATGGAACGACGAGATCAACCAACTAATGGAAAATCACTTAAACCCGTCAACATGTTTTGCTGCTTACACAGTCACATCTAGGTTGCCTGCTTTAAGTAAGAATTTTAAATAACCTCTTTATTCTTCCAACGAAGAAACGATTTTCAAATCAACACGAAACACAGAACAGGACACATCAGAGCCGGTTAGTAGAAGGGCTAGTTTTCTTGGACATCTCTGATTTCATATGTTCACGCAGCTTGTTATACCTTTTGTGTCTAGTGATTCTAACTAGTTCTAATTAGTGCTGCTGCTCAATGGAAACATTTTACTTTTCGCCCACAATCACTGAGAGAAGCATATTTTAATACGCGCAGTTTTTCAAACGAAACGTGAAAGAAGAAAAGGTCCAGAGAACTCAAAATTTTTCCTGATGTGGCCAGCATCTTCACGGTTTAAATTGTATTTGAGCCGGGTCTAGGACGAGATCTTTGTTCTTGTAAGCTACCGATGTGTACCTTATTCAGTTCAGTGGCATGGCAAGCGGACGAACAGTTTGAATATATTTACTCGACCGCGTGTTGACCATATTAATGTATCCGGTCTAAAATGTTTAACATGCGATCAGATTGAATTTTTTTCACCGGAGTTAACTTGTTCAGGTTAAGATAATTTTTCAAGTAAAATTGAAGAAGACCTAGAAATAAGTCTTCGGGCTTTGTTCACAAACGTATTTCACGCTATCAGAGACAACTAATTCTTATATTATCTCAGAACATTAATGTCATCGATTCTCAACTGAACACTTGCTTCCGAGAATCTCTAAAGTAAAAATAATCTTCTTTGCTGCCCCCTTTTTTTCACCATCTTTCTAACCCCTATCCGTTGCAAACCGCAACCCAAAATGGAAAATCCCCGTTTGTGCTCAACGGTTCACAGTGGTTTTTAACAACTATAAAACAACAAAACCAAAATACTTTTCTGAATCGCTTGGCATTTCTAAACAACCTTCGAATACTTTCAGAATGTTAGAATGGGCCTTTGTGTCGAAGTCCTTCGAAAATTTCGGACTGCCAGGTATTTAGTCTTGAAACGCCCGTACCCGGGTGCAAGGAAAATGCAAAGTAAAGTTTATGTTTTCTTTGGTTAATTATTCATGAAACATAGTGGATAAACTACGTTACATAACGTCAAACTTTGGAAGCAAGCGGTAACACATCAGTTCAGAGAAAATAAAAAATAATAATAATTATAAAAAAAAAGGAAATAAAAAAATATCGAAACTAAAGAAATAGGTCTTTTTCATTAGTGGATGCATTTTACTTGTACCAGTAAAAACACTTAAATATCACAGCATGCAATCTTAAATTTACGCTTCCATAAAGGATTCCTGTTTTTATCTATTTTTACGAGGTTCTTTGCATTTGCGTAAGGAACGGCAAGATTTCGGAGGGACACTATAAAACGCGAACTTAACGCGCATTGCCAACAGACGTATAGAGAGCATATAGAAAAATTTACGGCCTGTGTTGATGGTTTTTCACACGATGTTGAAATATCGTACATGGGCTGAGTGTTAAAAAGTTCAACTACTATATTCTAAATCTAATTTTTAAATAACTTTTAAATAACTTTTACGTATGAACAGTAGAATAGAATGTTTTAATTACTATAACGAGAAGCTATCTTCGATGGCTCGTTCTTTAGAAATATTACTTTTTAACCGTCGACTCCGTAAAAACATTTCTACTCGTCCTAACCAAACTAACCAAATCGTTCATCCCACTTCCTCCACACCCCAACTTAATACACCACATAACGTCACGACTACTAAGACACCCAGTCGTAAAAGGTCACGTCGCAAAAACACTAAAAAACCACCTACTTACAATAACAAACCTAATGTACCACTTGACACTTCATCTGTAATTAACCTTTCTAACGTCACCCTCACCAATGACGAAACTCAACTTCTCGCTAAAGAACTCACCTTTTGCCCTAAGCCCCGACTGATTAACTGGACTGAAGTTAATGCAGACTTCAACCAGTTCGCCCGACGTATGCGCATAACTGAATTTTTCCACGACCACTCTACTGACAACGAATCTAACCCTTTTTACCCTAAAAGTCTTTGGACACCCCCCACCGACAGAGACGACGCGCTTAATGCTTTCCTTAATGCCGTTAAACATGACCTACTAACTACCAAACCCAAATACATCCCTGACAATCTTCCCAAAGCTCAACGCCGAGCTTTGCATAAACTTAAACGTAGACATGACATTGTCATCAAGTCAGCCGACAAAGGTTCGGCGACTGTGATAATGGACAGAACATGGTACTTAGACGAGTGCCACCGGCAACTTAACAATCCTACTTTTTACGAACAACAAGATACTGATTTGACGGACACAAACGAGTTACAGAATACGTCAAACGCATGCTTAACGACAAACTTATTGACAAGAAGAACAAACAGTACCTCTTACATAGAGATCCCAAACCCGGACGCTTTTATATTCTACCTAAGATCCACAAGGTTAACAATCCCGGACGGCCCATAGTCTCCTCCAACAATCACCCTGCTGAACGAATTTCACAGTTCGTTGATTTTCACCTCAAACCCTTAGTCTGCACCATACCGTCCTACGTCAAAGACACTACGGATTTTCTCAACAAACTCGCCATCTTTAACAGACTTCCTGATAATGCTCTACTTGTCACACTTGATGTCACGTCACTATACACTAACATCCCACATAACGAAGGAATTGATGCTTGCCGTTATTTCCTTCAAAAACGTACTAATAAACACATCCCTACGGAAACCATTTGCGACCTCATTCGTATCATTCTCAATATGAATAACTTCACCTTTAACTCTAGACACTATCTCCAAAAACACGGGACGGCTATGGGGACTAAGATGGCTCCTTCATACGCTAACTTGTAACTTGGCAAATTCGAACACGACGCCCTCCTTAACTCACCTTATCAACCGCATATATGGTTAAGATCTATCGACGATATCTTCATGATCTGGACCGAAGGTCCAGAGAAACTGAAAATATTTGTCGATTATCTTAACAATTTACACTCCACCATTAACTTCACATGCTCGCATTCTCCTACTAATATACCATTCCTTGATGTCATGGTTTCTATCAAGGATGGCTTTATAGAAACAGACGTTTATACTAAACCTACCGACAAACACCAGTATTTACTTATTTCTTCTTGTCATCCTCAACACACTAAACGTTATATTCCTTACAGCCTTGCACTTCGCCTTCGCCGCATTTGCTCCAACCACGACAGTTACATAATGCGTACTACTGAACTTATAGATTACCTTGTTAGACGCGGCTACGACAAAACCTTTCTCAAACCCAAATACAGAGGGCTTCTGACGTTCCTCGCACTGACGCACTTAAAAGCAAACCCAGGATACAGACTGAAACCATTCCCTTCGTTATTACATATAATCCAGCATTACCTGACATCGCGCGCATCATTCACCAGCATTCTAACGTCCTCTATTCATCAGATCGTTGTAGAAATGTTTTTAAAAATCTTCCGTTAGTAGCTTACCGCCGATGTAAGAATATTAGTGACATTCTTGTTAGAGCCCAGTTAACAGAAACCCCTGATTCAATTAACTCCCGGGCCACCCCCGGTTCCTTTCGGTGCAATAGTAGGAATTGTACCACTTGTCACTACATTGAACATGGCCGCAATCATTATCCTTTTCATTCCACAGGTGAAACGTACCACATCAAATCTCATATAACTTGTACTACTTTCAATGTTATCTACATGACTCAATGTCGCCTATGTAATTTGCAATACATTGGGGAAACTAAACGTCGCCTCAAAGACCGTTTCAATGAACATAGACGACCTGTACTCAACCCTCCTTCTAATTATATCCATACAGCGGTTTCAGAACACTTTCTCAGCAATAACCACTTTGACACCCACATGCTACTGATTCCTATTGAAAAACTTAATAATGAACGCAATTCTTTTAGAAAGGCACGTGAGGCTCACATTATTCACAAGGCTAAGACTCTTGAGCCTCTAGGCATTAATAAACGTGATGAACTGTAATTTGTAACTGAAAATTGTTTTTGTTTATTTTTTATCATTTCTAAGCCATTGTTCTACTACATATATATTTCTGTAAATTCGTGATTTGCCATAACAAACCTGATGAAGACTGGTATTGGCCAGTCGAAATATTGTAACATACGTCTTTTCATGTTGTTTGATCAGTCCCTGCAGTAGTCATTTTGACAATCATTTATACAATAGAAATAGTTCATTTTACAGTTGTGTACTAAGTGACCTGGCCTTTGAGTGGAAGCGAGACTGGAGTTGATCTTGTTTTGATACAAGTCCCCCTGCTTTTCATATGTAAATACAAACTAGTTAGCCTCGGAGTGACATGATTTACATGTAAAAATCATATAGGTCTTTATCTAAACAAGGTCAACTCCAGCCTCACTTCCCTCAAAGGCCGGGTCACTAAGCACACAATTGTAAAATGGACTATTCTGTCTTCGGACTGTAGTAATTGATGTTCAATAAACGATTTCTTCTTTTCTTCTTCCTTTAATTGAGTGTGTACTCGCTCGGTACTCTTTCTTTAGCGGACTTGTCAATATATTGACAATTTCAGGGGACTGCCATGGCAAATCACTTTTTATAACCAGCTATGCCTTGATATTGCAGATAATTTTAACTCGAGAGAGAGAGAGAGAGAGGGAATAAAAAGTTATCATTTTTTGACAAGTGAAAAGACAACAAGTTACGATAAAAAACTTTTATCCTGCGTATGCAGTTTAAATATACGTAACTGTCGATATACTCTGAACCAGGGGGGGGGGGGGGAAGCAACTTCCCATACATTCTCTTAAATGAAATCCAAACGATGTTCTCACAACTTGCAAAGCAATCTATGAGGTTCTAGTCAGCGGATATACCTCCTACGCGTGCGCAGATGTTGCATGTTCCAACGGAACTCGGACGGTGAAGGGAAAAAAATTATGGCGGTCAAAGGCGGCGGATTCGGTTTTGTCCCTTCGTTTAGGTAATTGACGAATTGATCGTATTTTACACTTTTATCATGTTTTCGTGCATTTTGCTTCTTATAAAGACAAAAGTTTACTCTCGGAGTTTTTTAGTCGCAAAGTAGAACAGTAGCGCTTCGATCAATCCAGTCTGTGCTGATCGACTGTATAGAATCAGATAGAATTTTCTAAAGCTGGGTTAAAAACTGGGATCGGGTTCAAAGTACTGAACTGTGAAACCATCTTGTTAACACATAACTGGATTATTGATAATAAAAGTCGTATTTTGTGCGTAGGTATTGTTTCCAGGCATTAGGTTATAGCGATTTTGATTGAATTTATTTCCATCGATGTTTTATGGCACATTTCCCGTTGCAATTTATTTAGACCACGCTGGAGGAAAACATGTAAACCGAGTACAGCCATAACTGTCTCATCTCATGCTATCAATTCGTTACAGAATGAGATGTAAAGAAACATTGACAGTATTACAAAATTACGTCGCGGAGTACAAGAAAAAAAACCCTGAATAGTTCAAGCGCTTTCTCTCGGTGAGAAGTTTATTTACGTTGAATTATCTAATTCTAGCATTCACCTTTGAAACGTTTGTCGCAAACCTGGTCTCCAAGTATAAACAAGCGAAACGTGACTGCCGTACAGCTCGCAAGCTGATCCACTCGCCACTGCAACAAACAAGACATTGTGAAAACAGAAGTGTCTTCATCGATGTCGCTTCCATCGAATATGCTCTTGTACGAAACTGACAAGAAGTTCCATGAGAGATTACCCGCTCACCGCTTACTTTCCCCCGACAAAATACACATAAATTTTGCAAACTATTTCGAATAAGTTGATCGTCGATCGGAAATGTTTATTATGACAAACACCGCTGTCCACGTTTTGACTGGACCGCTTTGCAAGTTGTGAGAACATCGTTTCTCGGTCCCAGGCCTCGCTTCTACCCCCCGCCCTGACTCTGAACCAAGAAAATCCAACTTTTAGATCGTCGGCTTGCAACTCCGATATGGCGGCCGGCGAACTTACTTCCAACATTACAGCTATCCGCACAATTTGGCCACATAGGAATTTGCTAAATCCTAAGTTATTTTGAGTTGGGTTTCCTTCAGTGAAGCAAAAATCCAAAACATGGAAGTTTTTTGACGTCAATTGGTATGAGGAGCTGTGAAATTGAACCAAACTTTAGCGTTCGTTGCTTCCAAATAACTCTCTGGGGAATTTTGCTTTTGATTCCGTCATGCCAGTTCATGCTGCAAATGCCAATTATTTATGTCACCGACATGCGAGACTGAACATCGTAAAGTAGAGATCGAAAGAAATGCCGTTTTCTTGAGACAATCTCGTTTTAGTTGTACCTGTAAAAACCCCTTGTGTGTGACGACACACTAATGGAATATGACTTTGAAACATTAACAGTTTTCGCTGCTTAAACAAATTTATGCTGCCTGCATGAACAAAGAAATTTAAATTAAACCTTCATTCTTTCAACAAAGAAACATTTTTTTGTTTTTTTTTGCGCACGCACACACACACACACACACACACACACACACACACACACAAACAGAAAGCCATAGGTGTCAATAGAGAGATTACAGCGCTCAATTTATGTTACATAAAGAAACAAAACGTGGCTAAGAATTTCACTCGCAGATCTCAGCGGCTGTTTGTTAAGCCACACAACTAAGCCAAAGCTACATCTCATTCTCCTTGTTTTTCGATTTCCGTTGTAGGACGACAAAGTTAACTGGTAACGAAACACGGAATGAATCTTAAACAATTATTATTATAATATTATTGAACTCCATGTTCTTCATGCCCAAACGTTTCCGACAAAATACAAGTAAAATTCAAGAATCGTGTAGATTCAAGCTGTTGGATGTCCACATCACAGACTTTTAGATACAGAAACGTATCGCTCTTCTTCCCGAGGTTGGGTAAAAGCAGCCTCAGTGAGATACGGGAGACAGACGACCACACAAACATATTTACGCCAATGTTTCCAATGGCTGTGACCAATTTGTTTAGTTTTGTTTTGAAGTAGGTCAGCGAAAGCAATTTTTCTTTCAAAATAGTGCAACAAAGACATTTGGACCAGTTTAGCAACTGAGACCTGATCTATCTTTTAGCAGGTTGAATCACTTCTCCAGGAAAAGGAAGGAGGAATTTTGTGAACCATGATTATCCCGTTGACGCTGTTTATATGCTTGTCGGCCACATTAAGAGGAATCAGAGCGGATAGCAAGCATGATAGCGTTACGGAAGAGCTTGGAAAAGGTCTCTATCTCCGGAAGACCAACTTGTTGGCTGACTTCTAGGAGAGCGAGGCAAGCGTGTTCGAACGTTTACCTTCATCCTGTTTTGTCACGAAAAAGTTGCATTACTCAGGCAGTAACTATGACTACTATGCAAGTACTAAAGCCTTTTACTCAAAACTGGCCGTCGGAGCAAGTTTAGACGCCTCTTTGGAGTCTTCTTTTACGCTGGGCGCTACCCTTAGCAGTGTTATTCAGAAAGAAGATTCAAAGGAATCCAAAGTGAGTGGAATTTCTTTAATCATCCGTTCAATAACCGAAAAGATCCTGGTAAAAAAAGATTGTTTAGATGACGATGAAACCTCTACCTTAACCAAACGCTTCGTCAAGGCCTTGGAAGCACTGCCGTTGACAATCCACAGCCCCTGGCTTGCGAACTCTTGGAAGGCATACAACGTCTTTTTGGAGACATTCGGCTCCCATGTGATAACATCTGTTCAGCGTGGATCAAGCATTAGACAGACGACATTTGCTGAAAGTTCTAGATCGTACAGTCAGAGAGACTTCCAGGTGAACAGTTGCATTAAACTTGCAGGCCCCACGGATGCTGGCAAGGCCGGCGTCCAACAGCTGGCCCAAGTGTGCGCAAATGTCACCAAAAAAGAAATATCCAGTGCGACCAACATGAACACGATAGATAAAATCATCGTCCGAGGAGGGACCAAGGAAACCCGCAATGCACTGGTTGAGCAGAGGACGAAGGAACTGATTGAAAAATTTTTGAATGAAGCCGGTAAGTCGAACGCTGCTGTGGAACACACCTTCAGGGCGGTGTGGGACATTTTACAAAGTCGTTTCGGGCCCGGATCCGAAAACTACATCAGAGCTGTTAACCTGCAGTACTACTACCTCGGCTATTTGAACTATGGCTGTCCTTACATAGAGGGCGGACAAATTCAAACAGATAAACTCAAAGGACTTGTAATAGAGAGATTCAAAAGAGGACCAGTTCAAATACAGAAATTCGACTACACCAGAGATGCCACCAGGCAGTCTCCAGAATTCGAGTGCACTTTGGCTTCAGAGGGATGCCACAGTGACGACGACTGTCACTACAAAGTAGGAGACTGGTGCGTTTGTCGAGGGGACTCTTGCGTTCGCTACAAATGGAAGAACGACGCCACAGGGACTTCTAAACAGACAGCGTACGCTAACACTGTGGACTGGGCATGGCAAGGCTGTAAAAGTGCTTTGTTTTACTGTCTCTGCGGCAACGAACATTTTTGGTCTCGCAAAGCAGTGTGGCCAATGCCAAGCAGGGATGTCCTGCAGAAAAGCCCCAGTCATAGTCTGCACCGCGAATCAAAGAAGCCAGACCAACATCGAGATTTGAACAAGATCAAGCACCACGTCAAGGACGGCAACAAGAAAGAAAAGCACGCTCACACGTCGTGATGTGAGAAGTCATGAATTGCTGGGTTATCAAAAGGAGAAATACACCAAAATTGAAATTTATATATTAAAGCCACCGAGGAAAATAAAGCACTTGCTCCATTCAAGTGTATTGCACATATGAAGAAGAAGATACTTGAGCTGATTAAGTTAATTTTTGTTATAGCTAATGAGAGTAAAGTAATGTTACTTGTCATATATGATAACCCAAATCGAAATCCAAATCACTTCCAATATGAAAACATGAAAAGAAAAATGAGTGTATTAATATATTTCAGCTCATTGTTGATTATTATTTATCATGCATGGCAATTAAAAGACAAGATACCATTAAATATCATTAAAGATAAAAGATTAAATTCTGTTTGAGTGGTAACTTCTAACTTAATACTGAAAATTTGTTTCAATATAAAAAGACAATTGTCCCAACTAAATATTGACAGAAACTAAACGTAGCCGTCTAAAAACGCAATGCAAAATCTTCCACCAAACGCCAAGCTTAGCCAATAGCCCTGTTCAAAAGCCCGTGTTCAGCAGAAACGATCCATTTTTAACCGGTGACGTCACGTTGGTGACGTCGCTCGGTTTATGTAGGAGGCTAAATTTCAACGAGTGAACGATGTTTGTCTCCGCTTGTGAGGCCCGGTGGGTACCCTATGGGTTTTGGGGTTGGGGTATGCCACACAGAAGAGTAAAATAGCTTATAACTTGGATTACCTCCCCCGGGCTGTGTAGTGTCTGGATTCGATCTCGATCAACTAGGACCTACTTTACTTTGCATCGAATAACCCGTCGAATGCGCTGTTTTTGTGGACTGAGGTTTGGCAGGCTTTTTTGCTAGTGTACTTGCCCGAGAGATATAAATTCCCCTCCCCCCCTCCCCCCAAAAAATGCAAACAAGACAATGAACTCGACTTGGTCCGTGAATTCCCATGTATATGTCGTTTATATTTGCACTCGTTTCCCTTTTTAATCTCCAAGCCGAATTATTCGTTTTTTGAAGGAGCCCATTTTGATTTCCAAGCCGGCAGAGTCAATTCGAATGCGAGATAACTGTTTACTGAGATTGGGAAGCAAGCAGCTTTTGAAAGTGCAAGCTGAATTTTAACACTTTCGTACTGTTCGAAGGCAAAGCAAACGAAATTTATTCGGCTAAAAGGTGGAGACGTACGACAAGTTTACACGAGAGCTAAAAAAACCTTTTTTAACGGGGGAAATTTAGAAATGTAAACATTTATTATGCAAATAGCACGCTTTGCTTCGCGATTCTCGAAGCAAAAAGACGAAAATTATCATAGCCGACTTGACTTGCAACAAGAAAACATACCCCTTAAATTGTCGGCGTGAGTTAAAGCCAAACTCCAGCCAAAAGGCATATAAATACCGTAATAAAATAGAAGGAATAACTGCTTTCGCTTGCAAATGATTTTCCTGCAAGTTTGGGCAGGATCTCGGTGGCACGTGCAGCTACACACGCAATGCCGTTGTCCGCGTGACTGGGAACTAACGGCGATAATGAAGTCACGTGTCCCCCAGAAAGTCAGAAAATCTGAGATCTGAGCAGTCGGAAGAGTTGTGGTGTATTGTTGTCACTTGTACACAAACGTAACTAGTTGTGCACATTTGTGACAAGGTAAAAAAAAGAAACGTCACGGTTCTGCATGCACTGCATGCCTGTGTTTAACCGACGAAGTCGGATAGTGCAGTGGTGAAGTAGGCGGCGGTAAAATTCGTTGTGTAAGCTTCATAAGGTGTGTATTTCGCCATGATTGATGGGATAGGATGACGTGAGAACAAGACCGGACGAGTTGCTATTTGGCAGGTCAAGAGGTTTGGTGGAAGATTTCCTTCGACTGTGTTGTGGTATAATTTTGTGCTGACCTCTAAACATATAGGGAAGAAGTCGTACACAGACATCGATAAGTGCACACACACACGCACGATAGGACAAGGGTTCACAAGAAAGTATCATAGGTACAGACGCACACTTCGGCCGAGCGTTGTTAGGTTATGGCCGGACCCTTGCCTGTCACGAAGGGTATACTGAAATACCTGTGAAATACTAGTGAAAGAAAGGAAGGAGGACTGATAATGACGGGGGGGGGGGAAGGGGTGAGGTCCAGTGGCACTGTTGATGCTGGTGGGACCAAAGTGTTGCTGAGACATCGTAAGGAAAGAATCGTTCTCAGTAAATGTTATGAAAGGGAAATTCTGGTGTATGTTGTTGTGGTTATGTTTAATACTTGGAAAGTATCTGGCTGTCAACGGTAAGAAAGGTTATTCGCAGGTGGGAAATGAATTACTACACGAGGCTGGATCTTCTTGGATAGTATAAGCGGCACAAAAGGATATACCAGTAAGTCTTTTTTTAATATTTTCTGCTTTACTGTGACAGTATTTTGCCCTTTGCGTTAGCGAATGACGTAATGTTTAAAATCTGATGACTCAACTCATCTGTCTTATTGCTTTCAATATTGAATTTTGATGAATTTAACTAAAAAGTTGAAAGTCGATATTTTTTGTCCACAACTGAACATGCTTTTACCGAGAGTTGTGAGGGATGTATTTATATACTGTTGTAAATATGGCACTATAAAAACATGATTATCGATTAAGACAAACACATCGTCAGAATCTGAAGAAATAAGTAAAAGACGAAGTCGTCGCTTTATCTCAAACACGTTAAAGCATGTCTTATGACGTAATCGTAATCGTTAACTCCGGTTTGCTCTTCCGGAGTCAGCAAGTTGTCTCGAAGTCTAAAATAGAACAAATTGGCTCAAAATAAAAAAATTTTCGTCACGCCGGTTAGTACGTTGAGCCAAGTAAATATTTATCGAGAGTGGAGTGGGTCAAAATGACTGGTAAATGCCGATTCTTGTAACCTGTACGATAGAGCATAGCAATGATTTATGGAGGAGCCCGTCAGCGGAACACATTGCTAAGCAAATTTGGTGACCTATCAATCCAAGAAATTTTGGTAGTGACGTAATAGTCACATGACCGTCCATCCGTCCGCACCACAGGGTCACCAATATGAAGTGGCATACACTGGATATAACCCTGTGCTAAATCCCGTGTTTTTGCCGCGAAATCGCATGGTGACCCGCGTTGTAGCAAAACAAGCAAAGACAACAAAAGTCAAAAACAAATTTGTTAATGGAAAAAAAAAAGTTCAAAAGAATACTCAGTTGCCTCTTTGGTGGAAGGCGAAAAGTTCAATTTAGGCGAAAAGAATTAGACGAGAAAGTTCAGGCGAAAAGTTGAAATTAGCCTTGTCGGTTCTGTTGCGAACTCGGTCGGCACATCGCTTGGGTTCGCAGCATTTCGCAGCGGTTTCGACGCCACATATGGCAGAGCTAATGCTTTTTAGTTTTTTCTGTCCACAACCATGGTTTTTACGGCGGTCCGAACACATTTTGCCAGGAAAAACACCAGCATTTTCATGTTGAAAGACAGCTTGTCACGAAAACAGAAATAAGTAGTAAAATTAACATCTAATGATAACTGTAATCGCTCATGGCCTAGTGAACTAATAACTGGCTTACGACGCTGTCGAGCCGAGTTCGGCTCTCAGCGAGGACATGAATTTTTTCTTTTTTCTTGTTTTAATTTAACGACTTGAATGAGAGTATTTTCACAAATTAATAAGTGCCAGCAAAAAAGAAAAAGAAAAAAACAAAACAAACAAAAAACAAAGGAGGGCTCCGCTTTTAGGCTTGGCTAAATCAATATTTTCGTATTTGCACTCACGAGTTCCCACGCATATTCTTTTGGGCTATTACGGTGCCAATACTGATCAATCGTAAGGATGTGGTTACTTTATTTGGAAACTTATCGCCCATTTATTGAAATGCGTCTGTTTTAAGAGTTGTGACGGCTTTTTTGTTCATGGTTTTGAGGAAGACCGACCAAAAGACAGCGGAAAATGATCTTGAGTGAAGAATGAGGTTATGAGCGTAGTCTGCGGAGCTATGTTCGGTGAGGAGAGGGTGAATAATTCAGTTGACCTCCTTTCCAGGGTATTTGTCGCCTTTTCAGTTGGTCAAATTTCAGCGCTGGTTGCTGTAATTCTATAAGTCTAAGAGAGGACTTTGTTTACAACTGCCACACCAGCACAGGAGGTAGATGGCACGGTTATGCAGCCCTTGTTCTTTTCATGGGACGTACAGTTACGCACTTTTGCTGCAACTTGCTGTTATAGACGCTTGGATGTTATCGAACGTGCAGTCACGCACACCTCGCTTGCTTTCTTTTCGAGACGAACCAACACTTGGTCGGTTCTGCACGCATTACAGGCCTATGTTTAACCGACGAAGTCGGATAGTGTAGTGGGGAAGACGGTGGATTGGTGTAGGCAGCGGTAAAATTACGTTGTGTAAGCCTCATAAGGCGTGTATTTTGCTATGGCCGATGGGATGGGATGACGTGAGATCAAGAGTGGACGAGTCGCTATTTTGGTTTGGCAGGTCAAGAGGTTTGGTGGAAGATTTCCTTCGACTGTGTTGTGGTATGAGTTTGTGCTGACCTCTAAACATATAGAGAAGAAGTTGTACACAGACATCGATAAGTACACACACGCACGCACGATAGCACAAGGGTCCACATAAAGAGTATTGCAGGCATAGACGCACACGTTAGGTTTTGGCCGGACCATTACCTGTCACGAAAGGATATACTGAAATACCTGTGAAATACTGATGAAAGAAAGGAAGGAGGACTGGTAATAACGGGGGGTGAAGTCCAGTGGCACTGTTGATGCTGGTGGGACCAAAGGGTTGCTGAGACATCGTAAGCTTAAGGAAAAATCGTTCTCAGTAAATGTTATGAAAGGAAAATTCTGGTGTATGTTATTGTGGTTATGTTTTTAAAATTGAAGATGAAATTATGAATATATGAAAGTCATATATTTGAACTGCGGAATGAAGAACTAAATGTAAAGAAGATCCTCGCAGTTATTAATGCAACTTATGCAGTTGCGAAAGGAAAGCCTGAAAAAATCAAGCTTGATTTTTTCAGGCTTTCTTTTCGCAACTGCATAAGTTGCATTAATAACTGCGAGGATCTTCTTTACATTTAGTTCTTCATTCCGCAGTTCAAATATATGACTTGCATATATTCATAATTTCATCTTCATCTTTCCCGGGTATATTACGAACCAATTTAATGACCAGCTCCCAGTTGGCTTGTTAGCTCAATTGGTTAGAGCGCTGCACCGGTATCGCAGAGGTCAGGGTTCGAATCCCGGCAAGCTTGATTTTTTCAGGCTTTCTTTTCGCAACTGCATAAGTTGCGTTAATAACTGCGAGGATCTTCTTTACATTTAGTTCTTCATTCCGCAGTTCAAATATATGACTTTCATATATTCATAATTTCATCTTCATCTTTCCCGGGTATATTACGAACCAATTTAATGACCAGCTCCCAGTTGGCTTGTTAGCTCAATTGGTTAGAGCGCTGCACCGGTATCACAGAGGTCAGGGTTCGAATCCCGGCAAGCTTGATTTTTTCAGGCTTTCTTTTCGAAACTGCATAAGTTGCATTAATAACTGCGATGATCTTCTTTACATTTAGATATATTTTGTATTTGCATTCACGAGTTGGCTTAAGAAGCCCGTGACATGATTAAAGGAAACCGTGCACAAAGTGTGGTTCCCAGGCATGGGGAGGACTTAAACACTTTTGGGCTGTTACGGTGACCATACTGATCAATCGTAAGGATGTGGTTACTTTATTGGGAAATTCCTCGCCCATTTATTGAGTGAAGAATGAGGTTATGAGCGTAGTCTGCGGAGCTATGTTCGGTGAGGAGAGGGTGAATAATTCAGTTGACCTCCTTTCCAGGGTATTGGTCGCCTTTTCAGTAGGCCAAATTTCAGCGTTGGTCGCTGTAATTCTATAAGTCTAAAAGAAGAATTTGTTTACAACTGCCACACCAGCACGAGAGCCAGATGGCACGGTTATGCAGCCCTCAGGACTACTTGTTCTTTTCATGGGACGTACAGTTACGCACTTTTGCTGCAACTTGCTGTTACAAACGCTTGAATGTTATCGAACGTGTAGTGACGCACGCACGCCTGGCTTGCTTTCTTTTCGAGACGAACCAACACTTGGTCGGTTCTGCACGCAGTGCGGGCCTATGTTTAACCGTTGACGTCACGACCGTCACGAGGAATCTAAAAGCCTTAGGCAATCTTACACTATCCACGACACGTGCCTATAGCCAGGAACCTGATATAGCTTATAAAAGGGAGTACCTCGCCCGGACTGTGAAGTGTTTGCATTCGATCTCGATCAACTAAGAGATACTTTTGTTTTGCTTCGAATGCGCTGTTTTTGTGGACTGAGGTCTGGAAGGTTTTTTTTCGCGTTACAGTGCTGCTAAATTGCATACTAACACAATAGATACTTGTGCACAAACATCAATAAGTACATACACGCACGCACGATAGCAAACTGGACCCACAGTCCTAGCTGATGGACTTGTTAACAGTGACGGTATGGAAAATTTGTAGTTTCATTCAGACCAAATATCTTCTCTCAAAAATAAATGTTGCAAACATGGGTACGAAACTGTCACATAGCGGAGGCTAGAAGTGGTCTATGACATTTTTTTTTCTCATAATGTTCATGATACCACACATACAATCTTTTGCACGTTATAGAAAATCCTTCTTTTTCTGCTCACTTGGTAGTATCAGTCTATTCCACTGGCCAGTTTTTCTGAAGCTATTTTACACTGAAAGGGTATTCAACGTTCTGGAAGGTGTTTTTCCCTTCTCTTTCTTAAGTGTTTTAAGAATCACTGTAAAGATGTTGAATCTTCGTTCAAGTTAACAAATTCTCCTTTCAACAAACGGACTTGTAAACTAGAACAACAACGACACCTAACCTGTGTCACCCAAAATGTCTCGAAAAAATACCAAAATAACTTATTCTGATTATTAAATCTATATGCCGATCTTGAAAACCGAATAAATCAAACTTCGTAGGTTCATTTATTTCATTTCCAGGTAAGGTACTCAATTGTTCTGTCATTTTACCGAAATGTGCTGCACCAATGCCTATGTTTTAGGGCAGAGTAAATGGTGGTTTCTATTCAGGAGTTTTAGTTTAAACGGCAATTCTGTGTTCAAACCCTTTTCTACATGTACTATCCACCGACCACTTTAAAATTGTTTCTGCACGTATTGCTTGGCTGTTTAAACATAAGATCACCTCACGCTATATTAAAACTGTGGCATCTCAGGCACGTTGTTTGTTACCCAGAATAATATGTCGAGTCGACGTCTACGTATGGGGTTAAGGTAGTGCCCAACGACAGTTGTAAAACCCGTAGACTTTGTCGTTTTGAGTCGTATTACGTTAAAGAATGTCTTGTGAAATTCATACAACGGCAAAACTGCGACAAGGTCAAAACAAACCTCACCAGTTCTGCACGCACTGCGTGCCTATATTTAGGAAATAAGTTTCACGGTAAAGTTGAGCATGGCTCTCCACTTAGTGTTAATTCGCTCTTCTAATCGGATTACTCAAGAAAAGAAATATGGGCCAGGATTCTCGGACATGAATTCTAAGTATTGTTTCTTAATGACACGCCATCAAAGATAGAAGATAACGCGCACACCTTAAAGACTAAATTGCCTCTGCAAACAGCTTCTTCCAGGGAGGGGGGGGGGGGGCTTCAAAGAGGGGGCGACGGTCTACTAGGGGCCTAATAGAGAATTTACGGTAGATAGATGGATAGATAACAAGTAACAGAAACATTTCCCCAGAAAATGTGTTGTGTTCAGACAGCGTTGCAGAAAAGTTATTAAAGGACTTTCGAAAGCAATACTTTTAATTCTCTCTACTGATTCCATGTATTATTTACATTTAGGAAAATTTGATGACATTTATGTTCGCGTAGTAGTCCAACTCAACGATTGTTTGCAGCTACGACTCAAATTTAAAGGCTAAATGTTTTCCTTATCACAAACACTTTAAAACGCCAACGTTACTTAAATAATTTCATAAAATACTGTTCAAGAAATGACAACTTTTTCCGATACATAAAAGCGCTATTTTTAAAAGCCATGTCTCACAAAAACAAACTAAAAATAACATATTTAAAACAACAAATATCCAAATTACTGGAAAGTAACACAAATTACAATAGCATCCTAAAAAGAGGTTTTGCTTAAAAATGATGATAAACGAATTGACAAAATGTACCTAAATATATTTAACGTAGATGTTTGGTGTTGCGACTGTCGAGTTGCTCAACATCTGTAAAATTGATTTAACTTCACTATGTTTTAAAAATGTAGTTTATAGTATAATGAATATCCCTAATTATAATTTTTCTCACCTTGGGGTTACTATTTATCGTGACACCTTGTAATGTTCCATCCCCCCTTCCACCAGGATTTAGCGACCACCAATTTTTGAGCATTCGATTAGTTCCTGACATTTTTTACTTTTGACTAAATTTAGCGATTACTTAAATTGTCGCCGGACGTTGCATGAAATCGCTCAAGTTGTCTCTTTAAATAGACGGAATTAGGACTATTTAAAAAATGCAGACGGTTTCACTGAAGCAAATTCAGTTCCAGCGCATTTTAAAAGTAAAGATTATCTGCTTTGCTTCAAGAGAAGCAATTTTCTTTTTCCCAGGAATAACGTGCGACAAGGCACGAGCAAAATTCTAAACTAGACACTGCAAAGCCGCAATCGACTTTGCTTTAGGCATAATTTAATATAATCTACTGTTCAGTATGAGGATATCCTTGATTCTTGATTGTATTTTCGTTTCATCGATCAAGGCAAGAAAGACACTACTAAAATGGAACATGGGCCGCTCAATAAAAACCACCAACGGTCTTCCTTAAGCGAATGCAGTTACATTTTATTTCACTGGTAACTCTTTCACGCGAAGAAAGTTCTTCTCACGTAACGGCTGTTTACACACTGCAACTTCTGCTTACAACTATTGCATGCAACTTGCTCACGTAATACTTAAAACACGAACTCTCGTACAAATCAAACGTACAACTTTCTAACGGAGGTTTCAAACTGCACGAAAACTCGTGATGCAAGTTGGTACGTGGCAGATGCAAGCTAAAGTTGGACGGTATAAATCCGCGTAAGGACGGTGTCGGAAAGTCAAACAACGAGACACTTCAAAATTAAGTCGGCTTTGAGCCAGGTCGCGGCGGAATGGGACCAGGAGGTTTAAGCGGAACCTTCTTTGGCTTATTATCAGCCGTAGAAAAAGATGAAGGTTTTTTGGTGCCAGCGGTGAGTCCTGCTTTTTTGAGGTCCGATGGTTTGAGAGGCAAAGAGGTTGGCCTCTCGTCTGTTGACTGTTTCGGAAATCTCGCGTCAACACCTCTTAAGGGAGGCCTAGAAGGTACTTTAGGTTGGCTGGCAGGAGCTTTCCGACCATCTGTGTCCTTCTTCTCACCAGGCGGCTTACTACTAGGAGCAGGACGAACGGTTGGCTTGTCCAGGATTCCAGCGTGACTTTCTGGTCGACGAGGCTTAACAGGCTTGAGCGGTTGTGCTTTGTCTAGAATTCCAGCGTGGCTTTCTGGTCGACGAGGTTTAGCAGGTCTAACAGGTTTAGCAGCTTCTCCCACCTTCGGGGGAGGAGGAACAGCTGGCTTGTCCAGAATTCCCGCGTGGCTTTCTGGCCGACGGGGCTTAGTAGGTTTTACCGGTTCTCCCACAGTTGGGGGACTGGACACGCGATTTAAGGAAGCTTTTTTGTCTCCTTTTGGGGGCCATTCTCTATTTCGAAGTTTTGGCGGCGGATATTCTGTAGTAGTTTTCTCCTTTTCCTCAGCAGGTTTCGCAGGCCTTGGTGGAGTAGGTTTTAGAACTATTCGAGGCTGCGAAGCCAGTTGATTTTGTTGAGAAGGTTCATTTGAAAACCTAGTTGTCCCTAGCGGATTAGTAGTTATAGTAATACCAGGCTCATTTCGTGTGGTGCTGGTAAGAGTAGGTCCTGATATATTGGGTCTCGGCTTAGGGGCCTCTACGTCTGTATTCGTGTGAGCTCCGGCCCCATTACGCGCTCTTCTTTGTTTGGGAGATCCAGTGGACACTCCTTGGTACCTAAGAAAACGAATTAAATAAATAAAAGAGGAACGAAACGTGTAGGTAACATAGTTCGATTAAACTCAATTACTGTTGCTGGATTTTAACGTTCCTCGTATCTTCTGAAACAAATATTGTTACATCCACAAAACATTCCCATTTCTTCATGTCAGGGCTGAGGTGACAAGCATGACTTCCCTTAAAGCGCAGCGTTAAGAGCGCCCTTTGGAAAATGATTTTGGAAATATTTACAGCGGACCACTTCCTTGAGAAGAAAGAGTCCTGAAGCCCTGGGGAATTTTCCCCACAAAACCTGGGGGTTCAAGCCCCCCCTCCCAATCTCCGGAGAAAAAAATCTGTAGGCCTCCTTCTAACATCTTTAAGTCAATTTTCTATTTTCATTTCCGATCTAATAAAGCCTAGCTGAGCTCTCAGGAGCTCAGGGCCGTAAGGCGTATGCCCCAGTGCCCCCCTGGTTCATCCACTACTGTTTAAACATCTCTGTGGCGGTGCATGAAAAGTAATTAGCAATTTAATTTTGAATTTATTTTGGACTAAGCAGTGTTGAACTCGGCTGTATTCACAGAATATCGCTTTGGTGGTTATAAAAGAAGCAGAAATTATCGTAATAACCATATTTTTTTAAAACGACGTTTTTTAGTTTTAAGCGTCATACCTCTTCGTTCCCGGCGCCTTCTGTTTAAACGCCTGCCATTTCTGCATAAGTTGTTCTCGATAAATGAAAGCACAGACAGCACCAATAACCACGAAAATAACAAAGATCACACCAATCACGATTCCTGCCACATTGCTTTTCTTTCCGGGCAACTGTGGATTCTGAGTTCCTTCTGATAACAAGAAACAATTAGAAACGCACAGGGTTAACATTTTTCCCGCCAAATTCAGTACTCAGACTGCCTTGGTTGCCACAGAGATCAGGTTTCAAAATTCCTCGACTTTTCCACGATAAAAATTAAATTTCCCCAACAAAACAAATACAAATCAGAGATAGCAGTGGCATCCAACCTCCCCAAATAGCCGTCCTTTCCACCCACTTTACCGCTAACAATGACAGATGGCATTATTCATTCACAAAAATACATCGCCGAGATCACGATGACCTGGAATTATCCTTTCAGTATACGATAAAAATTCAGATCTCCCTGACCTCTCTTTATAATATTAATTTTCTTTGCCTCAGAATACAAGTCCCTGCTTTTCCCTGACCACTTCCTGACCTGCGGCAACTCTAAGGCCCAATAAAAGGGAAAACATTGCGTGCAATTCTTTTTCCTGAAAGTGTTGTACGCTTTATCACAGAAACATTATACAGGCAACGATTTTAAAGCGTCTCCACTATGCAAACTTAAGCGTCAAAGGAAAGACGCTACTGTTGCCCATATCCTTTATTCGACCTAATTATTTCCATTCTCAAACACAGAAAAATATCAGACTGATAATTGTTGCCTTCTTTCCATCTGACCTGCTCTTCCCAAATTTGTTGTTAAAAGGATAGTTACTTGGGTTACGAAAATTAATCAACTACGGTTCCAGTTACAAGTAAAAAATAATAATAATAAAATAAATAAATAAATAAATAAACAAAGACGAAATAAATTTTAAATGATCATTACGTTAGCCACTTGTGCTCCGTGATTGTACGCTTGATTTTTCGAACGTGTTTTCATGCGATTATTAAATAGTAATCCATAAAAACGTCTTCAATTGGGATAGTGTAAACGTCCAGAGACTAACAATAAACTGACCGAGAACGCCGGTTTCGGTCAGTTTATTGTTTATTTGACGGTCAAAAAATCGCAGTACCACCCTTTCCAATCGTCACCGCCATATAATATCACGGTTAAACTCAGCAAAGTCAATCGTTGGTTCGTGAAATGCGCTTTAAAAGTAGAAGGTGGTTCCAGCTTTTGATCGCTTGGATAAAACCCTGGTGCGATCATTCAATACAGTACTGTTTATTATGCTGTTCATGATGTCTGTGAATGACACTCCAGTGTGACCACACCAATGAAAGATACTGAGCAGTTCTTTCCTGTGGCACTGTTACTTATGCTGTACAAGGTGGTTCTAACTGTTAAGTACATGAAACCCTTCAGTTTGGCTATTCCAATCAAAACAATTGAGTTGCACCTTCGTAAGTGGCAACACCACGTATCATACACATTTATCGATACGCCTTTCTAATACCTGCACCGAGCCTATAGACACGCTGTTCAGCGTGGCAAATTGACTAAACTTCTGAAGTTTTTATATGAATGCAGCATTCACACGGACGTACGAAGAAAGGTAAGGCAAGAGTGAAGAGAGTTTTTCAAGAGTTGTTTTGGTTAAAAACTAACATATCTTTAAAAGAAATTTGAGAAAACGTGTCACAGATTAAATGATAAAAAATGTACGTAATCAATTAATTATTAACGAGGTCAATAACGTAATTTCAGTAGTATTTAGATGGGTAAAATTGTTCACAGTAGTTTGGTTTTGAAATGTAATCACATTAGACACTAAAGCAAACAATTAGTGAATTTGAATGTGGTGTTGCAACAGTTAACATAACTCATTGGGTAGCAGTTGTCCATTTCTGTCCTGGGTTAGCATAAGTGTAATGTCAGCAATTATCACCTTATTGTCCACTTATTATCGCTTGTTATACACTAAAATTAGCTTTCTCCGTCGAACCTCTCTGAACGATTAACATTTTTTCTGCCAAGTGAACGTAAGATCTTTATATCTTTATGTACCCTCGCCTTGTCAGATTTTACCTTTTTTCTCGTTGCACTCTCAACTCGGCTACCACGGCAACAACAAAAAGTAGAATTAACTGCCACTTGCCTCCCTCCCCCCCCCCCCCCCCCCACCTCTACTCTGTCTTGCGCACCTCTTATAAGATTGTTGTATACATTTCTCCTTTTTATGCAGTTTGTTGCGACTACCCGGTCTGGCTTGAACTTAGTCGTGGTTCCTACATAAGGCAACAGTCTTGCAAGTTACCACTTTGCTTTTTTAGTCGAGTGGTTGCGAACGGAGGCTCGAAGTTTATGCTGTTCACATTACTACTATAGTGCAAAACTTTTAGTACAAGCGTCACATTAGAACATTGATATTACAGCATTAATAAAGCACGAAAGCATTTTCTTGTGTTAGTGGAACCGTAGTCTCCATCGCATACTAGTTATTTGAGTTGCCACACAACGCTTCTCCGTAACTAGTCTTTTACACTCAAACGAAGAAAACCGTGAACACTGAAAATATTTCTGGAATGTTTATTGTGTTTTGACCAATCACATGCGAGACCTTGTAACCGCAGAAAACAAATGGGTTTCTCAGTCACGGAATCGAGTTGGTTCTCCATTTGTTTTGAAAGACCTTCATCTTAACTTACAAGGATTTAAATTGTTATTTCTTTTTATCTGAGAGCCTCCTGCACTACGGGAGCGAAAAATGTGTGAGTGGTCTTTGGCTTGTTGCAGCTGCATTGTAGCAAAGACCGCGAACTGTCAAAAGCGGCGTTCGTTATTCTTCAACAGCCTGGTGTACCGTCGCTAAATTTGAAAATATGTCATTTCCAAAATGTGCAACTACACGTTATATGATGCAAGCCTGGCTGGAAGGCACGGATGATTCGGCCTAAATAAATCGAGTCAGCTGTGCTGTCAATGGGCGAATTTGGAGAGAGAACATTGAAGTTTTTACTTCAAGGTGAAATAACTGCCGCTTGAGTTGGTTTTATTTGAAATGTCGGAAACACTGATCCTTGCGTCGGTTTGTCGAAAAATTTTATTCGGCAAAAGCGCTCAAACCTATTTTCGCTTGCGTAGTGCGTGGGGCTCTCAGGTAGAAAGGAATAGCACTTCCAATTTCTGTAAGATAAACTGGTGAAGATTAACAGCTGGATTCCGTGACTGTGAACCCATTCGTTTTCTGCGGTTACAAGGTCTCGCGCGTGATTGGTCAAAACACACATTCCAGGAATATTTTCAGTGTTCACGGTTTTCTTAATTTGAGTGTAAGACTGTGGAGAACTGGGACAAGCAAAACGCAGCGGGCGAACAGCAAAAAGCTGACGATAGCCAGAAAGAGCTTGGTGGCTGCCTTTACTTCTTTTTCTTGTTTCCTTTCTTTCCCCCCTAAGGCCTTGCGACATACTATGTACTTATTGACTGAGTGGGAGGGCCGGACGGGAAAATATTTGGCTCGAGGTCAGGACGTACGGACCGAGCGCAGCGAGGTCCGTGCGTCCTGACCGAGAGCCAAATATTTTCCCGTCCGGCCCGACCTAACTCAGTCAATAAGCGTTTTATCATATGACCACTGAATTTTTTTTTGTCTTTCTTTCGTGGATACAGACGCGGCGGCCCGTTTCGCGCGCATTTTGAAAAGCCAATGGTAGCTTGTAATTTGTTTGGGAAGCCAGTAAAGTGCATTTGAACTGCGATGTGCGTACAAATTTTTGAACTTCTGTTAAAATTGTCAACCAAATCTCCGAGTTTCAGCTCCATTCCAAGAAGATTTAAATCCGACTAAATTCCTCGTACATGATTGCAGTTAGTAGAAATTTCGAAGGAAACGTTTATGAAGGACTACAACAAAGAATTTGCACGACGTTTCGGCTAGTCGTGCTCGTCTCTCAGCGAAGACTGAATTTATCCTAATTGAACAACTTAGCGACGTTTCTTCTGAGCCGAAATTCACAATTGGTTTGAACGAGAGGATTAATTAATTTTCCACCAAGGATTTTGGATGTTAAAAACAACATTAGATCTTAATTTATGAAACTACATAAAGACTTGGAAAGGGATTGTACAGGCAGTTCAGTATTTTGCTACGCTTCGTTTCCCTTCGGCTTCAAGTTGTTTAGTTTACCATGGATCGTAGGACTCATGAACGTCTGCTGTTGCTGCTTAGTCCTTGAATTCGCTAGTTCCTAGACGATGTTGAGCTCTGCATTACAGTTGATGTCCAAATTGTGCTTAAAATGCTTCGTGAAAACAAGCGGGAAACTGTGTCATTGCCAGGTTAGTCGTAAACATGTACTCGCATTTTCTTTGTTGTGATTTAAAAATTACGCAGCAGAAAAAGAAATTTGAGTTTACTTCGCATTTGCATTTTTTCTTCAATGTTTATCATGACTTCAAACCAGGATACGTCTTTGTCCGATTATGTTGTTTCAGTTTTTGACGGCTTTTAGTTCGATTTTATTGTTGTTGTCAGGAGTATTTCTTCATCATTTGCCAAGTTTAAACACGTTTTGTTTTAATTTTTGCGCCTGCAAACTACATCGCTTTCTAGATAGTAAAGTTTTAATAAACATGTTGGACATTCTTTGCTTTTTAGAAAAATCTTAACTATCGTTCATCTGAATTCAAAGCTGTGGAATCAGCTGGTTCCAATCCCAACATCTTGCGGCAGTAGCGGGGCCGTACGCTTTTCTAGTAGGGCCGTACGGCTTTTTCTGGCCCTGCTAGAGCGAGGCGTACGGCCCTCATACGGGACTTTTTTCCATATGGTTTTCAAAGGAAATTGCGCGCGGGTCCGTACGGGTCATATGATAAGGGACAAAATTACACTTATACGGGATATTTTCAAAATAAATTTCATTCATGATAGAATATCCTCAAACCAATTCCCTCAGGCACGGGCACGCCGGTGCCTGCCACCTTTGTCACCTTTGCGTTGTATTCTTTACCATCTAAGAGCTTGTACCTAAATTTCGAGGAATTACTCGTAAGCTTTCGTGGTGAAGCTGTCTGTTATATGTCACTGCATATTTAGGGCAGATTCTGGGACTATTCTGACAATTCTTATTCCGGTTAAGGAATAACAGAATCCACGGGATATAAAACTCCCAAAAGAAATAGAAAGCCCTTGACAAAGAGAAACTCAGAACAAAAGCTTTCAGTTTGGTAGATAAGGCCGCGCAAACAGATTCCCCCAAAAAATTCTCCAGAGAACGCAATTTTATGGATGCCGTTCAATTTGTTTTGAGAACAAAGGATAAAGCGCTATTCTTTTCCTTTCGCAAACACGTTTTCACCAGACATAATACGATAATTATTCGTCATCCTCTTCAGAGGCAGTCCCAAATTAGGGCCTCTTCATATGAGCCCGGTTGACCGGGCTGGCCCGGTTTCCGAGATCTCGCCTCACTCCTATTTCCTTTGTAAAAATTGCGATGTGTTCATATGAGAAGGCGGGCCAGCCCGGTTACCGAGATCTCGGCAACCGGGATGAAAATTTACCCATATGAACACTCCAGCCCGGTTACCGGGATGAAAATGTTTTTGACAAATTAGCTTCGCTTTCGAAACTGGGCGGCCAAAATAGCATAATTTTGCCGTGTGTGCATTTCCACTTCAAAAGTATTCGAATTAGCTTTATTAGTAAAGTTACAAGAGTCGGCAAAGCTATGATAGTCGCGAACAATACTTGTTAATGTTGCGCCATTTTGGTTTTGTTTCTTGAATTTCATCCCGGTAACCGGGCTGAAATTTCCCATATGAACAGACGACAAAATTCATCCCGGTAACCGAGCCAGCCCGGTTACCGGGATCATATGAAGAGGCCCTTAAACGGCCCCAAGAAATTGCTTTGGCAGCCAGGGAACGTGAAACGTGTTCGAGCGATTTATTTAGGGAAAATTTAAAGGCTCCGTTACGAGAACCGTTGTGTGATACGCAAATAACGCAAGTGCTGTGACTGAGACTAGAGAAAATCAGACAGGAGCAAAGTTTCTTACCTGGCATATCTGTGATGTTAGCTGTAGGCGTGTCTATAGTTTGATCTGTGTCGTTACCTGTACGTAGGAGGAAGGGTTGATACCAGGCAGTGCAAGGGTATGTTCGTGTCGAGTAAACAAACAACATCAACAATAACAACAACAATAACAAAACCAACAATAACAAAAACAACAAATAACATCAACAACAATATCAACAACAACAAACAATAACGACAGTTTTTTTATATTATATAATTTAAACTTAAGCATTTTCGGTGCTGAGAATTGTTTAAATGATTTTCCGTCAAGTACGTAGTGCAAAACTGTGTTTACTTTCAGCGCTTGCTTTAATCACTTTACTTTTAGAAGCTTGATTAGTTTTAAGATATTTTAAATGTTGCCATGCCAGCCTACTGATTCTCAAGTCATAGAGGTCACGTTAAATTAGATCTTTTACAAAACCAAAATCTACCCACTTATTTAATAGCCACTTTAAATTTTCTTTGAAAAAGACTGACAGCTGGGGAAAATAATGACACAGACGGATTTCTTTGGCGTTAGCTGTACATGCCGTATAGAGAGAGCGTCCGTTAGGCATATTGCGCAGCCACTGACAAAGTCCTGAACTTTGCTGTAAGACACTCTATACTGTAGTCAACTCTAATACAATACACATATAAGCTGACGGAATCGGGATTCCAATTTGCAGTCATAATAAATGACTCTTCGCGGGTTTAGCCTGTACTATAGCCTTAGCCTCTACTCACAATCTGCCTTTCAGACAACAAACAATGTACTAATCGTGTTTTATGAAAACACGAATGCTAACGATCCTGTTTTCAGCAGTCATGAAAAAACAAAAGGGTTTCCAAATTTGGGACCATCTATCACAGAGACTGCATTTTTTTCTCGCATACTTGTGCGCAACCCGCGTCCACCCTGAGGGCGTGCGAGCCCCACATCTCCTCCTTTGAGGTCGTGCGCTTTCGTAGGCAGAACCAGCTTAGGCTTGCTTACGCTATTTATGTTAAGTCTTGCAGTCCATCGAACAAATGATGTTTTCAAATTCGACGTTTAGCCCAAATAGTCATGTCCCGCTATAAAGCTGTCTCTTTTCGCCCTTATTGCCAGCAACGCGAATCTGCTTTAGGTACTTTCCTATTCAGACTGACTGATTTACTGATAGCATTTTACACTATCATTAAAAATAATACCCTTTATATTTTATTTCTTTAAGTTTTAAATTAAATTATTGCAACACACCCTTTCCTGTTTTAACTATCGCCATTGCCGTGAAATATTCGATTATATAATTATAATTAATGCTGTCTATGATTACAATGGGCTGAATAATTTAATTAAAATTTAATTCATTATTTGACTACAACTTTGCTACGATGTAATTTAATTTTGATATTTTATAGATTGCTCTAATTATGCTTTTATTAGCTTTACTAAGTTAATAAATGGAAATGAAGGAAACGTTGAAGAGTGTACTGTATTGTGATATTGACGAGGAGTACTTCAAGATCAGCGAATAAAACGAAACGCAATGCATGAGCAACGCAATGTAGAGAATAGCACGACGCTGAATTCAATGCAGGCTGTAATGGAATGCAATGCAGTTTCTCAGACTCTGCAATTCAAAAAGCCGTCAGAAGCGACACAATGCAGCCAAAAAATAAACTAAAAACCAGGCCCTACTTGTTCAAAGAGCAGGCAACTTATCCGGTTCATAAATCCTCACACAGCGGACAAATACATCCAGGCTAACTCATTTTATTAAATTCTTAATCTCTGTTATTGACTTTCTACCTTTCTCACTGTTTCAACGCACACAAATTATCAGCGAATAACCTTGCTTTTTACCTTAAAAGGAAACTGGACGCATGTGAAAAGTTGCGGCGGTCAAAGGCTTTCGCTCCAAAGCAAACGTTTTTCTCCAAAAACGCGGCTAAAAAATTCAGCAAACGCTTTCATTACCGAAGTTAAGAATTTAGTAAAATAATTATTCCACTCGAGTTTGTTGGACATAGAGTGATCAGTTTTAACCAACCCAACGCATGCGCTTCCTGGGTTAGTTATCACCTAATATCCAACGCACGATCGTGGATTAACCCTTTACACCCTAACATGAAAATGCGTATTCTCCCTACTATTCTCCATACATTTCTTATGGAACTAGTAAGGAGAATTTGTCTAAATATCAAGACAACTTATCCCTGGTGATCACTTCCTTCACTCTTATCACTTGAATGTTAAAACAAGAAATGGTGATGTAACTAAAAGAGGAATTTCACTTTTGTCACTGTAAGGGCTCACTGTTAATTGTTCATTTATCCGCTGGACAGGGTTCATTCACTGGATAATGTTACCGCTCTTTGAATAACCAGAGACCTAACCAATGAGAGATCTCTAGACATCTTTCCAGTTTGCCAAGTTAGAAGTTGTTGTATCACCAGACCAAAGGTTGTATTAGAATGATTTCGTTTTTCAGTTTTTTGCAACATACCTTCACCTTCCTTACAATCTACCCACATACTGCAGTCCGGACCGCGCCAACAGCTAAAGCAGAAGCACTCGCCTTCGTTGTTACAAACCTACGGAGGTGCAAAGGAATTAGATCACTTTAACCTTTTAAGCACCAATATCAACATGCATGTTCTTCCCAGTGTTTTCTGTACATTTCGTATGGTACTAGTTGGGGGTTACGACATTTCATCTTCAGTGATGATTTCCTCATTCCCGTGACTTGTATGTTTGACTAAGCAGTGACATTGTGAGGTGAAATGAGATGCTTGTCACAACTGGGGCTTAAAGGTTTAAAATACGGTAAACAATACCATGACCAGTTACAATTCAAATCCAGTTGAAGGCTGCTCATTTGAGCATCTACTTGAGTTTAGACTTGCAATTAGCCCTTTAAGCCCCAATAGCAACAAGCATCTAATTTCTTCTCACAATATCACTAGTTGATCAAACACATAGGACATGAGAATAAAGATGATGATCACCAAAGATGTAACGTCTTGATGTTTAAGCAAATTCTCCCAACTAGTACCATAAGAAATATATTGAGGACAGTGAGGAGAACATACATGTTGATATTGGGGCTTAAAAGGTTAACTAAGGCTGGAGTTACAAAGGAGGAGTTGAACTTGGCTATCCTAGGAAGAATGGGCGCACTCATAAAGGGGTAAAACTTGAGAGGTCAACGCCACTTCAAATACCTTGAAACTACTACAACACGTTTACTGGCAGTAAATGCAATGAGAAACCAAATGTTAAACCGACAATACTGGTGAATAGCATTTTGTGACAGTGTACTAATGTGAGTGTAGTTAATGAATAAAATTCAGTAACAGTAGTAATGTAGAGTAATTCAGTAACAGTGAATAACAGTAATCATTGAATTCTCAATCTCCCGTATTGAATTTCCAGATTCTCGCTGGTTCACTGTACACAGTCTGTCAGTGAATAATCCTGCTTTTTGCCTTATTCAGAAATTGGACGCTATTTCAAGTGTCGCGGCGTTCAGGGTTTCGTCGCGAAGCAAACGTTTTGTTCAATTCAGCAACGATGCACGAAGTAGAGAATTAAACAAAAGAATTATTCCACTCTCGCTTGTTATAAATGAGGTGATTATAAAAAAATCGGCGATAAGTGTCTCGTCGGTTACTTCTCACGTCACAGCAAACGCACACCAGTGACTTGCGTGTTACTGAACTACCTTTTGCACGAATAGTTCGCACTGTTACACGAGACAATTTTTTTTCTGCAACTTGCAACGCAACGCCGGCGCGAAAAGTTGCAAACGAACCTGCACGCAACACCCCCTTGTGACCTGTCTCGCGATGAAAAAATGCGTTCCGAGACTCCGTGAGCAAAAGTAGACTAACCTTCTACTTTTCGCAACGTTGGAAGACACGTTGCAGCGTGTAACGCGTATCTTGCAACTTGCCTCGCAATGCTCTCGTCACCATTGCGCTGCAAGACGCAGACAAAAATTGCCTTTAAAAAACAGTGCCTTTAAGATAAAATCCTAAGTTTTCAACAACGGTATTTCAAAGTTATCTGTATTTCATTTGAAAACTGAAGACAAAGATCGGGGGATTTTTACACGCTTCACAAGCTGTGGCCTTTGTGAACTCGGCACCAGGCAAACTTACATCAGTTAGTCAATAGCGGGCTCAATTTGAGCAATGCACGGTCATAAACAGTGTCACTGAGGTTACTTACCCCGTTTTCATTAGAACAGTTCTTTGGGCACTTTTGAAGCCCGGCAGTAAGTGTCTCAATAGCTGTACACTTTCGGTCTAGACAAAGCTGGAAATGAAATGGGGAACTATTTAGTTGCCATTATGCAGACACGCAAGCACATCTAAAAAATCAATTAAAATAAATAGCTTTTTCTTCAAGACGTACCTTTAACATTGCACTTCGTAATGAGTGGTCAACGTCGAATTTCTTTCAGAACCAATAATTGAGCAGGCAAGTCACTCACAAGGTTAAATAAAACTGAATAAAAGCCGAAACGAAGTGCTCGCTAACATCGATTTGTCATGCAACATTGTTACAGGAAAGATAGATATCGTATAGCCTTTGTCTCAGTCACACTGAAGATCAAACCTTTCTGACAACAATACAACGGACGCCGTCGTGCGAAAGAATCCCAAAGCTTTTAACATTAAACTCAACGTCTGAAGCGGCACACAAGCTAACTACTACACTCGGAAAGCTATTTTAGAAGTATTATCGCCTCATTTTTGCAGTAAAAACTAAAAACTAACATAATTCAGCGAGAAGAATGGAAATATCGAGCTTGCTCATTGTTGCACGTATCATTTTCCTGCTACGTACGTGGTGAAGATGAAATGAACCGTGCAATATAATTGGTTGCACGAGCAGTCCAGACTGTTGTTTCTTGGAGCGATCGCTTTTCACAGTGACTGCTCGCGCAGGTTAACCTTTCGAATTGGTGTTTTTGCGTTGAAAAATGATAAAAATCTAATTGAACTTGTTCTTATGACATTAGTGAGGGAATATTCTCCTTGGTTGTTTTCTTGGTTGTTAATTTGTGGGCCTCGAATTCGTTTCGGTTCATTCGTGAATATTTTGACCTCATGTCTAGTCAACAACAGGTCTTTTTCTCCGGAGTAATTCGTGCAATAACAAGATTACCTTTCTGAATTACTGGCAAACTGTTTAACATCTTACCTTGTTCTCTCCGCATTTTGTTCCTTCCATAGTCTCTCCTGGATCAGGTACATCCAATCCAAGGATGACGGAAGCGCTCCTAAAAACAATAAAGATTCAAGCGAATTTTGCAAGACACAATCACAGAGCTTGAAAACGTTGGTCTAACGTTTTCAAGTTGTAATCCAATTCCATTCTAGCCATCCGTGGCAAAAGACACTTATTAAAGAGTCTGAACAAAATTAGAACATTTTACGTTAATGTGACTTCTGGATTTTCAAAGCGTTAGTAAAAATAACTGATATAGTCCCTCAAGGTTTGTTTTGTAATTCTGCCACTCGCAAAGGAAACACGGGACAGATTTATACTAACTTGCACAACGTAGGACCATAGTATTGCTTGTAAGCGCTCCGTTCTGTGCCAATAATGGGTAAATCAACATCTTTAATGTTTGTACACTGAAGCATTCCACACAGTTTATCCCTAGAAACAAAATACGATGAATGAATGAATGAATCAATCAATCAATCAATCAATCAATCAATCAATCAATCAATCAATCAACCAACCAATCAATCAAACAATCAATCAATCAATCAATCAATCAATCAATCAATCAGTCGGGCAGTCCGTCAGTCGATTAATCCCTCCCTCCCTCCCTGCTCGTGGAAATCCCGGCTGCTCGTACCTCTCTGTTTAAAAACAGCTTTGCATTTACTGGGGCCTCAATTTGGAATGCACTACCAGATGACTTGAAACAATTACCATCTGTTAGTGCTTCCAAAAAGACAATTAAGACTTATAGTTTTGCATCGACAACAACAATTATGTAATCTATATATTAAATAACTCCCGTTTATTCTGTTAATGTATACACTTTTATAACGATTATTTGTATGCTTCACGGCTTTTAGGTAGAACGGAATTTCTATGTTTAATAATAACATATGTAAATTTGATCAAATTACCGTGGTTAAATAAAGTATTCTATTCTATTCTATTCTATTCTATTCTATTCTATTCTATTCTATTCTATTCTATTCTATTCTATTCTATTCTATTCTATTCTATTCTATTCTATTCTATTCTATTCTATTCTATTCTATTCTATTCTATTCTATTCTATTCTATTCTATTCTATTCTATTCTATTCTATTCTATTCTATTCTATTCTATTCTATTCTATTCTATTCTATTCTATTCTATTCTATTCTATTCTATTCTATTCTATTCTATTCTATTCTATTCTATTCTATTCTATTCTATTCTATTCTATTCTATTCTATTCTATTCTATTCTATTCTATTCTATTCTATTCATTCCATCCATCCATCCATCCATCCATTCATCCATCCATCAATAGATCGATCGATCGATCGATCGATCGACCAATCAGTCAGTCAGTCAGTCAGTCAGTCAGTCAGTCAGTCTGTCTGTCTGTCTGTCTGTCTGTCTGTCTGTCTGTCTGTCTGTCTGCCTGTCTGCCTGTTGATCAACGAATTACACGATCATTTAGGTGAGGTAACCGAAAAATCTCAGTACCACATAAATAATCAAATTGCATTTCAATATACGATTTTAATTCATCCGCTAAAGCGTATCACAAACAACACGGTCCTTTGATATCCTCACTCGCTGTAAGAACAATCAGTACGCTAAAGTGTACTCGCGTGGCTTCAGAATACTTTCTGATTTTATCCTTCAATAATATAATAAACGAATTAATGCTCGCCTAATGAAAACCACAGTCCATGTATACTTTTGTCCCAGGAAACAATACCATTACACGTGTAATCTAATTAGCTATCGCTCGATTTAAACGCTCTTATTCAACAAAATCACACACGCTCACTCTCCATAAAGTAACCTCTATCTCTAGCTGCTAGTATTAGGAAAGCGATCTAGCAATTTTGCACGCTTCCGGACCTATATTTAACACACTCACTGTGGAGCACACTTGAGGTAGACGTTGTTTCCCGGTTGGTGGCAATTCCCTCGCACCGTACCCTGCTCATTCATCTTATAGCAGCCGTCTGGACCAGACTTGGCCTCTGAAAGTAAACGACTTCATTAGCCAGGGTCAGGGGTAAACTGATCGAGAAATGGTCTGCTTTTCTTCATCTGGTCTCTAGCTAAATGTTAATAGTCTGAAAATTTTCACATTGTACACGATTAGCTCTAGTAATGTAACACAGTGTCTTATCTTCCTGTAAGCATACATAGAGCATGCATTTTTTCAGGTTTTTTCGTCCTAATGTCATGTCCGAGTATATATGAAGTAGGAGGTAATTTGCGCAAATGAACGAACGAACGAATGAATGGTCAACCAACCCGAGACACCTGTTACCCGTTTCTCAAGCTTGTTTCGAAAATCGCACTGCCGTTGAGTGGAACTCTAAAGTTTGACCAAAGCGTGGTTGTTGCGTGACATTTGAAGTGTCATGTAAAGGCTGGCAATTGAAACAGCTGTCGAGCTACAATTGTGCTGCGGTTACACCTTCGACACGATGATTACAATGTTTAAAGCCATATTCTTTTGCGTATGTGCAAAAAGGCCATCTTGCATTTGGAAAACGGAGTAGGCTTTGCCACCCTAGCTCATCTCTTTCCGTCTTCCTAATACAACATGGCGGCTTAACCAAAAACCCCAAATCCGTTTTTATGGCCATTTCAACCATTTTCAGCTTTATAATGAGGGATCATCTTAAGATATCAACAAGACCTCAGAGACGTGTTTTTACACTATGAATGGCCTCAATGGATGACAAGTACCTTCTGAAGTTTGGTTCCTACCTCCACTCAAGGTTGATTTCCATTGCCGCATAATATTTACTTGCATACAGACCTAATTCAATTGGCCTTACGTACTTCATCATCAACAGACGATGTATGGGTGGTTACGTAAAGAGTTGAGCACGATCAACTTTTTAAGGCCGTTCACACAGCTTCTCTAGTTTTATTTACGCACAAGCAGGACCTACTAGTTTAACGCCTGTGTGTACAAACACGATAATGGCACATTAGCAGTTGATTTCGTACCTGAACCCCACAAGTCTTTACACTGCTCGTCATGTGTGGGACATTCACTTCTGTAGCAGTATCCCTTGAAAAGAAACACAAAACACATTAAAAACTTGTAGACACGAAAACACTAGATACGACAACGACTTCTTGAGAATGTAGGTAACTAAAAGAAAAACCGTTCAACCGCATAGCGATGTGAAAGGGCAACAAGGCTGTTTCCCGCCTTACTGACCCTGCTGCCGCAGGCAGCACTTTATGGCGGGAAATTAATGTTCCACAGGACGGGAACCAAGGCACCGGTATACCAACGTACAGTATGCAAGGGCTTTCCACAGGTCTATAGAAGACATGAAAGCCTTGCAACAAAATAAAAAACTTCATTGGTTGCCTTTCATTTCTCATTCAGGAACGGCCTCCGCTCCAAACGTCGCTGAAAAGCAGACTTTTCTGAGCCAAACAACAAAGACGGTTTCAAAATAACATTCCTGTTTTTCGTTCTTCGTCTAAAACGCTGGTGCTGGCAATGATCTTTGTAAGCTTCACGTAAGAAAAACTGATGACAAAATGAAAGGAAAGCGCGTGAAGTCAAGTTAAAATTCCATTTCTTTGCTATCATGAGTATATTTAAATTAAGTTCCCCACCTTGTTGTTTGCGCACGGCGTGCCGTCTTGAACGTACTTGTTGTTGGGGCACTAAAAATACAACAACACCGTATAACACTCTCGTTCTCCGAGTCAAAATAAACACATGTAACACGTCAGTCTGCAAACAAACCCTAGATGTGACCTTTCAAGTGAAAGCTACTGATCTGTACTATCTTGGGAAAATTTTTGCAGTTTTCTGATTCAGGTGCTTCTAACCTTCGAGTCTGAGGATCAAATATTTCAGTACGACCTTTCAAAAGAAAGCTACGTGTATTTTAAAAGCAATAGTTTCCAAGAATTCCAGAAGTGGAACTCCTCAAACGAAAGCTTCTAAGCGGTACTTTCCATTATATATAAAGCTGTAAAAAATGGCTCCAAACTTAATGTGGTTGGTACATATCCCTTTAAGCCGCAACAGTGACAAGCATCTAATTTCTCCTTACAGTACTACTACTTGATCAAACATAAAAGTCATGAGAATAAAAGGAAATGATCACCAGTTATCAAATTGCTTGATTTTTAATCAATACGAAATATAAGGTGAATAGTGAGGAGAATATGGATGGTGACGTTGGGCTTAAAGGTATACATTAGAAATGCCACACAAAGAAACCGATAGCAACTGGAATCAAACTTACCAATTCTGATTTTCCAGTGCAAAACTCAGGCAAATCACATTCGTTAACCTTGTCTCGGCAAAGAGAACCTTCTGGTTTGTACTGTAGTCAAAGAGGAAGAGGAAAAAATTGTTTCAACAGAAATACTCAATATTGACCAAACAGAGTGTTTAAACAGCAAATCGAGTAAACAAATTCTTTCTTTCAGTTTAAATTCAGGGAAAGATGTAGCTGGAGAACTGAACGTGCAATAGCGTATATTTGCTTAGCGTATATGGGAGCAGGGATGGCGCAGTGGTGAGAGCACTCGCCTCCCACTAATGTGGCCCAGGTTCGACTCCCGGTCCCAGCGTCGTGTGAAGGTTGAGTTTGTTGTTGGTTCTCGTTCTTGCTCCGAGAGGTTTTTCTCCGGGTACTCCGGTTTTCCCCTCTCCTCAAAAACCAACACATCCAAATTCCAATTCGATCTTGGAGGTGTCCCCAATTAGCATTCTGTGCTAAATACCGTTGACACCTCAATAAAGCGATTTATTTTATCTATTTTTATTTTTTCTTATGAGTTAAGGCACTAGTTTCTCCGACTTGACTTCGTTGACAAGAACGTACCTTACAGTTTCCACAGCAGGGACCAGTGTCACATTCAGACCCGGGATTAAGTTTGCAGGTTGTGGCATTGCAGCATCCGTCACTATACTTTGCACACTCCTGCAAAACAATGACAAAACACCAAATATGTTAAAATAAATTACTGTGCAGTCAGACGTTCATGGAAAGTGTCCCTCTTAGGGTTCCGTGGCCTTTTTCCGGGAACAATCACAACCAAATGAGATAGTAAGGGGGGGGGGGAGGGTCAAATGTACGTCGTAAAACCAAAATCAAAGCAATTTCTCCCGCCATTCACAGCAGTCACAAACAACACAACGAAACAACTCAGGAGCCGAAGCAAATACATGTAAATGGCGCCAAAACCAGGAAGGTAATTCGCGTTGATTTGATTTGCTTTACTTCGTTCTGTGATTGAGCGCACGCGTTCTCCCGTGCTTATCGCCAGCTACATGCTTTGGTTTAGGTATTACGACCCTTAATTGAAAACCGCCACAACAGAACACAGAATACATCTTGAATTCTCTGTTAAGGCAAGAGCCATCATCTATTACAGCTCAAATATGTAATGAAAGTGACATCTAGAAATCATTCGGTTTATTCTTATTGAATTCGATCAATCGAAGGCACCACCAGAACCTTCTTAGGAAAGAACTTTCTTCTCACCTCAATGGTGCCGCAGTCGCACTCTTCGCCTTCTTCTTTGAAGCCATTGCCACACACAGCATCTCCAAACAACTAAGAAAATCCAAACAATACGTTAGCTCGAATTACATTACAAAGAAACCACAGATTACCCAACAAATCTCATAGCACACAAATAGACCAGCCATTTTCTGTTCATCTATCAATCATTTATTTATGTTTACACTAATTTGTTAAACGCTCATTTTATCAATTTGAACCCGCACCGTTAAACCTTTAAGCCCCAATATCCCTATGTATATTCTCCTCACTGTTCTTCAGACATTTCTTATGTTACTAGTTGGAAGAATTTGATTTAACATCAATGCATTTCATGTCTGGTGATCAATTCTTTTATTCTCATGACTTGTATATTTGATCAACTAGTGATATTGTGAGGAGAAATTAGATGCTTGTCACTATTTGGGTTCACAGGGTAAAACGGGGTGGAAAAGTGTTTTACTAGGACACTGAAACTGCAACAACAAAAAAACCCTCGAGGTTGAGAAAAGGCTGGTCCCAAAACCTTACATTTAAACATTTTTTTTATTTCCAGAAATTCACTGAAAGCCAAAAATCATGTATATGCACTTAAATTATTTCGGAAACCGAACAACCTTATTCCCAGGGTCTCTCCTTGGGAAGAGGAGAGACCCTGGTAACGGGGCTGGAAACCAAATTGCTTTATTCCAGATTTAAGAAAACTTACAGTTGGCGGTGTATTGAACAAACATGCGTCCATTCCTCTCTTCAAATACTTCACATACGAATCTATACTGCAAGACGACCATTCTGTTGAAGGTTTACTCCTAAGAGAGGTACCGTGATAATATATGAGATATAAAAAATAAATCATACATAGAAACTGCGGGTGAGAGAATCAAAAAGAAAGATGTTACGAAATAAAGAAAGATGTTGCTAAGTAAAGTTGCCAAGATTTGACAAGAGTGTCGACTCTTTGACAGTGCACGAGAGTCAGTGAGGGTGAATAAGAATGTATGTATGAGAGACAAAGACCAATCGACAACGTATTTAAACGTCCATCGATTCTGAAGATAATGTGAGCAGATTTAAACTTTTCGAGAGCCCACGCGAAAGTCGCTGAGAGAGCATGAGAGGGCAAATGGAAATTTTATACTCTCGTCAATCCTGGAATACTCGCTCTCGTTTTCCTCGGGGTAAGACTTACTTAGCTACTGCAGACATGATACATCCTTGATTTTCAGCCGGTGCATCACATTTACAACCTGAAACTGAAGCAAAAACACAGTTAATATAAACAAAACAACTAGATAACAAATCTCATGCTCAAGTAAAGATTTCAGAAAAAGAGAAGTGAAATCTCATCCTAAGGCCTTTGTTGCGGCAAAGATTCCTTAAAGATTAACTAGTTTTTCGAATTCAAGTCCTAAGTCAGCGCGCAGCTAGTATCGGGTTCTGTTCATGGTAAAGCTCTTTGGTATAAAAAAACACTTACTTAAGACAAACTGAAGTATTTATCTACATCTCGAGATATTCAGTATAGATTATCACTGCGCGCGGCTCTGCCATTCGTCACTTGGATTACGCCAATCCCGATTCTTCACGCACTCTCGCAGTCTTCTCTAGTCAAGACTGGCAAAGTAACCGGCACACAAGCTTCCGGCTTAGGCGTAAAACACACCGAAACAACACGCCGCACAACGAACTTAACATACTCCCTGCCAAAAATGGCAACAAGCCGAAACATCACGCCGTACGGTACGCACCCTACCAAAACTGGCAACACATCGTATAAACTTCCCGTCAAAACTAGCAACACATCGAAACAACATGCCGCACAATGCGCCTGCCGGGAATAAAGCAACGCACCACGCAACCAGCTTGCTGCCAAAAGTCGCAAACACACCACCCACGTACTACTGTTCCGGACGATAAATGGAAGTCCTCAATAATTAGGAAAGGATTAGAAAGGATTAGTTATTTTCACTTACTATCTTCATCATGGTACATGCCAAAGTTATGTCCCATTTCATGAGCCATGGTTGCGGCAGTAGCTGCTGCATTGACTGCATGATCCTGTTCACAATGAGACAGAGTACACTCAGCTCAGGACAAGAAACGTCAAAACAATCGCACATACTGCTACGCAGGAACATTATGCAGGTTCACAGAAAAAAGTAACTCAGCTATAAGGTAAAAATAGCTCTCAGGAATCAGCAACAAACTCCCGTCTGTTAATTACAACAGGGTGATGTTTATAACGAGGTGTCTGCACTTCCACGGTTTTTTTCAACTTTTGACAAAGACCAGTTAGCAAAAATTTATCGACACTGCTAGAACGAGCGCCTTGAAATTAGTAACTTTGCTCCGCAAAGTCACGAAATTTTACAGACATTTGTATCCTGGGGGGCATACAAACGTCTAAACTATTTGGCGACTTTACGGAGCCATATCTTTGTTAGTTTCAGTCCTATCACTCTCAAACTTGGCAACTTTACTGATTTTAAGGCGCTCTTTCCAGCGGTGTCGATGGATTTTCGCTTACTGGTCCATGAGAAAAATTGAAAAATCGTGGAAGGGTTTATTGGGGGGTGGGGGGGGGGGGGGGGGAGGAATACTATGAAGCAGGTGGTGATTTAAGATAGAAATAGAAGAGAGATTTTTTCAACACTACCAGACAGTCCACCCCCACGAGAGAGCACTTCGGGTTGTTTGTGGACTATTTTACGGACTGTTTTGGTATCCATCTATTGGCAACTTTAACTTTTAACATTACTCATCTTTAAATCTTTTGAATAATTATTCAATTTTCCTAAAATCCAACAAACCCCCACCCCTCTAATTTCTTCTAAACATACATTTTAAAATCTGCGGAAATATCCTAATTGATTTATGGGACCTCATACTACACACTTACGATGGCATTACTGATTTGAATGAAACATCCATGGTATAATTAATAAAAACGGCTAAAACGTTGGGAAAACATAGTAAATCGTACATATTTTGTCGTACCTGCACCACACCACCTGACTTCCGTCCACACATGGCCATTACTGCAGCTTTACCAACTGTTGAACCTTTGAAAGAACGATGCCTGAAGAAAGAGAAATACAGTTTGAAATGGATTGTAAAGCTAGCAGACTGAATCGTGGCCAACAGACTGTATCATTGGGCGAGGGGGGGGGGGGGGGGGGGGGCAGTGATGGCGCAAAGGTTCCGGACTCGGCGTCAGATGTGGGTTGAGTTTGTTGTTGGTGCTTGTCCTTGCTCCGAGAGGTTTTTCTCCGGGTACTCCTGTTTTCCCCTTTCCTCAAAAAACAACCTTTCTAAATTCTAATTCGATGTGGACACAGTGGACGAAGAGACACCTTGTGGATGTGCCACCGCTAATTCCCATTTTTAATAGGCATAAAAGCACTGTTACGCGGGGCAATTTTTTCTTGCAAGGTGCAACACAACACGGACAGCATATCAAGACAAGTAGCTGAATACGGCGTTACACGCTGTGAACGAACGATCTCACAATTTTCTGAGAAGCAGAAGTCCAGTATACTTTTCCAGCACACTCGCATTTCTTACAACGCAAAATCTAGCTGAGAGCTAAAGGCAAAAAAGCTAGTCGTCTGTGTTTCCTAACATTCCAAAGAAATTGTCTCACAATGCTTTGGTCACTATTCCATTGCAAGGAAAATTCCTCAATGTGAGTGATAGTTACAAACTGTTCTCAAACTCATTAATAATTCATAAAGAGAAAACAAAGGAAATCCCTACTGTGACGGTGGGTTTGGATACAAGATCTTAATTAGCATAAAATTTTGCGAACTTTTGCTTTGAATTTCTCCAAGAATTATGAATGGTTTGAGAAGCCATATCACAAACTCGAAAGAGTGTTTTATCAGGTGTCCAAACACCTCGAAGTCGATAAAAAAAAAAACTCGGCTGTGCCTCGTTTTTTCAACCCATTTCTCGGTGTATGAATATCCTGATGTAACACTCTTTCTCGTGTTTGATAAATTACTTCAAAGTTCAAATGACATTTTCATACAGTCAAACCTCTCTACAACCGCCATCCTCAAGACAATGTAAAGTGGTCGCCACCATTACGGTTCAACATTAAATAGGGTTGGTTTAACATTAACCAGTAGGGTTAGTTTTGATTGAATGGATTGGAGGTCAGGGAAACCTTGCTTTTGCAGAAATGTGGTCAGTGGTAGATATTCAACTGTTAACTACAGTGGTTATCAACTTTCTTACTATACTCACGTTAACAGCATCGCGTTGTCATGCTTGTGTTTTTTAAAAAGATCTTTGTTCCGGTACTCCATAAAATTGTCCAAACACTGGTCTGAATCTTCATTGACATCAATAAGATCACGCTGGTTCCAAATCTCAACCATTGTCAAGGCAATACGTATATTAATAGGACGATAAAGCTGAAAAGGAATCGCATTAAGCAAACGTCAGAAAAAATGGCAAACTGTTTTTAAAATGTTTTATTACAAGCCAAAGGGTTTGTCAGTCAGCCTAGTGATTACCTCAAAAGAAGGGGTGGGGTGCTTACCCTGAAGGAAGGGAGGGGGTAGGGTGTTATAAAATTCCTTCTGCCTGTACACTTTATTTTCGCTTTCCCTCCCTTCGTTTGAGGCAGATTGCTTCCTCATTTCTCCCACTTGTTGTGGTGTCAAATATGCACTGTACAATCCCATTCAAAAACAGTGTGACCATTGAAATAAAAGTTACTGTGATGCAACTTTCATGGGTGCTGTTTATTATTGCTGCATATGATGACGAAGTATCGTAAAGTGTGACCATTCAAATGAAAGCTATTGAGAAGTACTTTCCTGTGGTGCTGTTTATTGTAGTGTACAAGATGGTTGCATGTTTTGCAAATGCAGATGAATCTTAAACATGCTACACATAGGTAGTTCTAACTTTTGAATCTGTGGATGAAATCCTTAAAGTGGCTATTCAATTGAAAGCTGTTGAGCAGTACTTTCCTGTAGTGCTGTTTATTTGTAAAACAAGGTGGTTCTAATTAACTTTTGAGTCTGTGGATAAAATTCTTAAGTGTGACTATTCAAGTTAAAGCTACTGAGCTGTACTTTCCTGTGGTACTGTTTATTATGCTGTGCAAGGCAGTTCTCAGTTTAGAGTCTGTGGATGAAATCCCAAAGTGTGACCATTCAATTGAAAGCTGCTGAGCAGTACTTTCCTGTAGTGCTGTTTATTATGCTGTACAAGGCGGTTCCAACATTGAGTCTGCGGATAAAACCCTCATTGCAACCATTCAATTGAAAGCTTTTGAGTACTTTTTTCATCTGGCACTGTTCTTGTGAAGAAAAGGGATTTTCTTCACAAAGCTTTCAAATTATTTAAGCCACACAGGCTGCAGCCAAATCAAATCAAATTATTTGAGCACAAATCATTTCTGATAAACTTACAGAGTCCACAACATTGGCTATACTCTTTGATCGACGTTCCACTGCAGCCTTGTTACTTTTTAGGTCCAAGTACTAATTAATGAAAGAGGAAGGATAAATTTATACATAATTGCAGGCATTCACATTGCTCAAAGTAACCAACTTCAGCAAAGTTCAAATTATTTGAAAAAATTTCTGACTTAATTTCAAATTTTAACTTAGAAAGTATACAATCATCAAAACAATAGGAGGCTAAAACTTACCTGTGAACGATCATTGACTATAATTAATTCCACATACTTTGTTTCACTTTCCACGTTTCGCCGCACCTAGAGAAAAAAACCACATTCAGATTGTTTCGTTCATATCATACACATTGAATATCCCTTTAGTAGACACCCAGTGTTCTCTTAAGAGAGGTACCCATTTATGGCAGATTAAAAATGGAGAGTCTCGTGGCTAGGACCATGGCTGAGTGTCCTCTTAGGAGAGGTGTCATATAAGGGAGGTTGAAAATGTAGGGTTGAGGTGTGGTTGGGACAACAACTGAGTTTCTGATTAAGAGAGGTGTCTGTTTATGGGCGGTTAAAATCCAGGGTTAGGGAGTGGCTGGGACAAGAAGTGAGTGTCTCCTTAGGCAAGGTGATCTCCAATATGGAAGGTTAAATATATATTGTTAGACAAGTGTGTTTCTGGGACAATGACTGAGTGTCCTCTTTGGAGAGGTGTCCTCTGATATGGACGGTTAAAAAACAAGTGTGAATTTCAAGATTAAAAAATATATTGTTACATTGTAAAAATACGTTGTTTTCAAAGAAGAAAGTTAAAATATACTGTTTGTGTGTTCCTGAGACAGCGACTGAGTGTCCTCTTAGGGGAGGTGTCAGCTTATGGGATGATTAAAATAAAGCTTTTGTGTGTGGTTGGGACAACAACTAAGGGTCTCCTTGGGGTAGTTGTCTGAAATGGAGGACAAAAAATACAGTGTTCATGTGTGGTGGAGAAAATAACAAAGAGTCTGCTTAGGAGAGGTGTCTGTTGTGGAGGATAAAGATATAGCATTTGTGTGTGACATGGAAAATGACCAAGAGTCTGCTTAGGAGAGCTGTCAGCTTATGGGTGGTTAACAAAAGTAGTGTTTGGAACTGCAGCTGTGTCCTGTAACTTGAGAGAGGTGTGGGAGACAACAGTATGTTCCCTCAGAAACATTCTCTCTTTGACATAATACAATAACTAAACTCACCCTATGTTTGCCATGTGAAATTAGTTCATCCATAACAGGTGGAGAACTGGAATGTTCTACTCCTGGGATAAAAGACAAGAAAATATCAAGCATTTGGTCACTCTGTACAAATTGCTGCTAGCATTACCACTAAGAAACCTACTGTAATGCTGGGTGTAATCTCGTGATGGACTAGCATCCTATCAAGGGAGGTGTAGAAAATGTTCACGGCCACTTCAAGTTACAGAAACCACATTAAACTCTAGCTATAAAGGATGCCTCTGGTCGAAAAGCAACTTTGTTTTCACCTCCTCTAAAACGGACATTGCTCTTCACTGTATAATATTCTCATGGTATTTAACCAATTCAAATCATCTTGTACCAATTCTGACAAAACATGGTTGAAAATCTTGATCAGTACACTGTCTGGACAACTTCATAAAGGAAAGCTCCTGTACAGAGCAAATGCATTAACCCATTAAGCCTCGATATTAGCATGCATTTCTCTTCACTGTTCTTCATATACCGTAAAATGCCACTTATAAGCCCTGGGCTTATACAACTTTGTAAGGGGTTTTGGGTGGGCTTATAAACGGAGGGGCTTTTATCGGGGGGGGGGGGGGGGGGAGGGGAAGCTTATAATTATAAGCGGAATGAAAAAAACGTTTCCAAATGAGCCACCGCAGTGTTGATCGAAATATGTTTTTAATTTACTAGTTTTTAATTAACCCTTAAAACATCATTATAAATCGAATTCATTTCAATTTTAACAACAAAATCAAAACTGTGACAACACGAATGTAACCGGAACGTAACAAAACAGAAGCTCAGAGTTTCGCAGTGTTCTGTGAGAGTGCTTAATATTAAGGAAACAAAGAAAACTAGCTAGAGGGGGGCTTATATCCAGGGGGGCTTATAACCGGATGTACTTTTTTGTTTACAGGTAGATGGGCCTATAACCGGGGGGGGGGGGGGGGGGTAGAAGTGGCAGTTTACAGTATTTCTTTTGGTACTATTTGGGAGACATTGCCTGTTTGGTGATCATTTCCTTTGTTGTTGTGATGTGTACATTTGATCAAGTAGGGATATTGTAAGGAGAAATTAGATGCTTGTCACTACTGGGGCTTAAAGGGTCAAACCACAGATAGGCCAAAAATGGGGTAGACAGGTAATCCCCAAGGTTTTCAAGTTAAAAAAAATATGACTGCATGAGATCAAATTTTCTTTGCATCAAAAAAAGTTGCTGAAATAATAAGTCAGGGAAATATAACAGGGATGTTAACTAAGGCAGCAGTGTTCCACTGTCATTAAGAGCTGTAGCCCATATTATAGCATCTGTATTGGCTGTTGCTAAAATGGATGTTAATTTAACATTGACCTTGAAAGGTGCAGCTTAAATTTTCTGGCAAAACAACACAACAGGATTTTAGTCTGTTGCAGGTTTGCAGATCAAAGAACAGGTGACTCACAACTTGACAGCTCTGCTGGTGTAAACTGTAGGTCAAAGTTATTGAGTATTCAAATGCATGCAGAAAGAGAACTTTAACTTACCACAATGCTTTTCTCCTTGAATTAAATCCATGGATCGGTACATAATATGCTGTGCGAACAAAGGTAAGAAAAGTGGTAAACGGAACACACTCAGTGAAAGATTTGCGTATGCAGTCAGGTTCATCAGGTTCTGAATCAAACTGGAATTTAGAAATGTTGGTTTCTGAGGAGGGTGGAGTAGAGAGCCCAGTGCAATGTTTAGTGTACAGGGCAAGGGCAAGAACTAACAACAAACTCAACCCACATATGACATCATGTCTGGGATTTGAACCCTGTGGAATGTGGGTGCTCTCATCACTGCAACATTCCCACTGCCAAAGGGAGAGAGTGCAAGAGGAAAAATTGGGATTACCAAGGTCAAATGCCAGGACAACAACTTGATTCAGCAAAGAATTCATTGCCCAGCGACACATACTGAAAATAACACATAACTAGATATTGTACATAACAACATCATGAACCATCACAGTGAAAAAAAAAATTCTATATAATACACCCATTTTCAAAAATGTTGCAATTTGAAAAATATATACCTCTTGTTTTGAAACAATAGTTATTTTGTTTTAAACAAAAGGTTTATATATTTTTCAGAGTTGCAACGTTTTTGAAAACGGGTGTATGTATATACACCCGTTGTGTATATATATCCATAGCGCGAAAAGCAGCCGATTAGCCAAACCAAAGGCAAAGGGCGGTGGGACTACAATCCCCCATACACTCAACGAGACAACAGAAGAACTGGACGCAAGGAGTATGACAACAGACAACAACCGAGCTATCGCCGGCAACAGGAAGGTAGGAGACAACGACCACAAGGTCGACATTTTTTAACCCAGGGACCAAATTCGAGAGGCAGATACAAAGACTGAACACACCATTGAACACACGGCAAAATACTATCGGTATTGCAACTATGGAACAGAAAAGGACTATGATTAAAGAAAAACGAATACAAGCGAAACTTAACAAATCCCTTACAAAAGAGGAAATCCTTAGAAGGCGAATAGTTAACTTATCTACGTTAGAACTCACCCAGTCGGAAACTGACGTATTGCGGAGGGGCTTAAATTTTTGTCCTACTCCACTACCACCGAAACCAGAAAGCATAAATAAAGATATTGATGCCTTCGCTAGGAGGCTAAAACTTAAGGAGTATCATATTCCTGACGACGTGGACGAAATAGAACAACAACCGATGTACAAACCCTCGACACTCGAGAACGGGAAAGAACCGATGGAATGTTACAGACCATCAAGAGAACCATACTTGAATTCTTACGTTGAGAAATTGAAACAAGACATCAGGGATGAAACACTACTACATCACCGATTTGAATGCAATAATCGAAACAAACGCGAGAGAGCAGCCTTGAACAGGCTAAGTAATAATAAGGATATAATTATAAAACCGGCTGACAAGGGAGGAGCCACAGTAATTCTTAACACAAGTGACTACATAACAGAAGCAATGCGTCAGCTAAGCAATGAGGAATATTATGAAAAAGTAGAAAAGGACCTCACCTCTGAACACGAACAGTTGATTAATCAATGCATTAACAATATGATAGACAATGGTGAGTTAGAGAAAGACACTGGCCAACTATTGAAGTCTACAGACTCAAGAACTCCGATTTTCTACAGGCTCCCTAAAATCCACAAGCCCAACAATCCGGGATGGCCAGTCGTTTCTTCCATTAACAGTCACACGGAGAAATTATCAGCCTACGTGGACAAATTTCTAAGACCCTTAGCAGAAAAGCTACCGTCACACATAAGGGATACTACGGACTTTATTAAAAGTTTGCGTAGGTTAGGAAAAGTACCCGAAAATTGCATTTTATGCACACTGGACATTTCCAGCCTATACACGAATATAGATACAGATGAGGGACTCACTATAGTTGAGGAGGAACTTGAAAAAGCAGGCCAGAATCAGCCCTCAGCGAAAACCCTTACCTGTCTCCTCGGTAAAGTCCTTAAACTAAATAACTTTACATTTAATCAAGAAAACTTCATACAAGTTAAGGGTACGGCAATGGGCACAAGAGCGGCTCCAAACTTCGCAAAAGTATATATGGGCCGGCTAGAGGAAAAATTTGTCTACCAGATGGACTGGTTCGGCTATATCATTGACTGGGTTCGTTTCATAGATGATGTATTTCTTATCCGGAATGGATACAATGATTCTCTCACCGCATTCATCAAATACCTTAACGGTGTGGTACCATCCATTAAATTCACAAATGAAGTCTTCCATAACTCGGTTAACTTTCTTGACACTAAGGTCATAAAGGACACAAGAGGCAACATCAGCACTGATGTTTAGCAGAAACCCACCGATAACCACCCATACCTACACTGGACTTCAGCACATCTGCCCCATTTAAAATATAGCATCCCATATAGCCAGGGATTACGAATTAGGAGAATATGCTCATCTACAGACACACTCAAACAGAGGACAATGGAATATTCAAATTTTTTTGTCGCTTGTGGCTACCAGAAAGGAAGAGTGCTGGCAGAAATACGGAAAGTACTCTCAATAATGCAAGAAGAGAGTCTGCGAGTAAGAGAAAGGGGAACTACTAATTGCATACCCCTGGTAACGACATACAACCCGCATATCACATTTATGTGGAGATAGCTAACAGAAACTAGCACTTTCTCCAATCAAAGGAAAGATTGGCACGTATTTTTCAAGAGCCACCACTGGTTGCATATCGGCGACCGAAAAATCTCAGAGATATACTCGTGAGCACCAAATTAAAAAGTAAAACTACTAGAGCCAACAGCACAACTGGCAGCTGTGGACCTTGCAGTAAACCGAAATGCAGCTGGTGTAGTCGCATAAATGAAACCTCCACCTTTACAGGGACTCAAGACAGCAAAGTTTTCGACATATTTCATACAGTGAATTGTCAATCGACGTGGGTGATTTCTATAATCGAATGCAAAATCTGCAAATTACGGTACGTAGGAAAGAGCAAGACAGGCTTTAACCTGCGACTCAACAATCACAGAAATCATATTAAAAAAGGAGTTAGTAGCTGCGAACTCACTGAGCACTTTTTACATAACCCAAGAACTCATAACTTAATTGACAATGACGCAATAATTACCATCATTGAGCAAATTAAACAAAACGACACGGCTATCGAACGAAAAAAGGAAATCCTTCGCACAAGAGAAATATTTTGGCAAAGAACTCTTAAAACTTTGCAACCAAATGGACTGAATAAAAGAATAGGCTAGAGTGGAGGGATGCAAATACCTTTATAAAGAATTGCGTGCAAAAAAAGTTTCAAAACATAAGTTATAAAGGGCATCTTACTCTAGACCGTCAAAACAATTACCGTAATAATGATCTCACAGGACGTTGTTAACTAGTTAACATCACTAATTGATACGCTTTATTACGTCATGATGAGTAACTCTAATTATCTGTAAACAAACGAAGAGCATAGACCCCTGATGAAGGCAGAAGCTGAAACGCGTTGGGTCTGAAATAAAGATTTTTATTTATTTGTTGACTATCCTCTATTGTGCAAATTATATATATACATATATATATATATATACATACATATATACATATATACATACATATATATATATATATATATATATACATACATACATACATACATATATATATATATATATATATATAGATATATATACCGTATTTCCTCGAATAAGCGCACAGGCACTTATTTAAAATTTCAGCTAAAAAGAGGGGTGCTTATTGAAAGGAGGGCGCTTAACTGAGGGGGGCGCAAATTAAATAAAGATTTTTATTTATTTGTTGACTATCCTCTATTGTGCAAATTATATATATACATATATATATATATATATACATACATCTATACATATATACATACATATATATATATAATTAATAATGATCAAAAGTAGAAAGATTTCAATTCATCGTTTTATTGCGACAACGCTGTTTCGTGTGATCAAAGGACGACCACACTCATCAGGCAATATCAACGAATGACCGTTAAAATACATAAACTGGCACTAAAAGGCTAACTTAAGGTTGCTATGTGATATAAAAACAGTTGCTATGATATATAAAAAAACTATGGGATTTAAAAACAGAAATTGCGTGTACTAAAGATTACGTTACTTAATCGCAAAGTTCTTGAGCAGGTATCTGTTTCTGTGTGGGCAAGAGCTTGCTAGCTCATTTCGCTTGTTTAGACTGCATAAATTCTTCTTACAATGATTACAAATTTTTCAAAAAGACATAAATTACATTTGTTGTTAATGTTATTGTAAGGTCTACACTGCTTAATAATTCTCCACTTGATACTGAAAGGTTTGTTGGTGTCTTGGAGTGTCCAAATGTGTTTAGACAGTTCAGTCTCGTTCCTCTTGCTTTCATGTCGAAAAGATGCTGTGTGATTTCTGTAGCGGTCTTTGAAATTAGTGGCGAGGCCTACGTATGATTCTGATGATATTTGTGTTGTGACTGTGGCTTGGTAAACTACATTTTGTGTGAGGCATTTTCCGTCGAGTGGGCATTAATGATCTTTTTTTCTACAGTTGCATTCTTTGTTGCTTGTTTGTGTTTGCGACTGGTGGTAATCTGATAGTACTGCTTTGTTGTGTGACGAGATGATACTTTTCATGTTAGGCATGCAGGAGTAGCTGAGCTTCAGTGTGTGTTTGTTGAAGATCTTGTGTAGGGGGTGTCCGTTTGGGAAGCATCTGTCAATGATGTTTAGGAACTTCCTTCCCAGGTTAGTTTTCACGTTAGCATTCCATGGGGGGTTGTACCAGACGATTTTTCTTTGGCGATTTCTGTTGCGCTTCGGCTGTGGGTTGTACTTGAGCTTGTGATTGTAACCGCTCTCGTCAAGCGCTTTCTGGTACGGCGGAATGGCTTCGGCGAAAACTTTCTGGTTAGATGAGATGCTGGTTAGTCGTTTGTTGATATTTTCTGGGATGTTCTTTAGAAGTGCGGGTGGGTGGTTGCTTTGTCGGTGGACGTAGAGGATTTTGTTGTTGGGTTTCATGAAGGGCTTGTACGATCCGCTTGTAAGGTCGAGGGTTACGTCTAGAAAGTTTATGGTTTTCTTGTTTGCTTCGATGGTGATTTTGAGGCCATTTGATTTGAAAATTTCACAAACTTCTTGTTTTGTTTTCTCGATTTGCTTGGGTGTTGCTTTGCATACCGCCAGACCATCGTCACGGTAGAGACCAACTTGGCCTTTAAATTTTGGTGTGATGAGGGGCAACATGTACGTGCCGACGAGTTCGCATGTCTCGGCTCCATCATATGAGCCCATCGTCACATCGAATAAGTTGTTGGTGTTTTTCTTTTCCCATGGCGTGTTCTGGTGATACAACAATGATTTCTTCGCGTGCGTGATGATGTGGCGGTCTTGCGGAGTGATGTGCGTGAATTGGGATGCATAGTCTAGTGCCTTTGTCAGAAGCTGCTCGGAAATGGATGGGTAGAAGTCACATACATTGAAAGTTATGAACGCGTGTTGAGATTTGCTGGGAATTGCTTTAAACCAGTTGATGACGTTTGAGATACTTCTCCATAGATTTACTTCTGTTGCTTTGATTATCTCTTTGTTTATGTTGTCTAAAATTTGCTTGCTGATAATGCCGATCTCTGATTTTGTGGGATTTATGAGTCTGCCTGTTGGGTTGTTTACGAAATCAGGCTTGTGATCTTTTAATGTTATGAATGCGTCTCTACTCGCGGAAACTTCAATACGGTCGTCTAGTGTTAGGTCTTGGGCGATCTTTTTGTCGACCGAGGTAATCGAATCCGGGTTGCTTTTGTTACTTTTCTTGTAAGCCTTTGTCACGTTTTTCTGTAGGAGGTTTAAATAGTCTTGAGGTTCAGCCTTGTAGTGGTTGGTAGTTTTGTCGGCTTTTACATAGATTTTCTTATCTTGCCTGATTTCTTGTACGTCTTTGTCAAGTTTTGTTTGGAGGCTATTTGTTGTAGTGCTGTTGGTTTTAAACTCAGCCACAGTCACAACACAAACATCATAAGAATCATACGTAGGCCTCGCCACTAATTTCAAAGACCGCTACAGAAATCACACAGCATCTTTTCGACATGAAAGCAAGAGGAACGAGACTGAACTGTCTAAACACATTTGGACACTCCAAGACACCAACAAACCTTTCAGTATCAAGTGGAGAATTATTAAGCAGTGTAGACCTTACAATAACATTAACAACAAATGTAATTTATGTCTTTTTGAAAAATTTGTAATCATTTGTAAGAAGAATTTATGCAGTCTAAACAAGCGAAATGAGCTAGCAAGCTCTTGCCCACACAGAAACAGATACCTGCTCAAGAACTTTGCGATTAAGTAACGCAAACTTTAGTACACGCAATTTCTGTTTTTAAATCCCATAGTTTTTTAATATATCATAGCAACTGTTTTTATATCGCATAGCAACCTTAAGTTAGCCTTTTATTGCCAGTTTATGTATTTTAACGGTCATTCGTTGATATTGCCTGATGAGTGTGGTCGTCCTTTGATCACACGAAACAGCGTTGTCGCAATAAAACGATGAATTGAAATCTTTCTACTTTTGATCATTATTATAACTGCTCCTCTAAGAGTTGAGCGCTCTACAAATTTATTCTATTCAAGTTCAAGAAGTATATATATAATTATATATATATACATACATACATATATGTATATATATATATATATATATATATATATATATATATATATATATATATATATATATATATATATATAGATATATATACCGTATTTCCTCGAATAAGCGCACAGGCACTTATTTAAAATTTCAGCTAAAAAGAGGGGCGCTTATTGAAAGGAGGGCGCTTAACTGAGGGGGGCGCAAATTAAGTTTTCCTTTCAACGAATTGTGCTTTATTTTGGCTAAATCTTTCATAGAAAAAGAAAATTTAACATTATCCCGTAAATGTAACGTCAATATTAATGTCTTTCATTTGTTAAAACAGTGGTTGGTAATCAAGCACACCGTAGTCCCATTATACACTTTACACACAAATAAAGTGGCAATAGAAACAGGTTTTCCTTGTATCCCTACTATTTAAGAAAGTGAGGGGGAGGGGAGGGGGGTGCTTATTCGAGAGGGGACGCTTGTTTGATATTATGGCCTAGGGGATGGGCGCTTATTCGGGGGAGGGCGCTTATTAGAGCGTGGGCGCTTATTCGAGGAAATACGGTATATGGAGCCTTGGAGAAGAATGAAGAAACTATTTTTCAGTTTCTAACAAGTTTCTTTTCTGTTCCATCTCATTCAACATTAAAACATGTGCATTCCCTGGCCACAGGACTTCTTCATGTTGAGATTGTGTATTCTCTTTTACGATGCTGGGTCAAAATGTGACATAGAGACAATCAACAATTGTGTGTCAATGAAAACCTTGAATAAGAGGATTTTAGTGTTTTATTTTGGCCCAAACTGGTAAAACCCTATATATGTTGTATGGTAAATTTTGTCTGCCCCTCAGTTATCTACTCTCAAAATAAATACCGTAAACACCAGCGTATAAGCCGCACTCGCAGATAAACCACACCCCGAGTTAAGAAGCTCAAGATTTGGAATAAAAATTGTCAAAAATTCATAGCCGAGTCACTTCATTTAATGAACATATTGGCTGAAGTGAAGTCCTTTTCACTACGGATCGGTGATTCAAACTGTAGTCTGAATAAGACTCAAACACACATTTTAATCCTTATAACAAGTATCAAAAAGGTATGTAAACGTACTTGAACACAAGAACGCTTTCCCCGATGAACTTTTCCCCAGCATTTTTCCTTAGCTTAGTAGCCAGGCATTTGAAGAGAAGAGAGAAAACTGGTGACAAGTGTTGTCGCTTTGTTCATTCACAAAGCAAATTGAAACATGGAGGTTTTAGCGATTTCTTCAGTTGTTTGTGGTTTCCACGTTTACAAGGATATTTGGAAGCGATCCATCGGTGACAAACTCGCCTGTGAAAGGGAGTTTGATAATTGCTTTGACAAATTTGCCGTCAAAGTTAATTGTCAACAACGGAGAAATAGTGGGCCATTTACCACGCAAGTTCTCGAAGATAGCGTAGTACAGTTTTGACTTTGTTTTGGTGTTTTGGGGATGATTCATGGCAAATTACAGATTTTTTTCCAGATGTTCTCCCAGACAAGCCGCACCCCCAATTTTGAGCCAAGTTTTAGGGTAAAAAGGTGTGGCTTATATGCCAGTGTTTACGGTAACTCTCGGCAAAACAAAATAAATACTCTTGGTTAAACTTTTATAGATAATATAATCATAAAACAAAAAACAATGTTTTTATCAAGGGATGCCTTTGAAAAGTAAATGTAAAACTTAATTTAAACACGGAAAATCATTTGTTAAGATAAAAAAAAAAGAAAAAAGTTTTACAACTGGTTTACAAGATTGCCGTGTGGGAATCCGATAAGTCAGATACCTGCTTGATGTTTATAACGCTAATGAGTAGCACCTCCTTCATTCTAACTTTTTGGTTTGAAATTATTTCCTTCAGTGTGTGCTGCAGGATAGATATGTCTTTAAAGATGTTTCTCCTTTAGTCAATTGGTCAATGTAGTGGTTGACTGACAACTGCTACCCCCCCCCCCCCACCACCCCCTTGAAACCAGAACTAAAATGACTTCTTTCATGGTTAATTGGTACTCACCTTATTTGTGTTACCAGGGAGTGGTTGAATATAATAAGTTTCATTCCCATCATTAACCATTCCCCTGAAACATAAAACAGTGCAAATAACAATAAGAAAAATATTGCTTACTGTAATAATAATATCATTCATCCTGGAGCGAAGGCTGGGTACAAGGATTTATGATTTTCTCAAACAAGAGCTCATTCTGAGACAAGACTGTTTTATAAGGCTTTCGGCAAATGAATTCAGTATCACCCGACACTGTCAAATACAACATTGTTCTACAGTATCGAAGGAGGTGGCTAAACTAATTCCACATCTCAGTTCAGCATTGTTGAATTAAACTTGTTGAATACTTTTGGTTACCCTGTTGAATAATGTGGAATGTTACTGGATTATGTACATTAGCATTTCCTGCATGTACAAGTGTTCTACATTGCTTCAAATGTTCAATAGTCTGGGATTGAGTGTTTGATAGGAAAATTATCAAACTTTGTTTGAGGCCACTCGGCATCATCCAACATCATTAAACAAGCTGGCGAAACATGTGTAAAATGTTAAATTCAACATCATTGAATACAAATGTTAAGGCCTTTTGATCAAGGCCTAACAGCATATATATTAATTTTCTATCTAACAGGATCCTGGTACTTTTTAAGTACATATAGGCTCAATTTCCGTCACTCACTCAGGTCCGGCTTTCCTCCCCAAGAGGAGATGAGTGCGAGCTCATTCCCGAAAAGCAGCTAGTAATTGAGGCAATAGTACATAGTACCCGGAGGAAACAGGACACCCTGGCAGGGGCACTTAAAACTTAACAGCCTGCACTCCTAACTTTCGAGCTTGGACTCACTCAATTTTCTCTTAGGCAAGAGACAGGGATTCAACTGCCTTTTTACTTAAACTTCAGTGTTATCCTTATCTTGATTTGTATGAGTACAGATAAGTTTAAATTTTTATAAAAGGACTCACTCCATTCCTTGACATGTGCTGATTGCAACAACTGAGTGTTGTAACCCTTGTACAGTTCCTTGGTAGAAACAATTGTCATCCTTCTACAAGAAAAAAGTAGTGTCGGAACAGTTACACAAAAAGCTGTGATTATATTTCCTTCAAATTACCTGTTAAAAAGATGCGTCCTATTCATTATTTTAAGGCTCGTGGAATTCCAGGACTTTGCCCTAAACCTAACTCATTCATGGCTTGGTTGGTATGAAATGTATTGTGATATTAATGTTCACTGTAGATCCTGATTATGGTTAATAAATTTTGAGCTCATTTCATCTTATAATCCACAAAACTATTTGTATATACATGTACCAGATAACTAGCACTACCACATGATTGTAGAAAATAATGGATTTTAAAAATTTCCAGGCAGGGGTTGGAAAAATTGGGGGGCAGGATTACTTGCATCTAGACGTGACAGGGAGAAGGGAATGGAGCCAGAATTTAATTCCCGAAATATACCCATGAGTCAACCCCCCTCCTGAAAAATACCCAACAAACTTATAAGTCAAAAAGTACATAAAAGAATATCAGCTCCTAACCCCCCCCCCCCCCCCACCAAAAAAAAAAGAGAAAAACAAGACACAAAATATTATTAAAGCATAAAACTACCAAAATGGCAAATTTGAAACCCTTTTTTTTTGGAACCTACCAACCCCTTTTCAATAACAGTAACCCTGCTTGCTGCTTATTAATGAACATGAGCATGAGTCTTAGTGAAGAAGAAGGACTCCCACAATAGACCACTTCCAAGTTGTCTTGTGCCTCTTTTTCAAAGTGAGGCCTGGTGCACAACCTTTCATATGAAAATGCATTTTATTTGCATGTGAATCACGAAAACTTGTGTATATGAATGGTTGTGCACCAAGACTTGGTTTGAAAAAGAGGCAGAAGACAACTCCAAAATGGCCTATTACTGACTTTTCCTCACCTGACACCAAATATTGGTACTGAATGTGTCCATTATAACAAGAGTTTATTTTAGTGGGTACATGGCTGAGACTGCAAAATTATACCTTACTCAAAACTGACACCCTGTCCAGGTACCCTGTTCAGTCAATTTTACACAAACTGATAGAAGCCCCCTGTAGACATTTCCCAACAAAAAAAGTAAATCTTTTAATTGACAGAAAATAACATGCACTTGTCAATTCAACAATTCCTCTTGGAATCACCACTGCAGGTGTATTTGGGGAAAAAATGTTCTTAATTTCTGCCCTTTTGATCTGAGCGACATGCATCAGTCATATTTTAACCACAAGCTGAAAGGATATAATTACTAGTAAGCTTATGTCACGTTTAACCCACAGCTGGCTATTTTTAGTCGATGTGTCAGTTTTGACCTCTGCTATCCCAAGTACACGACCTATTAATAAGGCCAGTTTTGAATTTCAAGTTTTGGAAATAAACAGATCGGAACAACAGATAAAATGTCAAGCAAGTCAAGAAAGGAGATTCCCTTACCATTGCTAACTACACTTCAGTAATCATTGTTAACTGGAAAAATAAATGTTCGTGAGAAGGCCTGTTACAAGGACGAAAGTGGATTTTTAGATTCAGAGAGAAAAACAGGAACTTTGGAAAGGTGGTAACACGATCGCTTCCCATTTGCAGACATTCTCAAATGTCACCGCTGTCATCGGCCGATTAGATGCCAAAGCGGAAATCGATTCATTTATGCTCTCAACTTGCTTAGGCGACATTTACAACCCATCAAGAAGCACCTTTAGCTTGAATCAAGCTTAATATCGTAGTGCAATATACAAAACAGTGACAAAAACTACGAAGAATCAACTGCATTGCGCATAATTAAATGTAAACAAATTAAAATTGCACTAACACGTTGACATGCAATGTTTATAAGCAGATTTTGTTGAGCAAACACAGGATAGTACAGACTGCATTGAAGTCAACTTTACTGCACAAATTTCCATGCAAAAACAAAGAAACAAACCTCATGTTTTTCAATAATTTCACTACCGTCTGCACCGAAAGATCTTGACACATAATTGGCTGACAGCAAAACACTAAAAGCAAAGGAAAAGTATATTGATGGTAAAGCCGATAATATAAAATCCTGCGAAACAACTCACGGAAATTTTTCCGAATGAATTTTGGCTCGTGACAAAAGCTAAGCCTTACCGGTTTTGGGCGACATCTAAGAGAAAATCCTTGCCGAATCCTCTCAAGTAAAAAACAGCTCTCCTGAGATGATCACCCTACAAAGAAAATGACTTACGGTTTCAATACAAATGGCTGCATTTAACTAAGTAAGTTTAAAATTTCAATTGTGGTGTGAGCGCGCGAAATTAAAGAAATTTCGATCGATTGACGCAGCTATCAGAGCTAGGAAGTCAACTCAGATAATATGAGGCAAAAAAATAGGCGTGAAAATTTTAAATATCAAAGAAAAGAGCCCCAAAATCGGACAGACGTTGTCTGGATATTGGTTCACTTACCGCAGTAGATCGTGTTGATGTATCTCTCCTCCATCGTCCTTGTGTTTGGAGCTGAGGTGCGACAATTTCGTAGCTTCGAAGCTTCTGCTCGAGATTGCTCCCAGCATCTAAAAATTTCGAATCTGTGAAAGAAAATCACAAACTAAATCGCAAAATGGATTCTCCTTGAATACTGCTGAATAAAAAAAATTATTTTTTCTTCCACTTGAGTCTAAAGGAAACGACGACAAACGAGAAATAAACAGACAATACAAGATTAGATTTTCAATTTTCTTTACCTGTCTCTTGAATCAAACTCAAGTGAACAACAAGGACTAGAACAGAGATCCTCAACTGGTTCATACTCGTTTCTTTGTTTCTGTATTAATCCACGTCTTCCTTATAGATGTGGCTAGGGTGTAAGCGTCATTTGTATAATCTGATTGCAGACCACTATCCGCAGCATTTTCACCGCCCGTCACGTCCTGTGTACTTCCTGTAGCCGTGATCGATCAAGTGTTCCTTTTGCGAGCCCACTGTGCATTACAGCCAGCTTGACGAGCGAAATACTACCATGGGGGAGGGGGCCAGAAGTGTTGTATGTTTGTCAAATCAAAATGGCGTCTGGCTCGAATTTTCATGAGGACCTTACTACAGCTTTTATTCGTCACAGAGAGGGGAGATATGATCCCGATTTAGACAGTAAGAGGCCTTGAGTAATTCTCAGTTAACACATACAGATAATTATGACCAGTTAATCCTTGTTTTGCTCTTGTTCACAAAAGCTTACGGAAGATCTCCTCTCTCGTTCTTTCTAGAGAGGATAAAAGCTGAGGGAGAAAGGATACTCAAAGAGAATGACCCAAGAAGCACTTCTCGTATTAACCCTCATTCTGTATTTTGGATGGTGGCAGCATTAGCTGTCTTTTATTACACAGATTTTTATATCGCAGTTCGCTTTGATTCTAGAATACACAGGTAGGTGCACGACTCTAAGTTTGTTTTCGTCTGCCGGCCCAGCAGGGAGCCAGGAAATTAAAGAGGAAGTGTCAAAGTATGTACATGCACTTGGGGTGCAAACTTAAAGTTCATTCTTCAATAAAGCAGGGCCCATACAAGTGAAGCAGTCAAGAATGATTGGTGGGAGAAAATGTTAGTCTGAAGACGACTTAGTATGTACGGTTGTCTCCCAGTAACTCGAACCCTTGGTAACTCGAAGCTGGCACTAACTCGAACCAAAATTGATTTTCCCTGGATTTGCCCCATACATTGACTGTAATTTTACCCTTGATAACTCAAACCTCTTTTGTCAAAGTGTAATGAGGCAAAAAATACTCCAGAACACTGAATTTATGTTGAATCAATTTTCGAAAAATTGAGCAGCATTGTAGTTTTGAAGTGTATCCGCTGTGGAATAGGGTATGGTTTTTGAGGTTCTCAGTCATTACACAGGGTATTCATTTTGCCACTTTTTAGAATTGTGATCCTGGTGTGATCCCCAGAAAGGGTCCTTTTTTGCATTAACTAAAATTGCAGTGAATAAAAAATGACCTGCTCAGACAATTTACAGTGATTGTTTTTCCCTTGAATAGAGGGTCATTTTTCAGATTTGGTCCTCGAAAGGGTATCAATTTTCTATTTTATATCAAACAGGATCAGGGTTTGAGAACCTTTGCAGCACATGCCTATCCTAAATTGACGGGAGTACCTCCCCGGGGTTTAATACTTGCAATTCAGGACAATAAAAGGAGGTGCTGTTTCTTCCATGCCAACTGGAAAATTGCATGTTAGCTGAACTGGACTGAACAGAACTGAACTAAAATTTCCTTGAATTGTCACACAAACACTGCAAAAAATCACTCAAAACTTTGGTGATATTTTGAAGAGAACAAAGCACGAACTTCGTTGAAATTGGCCCTCATTACTTTTACTCAGTACTGTACATGCTAATTACACAAATGAAGACAAAAATGGGAATGTTTAAAATTATGTGAAAATTTATTTTGTTCGTTATCATGCCTGATCGAGAAGCCATTTCAAAAACTCATGCTTCATGCTTCGTCATGGTCTCCAAACATGCGAAAACAATAAAAGCACTTGGCCTATGCCCTCATGTTTTCATAAGTTTTCTGAAGCACTCTCACACTCGGTTTTGAAAAATTACCTCTCAACTAGTAATCAACAACTTTTTTGGAGACCAGAAAGGCAGATTTGGATAATGATGCGGGGGCTTAACGGTTAAACCAGTTAAACCAGTTCCTGTACCTTAACACCTGGTGTTTAGGTACAAATAGTCCCAGGGTCTTCCGAGGGGGATTTTAAAATTAAAATGTCTGAATAAAGTTATAATATTTGGTTTGATGCTGCTGAACTGACTGTATTCATTTGCAGAACATGGCTGTATATTGGAGGTGCTCTGATAGGAGTAAACTTGTGTGTTGGATGTTACTGTGTTCTGTGGTTGAGTTACTATAAGAGGATCACTGAATGGGACAAGTATTCTCCTTATGTCATACCCATTGCTACTGCATCATTCATCGCAGGGATGATTTGGTGAGGACATCAATTTTTCCTTTCTTCTTTTTCTGACTGGGTAGATCATAGCAACTGGATACTGTAAATTCTTTTGAAAACTTGCTCCAGTACACCAGAAACCACCATTCAAAGAATGAATATCAACAATGATTTGCAGGAGGGTAGTCTGCTCCTCCCTTTCTCCCTGCCCTCCCTCCCTCCCCACAATAAATGGATTGTTTACTAACTACTTGTTTACATTAAAGGAGTGTTTATCATATACTGAGATGACTGGAACGTGAGAAATAGTGTGATTAGAAAAATTAAGGTAAATCTAAACTCACCAGAACCAATTGAAAATATTTTGGAGAAGACAACAATATGTTGACCAGGGACAACATAATTTGAATAACAAGTGCAAAGAAGGTCAAAAAATGTCCTTTTTAATTTTGACATTAATTTTGGATTATATGTAGTTCCAGAAAATAACCATATCCCCATGGAAGGGATTTCCCCTGTGACTTCCCCACCCCTCTGGAAATTCCATTTTAGCTCCCCCACCCTCCCTGGAATTTCCAATCCCTTCTATGGGAGAAGTATGGATAATTTTCTGGAACTACACATTTATGCAACATAAATGAGTAAATTCACAGGGTCCTGAAAAATAATATTTTGTTATCTGAAGTAGTGATCCCTATTAGATAATAACAAGTGTCCCTAAGGACCAAAATATTTTTATTCCATAATAAATATTTCACTCCACATCGGGTGCTCTTTCTACTCTTGACTTTACCCCATTCTGTAAGAAATCCTGGATCTCTCACCATAAACAGTTAAATTGACCTCACGTTTTAGAACATTTTGGACATTTTAGACATTTTGGTTGAACCACTCACCCTTTTGTTGAATATTTTGTAAGAACCCACCCTTTGTCATTGGGAAAAATGGTTGCTGACATGACACCAAGGATTTTAGTTGGTAGGGTATCTGTTTTGACAGGACACCCACTTGTGGAAGAAGTTCTTAGAAAATGCCAGTAATTTTGTAACTTACCCCTAGTGCACAGCTTTACAATGCCTGGCTTAAAGCCTGTGAGGCTTGACTGATGTGGGTTTTTGAAGGGTGCTTACAGGAATGGTGGTGAGAGAAAGATGCAACTGTAATATTATTATGAATGTCATCAAGATGGTTGATGTAGATAAGCATATCATGTATAAGAAAAGATGGAATACAGTAAACACCCGCATATAAGAACACATGGATTAAGAACATCAGGCTGAAATTTGGCAAATAAAGCACCACTTTTATAAGAACAATATCAGCCTGGAAAAAAAATAATGTTCTTATAAAATGGGAAGGGTGTCAAACCAGTACAGTGGACCTCTACTTTAGACATTTCAAGGGTGGGGCAGCATATGGATCTGCCACAGAACTATACATACACCCTTCTTGTTACTGTTTTGTTACATTACTGATTACAGTAGACCTATTTGAACATTAGGTTTTTAATTATTGTTCCATCAATTTATGTAATTGTCCAAAAACATGATTAAAATTTCTAGCAACATTTTTTATGCTGTACAGCACTGAATTTCAAGAAATTTAAGAACATTTAAGAACATCCTGAGGCTGATTTTTCACTAAGCATCCGATAAATAAGAACACAATCAGTCTGACCTCTGAAATTGTGTGTTCTTATATGCGGGTGTTTACTGTATTCAACATGTGGCGAGCGTAGGACAAAGAAAAAATCTGAGAACCCATGACCCTCCATACACCAGACAGACTTTCTAACCACTGAACTGCTGGGAGACTTGTGGCGAGCATAGGTCATATTTACTGAGTTTGTGGTGACACGCGTCCTACATACTGCTAGGATCAGCACTGTCGAAGTGCCCTATAGGTGATAAATAAAGAAAGATAGTGAATTTTAAGCTCGGAAAAGAAATAAGAAAAGATGGAATATTCAATCATATTATATATGTTCCATTGTTTTATTTTTGTTTTATTTTTGTTTTTGCAGCTCAACTTATGCTTTGTGGCCAGTGTGGAAAGTCCTAACACCATTCATAACATTCACATTATTTATGGGCGTTATCTTTTTAGCCACCTTAATACCAATCTAAGTTATTCATCTCTTTATTCATTCTTTGTAACTCGAGGAAATTTGCTTTGCTATGGTAGACTGTGAAACAGAGTGGATCAGATTATGCACTATGTACTGTATGTGGAATAAAACATGTGCAGAAGAATCTCAATAACTCTAGGCCCCATTAACTCATCTTCTTGCGAAGTGGAATCAGGAACAGTTTTTCATGTGTCACTCTTTTTCAGTCCAGATCTACAGTAATTTAAACCTGGTGACTTTCCTTTACTCCCAGGGCAAGAGGAATCCCCATAGTGACTGGAAAGTGTGGTGTGCCATAATGCCTGGGAAGATTTACAGTTCAGTGTTGGCTTATCTTTGAGTTATAAGGAAATGGTGCAATACCATTTTTACGGAAATTGGTATAATGAGTGCTCCCCCCCCCTCCCTGAGTAATGACCCTAACATTTTAGATAAGCCATGTTATTGGGATCCAACTGTAGGCAGACTAAACATAAGCACTTGGACAACAAAGCATTGTAATTGTTAATGATAAAAGCAATGTGCATTTTTGTTAGCTGCTCCAAGCTTCTTAAGGAAATTCAGTGTAATGTGAAGTAAGTGGAGATGATAATTTGCTTTCGACACCAAGTCGGGGCTGCTCGCAAAGTTTGGTGGGGGGGGGGATATCAGGGTCCAAAAGATGGGGTTCCTGGAGGAGATGGCTGGCATTTCAGTCTACTCCTAGTCTGAAATTTGAGCCATCTCTTGCGCCCCCTGTGGGTTAGGTGCAGGAGGTGGCTGAAATTTCAGACTAGTCTTGGAGCCCTATTCTGACAGTCCTAAAAATTACTTTTTCTGGCTGGGAACCTTGGAGCCCAGCATTTTTTAGGCCGGGACCCCCTTTGGGACACTGACATGTTTGATCTTATTTGACATGAATGTTTGAATTTTTTGACATGTTTGTTTTAAAAACAAAAGAGCCTATTTTTTGGCATTCGTTTGCATTTGGATATTTATTTGTAAAATCAGAAGGTCAATAAATGCCCGCATACAACTTTCATCCATGAGTGACGTCTTGTTATATTTACAACTTAGCGTGCTAATAGAAGAAAGCAGCATAGTTTTAGTAACTTTGTGTGCTGAAAAAACAACAGGAAAATCGGTAAAGAGTATAGTTACTTTTTGTTGAGATGTGATGATTTGTTTATACAGGCAAAGTTGATAAAAACAAAATTATCGGTTGGAACGCTATCAATTTACACTTTCCAAGTCAAGAATGTGGTATTGTCCTTGTTAATCTCTTGAATCCCAATCCGCTTATCAGTTAGTGTGCAAAACTAAATAGCTCTTGTGACTTGGTATTATCCATACAACTTGCCTTTGCCTGCTTTTTCTCTAAAAAAAAAAAGGTTAAAAGAAATAGAGTGTGTTTTCATTAAGGTAGCTCCGTTTAGATTCACAGCATTTTTTCAATCCTTTTCCTTGGGATAGGTACATCTATTAAATGTGGTTCCGTACTTTTGAGTCTGCTGATGAAATCTAAGGCTGACCCGATTGAAATTTGTGCCCGACCGTGGTACTCTCTATTATCCTCTACCAGAAATCTTGCTCTTTTTTGAGTCTGCGTTTTTGTCTGTAACCAAAAAATGAAACTATTGATCAGTACTTTTCTGTGATACCGTTTGTTATGCTGTACAAGGTGGTTCTAACTTTTGAGTCTGTGGATGAAATCTTAAAGTGTGACCATACTAATGAAAGCTATTGAGCAGTACTTTCCTGTGGTGCCATCAAATCCTTAAGTACCCCCCTGTGGTGAAGATAATTGAGCTTAACTTGACTAACTTTTGACTCCGTGGAAGATTCCTTAAGCTTTAAAAAAGGTATTGCAGACCTTCTTGCAGTGCTTCGACTTATAAAAAAAGTCGGCTGAGGAAATGTGCGACTATTTCACCACACAATTCACTCGCGACTTTGTCATGAATATTCCCCAAAAATAACAATCTCTCTGGAGATCAATTAATTCACGATATCGTTTATTATTTCAGGCTTATTAAACTTGTAGGACGATTTGTGGCATTCTTATGGTCCAAGATGGCTTAGTGAGGCTAAAGACCAAAGCTGAAATAGCTGTCTAAGACCATTAAATGCATGGAAGAAAAACCTAAAGGGAACGTGTCCTGTTTGAAAAACCTTGGTTTTAATCCTCCAAGTTGCACGGAAATCGTTTTGTCTTATTTTGTCAAAAGGAAATGAAAGTGTTTCTATGGAGGTCTATAAACACCCGCGCCAGTTCAAGGTAAGTTTAAGGGAACTCGTACCAGCAAAAAGGACATTTTGGACTTCTACTCTTTTCCGCAACGGATATCGAATTTTGTTTGATTTTACCGGCAGGCCTTAAAAATAAATTGTTGTCATGGTAAACTTCAACTTCAACCTTCAACTTCAACTTTATTACTTCCATTACATAAGATAATTAATTACAAAGAATATACATTGCTAATGCTAAGAAAAATAAGAAAACAAAAGTGATGAGGAGTCTATCTAAAGCAGAATAGCTTGTAGAGTTATAGATCCCTGCCTGGTAACCTTTTTGTGGATCAATGTACACTGCAGTTCCTTTTCCATGCAGACTGACGTGCTGTGAAGAAGCTGGGTTCACAGTTCCGAGCATTCTGTCTTTATGAGAAGTCATCTCTGTGAGTTTCCTGGAGTTCTTATGGCGGGGACTTGTCAGCGACTTGTAAATGTAATCTCCAATATCAAAGCTAGGAAAGCCATTTTCATCAAGCACTGGGCTTGAACAGCGCTCATTTTTCTGTGCTTAAGACCAGCACTTTTTGATTTAGTTCAAAGCCATGGTCAGTTTTCACACTGTGATCAAACATTCTGTTTTGCTGATTTTCACGGGCTTGTTTGTCCAACTCGGATTTTCGATACTCTCCCCACATACGCCTTTTGTTCTTGTTTCCTTTCTCTTTGCAGTGAGCTTTGCGCTGATCTCTTGATTCTCTCCAATGAGGTCTCCAATCCAGTACATGTGCCCAATGTTGTTGTAAGTAGCTCGGCCAAGAAGTCAAAGATTCTGTATGATTCACCTCGTAAACGATTTCGGTTTTCTTCGAGTCGTTCCGTAAGTCCCCGAGATGGGCGAATTTCCGACGCTTTGGTTCTCGAAAATCTGCACCATCCAACACCGCACTGCAGTCGCCATGTTTGAGTCTTGGAGATCGGCAGTGCCCAAATACAGTAGAAGAATCTTTTACTGACACTCTTTCCACAAGGACAACTTTGTAACTATTTTCTGCTGTCATAATCCTCGGGAATTTTCTCCCTCAAAATCGTAGGTAAGAGCCATCGTTTTCGCTTGGCAATGGAATACAGCACCGAGTTGTCAGAATTCCCTCCTCTACAAGAATACAACCCTCCTCTGCCGAAACCCAATCCCCTATGCCGAGGATTACGACTTTTACGACTTTCATTCACTACCTCTTCGTCACTAAAACCGTCTTGTATGGGAAACTTTCTCAGGCATCTTTTGAAGTCCTGATCTGTGAAGTTTATGTCCGAATTAGCAAGAGTTTTCGTCAAGAATCCGCGATCTCCGGAACAAATTCTCCAAAAAGGCTTTCGAAGAGTTCGCTGTTCTCCCATACTCTCATACTTGCTGTTCTCCCTCCGAACCATGGTTTTCGACTCCTCTCCAGCAAGCTGAAGACTTGTGCAATCAATTGATGTCCTCAAGGTTTTATAGTTATCAAATATTCCCATTTCAGCAGTTTCGAAAGTTATGTTTTTGGCAGGTCACCGACACAAACGTTGTGCTTGTCCAAGGCGGTATTTAGGGAACACTACGTCACTTTCTCGAACGCTGATTAAGTACGATAAATAATTTTGATTTTCTAATCCTTTGTGAGATTTGGAATGAGACTGATATTGAAATAGCAGGATATCGGTCTGTAGCTACCTCGAAAACAACAAAAAGTGGCCGCAACTCAGAAGGATTAGCTTTACTCTGCAAAAATGAATTTCATGATTGGATTTCAGTTGAAAAAGCGTCTCCGAATATCCTCTGGTTTAAAATTAGCAGCGAGTACACGAAAACAGTGAAAGATATCCTTGTATGTGGTATTTTCATTCCACCGTGCAACTCGAATTACTTTCATTCCAAAATGTTCGAAGATCTCGAAAATGATATTGTAGACTATTCTTTTCAAGGATCGGTCCTTCTCATGAATTCTAGAACAGGAAAACATTCGGATTCTGTCTGCCAAGAAGGAAATAACATTATAACCAATGATCAATCCGAATTTGCTATATTTACCACTCTAAATTTTAGAATGACAAAAGCAATGTGAAATAAGTAGGAATGACTGATTTACTCTAGGATAAGTTACTCTGGGCACTAAATCGCCAGCTACTGGCACAGTTTTTTTTTTCTGGGTGGGGGGGGGGGGGGGGGGGCGCATATCAGCGTCCCAAAGATGGTGGTTGTTGGAGCTCTGAACCCTGAAATGGTTGCTGTGGAGCCTGGAGCTCAACTGAACCTGATCTGTACTTAAATCCCAGGCCAAAACTCTGATCCCTGACAGCACTAGAGCCCCACTTTAACCGACTGGGAACCTTGGAGTTCAGCAGTTTTTAGGCCGGAGCCCTGGAGTCCTAAATCTCTTATAGGACCTTGACATATTCGACATGAATGTTTGAATTGTTTGACATGTTTGTTTTGAGAAAAAGCCTATTTTTTGGCATTCGTTTGCATTTGTATATTTATTTGTAAATATGAGAAGGTCAATAAATGTCTGCATACAACTTTCATCTATGAGTGACGTCTTGCTAAAAATTACTTTTAGTGTGCTTATAAAAAGAAGCAGCATGATTTTAGTAACTTTGCGTGCTGAGAAAACAACAGAAAAATCTTTAATGAAAATACTTACAGTGTTATTGAGGCTTGACGTTTTGTTTCTAATAGCAAAGTTGAAGAAAACAAAATAATCGGTTGGACGCCATTAGGTTACACTTTCCAACTCAAGAATGTGTTAATCTCTTGGATCCCAATCCGCTTATCAGTTAGTGTGCAAAACTTAATGGCTCTTGCGACTTGGTATCATCTATACAACGTGCCTTGCCTGCTTTTTTCTGATCAAAAAAGGTTTTCAGTAAGGCAGCTTCGTTTAGATTCACGGCATTTTCTTAATCCTTTTCCTTGGGACAAGTGCGACTATTCAAATGAAAGCTATTAATTGAGCAGTACTTTCCTGTATGTGATTTGGATCAAATCCTTAAGTACCTCCCTGTGGTGCAGTTTATTGTGCTTAACTTGACTAACTTTTGACTCCGTGGAAGATTCCTCAAGCTTTAAAAAAGGTATTGGCACTGCAAACCTTCTTGCAGTGCTTCGACTGCAGTAAAAAAAAAAAAAAAATGTCTAAGGAAATGAGCGACTATTTCACTACACAATTTACTTTGTCATGAATATTCGCCAAAAATATAATCTCTCTGAAGATAATTTAGTTCACGATATCGTTAATATTTCAGGGTTATTAAACCTGTAGGACGATTTGTGGCATTCTTATGGTGCAAGATGGCTTAGTGAGACTAAAGACAAAAGCTGAAATAGCTGTATAAGACCATTAAATGGAAGGAAAATCTTAAGGGAACGTGTCATCCTAATTGGTTGGAAAACCTTGGTTTTAATCCTCTTAGTTGCATAGAAAATTCCTTTTCTTTTGTCAAAAGGAAATGAAATATATAATATTCCGTGTTTCTGTGAAGGCATATAAACACTAGGGCCAGTTCAAGAGAACTCGCAACAGCTATAGAAACACTTAGGATTATTATTCTTTTCCGAAACGGAAATCGGATTTGTTTTATTTAACAGGACTTAAAAAAGCACGTAAAAAAACCTTCCTTATTCCGGACAAAATGGATTAAAGTTTGCCTGCATGCCAAAGACTGACACAGTAGACTTTAAGAATGAACTGAATAAAGAAGAGGAACCAAATTATGCGGTCATGATTTCAGACTGCGGTGTAAGCATTACTCAGTACCCGGGTCAGTAAGGCAGCTCAAACAAAAACACACAAAACAGGAAAAACCCCATATCATGTTCCGGCTTTCTGAAAAGGAAAGTTTGTGGTAACCTGAATCTGTGCTTACACCTTAAAGTTATTATTTTTTCCCTTTTTCCCGGTCGTCCGACCACCTTTAGCCTAGTGTGAGCAAACGTCTGGAAGGAAATAGGAAGGAGATGTCTGCACGCAGGCTAACCAGTGTCACGATAGCAGAGCGGGCGATGCAGCATGCGCGAAGCACTTCTGAATGAGAAAGCCTTTTAACACCTTTGATGATCGTATGGCACTTACTTTTTGCGTGAGTAAAAAAAAGCCAATTAAAAAAAGCGCTATCTCGACGTAAATTAAGAAACGAATTTCACGGTTAAAAAAAAACTCTGAAATGGTTTTCTCAAACAGACTCGTCTCACTAAATTTGTTAAAATTTGCTTTCCGCGAGAGCCGATAATCCTCTAGCCTCCCACGCAGTCGTGTTGAGGGGAGTCATATTACCCTCCTCCCCAAAAAACGACTGCGTGGAAGGCCAATAATCCTCCAACTAACTGCTATTTGATAATCAATTCTTCATTACTATATTTGAACAAAAAAAGAACGAAATACACCGCGTTTTTGTATCATCATGACCGTAATTAGTGGCTTAATTTTTTTGGTTTAAACTATTTTTTCGGGTAACGATTTTTTTTGGATCGTAAAATAATTCACAAAATCGTAAAAATTGACACCCGCAAAATTTTTATATCCTGTGAAATTCAACCCTGTGCGGTGCTCTCGCAGGAATTCGTGAGGTATATGTCTCGTTTAAAGTTACTCAGTGATCATAATAAATGCCTCCAAAACTTGCCTGGGATAATCGCCTTCATTGATTAATCGCCCCTTGTTCAACAGATAAACATAATCGAAGTATGGTATGATAGTTGACCGCCGACCGACACTTGTCGTTTAACACCGAGTATTAAAAGCTGAGCAAAATCCCGTTTCTTTCCCCTCCCAAATCTGATTGTCGGATCTACAAGGGTATGGGCTACGATAACACAAATAACACATATTTGTTACGTTTTTTCCCGCAATGTGGCACGCTCACACAATAGACTATTTTCATTATGACGTCACACACGCAAAGGTTTCTGGTAGTTGTAGTAAAGATCGCGTCCAGGGTCGCTCAATCGCGGGAAAATTCAAAATAATCCACAAAAACACATGCAATGCAATGGCGGCCGAGTTGGTCGATCACATCACGTCTATAATGTGCATAATTGAGAGGACCACGAGTGATATAAGCGACAAACCTGCTTTTACCCCACCAGGACACATCAAGAGACAACAATGTAAAAGTAAGGAAGATTTATTTTGCAAGATTTTCGATTTTTTTTATCGTATCGTACAAGAAGCGGATGGCTTCTTGTACTCTCGATTTTCAGGCCGGTAATTTTACAGGCATCCTTAGGATGAAGTCTTATGAAGGCATTTCTTTTAAAAGCTTGTTGCGGCGGTTATAGAAGAAATTGGAGAGGTTTTAGAGGAAAGAAATCTTTGTTCGAGAACAGACTGTATTGTCAGTGTCGTTTTTATTTCCAAGGACAACGATCGATTTTAAGTATTTCTTCCACTTCAACCGTTGCTAAATTACATATTTGACTGTGGATTGACTGCGTAAGAATTTTTTAACTGAGCGAATCCACATTTACAATAGCTTTCTTGAAATGTTTAAAAAACTAGCAGAAATTTGGTACAAAACAGTGTCAAGTTAAGCGGAATTGTACTCGAGACAATTTGCTTTCCCAGGACAGCAAGTGCTATTCTGAATACTTTTTTCATACCTGAAGGTTTGTTTTCCCTTTTTCTCTGTTTGTATTTTCATGGAATTTCTTGTTAAAATTAAAATAAGCGATCTGGTATTGCAGTTGCATTTATTACAGTTAATCTTGGCGAGAAAATTTGTGCGTATAAACTTTCAAGACTTTGTCTTTGTAGGTTTTGTTTATTAAGCTTATGTCTTATTTCGCAAAATGGTGAAAATAATTCAAAAAAATAGTTATAGAAACTATTCTAGACTGAGTTAGTGTTGTTTCTCAAGCCAGTGTGCTTTCCTTTGCATGGTACTGCACATTGGGTTGTTTGAACGCAAAAAATCGTTCGGCCGTCTTTTACTCTTAGTGCGAATAACATTTCTTGGTTTTTCAGTTGACGGAATATTTCAATCATCATTACATGTTTTGCGTTAACTAGACTTGTAGTAATGAATGGTATTTCTCTTCCATTTTAATGATTTAACTTAGAACTGCCGATTCACTCAAAGCGAAATATTTAATGCTTTGTTTTGTTTTTATTAAATCTCAGAGCGAGTCGCTCAAAGCATTTCAATGGGTTCCTCGTTTTGTTTTGCACTATGCTAGATATAAAATTTTTATTGCTTTGATCTCCATCTGGTTCTGTTATTTAAAAACTGTTCTAATCGTTCTATATCTCCTATTTCAGAAACTCCCTCCTCCCCTTTGATTCTTTTTCTCATGAGGGAAATTGTATTGGCAGCATTGTTAAGACACGTTTTTCTGCTACAAACTCCGTATCCAGAATTTGGGAAAAAAGTTTTCCATTGAAATGTTCGTTAACAGCACTTCGCAATTCCTCGTTTATCGAAAAAAAGACATAAAAAACTCCACGCTGAATTCCTTTAAATTTTTACAGCAATCGAGCACATAACTTTGTAAAACACGTAGCTTGCCTTGGCCGACATGGCGCTTCTGCTGATTTTTTGACACTTTCCCGCGATCGCGCGACACTGGGCGCGATCTTTACTACAACTACCAGAAACCTTAGCGCGTGTGACGTCATAATGAAAATGGTCTATTGGCCCTTGCTTCATCACACGGGTCTTTTGCGAGGAAATTCACACAGAAAATTAGGATGGATTAAGGATGATAGGATTCACACAGAAATTAAGGAACCAATCTCGTCTCCAGAGCCGCTGATCCTCGTGCCCATGCGCCGCCGACTAAGAAGGTCAGGCGGCTCTGGGGACGAGAATCCATTTCAGTGACCTCAGGCCTCGAAAAACAAGAAACGCTGACCAGAGGACTGGTCAAAACAATGAGCAAAATGTCCAACTAGCAGAAAGTGTTCAGTGCCACTTCACACTATCTTTCAAAAATTTCCATCAACTTCTGTACAACAATTTGAGCAATAATCTTAAATTCCATGACCCAAACAAATTTTCATAAATTCCATGACTGTTCCAGAAATGATGGGCAATTATCAAATTCCATGACTTTCCATGACCATTGACCATTTAATGACTGTGTGAACCCTACCGTTTTTTCCCAGTTCTATATCTACCACAAAACATTATTCTGTCCGTACAAAAATACCTTTATTATCAAGCAGGCGAAAACGTACGTCAAATATCTGCAGAATACATACCATACGTTTGAAAAACAAAATGAAAATATACAACTGAACTAGAGCCAAGTTATACGTTATTTACATCCAACCGACATCTTAATAAAACTACATTTCTGTGAAAAAAAAGAGAGGCACGACGAGCTTTCTCTTCTGTTCAAGTTATCGGATCGATCGATCCAAATAAGTAACCTTCCCCAAATTTCAGTGGAAGGGGACGGGTTAAATTTGTTATCGAACTATGCTTATCAGGCGGTGGTTGCACGATAACGGTACGAGCATTTCACTAGTCATTGTTTCTTTTCGGAAACCCAAAGACTGGAAAATCATCTCACATTCGGGTGCTACGTGGCCAGGAATTAGTAAGACTGGACTGCGAGGGCTATTTAGCAGATCACCGGCCTTTCTCAAGGAAAGTGCTGTGCTAAAACCAGCTCGGAGAAACACCGGAACACCGGAACACCGGAACACCGGACCCGTGTCGGATTACTGTAGACTCCAGGCCTAACAAGGCCTCATCTTGTTCCCAGGGCCCCGTTGTTCAGAGCAGCGATAAAGAGGGCTTTTTTGTTTTAAATTACTCTACTAGTGTTGTCAAACCACGATTTAGTGTTTTTGGCTAAGGATTTTTGGCTGCATATTTGATCCAATAGTGATAGTGTAAGGAGACATCGAAAGTGTACCACAAGTGGGTGTCCTGCAAACAACCATAAATTCACCCGGTACTTTTCACTGACTAGTCAGTTTAACTCATACCCGCCTCGTGTATTCACCTCCTTGTGTATCATAAAACAACAGCGAAATTGCAATTTTTCTAAAGAAAAATCCCTATAAATATACATAAAAATAATCACATCTATAATGCTCGCAATACTCAACGAACATATTCACTCAACCGACGATAAATACGAATGATTAGGTACGGGTTTACATGTAAGAATCAACTTGCTGTGCGTGCTTCGAATCAATAAACTGTATACGAGAAGCACAAAAAATGAAAAAAAAATAGAAAAAAATACACTATGACTACAAACTCAAATGTTAGTTGGTTTGCTCTATCTCAAGAATAATTATCTGAATGTCTAAAACTTATCTATATTTAAAACTCTTCGGAATGAACCTTTTTTCACCTTTTTTTTTTCAGTACAGGACTGTACATCTTAACGGAAACAAAGTATAAAAGCAGCTAAATTTCGATATAATAATTACACCTACTTCTTTCACAAACGAACTCTCGACGGTCTCAGCAACAGGCATAAATTCAAAACGTTTTTGCATCTGAAATAATGCCCCGTTGACATGAAAACTTTTTTGTTTTCCTTTGAAGATGGAGAGTTCCGTAAAGCGCATTTAGCATACAGTTTAAACGACTGAAAATGGTCGAAAACGTACGTTAAATATATGGTGGTACGGCATCGTTTTCGAAAACCTCAGTTTTGCTTACACATGTAAGCTACGCCTGATCGTCTGTATTGGTCGTGCCATTAACCATTTTTAGTGACTTCTTAGTCGTTTCCGATCATTATAAACATGAGACGGAAAGCCAAACTGTACAGAAATTCTCCGTTTTCAAATAAAAACGATCGAAAAAAGGGCTTCAATTACACAACGTACGAAGAGTCAAATGCGCTAAAACGTACTGTTAGGTGTCTTTGTGGTTAAAATAACGCTTGGAGTAAACTTCGACAAATAATGACATCTCTAAAAATTATTTCTATACCTTTGACTTTTTGTACAAAAAAGTAAATAAGATTCGCTTCTGGAAAAGGAGCCTGTGGATATTTCATTTTGGTCAGAGGTGTTGCCAGGTAACAAGACAACGTCATCTTATTGTCAGATTCTGACGAGACAAAGTCCTTAGATGGTCCATAGCGCGAACTCTCGTTCGGAAAACAACAATCGGCAACTGGTAGATACACGGGAAAATGTGTTCACGAAACGATAAGACTCTACACAATAGAATATATACTTTATACAAAGATCATAAGCTTCAGACAGCTCTGTCAGCTTCCTTCTGCTGTTCAGACGAATGTCCCTCCTGTTCGTAATATCTAAGCGAGCTCAGTGCATCCTTCACTGCATGGTAAATTATGTTCTTCACCTGAAAATAAAATACAGATGTTCAGTTGTAAGTGTAGAGCGGTTGGGCGGTGTTAAAAGGGACAGTATCCGGGCTCATGTATTGTTTTCTTAAGCTTTCTTTATCATCTTCAAAGGGGGAAAAAGATCACCAAAGTGATAAAAGCGAAGAAACTATCCGAACCACTTGTTCTGTTTTCATTTTTAGAATCTTTTTAACACATTTACATACATATTTGGCGGCATTTGCCAATACAACAAGGCAATAAGGGAAGCGAAATTTCGACATTTGGCGAAACGACAACATCGAGCACCTGATCAGTAACAAAAAGATAACCCACAAAAGTCATACGTAGTTCATATCACAACAGCTCATTGTTATAAACACCACCCCTGGATATGAGGATGCAAGCGCTTACACTGATTGGCTCTATCAGTTCATATCTATCGAATAGAAATGTCGCGCGTAAAAAGAGGACCAAAAAAAAAAACATCCTTGTTTTGCAGAAAAAATGTTTTCGATACTTGGTGAAATTCCTCATGATTACTTCACTCAATTTCGTGTTAAAGTCGAAGCCAACGAAGCACGGAGCGCCTCCTTTTCACGTGAGACTTGATTTCATGAAACAATTGTTAACATATGAAAGTTCTTTCCCCACCCTTGGGTAACGAGGATACCTGCCATCTGTTTTTTCGAGAGGGGGGAGGGAGGGGCTTGTTAACAATACGGTACAGGTTTGCTTTTGAGCACATTTAAAAAATATTTACAATGATAATAAAAACAAGCGGAAAATCACTGTATTTACCTGAAGTTTGTCCTCATGGTTTGTGTGTTTGTCTGACAAATGACGAAACTCCTGAGTCATTCGAAAGCAGTGATCGATACGCTGAGAAATAACAGGAAAGAACGAGTACAAAATATGGGCCATCTCGTTCAATACGGGATCCAGCACTTAAACATAAGGGGCTGAGCCATGTACGGTAAGGGATTTTTTTTTACTCGAGCAGCCTTCATGGTTTCACACAGCAAACCTCAACAAACACGAAATTTCCAGTTCAGTGGTAATTGTTTCCGTAAACTTTTGTCTGGGGCTGTCTTTGTAAACTGCCGAAGAGAAGTCCCATGTTCAAACGATACTGTAAACGTCTTCGGCAAACTGAAACTGACTTAACCTTTTCGTTCGGTCGAAGCCATTTTGTGATTTGACGTGAAACAAGTACAGTGACACGTTCGATTGATGGAGTCAACATTTGTTTTACAAACATCTTCGAGAGGGCAATGAGAAGGCTACAACAACAACAACGGCAATAACAACTACACCAACAAACTCTCTCTGTTACATATTTGTAGGAATCCTACCTCTGGAGACACAAAGTCCTCAGCCACCTTGACACAGCTGTACAGATTCCGCACCTGATAACAAAAAAGCCACAATCCAGATGTGAATTAACGAAATGTCTTCTGGGCTAATTGACCTCAAACAATAACAGAAGAGCAAACAAACAAACAAACTATCACTTTGTTGTAATACGAGATGATGTATCTTTTCTTTCTCGATCGTTAATGAACTCGCATTGTTATAGCGTAAATACTTTTTACTCGTCAATGTGGAATGATTCTTTATGAACTTCATGTGTGAAAACTTGGAGAGTAATTATTCAACATATTCAAATAGGTCACGTTTATTTCTTGTGGGTTTGTTCACTAGTACCTGAAGCTGAAAGGACGTGAAATAAATACGCGCAAAAGTATAATTGCCTCGTCGAATAGTTCTATCTCTTCGATACAAGATTTTTTCCACACCGTTACGTTAAAGGAACACGTGTGGATATTGGCGCTTAATTATCTATTGATAAGGCAAATTTAAATTGGCAAACTCCGAAAGTTGGCAAAGTGGTCTCTTCAAGAGACCAAACGAAAAAAACTTAAGTTGAGTGCAGATAAAATAAATCACACACAAATGAACTGCAGATGAAACGTGAAAAGTGGACACCTTACTGACATTCACAAACCAATGCCAACTGGAATGCAGCAAAAGCAATAGCCAAATAAACGTTGAAAATACAATACTTGAAATTGTTATGGGCCAGAGTCGTTGGGACACCCTCTCCTCCTACCCCTATTCAATGTTGCATAGTGTTGTGAGTGCTTGTTTTTTATCCATTTGGTTGAAACTTGTTTGCAAGATTGCCCAGTGGGAGAGGGAGGGAGATACTATTGTACCGACGTTGTTGCAACAAAGTGACACTGGTGGTAGCTCGATCTGTTGCCGATAGTTTGCCAACATGTTTGCGTACTGTTCTTGCGGCGATCACACAAAGTTGTATTTGCCGACAGGTTAGTAAACTTCAGTTTACAGTGTAAAGGAGCCTTAAGGCTCACAAATGATACGGTACCTGATGAGGGGCCCCAGCTGGGATGAAAACGGCGTCACCTAGACACTGGCAGATGGCCCAGCCCTCTACTCCATAGTCCTTCTTTAGTCTCTGTCTGATGTCATGATCCAGATAAAAGCACTACAGACAAACAGACAAAGCAAATTGATGTAAAACCGTTGTAATTTTACTGGTCTGATCTACGGATCGCTGGAGGCGAATAGAGTGGGAACGTAAGGGCAGATCCAGGATGCTGTGATGCTGTGAAGGCGGGAAGAAGGGTTGCAAGTCGGCAAACGTCCCTGGCGGATGGAGATCATAGAATAAGGCGTTTCCCGTATTTTAACCTTATGAGTTGGTGGGGGGGGGGGGGGGGAGGGAGGGGGTTCCCCTTCACCTTCTTCCTGCTGGATCTGCCCTTGTAACGTTCCCTATACCTCTTTTAACTCCCTATAATACAAGTGATTGTCACAAACACCACAACACCGCTTATTTATCCCAGGACTTCACAGGTTGCTGTGGTATATAAAACACGGTCAAGTTTCATAAGTAACCAAAGTCGCCGCTTTCGTGTCTTGGCAGCCTTTAACTGCATCACCTTTAGAGCTTTACTACTCTGAGAACTGAGGTCGCTATTGTCTTTATGTAAGGAAAAATAAGTTGAGGACAGAGCCTTAGTTTTCTTCTCCGCTGAACTTGTTCTTACCTGATCGTGTATCGGGTCGTGATGCGAAGAATGCTTCATCTTGCGTTCCTTGATTATCTGAAATCAGTTGGAGAATGATGCTAATCGCTGCTAATTTTTAACAACCGACAATACATACATGCATACATACATATTTATTGAACACATCCCCGTTTGAGGCTTTTTAAAGATCAATTCATTAAAAAAATACATGTACAATACTAAAACCTAATCCAGTAACATAAATTATACAAACGACAATCGTTCTCGAATAAGAATTAAGAATCCTGTTAGAATTACAATAATTTGAGGCAATCTACAACACTTTACACTTGCGCGCTGCACACAGTAAAGAATGGCAACCGACCTCTCGAAGACATTCTCTGATTTTGTCAGCATCTTCGGCTGCATAAATGTGCCACAAAGCTCCCTGCAAATAAACAGAAACTTGATGTTAAAGACATTAAAAAGAATACCGCACCCACTGAGTCTGCGCAAAGGACACAAGCCACGCAGTTTGCATTCTCGTCCCCAGAGCTACGCGGCTTTTTTAAAATTACGTCTCTTGTAGCTCTGGTAACGGCCAAAAATTTATTGTTTTTGATTGGCCGATTCAAACTGTATGCGCAAAAACGTAAAAATTTTTTGGCTTCTACGCATAACGTTTTATTTCCGATTGAATTAATCAGGGCATTAATTAATATATTGACTTGATCAATTTCCACGCAAAGAATGTGGCTTAGGGCAGATTAAGCGACCAAATTTTGAATTCAAAGTGTTGATATTGTCGCTAAATGCCAGCGATTCTTTCCTCGCTACAGCATTTTCTACAAAACTACAGCTTGTCCATAAATAAATTTACATGTAACTGTCTCATCAACTTTTGTAATGGGCCATTCCATTTAATGTCCGTACCCCCCTATTGAGGGTTAATTATAAATTTTACCCCTTAGGAAAAAAAAGATTAAAGTGCCGACGCATTCCCCCCTTCAGAAAAAGGCAGATGTTTTCGAGAGATCAAAGGTACCGACATAGCTACCCCCTCAGAAATGACTTTAAAAACCCCCTCCCTCTCCCTAGGATTTCCCTGATCCTCAATAGGGGGGGGTGCGGACATTAAATGGAATGGCCCAATGACCTCTTGATGTCGATGTTTAGAAACTTGGGCGCCAAATGCTTTTGGAAATTTTCGATGGGGTAAAACGTAATACAGTATAGCGTTTAGGGGTGGCGAAACGAAAAGTACACAGTTGACATTCTCATACAACAGAAACCAGACGAATGTAATAAAATAAGTGTACAATTCAATATAACGCAAATGCAATAATATTATACCTTTAATCAGGCAAGATACAAATCCAAAACCCGTGAGCAAAATGTAGGGACAACCGTTCTTCTGAACAACTACGGCACGAAAGGCAGCTTCTTTTTGTTCCTTTTAAAGCTCCAGGTTTTCCGCTAATTGCAGGAGATTAAGAGGGTCCCGAACAGCTTTTAGTCGATCCATAAAGCACCACAACTCGATCGATAGGAATTCAAATTTCTTAGTTGTTGTCAGAATTGTCATGCCCAGAGCTCCACGGACGAGAACGGAGCAGGCGCAATAGCACCTTTAACGAATTAGACATGCGCTACCGGATGTCGTGAATTTCACGACATCCGGTAATGGCTGATACCAGAGCCCTACGATCCCACCGCTGACAGAACAGATCGTAGGCTCTGGGAACGAGAATGCGCAGTTTGTGGCATATTTTGGTGTAGCCTGCGTAGCCGGCGGGATCGTTCGCGCGCGCAAAGTTTTGGCTTGGTAGAGGAGAAGAAGCCACGCAGAGAATGGGGAGCAGACGCTTTGAAATCCCGCCTGCCGGAAGACTAGCGTTTTTTGAATGGTTTGGTCACTGTGCGGACGGAAAATTTTGATTGGCTGAGAACAGAAACACGTCAATCAAATGCTACTTGAGAGCTCAGACGCCTCCCATGGGAAACGAAAACCATAACATTTGTGTAAACTTCGCTGTTGCTGTAAAATGTCGACCATCGAGGATGGCATATCGAAAGCTCTGTCTTATCTGAACATTCAAAGAGAAGGCAGAATTTTGTTAAAGAAAGAGCAGGAAACGGCTACAAAGGAGCTGCTATCCGGCAATGATGTATTGGCTGTTCTGCCGACTGGTTTCGGTAAAAGTTTAATTTACACGATCTTCACTTTGGCGAGAGAAGAAATTATGTCCACGAATACTTGTGCTATCATTGTTTCGCCGCTAAAAAGTATTATAGACGACCAAATAGCCGAGATGGAGTCGTTCAATTGCAAGTCTACACGGCAACTTGGATTAACGATCGCAACTTTTACTTGCGTGCTTTGATATCACAACAAATCGTCCACGTTCAAATTAAGTTCAACTAGAGGCTTGTTCAGTTGAGGTGTGATCATTTCCTCGTTCTTATCCTCGCTCGGAAGTTCATTCTCCGAATTTTCAAGAATCTCAGAGATTTTTTGGCTTCAAAAGATCTTCTCTGGCCTTTCAGTTTCGGTCGAGGACTCCGATCTGGCGACGAAACTGAGGATGGCAGGAGTCGTTTGAATCTCGCGGATGTCGAATCCTCACTTGCCGAATCCTGACATGGTGTATCTCGAGAAAGTGCCCTCTGTAAACTACCTTTAATAAAAGTATACAACTGAAAGGCGTTTCTTTTTCTCTCCCGCAAGGTCTGCAGACTCGATCAGACAGGGCAGAAGAATTAGCAACGTGCAGGCCCATCCTCGAGCACAGTTCCGCCAAAGTTTTGTTACACTCGCTTCCTTCTCGCTTAAATTGAAACAAGTTTTCCGTTGAAATATACGTTGTCTTTTTGAAATCCCCGAATTTCACTTTCAGATTACATGCACATAATCTACAACAATCATTTGCAGCTTTGCTTGACGGCCGTCCTCGTTTTGCTCGCTTTTTCGGCGTATCTACGCGCGCCATGCACGCGCCGAAACAATTCAGTATTTACACACCAGCCTGCATGCTGCTGCGCCGCCTTCATTTATTCCCTGGCAAACAGGTAATTGATACATGTGGTTTTCGCATTACACCCTTACTCTGATTGGCTGGTTATAATTAGTCTTAACGAAGTGCTAAAAGTGGGCGGCATTTAAAAAAGCCAAGTTATCCGGCAGGCGGAATTTTCTCGCGCCTTCGGCGCTCGCTTCTCGCGGCAAAGCCGCGAGAAAGGCGGCTTCGCCGCCAAAACTACGCGCGCAAATACAATTCCGCCAGCTACGCAGGCTAATTTTGGTGTGGTACGTTACATGATGTAAAATCCATGGTAAACGTCTCTGACGAAATACGCGAGGTCGGGTGAATTTGCGTAGGAGCCAGTTAATCAGTTTTACAACGTAAAAGTTTGCACAAGTGCTGTTCAATAGTTCAGATTATAGTAAAGTTAACCTATCCTGCTAAATCACCAGCGTGTAACTTTCGCAGTGTCTACACAGACGCGTTACTTGGGAGCACTCATGTAGGTCCTTGGTGTGATTTTTTTCAGCCTTACAAAAAACAGAGTATTCCTTACAATTCTGGCTGTTTCTTGGCGGACGCGTTGTCTCTGTGATTCATCACAAGCCTCATCCACTGCCTTTATGGCGTCTGAAAAACAAGGAAAACCAGACATTGAAACATCGTGAAAGAAGTGTGTTGGGTGTATCCTCCTGGCTAAGAACGCTATGCGGAGGTCTTGTGTTCAGAACCTAGGCTAAGCTTTGTAAATAGTCAGTTAAATTAAATTTCATGCTCTCTTTGCAATTTTGGGATTGTTTATTTCAGTAAACTATCTGCAAACTAGCAGGATTGCGGAGCACATATCCACTGAAAAACCACTGTTTTTCCTTTCCAAAGGACCAAACATAGAGTTGCAAGCAATGGTGTTGTTTAAGCTCCAAATCAACAGGTAAATTTTTGTCAGTGGTTCCCCTATGTTTCTTATGGTTTTCAAGGGGAGAAGTTGCCTTAACGACAAAACAATTCGAAGTCGGTTAAAAAAATCAACAGGTAAATTTTTGTCAGTGGTTCCCCTATGTTTCTTATGGTTTTTAAGGGGAGAAGTTGCCTTAACGACAAAACAATTCGAAGTCGGTTAAAAAAACTCGGCTGCGCCTCGTTTTTTCAACCCACTCCTCGGTGTTTGGATATCCTGATGAAACACTCTTTCTCGTGTTTGATATATTACGTAATAATGAAAGGCGAAATTAGATGCCGATGACTACCACAGAGCCACAATAGCAAACAAACAGACACAAATAAGGGGTGGATTCATTTGCAGCATACGTGTATAGCAAAAAATGCGACAACTTGTTTATTTGCATCACATTTAGGTTACGCGTATGGGGTAGGCGATAAATCAATGGCACGTTCCAGCGTGCGCTCGTACCTCATTGGCTATTTTGGCGCTGTCAACTCTGATTACTTACCCAAAGGAGGAAAATGCCTGCTCAAATAATTGCGAAAAAATTGCATTTTCCCGTGCGGCTAAAATGCAAATATATCTTCACTGAATGCGATAAATCGATACGCCATCGAGTAATCGCATATCCTATACGCGTATCCCGATTGCAATGCAAATAAACAGTCTGTCGAATTTCCCACCCTTCCAGCATTTTAATTATCACAGTGTTGGAGATAACCTAATACGTTTGCTGGCACCACAGGTGAATCAGAAGTATCAATTGAACCTATCAGTTGAATATTTCCCCTTGGCAAAATAGCAAAAAAGTTCATCGTCATCTTTACTTTGTACCATTATTCCATCTTCCCCTCTACCTGTTCCTGCCACATTCTTATTGCTACTTCCACCACCACTAACTATTATATTATAATAGGGTATCACGCTCCACAGCATTGAAAGCCAAGTAAACCACCCAAGAAACAGACCTTTTGACGCTTTCCTTACTTTTCACCCTGACGTTGAACGTAATTGTTTTCAAGCTGAAAACAATAGGCGTTTCGCACAGGTAGTTTCCTGGGGGTTATCGACACGTTTATTTACAACAGGGTACGCGTTAAAAATGCGACAAGTATACGCGTATGTTGCAAATGAATCCAGCCAAAAATACTAAATAAATAAATAAATTTAACTATAATAATCTACGATAGTACATTTCTTAAAAACATGATAAAAAGGGGAAAAAAAGACGACGTTTTGACGTTGGCTTAACGTCATTATCAAGTCAAGGTAAAAATATGCTGAAGTATATAAATACTAAATAAAACAACAGCTCATCAAAAATAACTGTAACACGTAGTTACATGTGTAACTTTAACTTTTTATCATGCTTTCTTAAAAATGTATCATCACAGATTTTTAAGTTTATAGTTAAATGTTTTAATAACTCGCTTCTCATTCGTTAAATAAATAAATAAACAAATAAATAATTAAATAAATGGGAACATTATCTACCGTCTCTTTCCTTCTCGCCAGCTCCCTGATCTCTAGGAACTCCCACGTACACCTGAAACATAACATGACAACCGTGTCTTGCGCCTTATTCGAACATGATCACTTAGTATCTGTCAGTGTAAGAACAAACGACAAACTGAAAGAACGGAAAGGCAGATGAAAACAAGACAGAAACACGCACCATGACGTTGACCGCATCTGACATATCAAGGTGAAGATTTGTTGTGCCTTCTTTAGGACATGCCGCGGAACCTGAAAGCAAGGAAGTGAGAAATCACTTTTAACACCCTGTCAGACTTGAATGGCATTGAAAGGATGCCTGTGGACCAATCCCAGGGTACCCTAAGTGGTCCCAAAGGTTTTTATTTATTCTTCTCAAACGAAATTGAACCGCGACGCGGCGACAACGAGCTTTTACGGCTCAGTTTGGTTTGACAAAGAGAAAGAAAAATGTCTGGGACCAGGGTGATGTCAGGGGTGCTTCTCCTACCGAAAGTCGAAATAAGCCACAGTGGGGCCTCGATTTAATGAACCTCTATATAACGAAGTCCTCGGTATAACGAAAGGTATTTTCCAGCCCAGTAAGAGCGTAATGTATTAAAAAGAACCTCGTTATAACCAACCCTCGAAAAAAAAACAAACCAATTTGCCCGGTCCCTTGGCACTTCGTTAAATCGAGGTTCCACTTCCAGTGTGGTCAAACGTCTGAGGCAGTTTTTTTTTCGTTTTAATTCGTAAGATTTATTCATGATGCAGTCTAAACATGAGCAAGGATATAGAAAATAGTCGGTGAGTTAAAATATATTTTCATTTCTCTCAAATAAACGAGTTTCTTTGCTATTTCAATGCTCCGTTCGTGAACAAAATTACTTTTACAAATTGCGGCGAAGTCCGTCTCCCGTTTTCAAAAGCTTAAAACTTTTTTTTAGTAAAGTTCGAAACAGTTTAGAAAATCTACAGATACTGATAAAGCATCAGACTTTAAACAGTGAAAATAATTCCCTTATCTTTGAAGAACTGTTCTCACTTTTCTCGTTTGACCGCCGTGAGACGACACTAAAAATGGCTGCATAGGAGACCAGGTTCTTAACCTACATCACAGATCTAATAAACATGTGAAAGCTTTTATTGTTATCAGAGCATGATGGAACAAAATAACTGAAGGATACGTTTCTATCCAAACATTAAAGGCCTTAAAACGTGGCAGTAAAAGCCTACCATAGGCGTTGTACATCTTTGGTCCCAGATCCGGTTTGACAAAGAAATCTGGCAACCTTGGAAAAACAAAACAGCTTCACATCGTTACTTCTTCCTTGAAGTATTTCCACTTTTTTCTGATCTCCAAACCTGAAGCATTCTTTGTGTATCATAATATAAATAATTCTAATGGATAAAATGGTATAGAGAAAAAGACTAACTCCTATGAAGGCAGACTTTTGCTTATTTTCGCGGCTGATCACAAACAGCATCGAACAGTATCGGATATATCGACACTACTTGTGAATATCGATTATTTACCACGCATAATTAGTGTCCATTACTAAAGTATCACTGAGAGGAACCCTTCTCTAACGCAAAGCAGCTGTCTCCTCGGTTTTCATGACAAGCTGAAGGCAAACAAATGTACACAAACTTAAATGGACGAAGAAGGCGATCCATGGATGCACGTCAAAGACAACAAACTTTACCTTGAGACTAAATTTCTAGAGCCGTCTCGTCTTGTGTACTCTGGTAACGGGACATTGTTCATCAAATCTTCAAACCTGTGACAGAAATACAGATGTTATAGGACTTATTCTAGGGAACAAAATAAAACAAACAAACATACAAACAGACTACATATCTTACCGGGTTGGCAACTTTTCACTGAAGTCGTCTTTGGGAGGCCAGTCCTGTAAAGGAAGATGTTATGATTAAACACAGAATTTTGAATTGCTGAATAAAATAAGAAGTAACTGAAAAGTGGGTGGGCTTATACCCAGGAGGGTAGATATTTTTTATCACCAGCCCTTGTAGGCAGGAATTTACCGTAAAGAACATACTTACCTTAAGTTTTAACAGCATTGGTTCCCCATTGTTATCCACAGGACGATCTATTGAGAACCGATTGAATTTGGTTAACTAAAAGAACTGACGACGATCACAACAACGACACAGTCAGCAAAAACAAAACAAAAACTACGGCAACAACGAGATGTAAGTATAAGAAGGATACGGTTGGTAAATTATTGAGAAACAAACCTTTTATGCTCTCGAATCCTTCCCAGAAGTCGCCCACTTTGAATCTTTCTATTACCACACCATTTCTGCAGTTAACCACATCCGCAATTTCATCACCTGAAAATTGAATGAATGAATGAATGAATGAATGAATGAATGAATGAATGAATGAATGAATGAATGAATGAATGAATGAATGAATGAATGAATGAATGAATGAATGAATGAATGAATGAATGAATGAATGAATGAATGAATGAATGAATGAATGAATGAATGAATGAATGAATGAATGAATGAATGAATGAATGAATGAATGAATGAATGAATGAATGAATGAATGAATGAATGAATGAATGAATGAATGAATGAATGAATGAATGAATGAATGAATGAATGAATGAATGAATGAATGAATGAATGAATGAATGAATGAATGAATGAATGAATGAATGAATGAATGAATGAATGAATGAATGAATGAATGAATGAATGAATGAATGAATGAATGAATGAATGAATGAATGAATGAATGAATGAATGAATGAATGAATGAATGAATGAATGAATGAATGAATGAATGAATGAATGAATGAATGAATGAATGAATGAATGAATGAATGAATGAATGAATGAATGAATGAATGAATGAATGAATGAATGAATGAATGAATGAATGAATGAAATAAAACCGCCTCTTAATCATTCTCCTCACCAAATAAAACCGCCTCTAAAAGCTTCTACTCACAGTGCGAAACTCATTAAGAATGGCTCCAACCATTGAGTTTGTTGTTCATTTTTTCCGCAATTATACTATTTCACAAGCCATTACACTGTTGAAGCATAAGGTCATATCGCAATTTGAAAGCAAACAGGAATCCTTTGCGCAGCGATTCTTGTGTGGCTTCAGCTTGAAACCAACTTTGCCATCACGTGCATTGTCATCGGGTGTATAACTGGATTTATCACTTTGCCACATGACGTAAAAAGTGAAGTAAGATGTGAAGTAATGCGCAAAAGATGGGTTCAAAGGGTTGCAAGTTTATTTTTTGTTTACTTATTTTTTTGTTTTGTCACCTACGACTTGATTTCCCCAAAACAACCACTCCTTACCATGCATAAGGGTGCGTAAACAAGCGTGGATGCTTCCGGTCTTTAAAAACTAATATTATTAAGTTAAAGTGAAAGAAAATGAAAACTTACCAAACTCCTGGCCAAACGATTTTGGTGTCCAGATATCCAGGTTCAGATATTTGTCCACATGGCTGACCAGAACAGGCTAAGGAACAAAAAAGAAAATGGATAACGAATTCTGACTGACAACATTTGGACAAAATGACGAACAGAGAGCTTGACAAATCAGTAAAACTCCTCAGTCACTGATAACATTCCTACCTTATTGTCGCGATATAGAAAGTAGCACGAAAATTTAAGCCATCTTTTTGGCCAACTTTTCAAACTTCAACTTTGAGCCCTTATTTTCTTTGAGATTGCGGAAGAAAATAAATTTTCCGAAATACGGGTCTGTTAGTGACGCGAAATTAATCAAAAAAGAGGAAAATGATTTTTCCGGCTATTGCGAGTTCTTCCATATAAAACTTCTCTTAAAAAAACTTTAAATGCCCTTCAAAAATTTTAACAGAAAAAATCAGCGATAGAAAACAAAATCTTAAAATGCCCTTTCTAAGTAAAATAGGTGCTATGCTTAACCCATTGATGACCGAGCTTTTGCAGGAAGACTGCCATTTAAAGCCACGAACACCGTATTTAGCCCCCATCTGTAGTCACTAGGTTACCTCGCCTTTTTTCCATCGCTTTTCAAATACTCTTATGTTTCCTGGTGCCCTGGGTTCGTGTAGTCTCAGCAGGCGGCCGTCACACAGCCAGGAATGAGGTACGTCGGTACAGGCGTCCGTAGCTGATGCCCCAGGGACTGGAGGTGTAGCTGGTCGCACATCATCAGAACTCTCAGCACTAGTGGATTCACTGGGTGTGGCAACTGGGAGAGGGACTGGATCGTGGAGCATAGTAAGGAGAGGAGAAAAACAGGTGAATATAGTGTGAATATAGTTGGCATTCGAACCGTTCCAGAGGTCTTAAAGGGGCTACGTCACGACGATTTTGCTATTTTAGGTCAATTCTGTGCTAAAGTCATTACTAAGTGCCTTTTTCCATACACAAAATGCTCCTGTAAAACTATGAGGAGGATAAAAATAAATTTTATCAGGGAGAGCTAACCATAATAACTCTTTTGGTGATTTTTGAAGACATAGCATCAAAACTTGAAAAACTTGGCCCAATTTTTTCAAGTTTCAATCCATTTCCATCCTTGCCATCGGTAGCAACAGACGACAGGAAACAGTTTCAGCGCTGTAAGACAGTCTTTAATAACAAAGCTAGACCATTATTTTTGGAATTCAATTGATTTTAAGACACTTTTTAGCTTCTCAAAAAGATACGAAAATAGCGTGACATGACCCCTTTAAGCAAGTGCTGATAGGGTGATTTAAAATCACACATTTATTTACCTGCTTAAGTCTACTTATTCAGGAGAACCTTTTAATAACGAAACAAGTGTGTATTACGACTTATAAATTTTAATATCTTTGGAAGCAAAACTGATCAACTGAAAAACCTTTGTTACTTTTCTGTCCGGACACCATTTTTGACTTATGTTAAATTCGTTTGGACACGACTTTTGATGGCTGGGCGCACGTAATCAACGCTTAGAAGAAAAACACAACATTTATTTCCGTGGTCAACAAAATTACCATTTTTGATCTCCTCGTCTTTCTGTATTCCCAGTGGGTCTGGTTTCGATTTTTCCGCTGGTTTTTTGCTCCCACGGTGCATACTATCGTTGTTAGGCACTGGCAGGCCCTCTTTTTCTTCACATGCCAACACTAACAGATCAAGTCCACTGGAAAACGAAAAGTTGAAAGCTCCAGTCTTGGATTTCACATCACTGTTGGCCGGTGACTCATTCGGGGATGGCTCTGTTGATGAGTTATAATCCATGAGAAGACTCAGGCCAGCCGAGATCCCTTTATCACGCGGGGGCTTCGCTTCAACCAAGCCAAACCCGGCCTTTTTGGTGAAGAGGTTCCGTTCTCTTCAGTCAGCCACTCCTGCTCGTGATTAGACGGCGAGTCCACACCCAAGCTTTCATCACATATTAAGTTGACATCGTCCGAACCTTCAAAACTGGATTCACTGTCCATAGCGTTGGGATTCTGGTTTGTTGAGTTGGACGCCGCTTCCGTTTTGACACTAGCCTCACTTGCTTCTTCTTTGCCAGCACAGCTGTCGTTCGATTCATTTTGATGTTCCTCTTTATTATCCGTGTTCATCTCCTCCTTGGAAAGTTCAGTTATTTTAGCACCAGATTCGTTGTCTTGGCTGCTGACAAATGACTTGCAAGGACACGTTTTACCAATATCCCAGACTTCCCTCGCCCTGTGTAATTCATCCCCTAGATCGCACAGAACTGCAAGAAAAACGTTAGAGAAGGTCAAACTTGGTGTTGAGTAAAATAAAAGGTAAACATTTCTTTAACGCCTTTACAACCCTGTGTTTACATAAGTTGCTCATCACTTAATTAATTTCTCAAAAGCACCAGAACATTTTGACGTGCGTTCAAGGTGCTTTAAAAGCTTGTTATACCTTTCAGTCTGTGAATGAAATTCCTAAAATGTGACCACTCAAATGAAATCTATTGAGCCACAGTCTCTTGTGGTACCGTTTACTGGGCTGTGCAAGGTGGTTATAACTTTTGAGTCTGTGGATGAAATCTATTTTGCGGCCACTCAAGTGAAATCTACTGAGCAGTACTTTCCTGTGGTGTTGTTTACCATGCTGTACAAGGTGGTTCTATGGATGGAATCCTAAAGTATGACCATTCAAATGAAAGCTATTAAGCAGTACATTCCTACTTTTTCCCTCTTTCTCGTTGGGGAGTTAGTGAGTAACTGTCTCACTATCTAGGCTGATGACGTTGGGATAACACCCAGATAAAACGCCGACATTGTTAAGTCGATAAATTTTGTACTCACCTGTCTTGGGTATAATCTGGGCGACGGATAGATACTTTGGCTGATGACAAATACCTGGACCGCACATACACCATTTGAACTCAAACACTCGCTTTCCAGCAGGCACTGTGGTCACAAAATAACGAACATAAATAAATGCAACTCTGAGAGACATAAAACGTTTGCACCCAGTCTAGTTTGTGCGCTGCTAAATCAAATGGCCAACAACAACACGTCAAATCAGCATTAAGAGGCAAATGGGTGGGTTTCTGAAGCATTTGTTTTTCAAACCCGACATTTTTAAGGTTTGTTGAGTAGTATTTCGCTGTAGTGCTGTTTGTTATGCTGTTTATGATGTGGTGCTGTTTACAGACTACAAAACAGTCGCTTTTTGTCCTGAGGGTGGCAGAGGGTCGTTTGAGTTGCCAAAAACGCTGAAACTCACGTGGTCCGAAGCACTAAAAGCAAGGGGTGCGTGCGCAAGCCCCGCACTCCCATAGGACTCTTCCCAGTCCTCTCCGTATTCACACTCTCTCCACGTTTTTGGTTCTAGGCCAGCGCGGGTTTCTAAGTAGGAACAACTCACGCAAAAATACCAACTGTTTTGTAGTCTACGCTGTTTAGTACACAAGGTTATTCTAACAGTAACCACTCAAATAAAAGCTTCTGATTACAGAACAAACAAACAAACAAACAAACAAACAAAAAGCTTTGGAGAACGTTCAGACTAGCGCAACACGCCAAAAATCTAACTCAAAAGAGCAGTTTTCAATTGAAAAGTCGTAAAACCAAAACCAAACCAATTACCCAAGCCGATGACAACAAACACAAATTACCCAATGAACCAATCAGAACTCGAAGCAAAGAAATGTAACCGGCGTCAAGCGCGGGAAAACGCGTGCGAACGAGTCACGATTGTTACTTCTGATTGGTCGAGGACGTGGCGCGAGACTTTTGACCCAATCACAGAGCAAAATAAAGCAAAACCAAATCAAACGCAATCTACCCTCGACACAACTGAAAACCACTCAAAAATGTCAAATGTAATGTTAATACTAGTTTCGTTTAAGACTACAACAAGTCATACCAGGTTGCTCCTCTCGCTCCTTGACACGCAGATTATAGCAATCCAAACACACTCCAAACCCACACCTATGGCACACCCAGTGCACGTTGAAGATGGTGGTCGCACAGACATCGCACATCTCTCTTACACCTTGAACAGCGCGCTTGTAGGCCACAGATACTGCAGAGAAAAAACCAAGAAGTCAGAATGCGTTACCACTTCCTGTCTAGGGTTTATAATCCAGAAGCTTGTTGACATTAATATTTGTCCCTGTGTGACATGAATGAAACTACTAGAGAACTTTGTTAGGGTCACTTAACATGGTCCAACGTTTGTCCACCACATTTTTGGACTGTTTGTTCTATGTAACATTCATAAGTAGTTAAAACCCACGTTGTGAGCTTCTTGCTACCACGCTGCCAACGGATGACTCTCCTTGAAGAGAAAGGAGTCTTTGTTCAGAATGCATTGCAGTCATCTTAAACATGGATCTTGAGGTCACCCCAAGTATCCCCTTCTCAGGCAGAAACACACATGCACAGAGACCACATAAAACAACTCTTTGCCCTAAGTTTTCTCACCCTTTTCTCCAGCTTGCGTGATAGCTTTCTTTTCTTCTTGCATCACAGAGCAGAACTGATCTCCGACATTGAACAAGACGTAGAGGGAGGTGTTTTTGGAGGTGTTTTTGTCCATCCGCTCAGCTGTAAAATAAAATTGTGTTAAACTGCAGTCTCTGTTTATTGATTGAAAGCACAGAGACCTGGGAACTATAATGTGGAGATGAATAAATAAAACTACTTAACTGAGCTACTACAATTAAATGAGAGAAATAAGCCACTGAGTATAACAACGAAGCAGCTTCATGTATTTTCACTTTCGAATCTGGAACTGACAAAATCTCGTGTAACAGAGTGACTTATGTGACTAATTAACCCAAGATAAAGATAAGCTCACGATGAGTAATCGCGTGGAGTTTTGAGAATATGGCCGATTTCCTGGAAAACCGAGACAGGAGACTAATTTTTGTCGGAAACAAATTAGTGGGAGGAGGGGAGGGGGGTGGGGAGTTACTTTTCCTAAATCATAACTTTAAAGCCCTTCCAACCAAAGTACCCAAACTGGAGGATAGCACATTTGTTAATGCTTTCTCGCGGCAGTCCTCAAAATAGCCCACGTGTATCCGTACCCTTCCCCCGAGGAGAAAACATTTTCTCCTTGGGGGGACGATTAAATTGGTCAGCAGTGCTACAAGTGGGCTTTTCAAAATGGCGGCCATTTCGAATGGGTTTTCCCATCAGAGAAAGAGGGAAAAAGGTCGAGCTCGGAGTTTTGTGGTTAACATTTTTCTTTAGGCAGCTGGATTTACAGTCGAAGCTCTCCTTTCCACCACTCTGGTAAGCGACCAGTTCTAGTTACGACCAGCGTTGTGAAACCCCTTTTGAACTGCCACTTGACCCTTTAAGCCAGAACATCATTATACAATATATAGCTTACTGGTCTCCATACATTTTGCTGAGTACTATTTGGGAGTTCACGTAAGGAATATGCCATTGCGTTACTCAGCGCTGTCCTTTCTCACACACTGTTGTTGATTTGCTGGCAAATTAGACTGCAATACTGTCGTTTTTTTCTTAGGACTCTCCATAGAAGCGCCGAGAGAAGAAAAGCGCTAACACGCGAGGCGCGGAGCGCACACGAGCCTCACACGCCCGTCTCTCCCCAATCTCTCGCATTCGTCTATTTCACGCTCGCTCCAGATCTTTCGCTCAAAGACCGCGCGTTTCCACGGACCAACGCAAAAATACGACTTTTTCTGCAATCTGTTGGCAAATTAAGTCAAACAATGAAAGCTATAGCATGAATAAGGCCGGGCTGTAGATGTACAAACCTTTGTCCTGTTCTACCCAGGGTAAGAAATCTTCAGCAGCTGCATGTTCAGGCAACTGGAAACCTGCAGCTAACACTCGGCCATTTTTCCTCTTTTTTAACCTTAAACCAAAGATAACGGAGATTTGTTAGTTCGAAATCTCCTGCAGTTTTTAAATGTGTTGATATGCCATCATTCGAAACTAATTCTACCAAAAGACGAGCTGCGTTCAATTCTAAGCAACTGAATAGCTGAAACGCCTCCGTTAGAAAATTAAACCTTTATAAATGTTATCACCTGACTATCTTCGGTTATATGTAATTTTCCTGCACGTACAGCGAAGACACAACATAGGTTTGATTTAATGAGGGTGACACCCGATAGCAGTAAAATACACGGGTTTACTTGTGAATCTCAGCTACAAAAATTAGTATCAAAACAGAACATGTCCAAAAATATTTAACTCCAGCTATGGAGTAGAGAGGCTAACCAGCTGGCCATTTAAACATGCAAAGCGTGGCAGACTACGAGTAGCCTTTCCTTCCGCTCAACGATAGTTGAGCGCCGGAGAACATCAAAACGCGCGCGTAAGTTTGCCGTCACGTGTTAACTTCACACGCGTGTAGTGAGCCACCATATGCATGTCAAGTTTCCACGCAGCAGCCTACCTTCGCGTGCGTCCTGAAGACAACTCGTGGAAGATGATCTAATTCCCTAACCACTACAAGACAATGGTGCAAATAAACAGAAGCCAAGAGGACAGCCAATCACGAAGTTGGAAAAGGTTCCAATCAACCTTGATTTGCTGTCACACAGTAATAAATTATTAATTTGATTTGCTGATTTGGTTGATTTGCTGTCACACAGTAATAAATTATTAATTTGTTTAGGATTCGCTTATTTCTTGTTTGAAATATGGTATTTACCCACCTTCTGAACATATTAAATCTGCAGAACTCCATTCCAGTTTTCTCTCCATCATCCCGGCAATCTCTGCACTTTGGCAAATGAGAAAACTTTGCACAAACTCGATCCTAGATACACACACAAAATTAAGGGTGAGAACCAACAACAAACTTAACCACAAAGACAGTCTGTGGCAATTTTGTGGGAGGCGAGTCCTCTCATCTCTGTGCAAGCAATCTCCCCCAAAATATGTTTGCCTCAGATCACCATTCTAAACATTGATATCCTCTGAAGCCTGACACGTAAATTTAACGGGCGAACGGGCGTAATACAATGGTTGCCGCTCATTCATCGCCTCTTGCTTCATTTACGCAGGTGAAGCCAAGCAAAGCTCACGTCCGTGCGCACGTAAAAATTACACGTAACAGAGCGGGGGAGGGGAATGGTTTGCGTGATACCGATACAAGTTCGTCCCAGCCCCCTCTCATGGTTTGTTTCGTTTTTCTGACACCGTTCCAAAATCACACAAGTGGTTGCAGTGAATCGAGATTCCTGCTCCGGTAAGAAGACTCTTACCGTTATCATGTAACACGATTTGGCCATGCATTTCATATTAATTTTAGCCTTAATGAACTATTTCGTTAACCGTGACATTTAATGCAAAGAGCTTTTCTTCAGTTGATGCAAATAATTTCTCTTTACTTTTCTTAGATTGCTTCTTTTGCCCTGTTTATGAGCTGACCCTTAACAAACCTGCAAGAAGAACTGCTCTGAGTTCGGTGAAACTGCGTCTCCTGCAAGTACAAAAAAAGTGTTTTCAAAAATTCCTCCCAGTCTCAGCTGTGCATACAGGATAAGGTGTTACTAAGACAATGGACACCAAGACTAGAGGGAGATATCGAGTGATATTCAAACCAGTGGATAATGTTTTTCGCGCGCCCTGATTGGCTACTCAAACTCGGGATAGCATTTGCGATTCACCTCCCAGCATTTTTTTGGATTTTGCCTCATTTCTCAGAAAAAAAAGGAACTATTTGGTGCTGGCTATCGACTTGTTTGGTATATACGAAAACAATTATTCACCTCAGTGTCGGTGAATAGTGGTGGATATTTACCTCGCCGATTCGCGGCTCGGCAAATATTCACCACTATTCACCTCCACTTAGGTAAATAATTGTTAAGACGGATTCCGCTGAACGTTCGAGAAATAAGTGCAAAAAATATGTACTAAAAAACTACTCATAGCACGGTAACATTTTAAATGCTATTTGAAATATCTCACTCTAGTTCACTTGCCCAAGTGACCCCGCGATGAAATTCTCAAGCATTCTCAAGAAAATTAATTTCAAATATCGTACAAGTATGCTGAAAACGGGCGCCATTTTGTTTTGAACTGACATGAAGCGTCTTTTTAATTGAAATATTGATAACTTCAAATCCAATTTTCTCTCGCGGGGTCAGCTTGGGAGCAAAAGTAACGATAAGTTCTTCTTATCTGTTCTCAAAATGTGACAGTGCTGCAAGTATTTTTTTGGTAACTTAACTTTTACACTTACTGCTCGAACGTTGAGCGGAAATCGTCTTAATTATTCAACAAGCAACAAATGTTGAAAGATGTTGCAACGTGTCTCATGTGCTTTAGTCCTCTTGAAGCTTGGTTTGTTAACCCACTAGCCTGTATGCTACTCTACTCTCCAAATAAAGTCCACTTTAATGCATCCTAATAAATTAATAACCAAATTAACGCAATTACCGTCACTTTCACTGCGTTTCTTCGCTCTTCTTTTTCTGTTTTTGACAACATCCTTTATTGTAGGTCCCTGTTTCTTTCTCTGTTTCATGGGCTTCTCTTCACTTTCAATCGGACCTCCGTTTTTGGCACCTGCTATGAAACAAAAACATGTTTTTAGTTCGCAGTTGCTATAGCAACTGAGAACTATTGGGGCTGTCCTGGCGTAAAGAGTCGTGTTAGTGTGTTAACTTTTTGGCAACAAGCCCACAAAGCCATTCAAAGTAGAATCCTTCGAGGTGTAATAGACAAGTTTTGAGGGGCTTTTAACCAAGTCTTGCGCAGTCTCTATGGATGAAGAATTAATCGGAGTGTTTGGATCCTCGAAAATATCGTAGATTTTGATTTGCAAAGACAACGCAGGAAGGAATCGGAAGGAAAAGATTACTCAGGGGCATGTTAGGATTCGCTGGTCTTCAGTTTAGGTTGGCGTTCGCCAGCGGGTTAGGAACAGCTGGACGAGGAAAGAAATTGGTTGTTAAGTTTAGTTGCTGTCGAAAAGATGGCAAAGAAGTCTTTGTGTGTTGATGTTTCTGATCTACAAGTGGAAACATTTCTTTATGCATGTTAAGTTGTCTGGGGGAGATAATTGGTCATAATTAGTGAAGTCCACGAAAGGCGATTGTGTACGGGTACGGGTTTAACTTATAAACTACCAAAAAATCATCCACACCTTACAGAGTTCAAGGACTTTATTGACAGAATTTAGTTTGAGTCTTATGTGGTTTACTTTGAGCTGATAGATAGTGTATGTTGCTCGGAATTATCGGCCAGTCAGGATTTTCCCCGTACGTGCGTATTTAATAAATGTTAAAAATATTCCATGGATCATTGCCAGAAGAGTCCTGACTCTTTCCCGTTATTAAGCTCTCCAGAATCGACCGTTATTGAAGTTTTCTTGGTTTCTGTATTTCATGTCCGCAGTTTAGTTTCGTAGTTCCCACAGTTGAATGTATTCGTGGTTATGACATTGATGTGACGATTTACTCGTTATTCTGAACTTCCCAAATGATGTTTGTTCTTTGATGATCACCAGAAAGATTCTTGAAATCCTTGTCATTAAGCTGGAAAAATGTTTCGTGTTTTCTCTCGCTTAGCCTTTTAAAACGACCATATTCGTGAGGTTTTCCTGACACGAAAGCTATTTAAATTTGATGTTCATAATTCAATTAGAAGAATGTTTACACAGGTGTAATGTTGGCATGATTTCTGACACGAAAGTAAAGTTTTGTCAATCACAAGTTTTTAAATAAACTCAAACAGCTTATATACACGCAAAAACTAGCCGAACGTCTGTTTCTCTTTGATTATGTAAGTATTCTTCTACATTCATTCTGTTATTACGAAAAAAAAAAGATTTCCCAGACTTATGATAGCATATTTCTTTTCAAATGTCGGACTACGTTTTCGTGGTCTCCCCGTTATTCTTTAATTTTGAGCTCCCTGTTACCTATTTAATGGTGACGCTCTCTATCATGCAACCAAATCCTGCTCCTGATAACACTGATATACACTGAACAACAAAGACAGCAGAGACAATATAGAAGTAACATCTAAAAAACAACTGCGAACTATCCGAACGGATCCGCTCGTTTAATCCAGGCGTGGTCAACGAGTTAAAGGGGCTATGTCACCAAGTTTCAGTATTAATTTAAGAAGCCGAAAGACATGTTTGTATTGATGGAAACCGAAAATAATGGTCCATAACTACTCTCCTAGTGCACTAAAACTGTAGTTAAGTCAGTGTTCTCCCTAGATTTTTCCTCACGGGTAAAGGAGTTTTCCAAGCCGGTAAAGAAATAACGTGGATCTCAGGCACTTTCTACTTCACCTACTACTACACGGAAGTTGATATGCTGTCTTATTCCAGTCGAAGACTCTGGTTCACTAGTGTTCATGTGTTTTTCTTCTTAAAATATAGATTGCAAGCTGTGCACACATCTGATTGGCTAACAAACTTGAAAGTGTTCAAGGGCATGAATAGACCTTTTGCTGCAGCATCGTGATGATGATTATCAAGCAATTTCAGCGTTGCTAGCACTGCCGGATAATCCTGTTTTAGAATTTTCACGGCTTTCCCCAATGACATCCACCTGGTTCGGCATGCCTTTTGGATCTTGCGTGTCACAGCACAGGCTTACCATCCTCTGTTTGTGTTGCGGACCTGTGCTGGCTGAATATTAATGGCCGCTTCGGTTGTGTACAAAGGATTTTGTGAATACGATAATTAAGGCTTTTTGAACGGATGAAAGTCAAATAGAAACGCTTAGAAACATGAACACTGTGTTAATGTATGTTATTATGTGCTTGGTTTGTCGATTTAAAGCTCCGGGAGGCGGTTTTAGAAACTTGAATAAAGGAAACTTGAATAATTCAATAAAGGTTGCTTTGGCAATTGGTCATTGGCAATTGGACATTGGGCATTTGGGCATACGGAACACAATGCAATGCTTTGCTCGAGTCACCACAAACAATAACTTCCTAATGCCCAATTACCCAATGCCCAAAGCAACCTTTATTGAATTAGGTATATATACTCACAAGGTATGCAGCTTCAAGAACCTCAAATTTCCAACCGGCTTGGGATTTCGCCAAAATTAATACACTTAACCTTGTGCCTTTGACAAAAGAATCCCGGTTTCTGAAAGAACAGTCTTTGTAGTCTGATTTGGCCTGATTTTGACTCATTCGAGTCTGCGAACTGACCCTTAAAATCCAGCACAAACTTTCGAATCTGATGGAAAATTTGTTTCTGCCTATGATCTGCACAAGTTGCCTACTCAAAGGCATCTCAGGAATGCAGTTTTTGATGCAACTTTGAACTCGCGAGTCCCAAGCGGCCTGTTTGGCACACAAGAAACACATGCAAATTGTAGGAAATAGTAAAATCTCTTTCACTATTTTAATTAATTTTTATCACCATATTGTTGCGCTGCGATGCGTGGCAGCACGCGCGTGTGCCAAACAGGCTGCTTGACAAACAACACACGAAAAAAGTAACTTAGCTTAGCAGCCGCGCCTTAAAAAGGTTATATTCACCGGATAGCGCGGTAAATATAGCATTAAAATTATACTATTACTTGATACTCATACCTTCTTTCTTGATCTTAGAAGATTTAACACGGTAATGACTTCCTTGATCTTCGTCATCTTGAGGCCCTGGAAGAGAGTAACGAATTATTCTAGATAACAATATAGTAGTAATAAGAAAGAGAAGAAAGAATTGTGTGGTAGTGTTCTAGTTTTTGACAACCTATATCTCAGTCAACAGTCTGTCACGCCCAACTTTTTATTCGGTATGTAAATTACTAATCTCTTGACAAAATAGATTTTAAGACATTTCTTCCGAGACAGAAATTTCTGGACGATTTTTTTTGTTGAGCCAAAATCACTTGACCACTCAATATTCACAAGTTACACTTTTTTCAACTTCTTCTTGGCTTGGGGACGACTTTTTATCAAGGACTGTTCAAATAATTCAATAATCTTTTGTAATGATAGAATGAATAAAAAACTAAATAGAGTTCCTTGTATTTTAGTCTGGAGTGTACGTCATTGAGTCAAATATATTCCCACCACCCCTCCCATATTTCTTTCTCAATGACCCTCTTTAAGGACGGTGCCTCCTAATAGCGATGTATTTTTGCAAAGGTTATGACTATGGGAAAAAAGTAGATCTTAGCAAGGGTTATTGGAATCAAACAGAAAAATGTGGGTAACCACGCATTTTTCAGAGATAATTAAGCAACCATAATTCTAAAAAAACGTTAAAATACAAAGTTTCTTTCCAAATTTAAGCTCAATTTTTATTATTCAATTATAGGTCCATATTGCTTCTTTATTCCTACGTGTAAATCTACCACTTCGTAATTGAGCAGCTCCCAGCAATAATATTCTAAGTTCACAACTTTTTAGCTTACAAATTCTGCTTACTGACTTGTAAAAATACTGAAGGCTTTGCTCATGTGAAAACCTCGAATTTCATTTAGAACATTCTTGCTCGGAGCTTTTCCTTAGATATTTACCTTCACTGTTATAAATAACAGCAATTTCTTCATCTAACACAGAGTCCACAACAGTTTCAAAACTCTCTCCATTAAGTGGTTCATCCTTCACATTTACAGGTGAAAGCCTGGAAGCATTCTTCTTTTCTTTTCTCTTCTGCTCTTTTGCTTTCAGTTGATTTTTCTTGCGGGCCAGCTCTCTTATTCTTTCTTTACTTTTGTTTAGTCTTTCATTGTTCAGGTTCTTGACTTCAAACTGGTCAACAGGCGCATCTTTCGTGGTCGGACTGTGATTAATAGCAATATTTTTAACCGCTTGATCAGCCACGAAACTTACAGAATTCACAACACTGTTATCCTTTTCTCTGAGTTCTAAGCGTTTAACTGAATTGTCTTCGCTTTTTGTCTTCTTTGTTTGCAAATTGCTTTCACCAGTTGACTTCTTTCTAGACTTTTTACTCTTTTCTGTTGGTAGCACTACATTTTGTTCTTCTCTATTTGGCAAATTCTGCTCAGGTTGAGAGTTACGAAATTCCATGCTTATTGGTTTGCCTAGCTCCACTTTCCGATTTTCCCGAACTAATTTCTTGATATCTATGGGAGACGATTCACTGTTGTCTACCTTTAAAACTTTACTGCAAACAGAATCATCTTCCACAACACTCTCCTTCGAGACAGACTTTCGTTTGTTTGGAGTCACTTTTTTCAAGTAAGTTTTGATCTCTTTAGCGCGAAACAAGCCTCCATTTTGTTCAGCACCATCCGAAGAAAAAGTTGAGAAACAATTCGCTGTTACATCTTTAGCTTCTGGTTTCTGTGATACCACAGTAGGTTCAACCTCCATAGCATTAGACGCCACGTTCTGCAAGTCATTTAACTGTTGCTCTCCCAAGACATTCGCAGAAAGCTTAAATGCCCCACGAACACTGGTTCTTGACTCTTTTGTTCCTGAATTCAAACATGGTTTCTGTGATACCACAGGAGTATCAACCTCCATGGCATTAGAAGTTTCGTCCTGTGCGTGATTTAAATGGTTCTTTTCTGGAAAGTTTGCAGGGAGTTCAGTCGCACCACAAACAATGTTATTTGAGAGACTCAGTGGTGGTGGTGGTTGAGATACTTTGTCTGTAACTTTTACAGATGACTTCTTCATGCCCCTCAAAGTTGTTAGTTCTACCCATTCTTTTCCTTTCCTCGTCAACTTTGAATTAGACGGTTTTGTTCCTTCCTTCACAGGTACTGTTGATGGTGCCTGTTTTAATAAGCTCTTCAATTCTGAAGTTTGAGGATCTCGTGGTATAACACCCTCAGTTGACAAATTCGCAGGGTTTATAGTCTCTACCTTTTCTTCTGTTGTTGGTGATGTCTTCTCTAACAAGCTCCTTAACACTGAAGATTTGGTTTCATTTGCTATAACACCTTTCAGTGACGTTTTCTCAGAGCATTTCTGAACTAAGGTTGTTTCTTCGCTTTTAGAAATATCTTTGGACTCACTGACATTAACACTAGGTTCACCATTCTGAGTTGTTTCTGATCCCCTCAACATAACACCCTCAGGAGAAACCTCCCTTACTATGTCCCTTGTTGGTACATTAGGTGTTGTCTTCTGAAGGCTCTCTTCTCTCACCACGGGACTTGCCAGCCCCAGCGTCTTAGATGCAGTGTTGTTTTCCCTAGCTTCACTTTGATTTTTCTCCTCAGCAAGACGAGAGTCATCAATACCCTCCTTTCTTGGAAGCTTCTGCTCATTGACAACAGATTCTTCTTTGTTTTCACACAAATTTTGATTCATGGAAACACTGGCGAATTCTTGTACTCTGCTGGCACTGCCAGTTAATGAAGATGGCATGGATATTTTTTCGGCAGATGAATCAGGAACCACAGCAGGTATCTCAACGTTTCGGCTTTCATTTTTCAAATCACTACTGTCCTTGTTTTGGACTCTCGTACTTGATGAATCTGTAGATGTTCTTTGTCTTCTGGTTCTCTTTTCTGTTGATGAAGTTCTGGTCCTTCTTGTCTACAAACAACAGAGAAGCGAGTTTATATATAAAGCAGAGTTAATACAAAGGATTTTTTTGGCATTTAGTGGCATTAGTGACGTGTACCATAAATCATTATTTCATTTGCCTAAAGATGATTCTAATAAAGAATTGAAACACTAAAAACCTTGCTCATTTGTTCCTTAAATGCACGTTCACATGCTACGTATGTTTGTTGAACGAATATCTTGTACGCTTTTTAAATCAAATGGGATTCATCCAGCACTTTTTCCATCTATCATGGCTTTGTAGTTCAGATGGCAGAGCAATGGACTACCAACCTGAAGCATGTGGGTTCAAATCCCACATGAGCCAGAAAATGTAGCATATATCAGTCATTATTCGATTTCCCTGAGGATAATTTTAATATACAGCTGGCGAAAGACCCATGTAGAAAAATGCCGTACAAGTGACAAACCTTTGGCCGACAAGTTTGGGATTGGACACAATCTATCAGCTTGTAGCTGCATGTGGCTGGGACCACATTGGAATGTCCAAACTGGAGTATCACCAGAGTGTAGTGTTTGTGGCTGGGACACAGTGGAGTGTTTCGAAACTGGTTTGTTATGTTTGTTCATGGCTGGGACAACAACAGAGTGTCCACAGCCAGTGTGTCACCTGCGTGTAGCGTTCGTTTGTTTCAGGCTGGGACAACACTAGGTCCACACCAGAGTGTCACCAGAGTATAGTGTTTGTCCATGGCTGGGACAACACCAGAGCGTCCACACCAGAGCGTCCACACCAGAGCATCCACACCAGAGCATCCACACCAGAGTGTCCACACCAGAGTGTCCACACCAGGGTGTCCACACCAGAGTGTCCACACCAGAGCGTCCACACCAGAGTGTCCACACCAGAGTGTCCACACCAGAGTGTCCACACCAGAGCGTCCACACCAGAGTGTCCACACCAGAGTGTCCACACCAGAGTGTCCACACCAGAGTGTCCACACCAGAGCGTCCACACCAGAGTGTAGCATATGTTTGTGGCAGGGCCCACACCATAGTGTCCTTAACTGCAGTGTAGCATTTGTTCATGGCTGGGACAGCACCGGAGTGCCCACTTAGCAGCTTTTGGAAGTGTTCATTAGCATAGGTCAACAAAGTCAGGAAGAGATAAGTTAGTTACGCTTTACAGAAAATACGGTCATGCAAAAGAATTAATCTTCACACCTTTGCTGATGCTCCTTGTTTCCTATCTTCAACAGCCTTCAAGTGATGCTGCAACAGTTTTTCCAGAATGGTGTGTGGTGAACTGCTGTAGGAAAAATTAAAAAATCAAAGAAATTAAATTCAAGATGATAACATTCTTAAAACGAGATTTTTTAACTTTGAGGAATTCATGAGGCCAGTGGTCAAAAACCCATAACAGCCTACACATGCATTTCACTTTTCTGATCAGCTGAAAGCCATTTTGACACGAGAAGTGTTTCTGAAGTTTTGGTTGAGTGATGAATTTACCATTTTATTCAGGTAGTTTTACATGGCCACTTTTGGGAGAATGTCTGTTAAGTTTTGAAAAGCCCCTTAATACGATGGTACTTTTTACTGCACCTTGCTCAAATTAATAAAAATCTTATCCTTAATCCTTTGTCACTTCACACAGTCACTTTGAAGTGGGTTGAGATGTTTGACCGCTGGTCTTCATCAGGCGATGGAGTCAATTGTTGGCATTTCAATGTGTATGTATATCTATATATTTTGTTGTTAGTACGGTGAAGCCTCCCATCAGACACCTTCCAAAATGTCAGCCTATGTGGTCACTTATTATGGTGGGCGTGGTGGTGTGGTGGTTAGTGCGCTGGACTTCAGATCTGAAGGTCAATGGTTTGACGCCCAGCCCTGCCATTGTGTTGTTTCCTTTGACAAGAAACTATACCCCACATTATCTCTCTCCACCCAGGTGTATAAATGGGTACCAGCGACATACTGCTGGGGGTAACCCTGCAATGGACTAGCATCCCATACAGGGAGGAGTAGCAATACTCTCAGTTGCTTTATGCTACAGAAACTGGGTTAAGCTCAGGCCATGTGGGCCTCCTTGGCTCGTGTGCAACTTAACCTTACCTTACCTACAAGAAACCCAGATGAAAAGAGAAAGGCACAGAAGAAGATATCTGGTCCACTCAGGCAAGCAATCAGATTGCGATATTAATTTCACCTTGACCGCACACGCAAGTAACTCCCCCTGATACAAATACAACATTGAGATGACAAACCTTCTTTCTCCTTCTGTGGTTGTTGATGTCAGTTCAATCTCATCCGCACCTAGGCTTGTCTGTTGCCTTAGGGATTCTAAGGTGGGTGTGGTCACACATGGTTTATTTTCAGGCTTGTCTTCGCTGTTGACAGTAGATGATGCAGTTAAGTCTGATGAAGTGGGAGGGTAGTGTACGGTGAATGAAGATGCCAACGAGGAGGGAGGGAATGGGGATGATGAGGGTGACTCCTGCTGAGATGAAGAGCTGCTGGCTTCCTGCTTTGGCTCCTGTTTGCATTCATTATCTTGTGGGAAAGATGGAGATTTTGGTAACTGGAGAAACTTCTGTACCTGTTCCTGTTAAAAGTAAACAAAATCACTTTTCAGTTAAGCAGCAAGTTTTATTGAAAATATTTTTATGTACCACACAATTACACTAAAGATAGGATGTACTAAATGTGGTCTTAAATGTATACACATATCTCTTGTGATGCATATGTAAGGCCTGTTGCATCTTTGAGTCTTGGGATGCAAGGAGATTACTTGTATCTCAAAAATATGATGGAAGAACACATGTAAAGCAACAGAAATGTAAGTTTTAAAGTACGTAGCATGTACATTTCTGTAACATCACACCAGCTATGAAAATCTATTTCTAATTTATTAATGTAAAACATGATAAAAATTAAACTTCATGCAGTCATGGGTTCAAATTTCATTTGCCTGATTTTTTTTTCAGGTTTTCTTTTAGCGACTGCTTCTGTTCCATACATTACTGCAAAGATCTACCATCTATTAAATCTTCCAGCAGCGGTTAACATATGTTTCACTTAAGGACGGTGCCTCTTTTTGTTACTGCGCAAACATTCTGCTTATCTTGGGTCTGGTCCGAGATATTCAAGTTTCTTAAGGAGTTTAAGACTATGTGGAGAAAGCAGATCTTAACAAGGGCTACCAGAATCCATAAAGAAAATTGGGGGTAAACACGCATTTTTCAGAGATAACTGAGGCTAAATTTCGAAAGAAATTGCCATACATTCTTTGTATTTTAAAGCTTTTTTAGAATTGTGGTTGCTTAATTATCTCTGAAAAATGCGTGGTTACCTATATTTTTCTTTTAGATTCCAATAACCCTTGCAAAGAACTGCTTTTTCCTCATAGTCATAACCTTTGCAAAACTACCTCTGTATTAGGAAGCACCGTCCTTGAAATGCCTGTGAATGCAACACAACTTTTGAATTCCTGTGTCACATACTAGGTTAGATAACATAACTAAGTTAGCTGATGAGTTTAGCTTATCCAGTTTACTCTTGATTGAAACACTGACTGATGGCAGCTACCTGATTCTGTCGAAGATATTGCTGTATTTTCTCTTCTTGCTGTTCATCCTCATGCTGGTCTCCCTGGGCACATCTCCTCTGTGCCTGTTGTTGTTGTTGTTGAATCATCAGTGAGTAAAGCTGTTTAATTTGATCCGGAGTCATTTGTCGCTGCTGCAGACAAGTGAAGAATGCCTGCAGCTGCTCCGGCTCCAGTCTGGGCATCAGATTTTGCAGCTCTTCCTTCTGCCGCCGCTGGTCTTCAAGCAACTGCTGTTGAATCCTCTCTGGAAGTGTGCGGATTCCTTGTTCGTCATTAGGGGGAAACATGGATAACTGCTCCTCCTGAGTAAGTGTCGCTAACGCCTGCAAGTACTGGGCACATTGGTACTGGTAAAGGAGCTGGTTGTAGTACTCCACTAGGATGTGCTGCTGTTCTGGAGTGAGGGGCATCTGTTGAATAAGCTCTTGTTGCTGTAACATGAGCTGCAGCTGGTATTGGTGCATCTGGTACTGGTGCAGGAGACTCTGATAATGTTGTTGACGCAGCTTTGTGAGAAACTCTTGCTGTTCAGCTGCCTGCATCTGCTGTTGTTGCTGCTGGAGCTGAAGTGCATACAGCTGATTGGGTGAAAGGTTAAGATGACCCATTGGGTGTGTATATAAAGGATGTGGGTTCTGTGCACTAGAATGTCCGACGTGGGCGGGTGAGTGCATCCCCATGTGTGACATTCCAGACATGGGACTTGCCATGCTGACCACAGATGACATGTCGGGAGATGAACAGAATAGGTTAGATCTAAAAGGGCTTCCCATTCTACTCATACCAGCTTTTGAAGCAGGTGGAGAGCTGTACTGCAGCATTGTTGGTGAGGTTTTGGGCGACACTGGCTGTTTAACAGGTGATTTTTTTTGTAAAGTTGATGAAGGCGAACCCACAGAACTTGAAGAGCTTGAGTTTTTTGGAGATGAAGTACTAGCCTCGGGTGAAGTTTTGTTGGTTATCTGAGTGGAAGTGTTAGTGGCTGTTCTATGGCTTGAAGTCAAAGGCGTTGCTGATGAAGAGGTGAAAGATGTCTGAATGATTCTATGGCTTGATGTCACAGGTGTCGCTGATGAAGATGTGAAGGAAGACTGAAGTGTTTGGGGTGTTTGTTGAAGAGAGTCATTTGATGATGATGGGCTGTTTGCTGATTCTGATTTCGTGACTCTACGAGATGAAGAACTTCGATTTCTTGGAAAACAAAAGGAAGAGAAAAAAAAAACATGTCAGAAATACAGCATTAATTTCAAAGAAAGAACTGTGCAAACAGTTCATATGAAAATGAGTTTCAGTTTAGGTTGATAGGGGAACCAGAGTCTTTGGATAGCAGGGGCCCATTCAAAATAACTAGGTTCATAAAGAAGCTGGGTGAGTATGCAAGTGATCCACAATAAAGTGTGTATGTTACAGGTCAAATTCCAATACAGGTTACGGTAATTTTATTTTAAACTAGGTCATCTTTTTTAACCTGAGTTATTAATTCTAATCTGTACAAACAGAGAGAAAGAGGATACTAGTTATTAAACTTACTCAATAATTTATGTGAAAACAATCAAGGGTACTTTGCAACAATCACTTCGATAGCTCAAAGGTTTGAGTGACTGAATTCAGATCGGAAGGTTGTGAGTTTAAATCTTGGAAGGGGTAAGTTGAACAAAAAATAAGAGAAAACTCAATTTGATATATGTAGTGTGAAAGGGTACATAGAATATAAAGGGGGTAGGCATGTAGAAGTAAGAGGGGGTTGGAATAAAGGGGGGGATAGATAAAGTGTAGAGGAAGAGAGTGCCCCTATTTTTTAACCCCTGCAAATTGAAAATGACCTGGCTTACTAAATTACCTGAATTTGAATCTGACCTGTAACATATACCCACAGCCACCTGTGGTACTGAACCAAAATCTGGTTAAGCTTCTTCAACATACAATGAATACCAGTGAATGAAGTGGACTAACCTTGTTTCAGAGGACTTTCTCCTCTCCTTGGCAGTAGCCGTAGCCTGTGAGTTTGTAGGCGAGCAGGCGGTGCTACGTCTAGTTGTCATGGACCCTACTGTAGCAGTGTATGCTGCTTGTGACGAGTTTGCCAGGTTGTTGGAGTTTGTGCCTTGCGTTAATCCAGCATACAGCTGCCACGCCTAGAGTCAAAATAAAAACAGGTTTTAAGGACGCTGCCTCCTTTTGTTACTGCACATACCTTCTGTGCACCTCCCCAATCTAACCTGGATCAAAAGAATAAAATCTAACCTGGATCTTGCAAAAAGAAAATGTGATTTTCCACTGCATTTAGAGGCAAACTAATCTAGATTGGACTCTGGTTTTAGATTGTGTGCTCCTTTTGATGAGCTTAGAACTTGACCTATAAAGCATGCATTAATTCAGGAAGGAAACTAACATGGATTGTTATTTTTCGTCTAAATTTAACTCTAAACAATCTGAATCAACCAAATCTGAAAATGGACTGAGTGAGAGGAAGGAAGCCTCAAAAGAGTGTCCATTGCCAGTTCATACCGAGGGAGCTGCAGAAGGATGAGAATTGCATGTTGTAGTTGTTTGTGTGGTTAGTGGAGCAGTGATGATAACTTGTGAGTGACGGTGCTGTCTCATGGGAAGTACACGAACTAGCTCCCCTCGCAAAAGGCTGTCCAGTTCAGTCTCTGAAAGACAAATACTAAGTATTAACAACAGCCAATAAATTCAGATGAATGCTTTTCTGTAAGATTTTGCTGGACTAAAAGGATGAAAATTTGGAATTTGGAATGGCCATGTTCAGTCAAATTTCGTAACAAATCTGAGTAAACAACTAGGATAGAGGGAATTTACAAACTAGAGATGACTAAATCCACGTCTCTCAACTTTTGCAACATTTTTAAGAATGAGACTTAGAGAAGTTAGAAATTTGAAAGTATCCTTACCATATTATTTCTATTTGATTCAATTTCTTACTACTGTGTAGCTAGCATCTATCAAGTATAGTTTTCTTTGTTAAGTAGAGAACTGTTACACAGCGTCAGCTAGTGCCATGAAATACCATTTGTAAATGAGCCCTGGGCTTATACAACTTTGTAAGAAAACTGTTAGCTTCAGCTGATGCTGTGAAATAGCGGTTAAACATGTTAGCCCTGGGCTTATACAACTTTGTAAGAAAACTGTTAGCTTCAGCTGATGCTGTGAAATAGCGGTTAAACATGTTAGCCCTGGGCTTATACAACTTTGTAAGGGCTAGGGTGTTTTTGTTTTGGTTGGCAAGTACAAACTTTTGTGGTAATGAACCATAAAGTAAGTTTATTTAGTGTAACCTTTTTATTTTTTCATTAGAAGACTGAAAGGAGAAGAAATTATTCTTTCAGTATTGATCATGCTGTTGTGAACATCTTTCATGTTCTCGCCCAAAATACGTGGAAGTCCCAAGTCAGGAAAGCCCTGACCCAGTTACCTAAACAGGGTCTGGAAGGGGGGTCCTGATCCCGCATTCCCGCTCCTTTTTGAGGAAAATCCCGCATCCCGCCCTTTTTTCATCGCTATCCCGAATACCGTTTTTTCTTTCTCAAAAATACGTTAAAAAAGACTAATTTCTGCAAAAGCTAATAAATTTAAGATGTAGATTGGCCCTTTTGATTGATATTTTTCGTTCGCCTAGTTGATTCGCTTTTGCCGCTAGAACGTTTACTTGGGTCGTGACGCTTTCCCGAATTCCCGACAGACAAGCCAAAAAATTCCGCATCCCGTGCCCAAATTTTGGCGAATCCCGCTTCCCTGGTAGCAGTCAAATCCCGAATCCCGTCAACATATTTTGCGTTTTCCCGAATCCCGCACCGTATTTTGGTCAAATCCCGGATCCCGAGAATACCCTTCCAGACCCTGCCTAAAGGCTGGATAACTTCATCTGCTCAAAATCACCATCAAACAGGCAAAATGCACTCTAACCAATACATGTACTGTAATCTGCTGGATGTTGAGTTATCCAGATGATAAGGTTATTCAGCCTTTAAACAACTGGACCTTGGACTAATATAATTATTGACAACTACTACACTATGCAGCAAACATTTCCACAAAGTAATTATAATTAGTTAGGCGGTATTTATAATTGAAGGGCCCGGTGGAAAAAGGGCATAAGTGATGATTGCAGGTTGAAAATCTTAATTGCTGGTATTTAGCTGAACATTGGCACACAGGCTGGGTTTCCTGTAAGGAACATTGTTGTGCAGTTATTTCTTGACCTGAGAGCTTCAATTTGAAGAATTAGCATATTACTTTTGCTTAAAACTGACACAAAGAAAACAACAGGACCGCGGATTCTAGGTTGAATTCCTTTGTTTTAGTTCAGGCAGAGAACAAAAGAAATCTTTCACGCATCACTTGAGCGAGTTCAGTTCAACAAAACTTTTCATGCCAAAGTAATACGCTAATTCTTCAAATTTTAGATCTCAGGTCAAGAAATAAGTGTGCAACAGCGTTCCTCACATGAAAACCAGCCTGTGTGCCAACGTTCAGCTAAATAGGAGCAATTTCGATTTTAACCTCAAATCATCACTTACGCCCTTTTTCCACCGGGCCCTTCAATTATGAAAACAACAACAACAACAACAACAACAACAAAAGCATCAGCAACAAACCATTTGCCAAAAGAATGACTTGAATGAGTCTTGGATTAACTCTGTGAGTTTGCAATACAGTATCATCCATAACACTTAGCTCCTGGAAAGTGCAGACAAAATAATAATAGCAAAAATTTTGTTTATTGTCTTCAATGAAGCTATTTCAGTAGACTGTCTAGTGAGATTATCTAAATCTTAACATGTGGTGATAGTAGTCCTTAACCCTTTTACTCCCAAGAGTGCCTAAAATCAAAATTCAAGACAAATCCCAAATTTTATTTTGTAAAATAGTCTAATATAAATAGTACCATGTGAAAGTGCTGCTGAAGAGGTTTCATTTGAATGGTCACGCCATAGGATTTCATCCACAGACTCAAAAGTTAGAACACCTTAATTGTTTGCATAACTGACTCTGGGAGTAAAACAAGGATTGTTGATTGATGTTTTGACTTACCACTGAAGACAACATTTTTCACATTGTCAAAACATCAGTCAACAACACCGGTCCTTTTATAACAAGTACTATGCTTGCTTAGGTGATATACATTGGTGTAATATTACAGAAGGCAGACTAGTGATACCCTTTGGTTCAAGACAATTTCTAGCATATGTGACAATAATTTTTATAGCATAAATAATAATTTCTTATGGAAGGGCTCAATTAGAATTGAATGCCTAAATTTTGTAAGAAAAATAGAAATTTCTTGTCAAAATATCGCCTATCTTAGGTCTTTTTGACTTGAAAAGGTCCAGTTAGCCACCAAGAACTCGACTTTTTTTTTCAAAAATAAACAATGTAATCTTCAATTTGAATAGAGACACTAAGGACATTTTCCTAAGAGCCCTTCAATTATAAACTCCAGGATTAGAAATATGGGTAGTAAAAAAAAACTACTTTTCAAGTTCTCCAATATGATAATAATTTCACAAAGTAATAAAATTAGGCAAAAAACATCAGTGTAAATAACACACTTTGAGAGATGTTTGTTTCACACTTTTTCAGTCATCTTCAGTCATAAGGAATAACACACTGCTTCGCTTTAGGTCCAAGGGAAACCCAATTTGCTTTGTAATTATGAGCACATTTTTTACTTATTAAAAATAAACTATACATAATTTATCAACATCTGCTACGTGTCAAATTTACCATTAAATTTTCACAGGTGTTAACAGACATTTTTGGCGATACAAAGCAACACAATGTGACATGTATTTACAGCTGTTTAATAATGTAAGTAGAAATAATCTCCAGGGGGCTGGGGTGGTGGTATTTATGGAGAATTTATTTAAGACTTAGGGTAGGGGGGAGGGGAGAAATTAATCACCATAAGGCTTACCCGTGATATGAGGTCATGACCAGTTATCACAGCTGAGAACCACTGTCGACATGTTTGCCTGAAGAATGAAAACATGCAAATATGTTTACTTAATATTTAATATTACACACAGAAGTATTGTCAGTGATAAGAAGCATTATATAGGTCATCAAAGAACATTATTCCAAAATTACAGGGGTTTGGGTGATGACAAGAGCTGCAATTGTATTGTAAATTAATTTTGGTAGAAAGTACTTACCGATAAACTTTGACCCTAAATCCAGTCAGAGTAAAAGGACCTAGATATAAAAAATATGTGGACATTGAGATAAGGACTGAGATGAGATGACAGATATCAAAATATACATGTAAACACATTTTTTTTTAACAAAACAAAACAGCTTTAGGAAAGCTAAAATAGGTCTCTATAAATTTGGTCAGAATTTAATGTTCTCTTTCATAGTGTGAGTAATGAGTAATTAAAAGTAGCTGTACTTGCCCAGGTTTTAGGATCCACAACCAGTTCTCAACCACAGGTTTGCAAATACACGTTTGAATGTGATGTTGAATTACACTAGGCAATCTTTTGTGCAGCTTATCTCACAGCAGCTAAAAAAAGGGCATTGCAGCATTGCCAGACAAGTGCACATAATCAATGCAAAAACAGGCCCTCTTGACTATCCAGATAGGGACTGCTAGCGGTCTAGCAGTAAAGCATTGGAGAAAACCACCGACCAAGTTGTCTATAGTTCATTGAAAAGGCATACTGCTACAAATTTGTGTTCATTTGTTGGGGACTCAAATTTTTTTTCTGAGTAAGATTAGAACAGTTGCATTTGCTACTAAAATTAAATTTCTTTGAAGAGCTCTGAAATTACCATCTAAAAGAATGGACTGGGACTTCTGGATGTGCTGCCATGCTCGTAGTTCCTCCATGACAACAGGATTATTTCTTAGAACTGGTTGGAGAGCATCATCATCCTAAAAATGATCCAGACAAAAAAACATTGCTCATGATTAAACCCTACCCAGAGGGTAAATGCAAGCAGAGAAGGCCTAGGCTGAAGTAGAGAAGATCCATCAAAGCTGAGCTGAAGGACCCAGTGGACTGTGTAACTGTGATTTCTGTCATGCTGGCTTACAAAAAAATACTTCATGCTTTGGTACATGTAGTTGCTGCTTAGCTGTGGTTTGAAATTTAGGCATCTTGCATAAATAAAGACACTACCTCCCAGAAACAGAAAATCTGGCCAAATCTACCATTTTACAAAACGCTGATCATGATATATAAACTAAGAACTACAACACTGTTTGAGAATCTAACTCTGTGTGTATGTTCAAGAAGGTAAAATTATATGCATGAATGAAGTGTGAATAAAGTTAACTGCAAGCATAATAGAGGTTTGGACACAGAGTATTAACTTACATACATTGCAGATTTTAGATTTTAGCCAGTTTGGGCTAATTATTTAGACAAAGTCTATCATAGTCCATGGTTTAAGGCAATAAAAGAACCCCTACATCTGCTTACAAGTGACCTGAAATTTAATACAGTAACGAATGATTCCATATTCAGGTTGGCCAGATTAAAATTGATTTAGACCGCAGTTTTGTTAAACCATGTCTAAACTTTGTTTAAATAATCAGGCCTTTATTTCTTTGATTTCTCTTTAATTAATGACTTGTTTGAGACAATAAAATAAACAACCAAGAGATAAAGTATATCAAGCAATTGAACACATTGAATTTCTGTTATACTAGTAATATACACATACATGTACAGTAATTAATGTATTACCTGGCCATAAGTTCGAATCTGATCTTTTCTCACAAATACTCTGAAGATAGGAAAAAAGACAAATAAATAAAAATTTTTAGTTATAATCTTAGTTAAAATCTTTAGTTATAATCTTAGTTAAAATCTTTAGTTACAACGTAAAACAGTCACTTCAAAATCTCAATACAGCGAATCAGTCTGACAAAACTAAAACAATAAGTAGCCCATTAACTACATCTACCAGGCTTGCACTTTTCAAAACTCCCAAAGACATTCTGAGCCTGAACTACTTAGATTGTGCGACAGTGTCTTGGGCCTGAAAAGGCTTTGGGGTTCAGGATTCCCTCCCCCATCCCCCTTCCTCAAGGCAAGCAAATTTTGCTTTTAAATACAAACTCAAAAGTGCTAAGTAGTATCATTTACTCAAAAGTGTAAGCTGAAGAAACAAAGAAATGGTGTTTTACAGTTCCTTCTCAAATCTCTGGCACACCTTTTGGTATAGAAACATGAAAGGAATGCACATCACAAAGATGAACGAGTTCACCGGGATGCAAATTCCAGCAGGCTACACAAGCGAAGCGACCAAAATGCAAGCACACTAGCAATGGCAGGCGAAACAGCAATCCCTGAATTTTGCTAAGGGGCTCCCCAAGAATGGTGATGGAAGCATACCGCTGACCGGCAACTGCCTTGAGTTTAACTTTGCCTAAATAAAATTAGCCTCAATTAAAGTTTTAGTGCAGCAGTCTATTTCAATTTCCCCATTTTTTTAGCTGGAAGAAGCTGTTAGAAACCCTTCAGGAAACAAAAGCAGAGCTCTCCTGTTTTGAGAATTCCTTTTTTAGTCCAACATGTTAAATTCTTTCATTCCAACAAATGATTTACGGATCAAACTGTTCTGCTGCATCTTGAAAGATCACTCACCCTAGAAATCCAGATTTTCCTTCTAAGATCTTCAAGTTCAGGTTTAAGGAGTCCTTAATACCCCTAGGGGTCCTTAACACCTCAGGGTGAAAGTTTCCAACAAATCTGGGGTGAATGCTAGTCATCATAGCAATTCAACCTAAATTACCTTTCATGATCCCCCACAAACTCCACTGGAATTGGATGATCTTCCTCACTCAATCCATGATAATCAACAAGAGGGAAGAAGGTCTGAAAAACAAAGACAAACAGAATGAAATAAGAAAACAATGACAAAGACAAACAGAATGAAAAACAAAGAACTCTGGCTCTTAACCAGAAATTAACAAAAGTTGCTGTCCTGGGAGTAATGTGGGAGGCACATCACCTTGAAATATTTAAAGGATTATGTGCATTCTCAACTATTTCCTTCCAAAACCATTGGTGTCCATAATATGACTAAAGATTTCAGTCTGCAAAGGAGCTGCAATGCTGCATAATTTCCACAAAAATCTGGACTTCAACTCAGTTGATAAGGTAAATTGGCCATCATAAAAAAATTAAAAGCTGATGTATCAAGCACTGGACCTTTGTCAGAGTGAATTCCTGTACACTCCCTCTTTTGCTGTTTCAAAAGATGGTGCAACTGCAGCTTACAATGAACAATCAAATATCATCTTCCAGATTCTTATCTCAAGTACACGTACAGGTATAATTCTGAATCACATCTGATACTTTGGTTCCAATTTATGGGACAAAAAAGTAAGTGAATTTTACACATGTATTTTAAGCATGCTGTAAAAGCACTTTGGGTAAAAACACTGAGCATGCCAAAGGAGGTTCAACTGGATGGGCCAAAAAAGGCCCATTTTGACGTAACCCATTTTGGTCCCTTGGTTTGGGGTTGGGGGGAAGGGGAACAATTTTTTCATGTGTTTACACCAACAAAATATGGAAACTTCTCTCAAGTCATGACAATATCCTATACAACCCTCCCTGAAAAAGGACCTAAACAGGCTGAAAACAGGATAAATTTAAACTGAAACCAAGGCACTTACCAAAGCTGGCCATAAGAGTGATCTTCTTGGATTAGATGGGTCTGATCTTTGACTCCATACCATTGTCTTCTCCACCAAGAATATCTTCCAGCTTCCATCATGTATTTTGAGCCACTCACGGGTGGTCCAGTCTTCGTCATCATATTCAACCAAAACCTACAACATGGCCATAGGATAGAAATAACTTATAAGTTATTTGTCAAAGTTTTAGTTTCAAGCAAACTATAAGGATTTGGCAGACAATGAAATCTCCCTCCCCCATCACTTACTAAACTTCCACTTCACTGTAGTAAAGCCACACGTATCCCACACTACTATATTTCAACCCAGTTGATTTACAGCTGTAGCACAAAAATGTAAAGGCGCTGTGATGTAGTGGTTAGCATGTTGGAACTTCTGATCAGACTGATCAGAAGATCAAAGGGTCAGCAGTTTGAGGCCTGGTTCCTCCATTGAATTCAAATGTTTCCTTAGACAAGAAACTTAACTCCACATTTTCTCTCTCCACTCATGCAAAGTGTATTAATGGATACCAGTAACAAAATGTTGGGGGTACCCCTGCAATGGACCAGCAACCCATCCCAGAGGGAGCAGTAATTCTTCTAGTTTCTACACGCTTCTGTTTAAGCCCCAATAGCAACAAGCATCTAATTTCTCCTTACAATACCCTGCCTTGATCAAACATACAGGTCACGAGAATAAAGGAGATAATCCCCAAACACAAAACATCTTAATGTTTGTACAAATTCTCCCAACCAGTACCATAAGAAACATATGGGGAACACTAAGGAGAACAAGCATATTGAAACTGGGGCTTAAAGGGCAAAGCGTCGGTCGTCCAGGCTGTTTGTGGCACATGAGTGACTTGAGCATTTAATTTCTTCACCACAAGGTAACTAGAAGTACACTTGTTATCTTATTGTTACTGTTAGCATTAACATTGCACTACTCGCATATGAAGTAGTATTTTGAAGTAGGCACCAGAACTAGGCAAAACAGGCAACAGTCTGAAACAGCTCTTGTAAGCATTTTACTGAACTCAGGACAAAAAAGGTGACCATTTGAGTTCAGCCAAATACCTTAGATGCCAGATCACAATGCCTAGTGGACTTTCAATGGGTGGGCACAACTCACATACGTTGAACACTAAAATAGCAGCCTGTAAGGCTATGTTTATGCAAAAAAAAAAAGCAAAATGTTCTGCTTTGATAACAGATTTGATTTGCTGATTATTCTGGTGTCCAGAGATTTTGAATTCAGACCCTATGGAGGAAATTTATTTCTTTATATAAATCTGAATCACCCAGCAAAAATACAGTGTGTAACCAAACATTTAGCAAATTATAACTACTATGCATACATGAAACCCTTGAAACACAAACAAGGCAATAACATGTAAAGTCCTTCCCTTTCAGAGCAAAAACAAATAGCTACGAAAAGAGCTTCATTGCAAGAATAGTGAGAGACTGGAATTCTCTCACATACCACGTTATTGACCAAAAGAGTGCACTGCAAGCTCACGTTGACTATGGCATACTGCTTAGCAGACTGGACTTCTGATCAGACAGATCAGAAGGCCAAAAGAGTGCACTGCAAGCTCACACTGACTAGACCCTCGCACTGTTTTATTTTAATTGCATTGCCTATTTTTAATTTTACTGCATAGTTATTTCTGTTTCTTATTTTAGCACAGGCACCTGCAATTTACATTGACTGGACTTGTTCCTTTGCAGATCATCAATTTAAATTTAGATTTAAACACCCTCAAAACAAATTGCAAGCCTTAACTCCTAGAGTAATCCTAACTCCACACTCTGCTGTCTACAGTCTTTTTATTTAAAGAGCATTTAGTAAGTTTGTCAGTTGAACAGATTGGACTGATTATGTAAACAAACTTTAGACATTGCTTGACAAAACTTTGGTATAAACCAAGTTTGGACTAGCTAACCTGAATGTTTTAAGACTCATTTACTATAAGCCCTGTTTAGAGGGCACACAAAACAGTCTGCTTTCAAGTAGGTATTATCTCTTTTAAATGCTCTTGATAAACCATGTCTAACTCACACTTCGTTAAAATAATCGGCCCATTCACACTTCCAAGAGAAATTTGCTTTCTTTACCCCAAATTCCTATAAGTTTTAGACTTCTGAAAGTGGACAAAAACGTTTTATTTAGCGTGACTTTTACTTTCAATACTTCTTCTAAGTAGACATAATTTTTTTCTTTTCATGAAAAAGGCTGCATTGTAAAGGAAATTTGGAGTTTGTGAGGGCATATTCAGTTAAGCTTGCATGCAATGCCGGAAGATAAAGGAAAGGAAAACTACGAAATTATGACGTTATTCTTTATAAACAATAGCAGAGGCCTACATGCTGGACGCTATCAAAGTCATTTTAGGTAAAAGGATTTTTATGAGGGAACTTAAAAGCAAACAACCTAGTAATATTCATGCATTTCAGAGAATTAGCGTATTGAATGTACATTTCAGCGAGGGCATCACGCACAGAAATTCAGTGCAACACTGCAGACAAGAAAAGCAATTACACTTGTTGGAAATTTTAAACCGAGGCTTAAAGGACAAACAAGTCACTAAATCTCGCCATTAAACAGAATTCCCATTTAAACGCAGCGTCGTAAGATTGCTCATAGACACACTTTCAAGCTGCGCTATCTTGAAAAAGCTTGCATGTACACGAAGCTTTTTTGTTATTCGATTCACTGGTGGATAACGAGCGAACAACGGGTTACCGTTTTAGCTGTACTTCACATTTTAAATACAACCAATTATCTTTACTGTCATTTGAATGAAAAAAACGTGCAGAAAATTCCCTTCGTTCAATGAAGAAAGTCTTCTCAAAGCACTACAAGAATTTTACGACCCATTAACCAGTGAGTGATTCAAACTACCAGTCAAGTTCAAACAGCGCTTGAAAGCTTACGGACGCTCTCACCTTAAGCTCTGGATGCTGGACATCCTGTTCATTGCAAGTTCTGATCACTCCAACTTTCCACTGATAATCCAACGGGTTCGACACACGGCTGGATCGAGAGTTTGGGCGAAGACAATTTTTCGCCCGGACACACAAAAAGCGCTTACCCACTAATTCAGCCTGACGGAAAGCGTACATGGTTTTTCGCGCTCTCCATCAACCACACAACTCCTTCGAAGACGGCTTAGTTTCCATAGCAAAAGGCGGGGGCGATGGATTAATGGAAGGATTCTCTACAAAGAAAGGCAGGCGTTTACACAAGTACAAACACCGCACAAACACGCCAAGTATAAAAGTCTATACTAAACGTTCAAAATCGCCATCACAAATGCATGACTCCGATAACTTTCATTAGCGCGTGCGCTGAGCACACGCGAGGACGTGCGGGCTCAAATTCTTTAAAAGAAATCAAACCGTTTGTAACGCGATTTTAATTTTGCTCTCACTTTAGATTCCTTCTAAGGAAATTACGGTACGTCCATAAACAAGCGCAAAAGTATCGTATTGGCCTAGGAATCAGAAATTGAAAAATTAATATTAAAAAAAGATTTTAAAAAACACCTGGGAGGAAAATTTTCTTTTTCAATTTTACGGTTTTCAGTTAATTCACCACGTGATAAGCTTTAAATGTTTTTTATTATCTGATATGGCAAACTGTTACCTGCTTAATTAATTTTATCTGTGATCAAATTTCACCTTGAAATTTTCTTTCACCTTTTAGCTACACAAACCATAAAAGTTGAAGACCCAAAACAGTCTGTTTATTGTGCTTTAAAGATAGAAACTTGCGATGCGAGAGTCGATTGGCGAAATCAATAACGGCAGCAACGCTATGAATATTACACAGTTATATAAACCACGTAGGATTTTCTTGCCAACAAAAGAATAGTGCTTTGAGAGGTGGCATGAGACAGTCTGTTTTTGAGCTTAGAAACGTGCGATACGAGAGTGGATAATAGGCGTATTAAATCACGGGGCACTTCACTATGAGGAAATTAAAAAAGGAAGTGAAACTGTTTCCAGTGTAAAAATAACAAGGAGGTCCAAGGATGACGGTAACATCAATGGAGGGAATAAGCCCGGAGGAGACCAGGTTACTAAGGAAACGAGTACGGACGGAAGTTTGTGAAACCCAATTTCGTTGCCTAGATCGGTGTGGTACGAATCAGGGAGATTATACTGAACTAAATCGGTGAAATAGAAACAGTTAGTCTATAAATATTTTCCCCTCTTAGTCACAGACCTTTGATCCTATATTTATGACGTTTCTGTTCTTTTTTTTTCTTGCTTCCTTTTTTGACGTTCTCTTTCTTTGCGTTTTTTCAGAGTAATCAGCTTTTGAGTACTTCAACTCTCCGTCGAACTTTTGTCTTTTTTCGCAAACTGAAGTGACCCTTTGTAACTTATTTGTTGACTCAAATTTTATAAGACAACCTGAAAGTAACAGCTATCACAATGATTACTGCAGGAGCCCAAGATCCTTCGATCACAGATTCGACACCAGAGACCACACGCGAGGGGAGGGGAGTGGGAAGGGCAAATTCCCTCACTTACATAATCGTATAAATAACTGGGGGTATGGCTTTTGAAGCGTGTTGGCCCGAGAGAGGGTCAGTTTTTCCATTTGTGTTGAAAAGAGAAAGCTCGAATGGGCTTGTGCGCGCGACTGGGACTTTGGCGCGCTTGTGATTTCCGCTTCTCCGACTTGAACAGGAATTTAACACTTTAATAGATACTTAGGAATTACATACTTTCAAGCATCATGGATAGACTTTTCTCGACTATCGCTAACAAAAAGTGGGACAGTTGGAAGTTAAAACCATTCACCTTTTCTAAGAGTGTGAAACGGGCTAGATGAGAATGAAGGAAGAACTTGAATGAAATGCGAGAACAAAGTAAAGATCGTGCGCATCGAGTCGTGTAGTTCTGATCCCGGCCATGATCGTGGAACGCGCGAGGGACGCGTCACGAGCGCGAAGAGAGAAGTAAAGCAAACAAAAGAGTACCACCGGTACCTCCACCCTTCCAACCCACGCTCCTTAAGTCCTTCACAGCCATCGCCGAATCCCTCGCGAAATCGTCCATTCGGCGATTTTAAGGAAAGGGAGGGGCACTAAATAATCTGATTGTTAACCAGCTATGGGTCAACAGGTGCAACAGTCTGACGCAACGAAGCGCGCGTGCGACAACTCACGCACAGATCAAATTGCGGTTTAGAATTTGTGTTTTTCGTTGACAAGACAGACAGGATATTAACTTAAGATTGATTAGGCCGTATCTGTTTGTGTGCGTTTCTTTTCAAAATAATTTTATTTAGAATCCTTATACACACAATATTACTAATAAAAATTCAGTAATTCCAAGTCAATCAACAGGTGCAGTTCATATAAAAGCCTTCTCGAATTAGTGTTCATGAGAAAATATATCACAGTTGAACCTCCCTGTGAGCGATTATCAGTCCACAACAATTCTCCAAGGCGACCACGTCACCTTATCGGCATTTTGGGTGATCGCTTACGAAAGGTTTGACTACAATGTGGAAGGTGGAAGGAAAGAAAACAACAATCAAAGTTTGCATCCTGTCGTTTCCTTTGTTTTGTTTTTGTTGGTTTGTGTGTGCGTGTGTGTGTGTGTGTGTGTGTGTGTGTGTGTGTGTATGTGTGTGTTTCTACTGGGAAAAACGAAGGTGGCTCTCTATGCCGTAAGAAACCCTCATAAAAGATTCACCTCAAGGGAATAAGACTCTTTCTTGGTTAAATTCTGATTCTTATTGAAATATTACATACACTTCGAAAGTTCTCACGTCAGGTAATGGCTTGTCTCTAAAACAAGCCGTTTGTGGTAAAAGACAGAAGTGCGTAAAGCGCGTGTGGAGTAGCAACTCGCACGCAAATGGCACGCGCTTGTTGCCGTAAACAGGATGTGTCATTCTGCTTTTCCTCTGCGCCCTGAGGGAAACTCCCGGGGTCAGTCAACTGTTATTCTCTGAAGCTAAATGTGATTGTGAAGTGACTGGGTTCTCTACACTCCCACAAACTTTTAATGAGACATGTAGAGGACTTATGCGCTTGATTGCACGCCACCACTACGCAAACAATTGCCTTTTGAACTCTATTTTTTCTCTAAAGCTCGTGGGGCGGATGCACAGGGTGATACTTCAGTGTGACCATTTGTTCTAAGGACCGGCGTGCACGTACATAATTATGAAGAGCTAACTCAAGAAAACCTGTGAACTATCTTGCAGTCTCCCACTTTGTTCTTTCGTGGTATGCCTGCAGTATTTACATAACAATAATACAGGGTACCAATGGGGTTAGGGCTCCAGGGCTAAGGCCAAAAAAAATACACGGCATTAGAGCTCCAAGGGGAAAAATCGGGGCTCTAGGGCTCAACCACTATACTCAAGGGCTCCATTTAGCCAGAATCAGCATTTTTGTGTGGGCTTAAAGTAAAGATAGGCTTCACGCTCTGGGTTCCACAACAGAAATGCCAGGGTGCCAGGGTTCCAAGGACCCACTTTGGGAACCTATTAGAGTCAGCACCTACACATAGGCTTGGAAGTCTCTGTTTGTCACTAGACAGAGGCGAGATAACAGTTTAAAAGAATTTGTCATCTCAATTTGCTCATGAGGTCAGTCACAAGCTGTGCCAAAATCACAACATATTCAGAATCATCGTGCACTTGCTGTCCACTTGCACCCTTGAGCCACTCCAGTTTGAGTCTGTTTAGACTGTCATGTACACGAGCCTGTTTGAATTCGCTCTTACACCCAGCCACCATCACATGCAGGGCTTGAAGAACTTTCTCTCTTGTGTCATTCTCTGTAGTGTGAAGGAGACTGGGTATGAGCTGGCACCAGCCCTTCTCAACCATGGTTTTCAACAGTGGGACTCTGCAAAGGAGAGAACAAAAGATTGTAGTCAACAGTTGTTTCATGGAAACTCCATATTATTTTAGCTCCCACAACAGGTGCAGCCACCTTCCCAGTGTGATTGAATTGTGACTCCCAGGGGGTGGGGGTCAGTTCTTGTACAACTATAAATTTTTGGCAATGTTGGTCTCAAATAGGGTATTGCTTTGTTAAACAGGATATACTGCACCTTGCTCCCTGGTCTGAAATGCGATGAAAATGTATGGGGTACATTTTGGTCTTAAAGAGGGCTCTGGGTGGCACACAGAACTTCTTGCACCCCACCCCCTCCAATAAAATTCTGAGGAGTACAGCCTTGATCTCTCTGATCAAACTGAAATAACTTTGGACTCTTGAAGTCAGGACACACTTAAGGCAACAGATTGCAGAGAAAGGATGCAGGGAAAGGTTGTGGTTTATCGCAGGGACCTGTCCCTGCCACCCATCGCCCAGTGCATCCTAACCTTAAAAAATTACTCCTCCTGATTTTTTAAACCATGACACATTTCCCTTGGATTTGCTTTAGTCAAACACTGTAATTTTACCCCTGATTTTTCGAACCTCAATTTTTCCGAAACTCCCGATATTTCAAAGAATTCTTGCCTCCCATGGAGGCAAAAGAAATTTACCTTCAATTTCTCGAACCCGCAGGATAGTACTACTCAGTACCTTTCATTTAAATGGCCGCACGTCAAGATTTTATTCTCAGTCTCAAAAGGTAGAACCACCTATTACACAGTAAACAATGCCAAGGAAAGTACTGCTCTGTGCCTTTCAGTCTAATGGTCACTCATCAGGCCTGGCTCTCCTGTAGGTGCTGTTTGTTTTGTGTACAAGGTGGTTCTAACTTTTAAGTCTTGAGTACCGTTCTTTTTCGGTTATAAGGCGCACTCGGCTAGAAGACGCACCCCAAACTTCGTAACTCAATCATGCAAAGTTTTCAAACTGAAAATATCACTAAAACACTCGGTTATAAGACGCACCCCGGACTCTGGAAAAAATGTTTCTCAAGTTTATTCCAGTCACAGCTGAATTTGCTGATATTAAGCTAACTGAAACCGAGATTGTAAGCAACAGCATAACAGTCATTTGCACTAACACTGTGCATGGGTTTCCTTTAAAGCGAAATTGTCACACATAAACAAAAGCTGAAAATGTCACACTGAAATGCCTTACATCTTCAGTTGCTGATTTGTTTCGAGTTGGCAACGTACAGCAAGAATGCTAGAATTTACTGAGAGCAGAAAAGTGCCGAGAACAAGCGGTGCCGATGGCGATAAGTTTCACTGTCACTCTGAGTAGTGATGGCGAATGGTGCAAAAGTCACCCTGAAAATCATCTTTAAAAGGATTCAACAAGTTAAAATACAGGTGGTCCCTAGGATTAAAGTGTCACTGGGTGGATGAAGAAGGTAGGTTTCCTTTTTCGAACAATCCAACAATGTTGTCTAACAAAAAAGATGTTGCATTTGTCGAAAATTCGAGGTTTAATGCATGACAGTATCATGTTACTGAGCACATGCTTTCAAGCACGCACTGTACGCAAACACGGCTTTGTTTTGAAAATGCTCTATCATGTCGTTTCTCAAACCGTTCTGTCGCGTCAGTTTCTTTTAAATGTTCTCGCATTTAAGTGAAATGTTGATGTTGCAGAAAATTAAATGTTCTTGCATTAAAGCGGAATGTTGCAGAAAAGTCAACGACCAACAATGTTTCTGTTTATAGCATAATTATAGTGAAAAATCGAGATCTTTAGAATTTGCTGCCGGAAAATATTCGTCTTTAAGACGCACCCCAATTTTAGTGATAAATTTCGACAGAAATACGGACTTTCGAGGAAAAAACGGTGCGCCTTATAACCGAAAAAATACGGTAATTGTAAAATCCAAATTTTGACCATTAAAATGAAAGCTTAAAACTGTACAAGAGTGCCATGGTATTCTGTTTGCTTTCCTGGTTGTTATAGAACAATACCTAGTCTTGTGCCACCTTCAATTTTTTGAACTCCTGATTCTTTGAACCAATTTCTGTTTCCCTAGGAGGTTCAAAATATCGGGATTCCACTGAAAGTTTCAAAATAAGCAAAAGAAATGTGTTTATCATACCTCCCAGAGATATCACCAGAAACATCTTGTCCTTGCTTTTCCAACAGTGCTCTAACATGTTCAATTTGTTCTGTAAGTATGTCAGTCATGAGTGTGATGGCTTTGATAACTAACAGTCCACTTCCTGGTTCTTCAAAGAGTTTCTTAAATATGTCAAGTCCATTAAGCTTCAGAAAGTCACGTTGTCCAACAGGAAACAGCCGTATGAGAGAGGAGAGTGCATACATGGCCTTCTTCCTCACAACCATAGGCTCATGTTTGGACAGCAATCGAAGAAGTAATGGCAGTACTCCCAGTTTCAGTGCTGCTTGCTGAACTCTTGGATTGCTGTTGGTTTAGGGAAGAAAGGAAAGGATTAACAATAAGGAAGACTTGAAGGAATGCCAACAAATTGAATGAGCCAGCTGCCTCACCATGCACCTATCAACAATAAGCCAGTGAGGAGTGGGGGGAGGCTGGGCAGATGCAGGGCTCTTGACTTAATTTGTAAAGGACTCCCGGGGGCAAAAATATTGGTCAAATCAAGACAAATTTGTAACCTGGACAGTCCAGTGCACAAGGATGGGAATGGAAAGATTGTTCAAATACCCCAAGACTGCTTGGTCTTGCAACCTCCAGTGCCTTAACATTGATAAGTCCATTAAAACACAAAAAAGTCAGTGAAAAAGTTGGCAAGAATACAGACTACATTTGTTGACAGAAATCTTTGGAACAGTTCAATAAAACTGGCCTATTTTATGCAAATTTACTTTTAGAACTCAATTTTGCTATAACTGGCGTTGAAATGTCCCCCCCCCCCCCAACTTAAACAATGCTTTGTAACGAGTAAATTGCTTTTGAATGGGAAAATCAACATTGCACAGGGGGATGGGAGTTTTCCAAGAACTTTCCTTGGTAATTACAGAAATGTGAAGGTGTGCCAAAATTATTGACAGAGATCATAGTTCTATTTGCTACTGACAGTTTTCCAGCAGTTTTTGTGTTTGCCCTCAGAAGGTGCCTTCAGAGTGGAGCTACAATATGACTTTACTGTGTTTTCCAAACAAGTTCAAACTTATGTCAATCTTTATTCAGCATGCCAAGAACATGACAAGAACTGGAGAAAAACTTCTAAGTTCCACATCGGAGATAAAACCACACAGTGGTCAGATACACAGTCTGTCTGTGTGGTAAGAAAGTGTTGATGTCACAAGCATTTAACGATACAGTGATATAGCAAAAGAGGTAAAACTTCAAGCTCGGGACTGATGAAGTTTAAGTAAACTGACTGAGTCTGTCAAGAAAACAAGAAGTCCAACTCCTATCAGATACAGAACCAGAACTTATTTAAATACAGAATCCTACTGCACAACTGAACTTGAAATTTGACATCTTTTACTTTTAATTGTGAAGGATAATGTTGCATTTTAACCAATAGCATTTGAACACAATACAATTACGCAGAAAAAAGTTTAGTTACCTTTGTGTTGCTGAACCCAGAACATAAGTTGCCCTACTTGCAAGGCTTGGTTCAGTGGAATTCATGAGTTTTATCATAAGAAAAAGTCCACCAATGCTGTCCAAATCTCTTGCATTATCAATCTGATGTACATAATATTCAAGCTCGTCTAAAGTATGTTCCTTTTCAGCCAAAGTGGCATCTGTGCTATTTAGCATCTCAACATGTGCTGTGATTATTTCAATGTCCTTTTTAACAAATAAATCTACTCCTTCCAACTCCTTTCGGATTTCCTCAATTGATCGAAAATTTTTACCTGAAAAGGACAGTTAACATCATTAGTTTGTAAAGCTTATGAGTCTTTCTCCCCTCTCTCACCTCTTCTCTTCTTCTGATGTGTAGAGTAGTAATGGGAAAAGGAAATCGTATTACATGGGTAATATCTTGATTTAAAATCAGGGATTGTATTTATGGACAAAACTTGCATAAACTCTGGTTGGGACACACAAAGTAAGGCCTCCTTTATCTTCAAGATGCTGGGAATGACTTCCCAGTCAATATGTTAATTAACAAATGATAATATTAAATAACAAAGAGTGGGTTCTAATAAATTATTTACTCAATGAGATCTCTCTGCAGGTTAGGGGTTAAGATATGTTTTGATAACATTTACAGGGGCTAAAAAGACTGCATGTGTGGCATAGTGTAAAATAACTCACAGCAAAGGTGGATGAAGGGAGCACCTGAAGCTACAGGGGTGTATCAGTACACGTATACAAGCTTTTTAGAAGGATTCCTAAAATTTAATCAGGACCTTCAAAATTTTGAAGCTGAGGTTCTTAGGAGTTTCAGTTTCCAAAACCTGACTCTTAACAGTATTTAAAATGTTATAAATGACACATTCGTTTTCACCCACTTCCATCCAGCTGACTCTGGAGCTGCCCAGAATTTTCTCCATCAGGACTTTCATTGTGGAATTTATCCCTAAAATCCTTCAAGGCTTCTTTAAGATGTTGTTTTGAAATAACATTCTTGTCAATTGTAATAAACTTCTGTTTAGAATCCTTGTTGCTGTGATATTTTTTCCCATCATCTCCATCCATGAGTTTGGCTTCTTTCAGCCCAGTCTGTAAGTTCATGCGCACATGGAGTCCTGGGGGAATCCCCTGACCTGGTTGAATAGTTTGCCAGTCAGCTGTTGGTTGAAATACCTCAAGGTCTTCATCGTCTATATGCTCGGCATTTGTTGTTACTTTCACATCACTTTCCTTGTCATTGTTATCTGTTTCAACCAAAACAAGTCCTGGTTGTTGATCTCCTATACCTAAAGTCAAAGCATGAAAAGGATGAATAAATCTTAATTGCAACAACTTTAAGAGCATTTGGATAAGATGGAAGATGGAATTTAAAATTATGATATAACATTATGTGGACTGGGGATAAAACATTTTCAAATGTTAAAACACAAGACCAAGGCAGTTACTGTCTGTAAGCAAATAAAGCCGCTACAAAAACAAAGCCGGGTAAAATTTCGACTTCAATACAATTCAAACCCATCAGTATTATTCTCCCTATGGTTTCGGTGCAGTGCCCTTACCAACTGGAGCTATCAAGCTAATTGGAAGCTGATCATTTTGTGAGTTCATGATATACCCATGGAGGAAATGGGTTGAAGTTTAGAATTTCAAGTTTATTTATTTAACAATATGGGTTATACCTGTAGCAAATCCCATTCAGGCCTGAATCGTTTTCAGACTTTCTTTTTGCAACTGCTTTTATGTACATAACTGTGATGGTCTTTTAAAGCTAAAAAACCACAGCTCAGGGCAAGTTCTACATGTTAATAATATAACAGCACAAAAGTGCGCTTATATTATATTCACATTTTTTAAACAACTTCCTCCCATGGTTGAAACGCGTTTTTAGACCCTTGAGTTCATGATTCCCTATCCTTGATTTACTGGTCTTGTTTGATATTTCATCAGAAAACCTTTAAAACTATTGCGTATGTGGTGAAGCAAAGATTTGTAAGCAGCTTTCTGTGAAATAACTGAAATTGAAAATCACTCAGACCACTTACTTGACGACAACAACAACACTAAAATCACCAAATACTGCGACATGTTAGTTGAGAAAATTCCGCTGCCTTCTTTCTTGATGTCTAAGTTACAAATGGAAGTCCAATCACCTATTTTACTGTGGAAAATCGCTTAAAATTGCACTTTGACTTTTGTCCATTTTGCTTTGTATACTTCGACACAACTTCATGAACGAAAGCCACGTATGCGAACAACCGCTGACCGGAGGTAAATGATGAAATTCACACAGCGCGCCAAAGACTTGGAAGCGTTTTATTGGTGGATTAAATTTTAACATTGTCAACAAAATTTTAAAGAACAAGATGTTGCATCAAGTTTATTTTAGTTTAATACACGTTTTTTTTTTCTTCATTGTATAGAAATTTTTTTGCTTCTGCTTGTTATATTTTCCCATCTCCTTTTCTCCCATCTTAGAGCAGACAGGAGCCCATTAGAGCTCCTGGAGTAGAATAAAACACAAAGAAACCGTCCCACATCTTCAGTGGAATTCACATACAGGATTCTTGGCCTTTTCTAATAATGCCGGTTATCGATTAGAACCAATCATGGATTGCTCAAAAGTTTAGGGAGGCTAAAAACTACGAAATCACTTCTAATAACTAACGAAAGAGAGAGCTTCATGCAGCAACGAAGACCAACGTAACACAAAGAAATCCCATTCCCTTTGTTTTCTTTCGTTTCCATTCAACTGCATCCCTGTTACGTCAGATTCTTGACGTCATTGACGTCATTCACTTTGATGAGTACTCTGCTGACCATGCAGACTGCAGTCGCAACTTAAAACAACAATCAGCGGAAAGAACGCAAACTGCACCCACATCTCCAGTAATTTTTCCAATTTTGCTGCTTTGAAATAAGGCAGACGAGTTTAGGAAAGCAGTATGATCTGACCCGTGTCACTTATTATTGAATAGCAGCCGCATCGAACGTATTGTCGAAGAAAATGGTGTCCTACGTGGCCTCGCGAGTTATCATGTAAGTATTGGCGCGGCAATTTCGATCTTCTCTTCTTTCAAAATAAATGACATTTTTATCTCGTTCATTCCATGCAGGCTCGTGTTCGGAACTCTCTATCCAGCTTATTCATCGTACAAGGCGATGAAGACGAAAAACGTCCGAGAATACGTAAGGAATGTCTTTTTTCTTTACAAGTAATGCGTAGGAACCCTAATCATTCGAATCTTTTGCTTGCTCGACATAACAGCCTCTCCGAGATGTTTTGCAGTAGTTTTTTTAGCGCAACTACTGAGAAAACAAGATTAAGCTAAAGTACATGTTCTTACAGCTCAGCTCAAGATTATCTTTCCTTCACTAATAATCAAAGTGTGAGTTCTAGTGGGTGACAACCAGTAAAACAGGAAACCACGTTGTGGTTGTTTTTTCTTTTATCTTTCACAGTTCTCGTATAAATTGAGCTTACATGAAACCCACTTTGATTTCATCCATAAATATCTAGTAAAGTGTTATCGCCATCCCAGTCTTGTCCTTTCGGTGTGAGCGAGTTTTTGTTGTGCTCATAAATGCGAGCAGAACTGTAATGAATGTTGACATTTTCTCACGTACAATAAATTGGTCTAGAGTGATCCAGAAATCTTCTTGTTGAAGTCTGTTACAATAAATTTATCCTGATATTAATGTCCCTGAATAGATTTGGAATATGTTTTGGAACAGATTTTGAGTATGTTTGTCCAAAGCTGAGCTGATAGCTGATATAGTTTCCCTGGCTTTAACTAAGGTAGAATTTCGCAGTTAAATTGTTATTTTCATTGTTACGCTTGAACTACAGTGAAATTGTTTTTGATTTTTTTCATATATGCCTGTTCTTGTGTTTTCTGAGAAGTGAGTTTAATTGAATCTATAGACTCTAGCTTTTGCCAGAAATCTAATAAATAGATGCCAAGTTTACCAAAATTATGAAGCATATGCTATTACAGGTATTTAAATTATAAATTTCAGTATTTTTGCCAAATGTAATTTGTTGTTCTCCTGTGAGACATAAGCTAAGTGATAATGGGTTAATAGCAAATTAAAGTTGCCCCCATTTAATTGTAGTACTGTGGTACAGGGAATAATTTTGATCATTCAATAAAAACAAGTTCTGCAGCTGCATAATTTTGCAGTCATGGTGCAAATTGGAACCTGCAGTGTACATTGCAGTGTTTGTTTAACAAATTTGCATCTGGTAGCCTTTGCCTGTTTATGCACATATAAATACAGAGTCTCTTGTGCAAAGGTTATCTTTCATAGAAGCAGATAGAAAAGAAAACCATCTGCTCCAAACATAATTACTTGTAAATTAGACTGTTGCTGTGGTTTTATGCAATCTAGTTTTCAAAATATGTTAGACTTTGATCTTCATGAATATCAATTGAACTCTGTAAACAAAAATAGTATTAGGTACACATTCCTTAATCCCCTTTTCCTTTGACTGTGGTGATCTTACAAATAAAGTTGTTTTGGTACCTTTGTATTATTTGCTATATATGGATTAACCTAAGTCCGCCAGAATGTGAAAAGAACAAACCCCAGTGTGGTTACTGTGGATAAATCTATTGAGTTGTATCATCTCTTGAAATCATTAAAGCCAATATCTGCAAGTGTCACTTTAATGAAAGATATTCGACTTAAATATCAAAGCTGGAAATTGCTCTATATTGCCTTTCTGTTTTAGCAGAAAAGGCCTCAGATCAAAGATTCCAAAGATCATGTTATCTGTAATGGTCACTATAAAGATGGCATCAGATACAAAATACATCTACAGAATTTAAGTATGTCTTTGAGAAGGTAAACGGTATCAACAAGAAAAGCCCCAGGGGGCATTTACCCCGCCGTTGTTCTCTCTGCCCTTGGGGTCCAAAATATATTACGGCCAGGTAAAAGTTGGTGATTTATCGTATCTTTTACGTGCTTGCGATGATAATATAAATCAAGACACGACTTGCCTAATCACCCTGTTTTAGCGTGCGTGACGAAGAGGGTGATGAAATTATTATTTTGATCATAGCGTGACTCAGCCTGGCCTCGTAGCTCAGTTGGTTGAGCGACGGTGTTCTAATCCTGAGGTCGTGGGTTCGAATCCCGCCTGGGTCAAAGATTTTTCTTTTATCTTGGTTCTCATTTCTAATTTCTTACTTTTGAGGCCTGTGGTCGGGGGGAAATTATGGAGGGCAGTATTACTCACTTCTTGGCACTCATACCTACATACTTTACATCATAATTACTAAGTTCATAACAATCGCGAGTTCATGCCAGCTTTCAAACTTAAGCTCCCTAGTACATTTGTCCTTGCTCTCGTCGAAGAAATGTTAACTCCATTAAATTCCTTGTACTTTTCTACACAACTTTCCCTAAAGATTTTGGCGAAGCAAAGCAAAACTGCCAAAAAAATGCTTGCATTTGACTGTTGAATTATTCAACTTGGCGAAAGCAAGGGACTTCCCCGAATCGGCTTCTGTGTTTCAGTGATGTAATGTTTACGTGCCACGGCAAGTTAGGCGAATTCATTCCAGCTTCAAAGCTCGCTAGCACCTTCGTTCCTACTTTCATTGGACCCCGCCGTTTTTCTCCTCCTCCCAGGGAGCAAAATATATTACGGTCACTCAAGATACGAGCTCAAGTGGTGTAAATTTTAAAGTTGATGATTTATCGTACCCGTGTTTGCTGCCATTTCCCCTTATGTGTCTGCTCCGCACCCTTCTCCCCGTGGTAACATGAATACCTGATAGTATGAACCCCATCCCTCATTCCTTGGTCATCCACTTGTCCTAGCTTTCGCGAAGAAGAACGTGACGAAATATTTTGACCATAGTGTGACTCAGTTAAGTCACGTTCTTTTTAAATAAACGAACTGACATGTCAGCGTAATTCTAAATAGCAAGGGCACGGAAATTTAAATAGATTTCTTGATAAAAAACTCATTCTAAAATCTAAAGGAAACTGGTAGCTATGAAAAACCGTAAAAGTCTATTTTAGGCCGTGATTCGATGAGTGATTTGGTGCAAGCAAGTTTACTTCTCCGAATCGGCTTCTGTGTTTCAATGACGTAATGTTTATGTGCTACGGCACGTAGCATGAATCATTGGTTTTCACAGCTCGCTAGCACCTTCGTCCTTGCTCTCATTGAAGAGAAGTCAACTTCATAGAATTTCTTGTACTTTTCTACACAACTTTCCCTAAAGATATTGGCGAAGCAAAGCAAAACTGCCAAAAATATGCTTGCATTTCACTGTTGAATTTTTCAAGTTGCGAAAGCAAGGGACTTCCCCGAATCACCTTTTGTGTTTCAGTGATGTAATGTTTATGTGCCAGGGCAGGTTTGGCAAATTCATGCCAGCTTCAAAGCTCGCTAGCACCTTCGTTCTTGCTTTCATCGAAGGAACTTTCATGCCATTAAATCGCCGGTAATTTTCTACACCAACTTTCATGAAAATTCTGGCGAATAAACGCTAAACGAACAAAGTTTACCGGCAAGTATTGTTTTGACCGACCGGAGGTCTGGGGCAACTGACCACCCAAAAAAAAAAAAAAAACGGGTATTACTAGACCCCGTCCTGACGGCGGGGTAATAAACGAGACTTTATGTCCAAACCTTTAGCTGGCTTTTGAGTGGTACTCAGTCCTTCACACAAGCAAGCAATATACATGTACTTGAATGCTATAAATGGTTGATTCTTAAAATATAAATGTCTGCTTTTTTCCAGGTTAGGTGGATGATGTATTGGATAGTATTTGCTCTCTTTATCACTGCAGAGCTATTTGCTGATCTTCTTCTTGCATTTTGGTGAGTCTTTCAAGCTATCGTTGAGTGGCCTTCACGCGTCGACCTAATGTTGGTCAACTTGTGTTGGCAAACTCCAAATTATTGGTGTGTGTGTGAACGAAACAACATGTTGGCAAACTGTCGGCAAAAAATAAAATTTGTCTCTGTTCTCGCCAACTTTTTGCCAACAAGTTGTTTTGTCATTAATACATGCCAATTTGAGTTTGCCAACACAAGTTGGCCAACATTAGTTTGATGTGTGAAGGCCACTTCAGACAGTGATTTATGAGTTCAAGTGGGGCATCAATGCATGTCAAATTCAAAATTGCATGGCTGTTGCATAAACTGCCTTTAGTGCAGGTCCCTGCACATTTAAAAGTATGATTAAAAAATTCCTTTGTTTTCATTCCCACTCCTCAGGTTTCCCTTCTACTATGAACTCAAGATAATATTCATGCTTTGGCTTCTGTTGCCAGCAACAAAGGTATAGTGCTTTTATTTGTTTTGTCTTTATTTATTAGTTAATTAATTAATTTTAATAATATTTATTTATTTATTTATTTAGTATTTGAGTTCCGGGGAAGAATTTCTGAAAGTAACTTCTGCTATCATAGGCTCTTTCAGTGTATTATGGTCAACTATTCATGGTCCCGATGATGTTCGTTATGTGAGAAGAGTTGACGATCGTGTCTTATTCCTAGCGCTGCTGGCCAGTCCTTGTTTTGCAATACCAAACTTAGAACACTGGTTCTGTGAAAACATCTTGATTTTTTCCATTTGAAGTGGATTCGAAATGGAGGCATTGTTTGCTCATCTAAATAGGTTTGAAATTTTTTTACAGGGCTCAAGTGTTTTATATCGTAAATTTGTCCATCCATGGTTATCAAAGAATGAAAAGGTAAAAATAATTTTCTGTTAATTTTTGCAATACTTAATAGTTGAAATTAAAATCGTGCTAACCATAAAAGTGTCAATGTTGGATGACTAAATGGAAGTGTTTCAGATTAGTCATGGGTCTCAGTCAAAAGCTGGTCAGCTAACCTGAAAATTAAAGTGGTAAACTTAAGATATGGAGAGATCCATGTTCATTGGCTTCACTTGTTAAAATTTGTTATTGTGTGACTCCTGCATTCAAGAATGATCTGGAACACTGATGTGACAACTTTTTGTTATTTTACTTTTCTCAGGATATTGACAGCTACATTGCTCAGCTAAAGGAAAGTGGCTATGACACTTTCTTGAGGGTCAGTAGAAATGGCCTCTCTATTGCCGCTGACACCATGATCAAGACTGCAGCTACGGTAATTATCTTTTGTTTGTTTGTTGTTTCTTTGTAGAACATAGAAACTCAGTACTTACACTGAGGTAAAAAAGTTGCCTTATCCAAAGTCTATTAGGGAGGTGCAAAAAATTTAAGTACAGAGCAGTGTTTAATACAGATACAGTGTAAACAAGTCCATAAACAAAGAGCAAATTGTGTGCAAAAACTCATTTTATAGCTAACCCTTTTGCTAAGTGGTTTTTGAGCCGTATCTGTTATTGTTTTCGAGAGGTTCCCTGGTTATCATTCAAGCTGTGATTCATGACATTGTAAAGCAATCATATGTACTGATTATATAATGTTTTCCAAGTTCATTGAAAAGAGCAGCAATGAATAAAATGCCATTTCCGCTATTTGGTGTGAATTGTAGGTTACATTTTATTTTTATTAATTACTTATTTTTAAATCTTGGTTTAAATAGGGCCAGACTGTCCTGGCAGAAAAGCTGCGTCACTATGGTACAGATGCCACGGATAATAAGAGAGGCTCAAGACTTCATAAAGCCAAATCGTGGTATGGTGGAATGAATTCCACGGACAATGACTACATGCCCATTGATGAAACTGAAGAATACAATCTTATAGAGGAACAGGATGAAGAAGAAGATTACGTTAATCCTGAAGCAGAGAGGTTTGTAGGAAATATTTTGGTTCAGGTACTTGTTCAGTGAGTGGGGATGTTAAATTTGTGGTTAGGCACATTGAAATTTTGATTGAACTTTATTGAAAGATCATGAATAGAGTCAGTGGTTCATGGTTAGTTTGTGTGTCATGTCGTGTTGTTTCCTTAGATAAGAATTTTTGAGTCCACATTGTGTCTCTCCACCTAGAGGTGTTGTATATAAATGGGCACTGGCAACAGAGGGTAAACCACAGTGATCAGTGAACTACTGTCCCATCCAGCCCACCTTAAGTTGCTTTATATTTGGTACAGAAACCAGGGTTAACCCTTTGAACAGTGACCAAAATGAAATTTCCCTTTACATTATCACTACTTGTTTGAACATTCAAGTGATGAGAATAAGAAAATGATCAGCAAGGACAAGGTGTCTTGACATTTAGACAAATTCTTCTTACTAGTTCCTTACTAGTTCCATGTAGTGTATGGAGAACAGTAACGAGAATATGCATTTTTATATCAGGGCTTAAAGGGTTAAATGCTGGCTTTGTAGGCTGCAAGCAGCTGTTGTGCAACTTTACCTTCACCTAATGTGAACAGTGAAAAGTTAGCAATTGCAGTTTAGTGCATCATGCTGTGAAGTGACAGTTTGTGGTTAGTGCACCAGAATTGAGATGTAATGATTGATGGTTTTAGCCTGGATTCTGTTGCTGGGTTGTCTTGTTAGACAAGCAACGTTGACTTCACATTACTTCTCTCCACCAACATGTAGGCGTGGGGTTAGGCAGTGACCCTGCAGTAGGTTAGCATTCAATCCTGGGGGTTTAATATAAAAACTAGATGTTCTTAGTTGGCTAGCAATGAAACAACAACTTCTTTCTTTTTAACATAACTGGATTAATTAACCCTTACACAAGCCAGGTGTTTTTACTCAAATGTAATGTTTACTTGCCCAAGTATTTCAATGTACTATTTTGTTTGTTTCTGTCAGTGAAAAGCTAAGCGATGAACTAAGAGAGAACCCAGAGGACACCAAATCTCATGTAACCAAGCGGTCTCGTGGCACAAGTGGCTACGGGTCGTCTACCCTGCCACGCTCATATGGGGTGAGTTTCTTGACAAAATTGCATGTAATATCTTAAAGAACACATCTCTGAGTATAAAACTTTTGGAGTTTTCCTTTCTTAACATTTTGGATTCCTGTTCAATTTAGAGAACCACAAACCGCCCCAGAGTTCATGGTGCAGGCTATGATCATTTTGAGGTATCTGATTAATTAATATTCACTGCTTGATTACAGTTTTGGTATCATTACCACATAATCTCATCAGGCTCGTTAGTTTTCTGGTTATGTCATAGATGTTATAATATATAATTAGTATTCTTTCAATAGTTAACTTCAGTTTGAAACTAAATCAATGGTTGCTTAAATTCAGATTTTATCAATCAAATTTCTCTTAACAGTCCACCTCAACTTCGTACCATTCTGGAGACTCTGCAAGAACTTATGAGGTATGCAGTGACCCAGTGCAATTTAAAATTAGTTGAACATTTATTTAATTCTTAGTATTTTTGTCAATATCCAATGTTCTGGTCATTAATGCTGTTGTTTTAGGGAAGTGGTCATAACAAGTGTACTCGATGAGGACACACCTCGTGTAGGGGTAGGGGGGCTATGCAAGATGCCACCTGTCTGATTAGCCAAATGGACAAAATTTATTGGGGTCAAAATTTGAGTTGAGACTTTCATATTAGGTGTGCTTGAAGCTTGCATTGCTGGAGAAATGGCACAGAGAGGATTGAATCTTTTTCTTAGTTTCTACTCCTGATAGTGTGGGGGCTATACAAACAAGACACCATCTTTTAAGGTGGGGATACATGAAGAGACCACCTGTATTTTTGCGGCATGTGGTGGGTCCTGTCTGAGCACAATAGTTTTGACCATTTCCCTTAGTGTTAAATTTGATGGCTTGCTACTCTATGTGCAAAAATTAAACAAGTTAATAATTAATAATTAAACAAATAAATATGAAATAAATACCCTTATTTGTGTGTCAATGTATTTAGCATGAAAGTGCTAACTGAGGACACCATAAATGGAGGAAAGTAACATGATTATAAACTGAAGATAAGACATGTTTAAAAATCCCCGTTGTTGGGAGGCTATAAATACTTAGCAAGATCCAGGGTTTAAACACGAGGCTACCATAATTATAATGTCAGTTGCAAATCCATCTAGTGGGCAGAAAGGAGGACTTGAACTCAGAACTTCCAGATTGAGAGTCCAGGGCCCTAACCACAATAGGCCATGCCACCTCCTCCTCCTCCACTACATTTTTCCTTGATTTAGTTGTTGAGAAAGAAAATTATAAAATGTAGAGTGTTCTTTGTCCCTTTAGATTTCACTGTGAGCTTACCTAGTAAATGTAACAGAAAGATTATATTGGAATAAATTAAAGTCCTGTTAAATATATTGTTTAGTCCCTCAGTTTCCTGCTATTTTACAGGAAACCATGTGTGCAGTTGCTGAATTGTGCATGTTATTGCAACTTTAAGCCATCCCTCATTAGAATTATGCCTGTGATTTGAGTCTGTGCTCTTGTTGTGACTTAGAACTTTCTTCTGTGATTCTCTTCTTCTAAAACAGGTAACATGCAGCACAGGCTTTTTGGCAACACTGAATCATTAAATTAAAATTTTCCTAGAATACATGTACAGACTTAATAATCTTTGTTCTAGTATTTCCTGTTATGAATCCAAATTTTTAAAGCCAGTCATAATTATAAGTTCAAACATGTTTAGAAGTGAGATGAAACTACTGACTGTCATTGGCATGGGTTAAAGCAGTGCTTGATAAAAAATTCCTTTTGAACTGCTGTAGATAATAATTTATATAAGTAATCAACAACTTTGAAAAAGTTTTAACATAATGTATTGTTAATTTCAATTTCTTTCCATTTCTTGCAAAGTTTTTTGTAGGCTAACCTACCATTGACTAAACTTATATTGTACTTTCTGTTGCATCTAAGCAGGGCCATGTTGCAAAAAATCGCCTAATTTGGTTTCAAACATGGCATGTTGTTGTTTAACTTTTGAAATTTGAATCAGATTCTGTTTTATGAAACATTGGCACCTATAACATTTGATAAGAAGGTTGGCTTTAGTCACCCCTAAATAGATTTGAAGTCGACAATGGTTAAGCGCAGTTTCACACAAACTACATGAAAACCTTTTACCTTGAGCCACAAAAATTGTGTAAAAATCTGTCAAACTTTCAAGTGTTTGATGACAGAACATGTAACTTTTGATGCCAAATCAGGTCACTTGTTGTGACGTGGCCAAGCTTAGATATAACCGATTGTAACTGATCAGTCAGCTGAAAGACTCAACACAATTAACTGACAAAAAACTTTTGACTTGACTGCAGGGACTTCTGGTCCGCTCATTCACCAAACACTATCCCTGAAAGAGTACTCTCTTGGATGTTCACCCCAAAGCTCATCTACTAACTCGGAACTCCATTAAATGTTTCATTTCAGACAAGAGCACAAACAAGGACACAGAGGAAGATCGTCTAAATCAGCTCAGCTACTCATCTGCTTTCTTGTTTACTTTTTTATTACTTCAGCATGCGTCTACAAGGGCACGTCCAAGAAGAAGCCAGCGGAACAAACAAGCACGTTCATTACCTGTTGCTCCAAGGGGCTCAAATGAGACACCATGTTAATGACACAAGCAATTTCATGTAACATGCCCAGAAACATTTGGGAATCAATGACATTTTTGGGTCTTGTGGACAAATGTTGTGGAGGGGGTGGAGACATTTTATTTTTGGCTGTCCCATAAGGTGAATTCAGGGTGTTACACATTGTTCCAGATTATTTTATTACTGTGGCTCAATCATGCAAAGAAACTGGTTTTCCTAGCACTCGTAAGTCTATTTTAATGGAAAGGGTTTCTTGATGTTCGTATACTGCGTTTCATACAGTAAATTGGCAAAGTCATCAAATTAAGCTAAGTGAAAGTCAACAAAGGCATCACTATTCAGCATTTTAAAATTTACCATGAGTGAATAGAGTATAATGTATTTCTTTGAGGTTGCATTTTGCTCAATTCACAATAGTCAATGTTTACAGTAATATTGTATCTCAAGGTAATAAATTACACACACTCCTTTTGAACTAAGTGCCAAACTTTCAAATGGAGGTAGACTCTGGGGAACAAGCTCATACACTTTTTTCTACAAGAAATCCATTAAAGAAGAAATCAGTCCATGGAAACTGTCAGAGTTAGGTCACTAAGCAACATGGCTTGCTCTCTTTCAAAGTCACTTAAGCAGGGTTTACATCAATCAGGATGAAAAAAAAAATTCCCTGACTTTTCACTGATCATACGTGATACATGTAAATTCACAAAAATCAGTTGATTTACAGGTATTTGTTGAAACATTACCTTGCCAACAAAAAGTCCTTATCGGACATACTATCAAGTTGAAAATAAAAGTCTCTGACTTTTCGCTGACTTTGTGGTAGAATTAAGAATTTCACTGACTTTTAATGATACAAAATTCCCTGACTTTTTCCTGACCTTGAAAATTGTTTTTCCTGACCATGGCAACCCTGGTTCAGTACTCACACCAGTAGTTCGAGGATGTCATTGAATAACTTTGAAGTAGATTCAGAGCTAACCAAATTAGGCAGCTATCGTTCAGTGTTCCAGATAAGAGAGGGGTCTCGGGTCAAAAACCCGACAAAGCTGGCAACATGACCCGACAAAATAAATGGTCAACTTGGGAAGATTTGAAGAGATTCGAATGTATTGACCCCTCAAAATTCCTTACTGACCCTCTGCCTTTATACGTAATCTGGAACACTTATCATATAATTTTCATAAGTGGCAGCTTCTTGAGTTTAAATAGATTTTTGAGCTCTGCTGAATTACTAGTTGCACTTTTTTCTCTTGGACACTTTCAGAATATGTAAATAATTTGTGCTGTTTTTAGCTGGTAGTTTGTTACCATAATTTTTGTTGCTGTGCAGTCTTACCCTCAACTCTGAATTTTGAAATTTATCCACCATTTTACATGCAGGAGAAAACTTTAGTAGGCCTGATATTTTGCAAAACTAGTTTTTCTCCGCAGGGGCAAAGCTGGAAAGAAGATAGTCTCTGTTTTTCTCTTCAGGTGCATGTTTATCATGTTAATAGCTGCAAATTCCTGTTAATAGCTAATTGCAGTAATTTGACTGTCGCAAGTGACTGATTGAAGTCTATTGCATACTTTTCTGATAATTGACTGCCAAGGTTGCATAGCAACAAACACCACGGTAATAGGAATATTCATATTTGCAAGCGACTAAGTTACTACTCTTCTTTCCGTAGCATCCCATTCTTTCCGTAGCATTTCTACAAGAAGCAATTATATAACTATATAGCCAGTGTTAAGTACAATTGTATGTTATTCGGTTATTTAGGGATGTAAATATTCATTCAACTTGATGTCAGTACCTTTAAGATGTTTTCACTCAGGTGTACAATGTAATAAGAATGAAAACATAAAAGCTTTGCATCATTTTGAATTTCATAGTAGTCCATGTTGACTGCTGAACACTGGGGGAAAGGGAGAGAAGATTTTTCATGCAGGAAGAAATGTTTTCTGTGACTCAATCAGAATGGGTTGAGACGAATTTCAAAGGCAAACTTAAGTACTTTGTTTTTCCATTCTATTTTAATAGATGAACAGTCGCTAAAAAGCTTTATGTGCAATGTGTTCTAAACAAGTAAAGCGGTTCCTTTTCACAAAATCATGCAGTACATTTAACTCTTTTAAAGTTCAGTACACAATTTATTATAAACTTCTCATTGCAATATCTCTTCGCAGCCCTTCAGGTTTAGTTTGCAGGTTTAGGTAATTGTTTTCTAAAACTCGGGTGTATTTTTTTAACTTATCAGTTGATATTTTGCTGAATTGTAAATTTGCAGCTAGAAGAAAAGGGAGAATTCTGTATTTTACATAAATGTTATCACACTGCAAAAACAGACTTTTGGAAGCTTCGTATCAAATATTCAGTATATGTATTTCACTGTGATTGGCTCTTGTAGCTGCCTGAGGAAACCTAGTTACATGAACTACATGTGATATGTTGAAAAGAAGGATTAGCACATTCAGTTTAATTCAAATGAAAAACTTGTAATTAATCCTAAACAAGGTGTTTTTGATGTCACGCCTTGAGTACTTGCTATCAGCTTGGAGCAAAAGTTTGAATAAACTCTACATTTGGCACACCAAGAAACATCTGACTCAGGCAAATACTTCATCAGCATCGTTGGCCATATTTTCCTTTTCACTGTTGTCATCATCTGAATTTATCATGGAGCTTAACTTTTTCCCGGCATCATTTTTGCTTTTCCTGTGGAACAATGAAAAAAATATTAATTGACTGGGGAAACACTGACGCCAAGAAGACTACGTTCCCTGATGGATGACTATCTTTATGTCATTGATTTTAATACTGGTGATATGGCTGTCATGTCCATTCGACCAAAATTTAGGTCTGAAGTCATGTTAAATGAGAGGATATTCCCGGTGACCGAGCTGGGCCAAGCGTTAACTGTACCAAATTTATAATCCTATCCCCAACTCCTCCCCTCTCCCCCCCCCCCCACCCCCCACCATTCTTCTTGGGAATTAAATAAACAGCCGAGTATAGGAAATGGCTGGTTTAATCAGATAGAACTTACAGCGAGTTTTGATTCGACAAGTCCCTATGAAAAACTGGAAAAAAAGCCCACCTTTTGGCGTGAAAAGTTTGTCCCACAATTTTTTTAGTCAGACAGAACCGATACGTTACACTCTATGCCAAATTTTTCGTTGGGTTTTCACATTGATTCGGGAGCTTCAAATTGAATAGCCTGTTCCAGGCTCTCAGATAGTTGGGACGGCACGTAAATTAGAAAGGGAACGCGAAAATAAGACGCGTGGGATCTGGAAAAATGGGGGCGGTGGCTTGTCTCTCCCCAGCCCCTTCGCTTTTTTTGGCGCTCTTTTTCTCAATTTACGCTTTCTCCACTATCTCCGAGCCTGGAACAGGCTACAAATTGAAGTACATTTGTACCATCACAACTTTTCCGATTGATAACATGCACTAGAACCACACGTGGCTGGGACTTCACGGCCATTACCATTATGATTAAGATGTACCTAAATAAGTATTACTAGAATTCTGATGACAAGAGGAAGTAGTCTAATGACGTACCTGGTAGATCTTGTTCGTCTCGCCGGCGTTTCGTCACTCATCGAGGAAGGACTGTGAAAAGAGACGAACATAACTTATACAACTAGGACACCTTGCAACTGCCAATTAAAAGACGTAATAGATATCCTTCTAGTTTTTCTAAGTTTTGGAATTTAGCTCAGACAAAAAGAGCGATAACACTGGCAAGCGCCTTAAGGGGGCATTCTGGTCAGATGCCCTGTTTCCCAACGTGTTAGCCCTTTTTCTTAAATACCTCCATGAAATTTCACTCAATCCAAAAACGCTTCAATAAGGTCATAGTGCTTGCTCCCATAAATCTGTAAGAATTTTTTCACGAACGTAAAGAAAAAAATGGGGGGGGGGGGGAATTGATGAATTTTAAGAAAATCGATAAAAAATAAAGGTGAGTTAAAATAATTTTATTAAAATTGAAAGTAAATAATTAATAGATGGACACCTAAACAGTCTGCAAACAACCCCGACTGCTCTTGCGTGGGGGTGGACTGTCTGGGGGTGTGTACAAAAATTTATCCCTCTTTTTTTTTCTCTCTTAAATCTTATCCTATCTCCTAAAAATTTAACCATACTGCCCCCTTAAAGCAAAACCTGTTAATGTGAGCATGAAATCTTGGCTAGATGAGAAGATACAGATAAGTAAATTGCGAAATCCTAACCTTTAACGACTACGCCAATCGTGCTCCCCCAAACCAAGAGACTAAAAGTCATTTTCACGTTCTTACCTCAGTTCTTTATCCAAGACAGTTGATTTTGTTGCTCCTCTCTTGCTTTTTGTTCTAGTTTTGGATTTCGGTGGTTTAGTTTGAGCTTTGGTTTTGTCATTTTTAGGGACTGCAGAGGGTTGCTCTGTAGCTATAGACAAAGAGAAAAAAAGATGAGCAAACAAACTAACTGTCGAATGAAATGATGTGAACTGCGGAAATACAAATGAAATGAAGATGTGACTAACTATACAGTCTAGTTGAATGGTGTTGTGTTCACACTACACGCTGTTATCCCGCGATGTCCACCACGTAAAGAAAACTTATTCTTTAGAGTTTCCGGATCCCAAGGGTGCCATTGCTTATCATAATATTCTTTACTCTGGATTACATGAAACATATGAGCTGAGGTTAAAAGTCTACAACATCCTAAAGGCATTTCCTTCTCACTCCAAACTAAAGACAAGGTTGGGTTGGCCAACCACAAAAACGGGTGCAATTGAAGCACACAACACTACTTGCATGTCACTATCAATGCGTGACGTTGCTTAGAGCGGGTTTCAAACGAGTGTCGTAAAACCAAAACGAAAGTAATTAGTCTAGCCAATCCTAACAGGAACAAAACACAAAATGAACCAATAGGAAATCGAAGCAAATACAAGTCATCAGCCCTAAGCGCGGGAAAACGTGTGCGAGCAAGTAACGATTGGTTTTGCTTTTACGTCTGATTGGCTGATAAAGTGGCTAGAGGTTTTTTAACCAATCACAGAGCGAAGTAAAGCAAAACCAAAGCAAACACAACATTGCTTCGACACTCATTTGAAAACTGTTCTATCAACGCTACGTACTAACCATCACTAGCCTCCTTCTCTTCTGTGTTGCATTCCAATCGCTCTGTGGACCCCTTCTCTTCAGACGTACAGTTAGTTTCCTCTAATCGCCCGCACGAGTCTGTGTTATTTACTGTTATCTCATCTAGCCTAGCCTCAGTACTATCTTCTGTTTCTTCTGCATGTGTCTCAGTTTCCTCGGTGTGTGTTTGTGTGTCATCTTCAGGTTCCGTCTGGGAGGCATCTCCACCTTTTGAAAAGGGACGAAACGATGCGAGTAAGGTAAGCCGGTATCTGTAACTGAAGAGTTCTGAGGAATTCGTTACTTTCGAAGCGTAACTTTTGGGTTACGTAGCTCCTCGCATACACCCTACGTAAGTAACTGAAGCTAAGACACTCGCTGAACGAGAACGTTAGAATGCCTAGAGTCTATCTTTGTGTCAGCTGACTATCTCTGATGACCTTTAACAAGTGAAATGCGTAAGTTAGTATGAACGAGGTCTTAACGTGCATTTAAGGCACTCTCAGGTTAAGTGACTGTATAGTCATCGAAAAATTCGTATAACTAATGCAGTCTTCAAATATTCGCATTCTTTTCAACGAATGTTCTAAATCATGGTAGAACCAGCTGATTCATTCAATGTCATCAGTTACTGTTACACTTTGAAACCATCAAAGCCCACTTAATTACGTTCTTCGACAGTTGGAAATGTGAGTGATTATTGAATAGAATATATTCATTCAAAAAGAGCCAAGAGAACTGACATTAGTGAAAAATGAAACATGAAACCCTACCGTTTTCTGGGTCCGTAAGATCCGGCAGCATCTTTTGGAATTTATTCAGTGTTTTCACAGATACGCTATCTTCAATTTGCTGGAGAAAAAACGTGCATTGAACAAAGTATAAATGGCAACTGAGATTTCTATCCGCCTGCAATTCAGGTTCTAAAGGTTCTAAAACTGTTATTACGTGGTTTCACTTGTGTACTTTGACGTCGGAGTGAAAGCTTTGAGAGTGAATATACGAAATAATCATATATGTGAACTGCGGACAAAATAAGTTTTCAACTGCTTAAGTTGACATCTTAACCTGCAATGGTAATCTTCATTTCATCCGCAGTTCACATATGTGATTATTTCATATATTCACTGTCATTTATTCACCATCTACAGGTTTAATAAGAGTTAATAAATGCCCGCTCCTCCGCGCAGCTTAAAGCTGGCTTGTTAGCTCAATTGGTTAGAGCACTGCACCGCTATTGCAAAGGTCATGGATTTGAATCCCGTTCAACCCTTTTTAGGTTATTCTTTTTTTTAACCGTTTATACTGCGATGGCCATAATCATTTCTTAGTGACAGCTTTCTTTATTGTTTTCTACGCAAGGGTGCAACCTCGTCCCCAGGGCCTTCTCCTCGTTCAAAATGGCAGTCGGAGAAACCCCTGGCCAAGGCCGCTGAAATACTCCAAGAATCGTGGAGTATTTTGTCACGTGACACACGATGAAATGGCTTTTTCGGAGGTTGTTCCCAGCGTATGGCGGCCCTGTTTGTTTTCTGCAATTGGAAACTGTTGTTCAAACGGAACGAAGACATTTAGTCGTGTTTACGTGACGAAATTCTAACGAATTTTAGGAGCCACTTTGGCAGTCTTGCCCAGGGGTTTCTCCGACCGCCATTTTGAACGAGGAGAAGGCCCTGGGGACGACGTTGCACAAGGCTAGTCCCGAGTCTTCTCAGTTTTCAATATGGCGGTGGCTCCGGAGCTGCCGCCATATTGAAAATCGAGAAGACCCTGGTGACGAGGTTGGGTGTTACTGGTCTTGACTCCAATAATGTCGATTGATTGTTTATAACTACTATTTAGCACTATAGTTGTTTGTAATTGGTAGATTTTGATCCCCACCATCCCGATCGTGGATGACCATGCTTCAGGGATTTCAAATCCATTATCCCTACTCAGATTGTTAGGTACGTCTTGTGTGAATGGCCTCTCAAAACCTATAAACTGTGGTTTTGTGAAGTGTACCTCTATCATCCTTGTGGTAAGTATTTTCATTTCCTTGACTGTTGATTGTGCGCAGCCAGTAAGGTCCATCATTGTGAGTATCTTGCACAGCACCCGCACTCCAGGAGCCTCGGGATCGGACAGGATCTCATTAGCCACTGCAAGACTCAGGGAGACATGAATGCTCGCCACCTAAAATACCAGTTACAAAAAACATATTACATGGTGGTCAGACGATATAGAGTTTACGTTTGAGTAGCAAGAAGAATCTTGTTCCAAAGATTAAATGGCAGTCATTTTAGGAGACATCTTTGAATATTCTTAAGTTGAAGATGTGACAAACATAATTGAATACCGTCCATTATAACTAAACGTGAACACGCGCAGACACGTATGACCAAGTGGTTACTAAGAGCGGTGTATTAAGCCACCATTTTGTTTTAAAACCTTGAAAGGTACGTAAGGCGAACCGCCGCAACCAAAGTAGTGAGTTGCTTGGTGTTTAAGTTTGAATGAAGCCGTGCATTTGTCTGTCGCTATGATAAATCTTTTTAGCGTTTTGGTGCTCATTCCTAAACATGTTCCCATTCTATAAAACCAAACTTAGTCTAATTTCTAGTCGACAGCTACGGGTCCACGTTGTCAAAGGGATAATTTAGCAGTGTTCACAGTGTTTCAACCTGTAAAGCGTTACAGCTGTAAGGCTTGCACTGATAAGTTTTACGGATGTAGACTACATGTAACAGCTGTTTAAAAAAATGCCTGCTAGCCACGTGCCTCGTCCGGAAATACGATGTTAAAAAGGCAATCCTTGATTTAGGTATTATTTTCAGGTAAGATTACCCAAACATTAAGGTGAACATGTACCTCTGTCGTGTCGATGGAGTTTCCTTTCTTTTCCAAGTATTTAGAGTTTGTCAGTTGCACCAGCAGCTCTGCAACATTGTTGACATTAACTGAAGCCAGCGGAGATGAAACAGGAGCACTGAATAATGTCTTCAGGATGGGAAGGAATGCCTCCTCGACTAACTCTTGGTTTGTGCTGCAAAAGTCATTTAAAACATAGTGTTACTGAGGCAGCGAACTCGTAATGATGTTGAAAATGACTTGTTTTTAAGGTAGCGTGGTCACAGACCATCTATTTTTTCATAAAATCATTGAGATTATGAGAACAGAGTACTTTTAAAGAGGCTATGTCACGGAAATCTTTTTATCTTTTTTTTTGGTCAAAAACTCTCCATATGCTAAATAATAACTGAGTACATCCGCTTACAAATACACAAAATATTCCCACATCATAGTTAGAAAGAAGATATATCTAAGAGACAGACCAGAGCATCAGACTGTCTGTGTTATGAGAATTTACATAAATTGCCATGTTTCTGGATCGCGTAAACTGTCTGCAAAGAGAAGTTTCATAGCCAGCAATAATCTGTAACAATTTTAAGACTTTTATGCCACAAACGAATATATGCATGAATCTCTATAAAATACGGTTTTGAACAAACATGAACCTTTCACCAAAGAATGACACAAGTGGCTGAACTGGAAGTTATACGTTACACTCACCGTGAAGCGAAGGCAAAAACTGGGAAAAACACGCCCAGACAGTGCCTGAGAGTGACATCATCTTCAGTGGTTGGGTTATACCACAGCAGCAGAAGCCTCAGGAATAGTTTGGCACTTAGAACACGACCTGATAACAACAACTTGGCCAGTCCCTCGGCAGCCACGTTACGAAGGTCATTGCTCTGCAAAGAATATGTTGTCGATCCATCTTTATTTCCCATCGTCTTTCTTTTGTTTCAGATGATGATTATTTATTGTAATAGGTATAAGACAATAGAAATTAAAACTTGAACCAAAACCACATTTGAACTGCAACAGGTATGGGTGAAAATATGGATAAATAACTAAAAGACGTCGCACGAAGTGGAGTCATGTTGTTCATAATTTGGTTATCACGCTTATTTTACCAGGTATGAGGACAAAAAAGCACGCAAAATATGACCGTATTGCAACATCATATCCCGGTCAAGTTGACTGTAAACCAAAGGTAGCGAAAATTAGCTTTATATAGAGAGGCTTCAAAGGGAAACTGGGAAAGAAACTTCCATGACTTTTTAATCCCATTCCATGACCTCAAAACTGACAAGAGGACTAGTGAAAACAATGAGTGAAATGCCCCACTGCATGAACGTTTTAATGCTTAGCACAATGTTTCCTAAATTTCTTTACTTTCCAATCATCAGCTAGAAACAATTTTTGGAAAAATCTGAAATTCTATGACTTTTACATGAGCCAAACACATTTTTCTAATTTCCATGATTTTTCTAATTTCCTGGAATGCAAATTTCAAATTCCATGACTTTCCAAGACCTGACCGTGTGAACCCTGTTAGAAGCACAAAGTCGCGTATTAAACAGGGTCCAAAACGATATAGGGAACCAACTGCTATAGGGCTCCAGGCTAAGAAAATGCAGGGCCCTACGGCTCCAGGACAGAAAAGTTGGGCCTCTAGGTTACCAACGCCTCAATATCCAGACCTCCATTAGCTAGAAGAAGCATTTTTGTCCGGGCTCCAAATAGAGAAAGGCTTTGGGGTGTGGCCTCTATGGCTAAGACTTTGGTGTTCTTAAGGCCCCTCCCCCCCCCCCCAACTTCTTTAGGACCCTGATTGAACTTGGCAAACAGTACCTCGCTCTCTAGAATCCCTGTAAGTATGGTCAACACACTGGCAGCTGTATCCGTGTCAGGAGCTTGGTTTTCCTCGGCATCATCACTATCACTTCGCTTTTCATTATCATCCCCTTCCTCCCCATTCTCTTCTTCCTCGTTTTCTTTCTCGGACGTGTCCTTCTCTGAGCTAGAAGTGCTGGCGTCATTGCTGCCTAGCTCAGGGACAGAGGCATTTACTTTGAAAGCCTCAAGCCCAAACGTTTGTAAAAGATCGAAGACAACTTGGAGAGCTGTCACTCGCACCAGCTCTTGGTCGAGTTGAGCCACCTGAGGGACAAAACGAAAAAAAAGCACCGTTATCAACCTAGTCTTTTTCACAACTGTCATAGATTTACTAGTTGGGTTATTGTGTATTTATCATTCTTAGTCATTGTAATCTACACCTGGCCTACAACCAGTAGCTCCTTCAGTAGAACAACGTATGTTTTACAGAAGTTGTGGGTTCAAACTGTAGACTAAGGATTTTTTCTTCATCTTGCGTTCAGTTTCCTTACCATGACTGCACTCTAAATCTTTCAAGGGGTAATGCTTACTCTTTGGCATTTAAGTTACGTTCCATTAGTCAAAGCCTAATTGCAGAAGAATCTCCTGTCTTGAAAGAAATAATTTGATCAACTTTTAATAAGAGAACACTAAAATTAACGATGTGAAAGCTGCATGAACTGATTGAATCCACGACAAATCTGAGGGCCACCTAAGCAACTGACTTTGTAGTGCAGAGTTGGTAGAGTCGTTACTTGGGACACTGAATTTACGAATATTTCGATAAACGGAATAAACTGTTAAGCCTTTTTTGCTTCCACTAGTAAGCACCAAGAGCACCAAAGCAACAACTTAGGACTTTAAACATTTTAGAAGAGGATTATGATATTGTGCATTAGATCTCGAGGTATTCTGACTTTGGAGTACGTCCCAACAGAGGAACTTCAGGAACTTCAAAAATGTTACCTGAAGGAAAAGCACAAGATGAGTCCGAGCAAATTCACATGAAAGGAGAGCACACAAGCCCAAGCACTTAACGGCCATGTTGCGCACTAAGGGATCCTCATTCTGTACACCTGGTAGAATCTAGATTTTAAAAAGAGAAACAAATATATCAGCCTATGAACAGGTTCCACTTCTTTTTGGACCATTTTTTTTTGGGGGGGAGAGGGGGTGGGGAGGCAGAATTGAATGAGCCAAGTGAGGGTTACGGAGGAGGCTGAGGACAAAGAGCCTGTAGTCATTCTTGTCATCAAAGATTTCCATTAGGAAAGATTGAAAAGTGACCAGTGCCACGGGAATGTACTCCTCAACACCTAGCTTTCACTTGAAATGACACTGAATGTCTCTCTTTCAGAACAAAAAGGTAAACCCACCTTACATGATTTTTAAATGTTTGATTCTACAAACCAAAGGCCAGCAGCTTGACTTCCATAATGGCACATTATAATTATCACAAGTAATTACCAAAGTTTGAACCAATGTGGTGAGAGTTGGGTTCAGTCCACTAGTTGCCACACCCTGGAGCATTTCAGATGCGATAGTTAAACACTTCAACAGTGTGTCTGGATCATCCTGACGAAAAAAAAGACAAATGCAGACATCGAAACTTGTAAAGGTGACAAGACAGGGTTTGCAGGAATTTGAACAGCTTGAGTGCCTGTAAGGTTGGAGGAGCCAAATGAGATTTGAGCCAAGCCTGGGTGTATCTATGCCCCCCCTGTGAGTGGCAACCAACAGGCACCATAACATTGATGCTAGCAGTGAAAAGGAGTTAGCACTCTGCAAACAGCTAGTAGGAATGAAAGCAACAACTTCATTTTAAAAAATTGGAATGATTAGCACGAATGTTCAGCAGGGCTGTAAGGCTACAAGGCCACCATGCATCACATGCACAGAGTTGGACACTGCCGGTCCACATCTAAAATTAATACTTGACTTTTGCATACCTTTTCCTCAGACCTGACAGTCCGAGAGAAGGAGTTTTCAGCTGCATCAAGCACTTCCTTCTGCTCCTCCAGTTCTGTGATTTGTTGTTTTAGTTCAGCTGCTTTTGCAAATTCTTGGTTTGTCACACATTGCTCCATCTCATCACGAAACTGGTTCAGCTTGACACGAATTCCAGCAACCTAGGTATCATCAATGGTGTTACAGTGTATTAAGCAAGTCAATAAATGCTGTCATTGCTGTTAACATTATTGCTTCTGACCTGTTGATCAGGACTTTCACAGGACAGAGGACACAAGACCTTCTCGCTTAAGGACAGTGCCTTCTTCTGTTACTGCACATACATTCTGCGCATCTCGGGTCTGGTCTGGTTGTTAAGTATTTTTGTGTTGTTTATGACTATGTGGAAAAAGCAGATCGTTGCAAGGGCTATCAGAATCTGAAAAGAAAATTGGGAGTAACCTCGCATTATTCAGAGATAATTGAGCTTAAATTTGGAAAGAAAATGCCATACATTCTTTGTATTTTAAAGGTTTGTTAGAATTATGATGACATTTAAATATCTCTGAAATATGTGTGGTTAGCCAGATAATTCTTTTTAGATTCCATTATCCCTTCCTAAGATCTGCTTCTTCACCATAGTCATAACCTGTACAAAAATACCTCTGTGTTAGGAGGCACCGTCCTTAAGGCTTGGAGATAAGTGCTCAGATGTACCACGGCTCAAAGAAAACTTTCAGCTTCTCTGAGTAACTTACTTGGCGTTCACTTTTTCACTTGACATGAGGTGCCTAAATTCAGTTCTTAGTTTTAATATTATTTAGTGGTAGATGGCTTTCCCCTTGGGCAAGTGAGCACAAAAAGTTTTTCCTTCTGCCAAAAGAGGACAGGCACTGAAAGTTTCAACTTTTGCCTGACTTGTTGGGCAACTAAAATTATATGACAGGAAAGTCTCATCCTGGATGGCAAGATGTGTCATTCCATGAGCCTTGTGACTGCTCTCTCATGTACAGAGGCTCACTAGGGTGTTAGGCTAAATCTGGTCAGTGGTGTGATCAAAGGCTAGACAATGAGAAGATCGACTGAGCTACCATCTTGCCCTCCTAAATTTTTTCCCTGCATTCACTCTCCTCAGCAGATTTTCCTTTCCTCCACTCTTGGCAGAGTAGAGAGTCACCACTTCCTTAGCCTAGGGACAAGTTCCACTTTGAAATCAGAGGATGCAAATAACCTTTAGTTCCCATTGTCTTTTTTCCTCCTTGTTTTGAGCAGTCTCTATCATGATCATAGGCTGTCTAACGTCAGCAATGATTTCCACCAGCTCCTGGATTCTGCTGGGCTCCTCTGGTTGGATGTCCACATACCGAGCATGAAGGATGTCAACCAATGAGTCTGGGATCTCTGGTAACACCAGCAGGTCATGCAGCAACTGACACAGGTTCTTCCTGGACAATGAAGACAACATGTTGTCAAGTAGGTGTCAAATCCCCTGCAGGGGAATAAGCTTGACATTGACGCTGAGTATTCCCAGTGACTGGCCACAATCTCTGGCTTTTATTTAAAACCCTTTTTGATATCATACACCCCTATTTGAAGGTTTAGGTGACTGTGTAACTAGCTTGAGCGACTTTTGTTCCTCAAATCTGATTGTCTTTTACATGTGGCCTTCAATTCCTTCAGTTTAGTAAAACTTGACTTCATTTTTTTTTTTGCCTCTGTTTCTAAGAAAATGCCATTCCAGTGAGAAAAACAAACTCAGTTTCTGCCCGCATCAGGTCTCTGAGTCCCTAAACCCCCTCCCCCCCACCCACACACACACACACACAAGCAGGGAAAACTTATTCACCTAAGTCAAAAACAATTAAAGTTGTAAGACAAACAAACTAGCAAACAAATAATTGTTAAGAAAATGTGGTCTGTATTAATTATTTTACCTTCCAACTTCATCAGAGAGGTCCACCACACCCATCAGTCTCAGGAGTTGTTGTGTCACAAATTTGTGTTGACTCTCTGAATCTTGCTCAGAAGATGGACCACATAAACAGCTCTCCACATACCTGAAATGGAGATCCATGTAACAGTATTAGAAAAACAAAACTGCATGAGGTTAAAGGCAGTGAAATGGAATTTTAAGTTGTAAGCAAAGACCACTACTGTCCACAAAGTCTGTGTAGCTTGCATTCAGTGGCAATCAGGTGGCAATATTCATTTTATTGGCATATGCTTGGCTCAGACATTGCACACATGTCCCAGCTTGCGTCTCTAGTTTACTGTGGTGAGCATTTAGAGTCTCCTTTTTTGTCTGTGTGCTACATTTTGGCACAGTTTTTTTTGTCTCATCCCCTGCTTCCCCCCACCCCCCCCCCCCCCACAAACACACACACCCCCTTTCTCTCTTTTTTCGTTCCTGTGGAGGAGGCAGTGTGTTGTTCTACAAACTTGTAGAAACTCAAAAATAGAACAGATTTAGTTAAAATATAAGTTGGAGAAGTATGTTCCTCTGGGTGAGTGTAGTCCCGAGAAGTTCTGTTTGGGATGACATTGACTAGCGTTTTGACAACCTGAGCATAATTAAGTCATCATCAGAAGTCCTCAAGTAAATTGTGAATCGTCAGTAAATAGTATAAAGTCTCCGGTCATGGCTTTTATGATTTAGTAATAGAATTCAACAGCTTAAAATAAACTGGCCATTCTGACCTTTTCAGCTCACACCAAGAAAACCTACTTTTGAAAAAATAGTACTTGAATGAACATACCCCTGAATATATTTGCAGAATCCTGATACTTCAGGGAGAAGTTCATCCAGAAGCTCTTCACCATCCACCCCCATGGATTTTGCATGTTCCCCCAGGCATCTCCAATAAAATGCTGTCTCAGCATCAAGGCTTTTATAGTTGATTTGTACTGGGCCTGCGCCTTCTTGCTCTTTCTTTAATGATTCAATACACACCTGCAAATCCTCTTTTGGCAACCCTGCAAACAGCAAAAGCAGAATTTTCTGGTTGAGAAAAGTATGTGAATGCTCTTGGCTTATAGGATAAAAAAAAGATGGGAATTACAGTACGAGGTAATAACCTGTTCTTTGAAATGTCTAAGTGCTCCAAATAGCTCTATTTTGGTGTGTAGACTGGTAAACTTACTACTTACAGCCCCATCATAATGTGCTGGCTGCCGGCAATTTTGCGGTCTACAAACAATCATTTGCCGCTTGCTTCATACTAGAGTTCTTAAGGAATCTCCTAGAAGACAGAAAGACTCGCTCCTTGCTGCCTACTTCTTCTGTTATGTTGCCTGCTACTACAATTCACATTGACAGGGCTGTACTTGTTCCTAAACACTCTCTAGGAAGCAACTCCAGCAAACTATGAATGATTTCTTTTGTTCTCTGCTTAAACAAAAACTAAAGAATTCTGCTTTCTGAAGCTGCTTTTAATTACTTTCCAGGAAAAGGAATAGGCTACATGTAGTACTTAAAATAAGTTTACAGGCCCATAATATGGGATTAAGCTTCCTGTACATGAGAGTTAATGCATCTGTTTTCCAATGTAGAGTTGATTTTGATTTCAAGGTCAAATTTTTTTCAGAATGGAAGCAGAGACAAGTAAATATTAACGTCGTCATGACGCCATTATCAAGAGAAAGATAATTATTCTAAGATTGCAAGAAGACTTTCAATAGGTCTTCTCGCAATCTTATAATAATTATCTTTCTCTTGATAATGGCATCATGACGATGTCGAAACGTCAAGGTTTTTTAAGTTTGCCTTTAATATCTATGTTTCAGAATGAGGACTTTTAAACGGAGAAAAATTTCAGAACTAGGAAACAACTTACCTTGAAGTATTGCCTTCACAGCCAGCTCTGTCCTTCCATTGTTTTAATTTCGTAAATGTTCAGAATGAGGACTTTTAAACAGAGAACAGGTTCAGAACTAGGAAACAATTTACCTTTAAATATTGCCTTCAGAGCCAGCTCTGCCCTTCCATTGTTTTAATTTTGCAAATGTTCAGAAAGAGGACTTTTAAACAGAGAACAGGTTCAGAACTAAGAAACAATTTACCTTGAAGTATTGCCTTCAGAGCCAGCTCTGCCACTTCAGTGCAACCCTCCAAGTCTAAGCACTTGAGCAGCTTGACAACATCTCTGTCAAAACTCTTCAGCCACCCACCAAGAAGTTCTTTGGCACAAAGGTCTTTAATTGACTCTGATCTGTCGTGCAGTCCATTAGAAAGCAGCTGGACTCGCTGAGCAATGGTAAATGACTTGATATTCACCTTTTCAGCTAGAATGCGATAAGCCAGCTTTCTTACTGATTCTGTCACATCTTGGGTCCTCCCTGCAAGAAACAAATTAGTTAATAATACCCATATTTACAATGACCAAAGATTAATAGCTATCCTGATGGGATCACTACCTTACTGTGAAGGGATAGTTTGTGTGTCTCTGTGACCCCTAGAGATATATCGACTGGAGTATTATACTCCTGGTAGGGCCACCCACGTTGAACAGGTCGAAGAGTTGAGACCAGATGAAGAGTGATCCCCCGGCCCTCCTGGTTGGGGGTTTGGGCAGTGAGCAAATAACCCACTCCTGTAAAACCTGCTTATTACAGAAACCGAAACTAGTATTGCCACTGCACCCTACTGTGCGTGAGGCAAAAGATACTGCTCAAAATAGGGTGAGATGGCAAGCGGTAGTAGAGGATCTATGTTCCATTAGGAACAAAGAGGAATAAGTAAGTAAAGATAAATAGGCCCCAAGAAAGCATCTTATTTGCATATTTTTGCAGAGCCTACAAGTAATCTAAAAAATAGCAAAATAAAGACGTGTTTTACCATTGGTCAAGGAAACAGAGAATAAGTAATATTTCAAAGTCTAATAATTATTATTATACCTACCAATAACTCCTTCTAATGTTTGAGTAGAAAGAGCAATATTCAGAAGCACAGCTCTGCGCACTTCAGCACTGGAGTCACAAGACATGAGTTTTAAATATGTTGATATAACAGCACACTCCGGATCTGTTGGGTCCTGGAGTCGGGATATCGCAGCAACAGCCTGCACCCTTACTGCTGGAAACTTGTCATGGAGACGCGTCAACATACTCTCAAAGATTCTATCGGCGAGGTCGTCGTCAATGACAGCATCATCATCCATGTTGTTCAAAAGCTTGTTGATGAGCTGACAGACACGAAACCGCACTGCTTTGTCTTTAGCTTCATGTGAGTCCAGCAGGAATGTGAAGATGAAATCAAGGAAGGGGTTGGAGGCACTGTCATCTTCATCATCACTTCCTTGGCCATCCTATTTGTTTAGTCCATTGCATCAGTGACATAAACTTAAAAAATATTTTTCTAATGATGCTCAACAGCTCTATTGCAAACAAAGCCTGGATATTTACTGCTTAAGGATGGCGCCTCCTAATACAGGTGTTTTTGCACAGGTTATGACTATGGGAGAAAAGCAGAACTTAGCAAGGATTATTGGAATCCAAAAAGGAAAATGTGAGTATCCATAAATTTTTCAGAGATAATTAAGCAACCTTAATAGCAAAAAAGCTTTAAAATACAGAACAATATATGGCATTTTCCTTCCAAATGTAAGCTCAACTATCTCTGAAAAATGCCTGGTTATCCCCAGCTTTCTTTTTGGATTCAAAACTGTCACATTTTTTTAAATAATAATTATTTTTAAAAAATCACCAGTAGTCCTGAAACATTTTATCTGTTACATTCTGCAACGATTTTCTGATCAATCATAATGTTATTATGGAACACTTAAGAGAATAGTGATACCCTATTGTTAATGTGTGGCACTGCATTCTCACCTTGCTCCATGCTAAACTTATAATGCATGATCAGTCAATTCCAGCAGTGTCCACCCCCACCCCCCCCCCAAGGTATTAGTGGGGCATTCTCCTTCATTTTCTGTCCCAGGGGACAGACATTAATCTACCCTGCGGCATTTGACAGTCTCGTGATTTTCACATCACAGCACTGCCACTTCCTTTCAGTGATAAGTTCATCAGGCAAGGACAATAAATTTGTGATTACCTTTGTCTAAAGAAAATGAGACAGTAGATACATGAAACGAACATGGTAATTGGAGCAATACAGAGAAATAAGACTTAGTTGAGACTTAGTTTGGCCTGATTTAGCTTTGATTAGAATGAAGGTACGCTCGGAAACCAAGAAATCGATTTACTTTTTTACCTGTATTGCGGGGCATTTAAACAGCTCATTTGTCCCAGTCGTGGGACAGCATTTGCCGGTTTGTTTTAAAAAAAATCCAATGCCCGGGCGAAGGGTTGGGGGGGGGAGGCTTGAAATGTCTAATGCATACAAAGAATACAGAATACGCGCTTTAAGCTGAGCTGGAAATAGCCCGAGTCTTGTTGCTTCTGAATACAGAATATTTTGATCATGGCAGCTAATAGAATTACCTTGTGAGCCTGAGGAACACGATGTTCCTTCAACGTAGCATACTTAGCCACAAATTCAATGACTCTTTCCACAGCAGGCTCCCTGTTAAACACTACCATGGCATGCTTCAAATGCCATAGAAAACTTTCACGAAACTCATCTTGCGTTGAGCCGTCATGAAGCCTTTTCAACTCCGTCAAAAGCTTTTTGTGATGCTGAAATCCACGCTGTGCTTCCTCAAAAACACTTCTTACATTGTCATACCGTGAAGGCATGCTGAAAAGGGTTAGGAAACGACCTGAAATCGATTGTAATCAGCGAAGAGAAAGGAAAACAACAAAAACGTTCGTTCGAAAAATGGCGCCGAAATTATTCAGCCCAGACTTCCCGCACAAGTTAGTACCGGATGAAGACTGGAGACTAGTACCTAGGCTTCCCTCATAGTATTCAAAACCAACATGGCGGTCAATTTAAGAGTTTATTTGACACCGATTCCTCTCGTGTTATTAACTTATTATTTATTATTTTCGGGAAAGAAAGCGACTAGAAGGAACGATACGCATAAAGGAAGGCATGCAATGTCTGGAAATAACAACGTTAAGCCTGAATGTCCGTCCAATTTTCATTTAGTTGACGGCACTTGCGTTCGTTGTCCGCGAGGTCAATTTAGTTTTCAAGGCTGGATTGCGTGTTTACAGTGGCTAGACTGCGCTACTGTTGCTCGTGATGTGAGAATAAGACGGAGGATTGGAATTCAGGGACATTTAAATGCAGTAAAAGAGGTTTATTTGGCCGATTGGCACGGATATGATGTGGTTTATAGCAGGTGTGCTAGTGATATGTATTATGAAGACTGTCTGCATGGAATGAAAATGGTAGAGGGTCTACAAGGAAATGAATTTGTTGTTCAGCTCATTGGGATTTGCTACAGTGAGAACCCAGAGGTAAAGTATGGGTAAAATTTACGCACAGCCCTAGGCATTAATTATGCATAGATTTTCTGACTCCAGCTCTATTCATAATTAATGTACGGGAATGTGCGGAATTTTTACCAAAGCATGAGTATATATCTTTTTCAAAACATAATTGATAAGGGAGCTTTCCTCTTTGATTTTAATTCTTCTGCAGGAAAGAGTCCCAGATACGTGTATTCACATAACTAATCATTACTTTATAGCGGAGCCAGCGCGTTAGCGGAGCTCCATTGCTAAGGAAATTTGGTAACCTATCAAGCCAAAAAATTTTGGTAGTGACGTAATAGTCACGTGACCATCTGTCCGTACATCCACACATCCGTCCGTCTGCACCAGAGGGCTACCAATACACTTTATACACTGGACATAACCCTGTGCTGAATCCCGTGTGTTTTTGGCGCGAAATCGCATGTTGACCCATGTTGTGGCAAAACAAGCAAAGACAACAAAAGTCAAAAACAAATTTGTTAATGGAAAAAAAAGTTCAAAAGAATACTCAGTTGTCTTTTTGGTGGAAGGGGAAAAGTTCAATTTAGGCGAGAAAAAAATTAGGCGATAAAGTTCAGGCGAAAAGTTCAAATTTGACTCGTCGGTTGGAACTCAGTCGGCACACCGCTTGAGTTCGCAGCTTTTCGCTGCGGTTTCAACGCCAAATATAGCAGAGCTAGTGCTTTTTGGTTTTTTCTGTCCACAACCATGGTTTTTACGGCGTTCTGAACACATTTTGCCAGGAAAAACACCAGCATTTTCATGCTGATAGGTAGCTTGTCACGAAGAAAGAAATAAGTATTATAATTAACTTGAAAAAGAACAAGGAACGCTCATGGCCTAGTGGATTAATATCCGGCTCCAGACGCCGACGTCCCGGGTTCGGCTCCCAGCGAGGATAAGTTTTTTTTTTTTTAATTTAACAATTGAATGAGAGTATTTTCACAAATTAATAACTGCCAGCAAAAAAAAACAAAAAATTGCAAACACAAACAAACAAACAAAACAAAAAGGGGGGGCTCCGCTTTTAGACTTGCCTAAATCTATATATTAACATAAATTGGTTGTTGTTGCCTTTTTTAAGTAAAAAATATTTACTTTGTAGTGTACAATTGCTAAAGAGATTATGGATGTGACCCAATTAACGTGCATAAAATGAGAAAATGAGAAATAAATCAGACAGCGTGATTGACTAAGGTCTATCCCTCATACACGAGCAGTAGTCATGCACTGAATGAGCATCAACAATAGAGAGATTAAGTAAGCATCATGTTTATGGCAAACACAAATGCAAGAAATGACTAATGTAATCATAATTTCCCACCATTTTTCAAGTTTGCTGTCTGCCATTTGTGGGGTCTAATGTGAGAAGGCCTGTTTTCGCATTCATCAACAATGTGAATTTTTGAATTTTTTAATCGTTCGGTTACAATTACTAACCTTTGTTCAAGCCCAGTGATGTTCCATTTAAAATTCCTGTAACGTAAGCAGTCAAATGGAATAATTCCATTTGACTGCTTACGTTACTGCTTACATTACTGCTTATGTCTTATTTGTGAAAACAATTATTGTTTTCACAAATAAGTGAAAAAAGTACGAGCTTCTAATCAGTTTGCATATAGCTCTAGGAGAAATTGTTCCATGTAAACAGCAGATGGTGAACAGCAGGTCAGCAGTAAACATGATGCTTAAGGGTTGTACCAGTAAATCAAGATGTTAGGTAAATTTACTTGTATCTGTCAATTGGCCATATATCAGCTTACTGATATATATATAATTACCATAATTGGTTTTCAGCTTCATTCTTAGAATTATAACAGAATGGAAAAATTTCCCTGCTATAATATCCACAGCCACCACTCTTGAATATTTCAAGGATGGAGAATGTGTCTTTCCACATAATTTAAAAACCACTTATCTGTTGACTGTTGGATTCTGTGTACTTGACCCTCAAAAAGAGGACAATTTTCCTCATATTATTGATGATGAAGAAGTATTGACAGATATCATTAATTTTTTATGATAATCAGTTTTATTCAAATAGCCAGAAAAAGACTGTTCCTAATGGGACAGAATACATTTCTTTTATTTATAAACTATTCACTAGTATACCAAGTTAAACACTTCTCAGGTTACCCTTGTTTATGTTCTTTGTTTGTTGTACATTTGTATCAGATGGTAACAGGCTACTACAAGCATGGTTCTGCAGACATGCTTAATGAACTTTTGGAAAGACCAGAACTCAGTGAATTCAACATTTTAGAGACAAGATTTCAATTGTGCATAGACTATGTACGAATCCTCCAATTTCTTCACAACAGCCCACTTGGTGTGCGAGTTATGTGTGACTCCAATGACCTTACAAAGACGTTATCACAGTACCTGATTACTGATGACTTTCATCTTGTTGTCAATGATTTGGATGCTCTGCCAGAAGTTAAACGTGATGAAGGTGAATTGATCAAATGTGGGCATAGAGAATTGTTTGGTGATTTTGTAGCTCCTGAGCAGTTGTGGCCTTATGGAGACTCGCGCCCTTTTAATGATGAAGAAATGCCTTCCTATGATGAGAGAATTGATATCTGGAGAATACCTAATGTTGTTGACAAATTGCTTGGTCGAGTACGTAACAGCAATAATGTAAGGCGTCTTCTGTTAGGGATTCACGAGTCTTGTAAGCAAGAGGATGCAGATGAAAGGCCAACAGCAACTGAGATTCTTGAAATATTCTTAAATGTACAAAAAATTATTAGGGCTGGGATGAAGGAAGAGTTTTAAAGTGACATTTTTACTTTCGATACTTGTCGAAAATATGGCTTGCAACCTTAGTTATGTTTGTTTTTTTCATTTTTGATAAAAGATTTGAGATAGGATGGCTATTTAATGTAGAAAACGTATCTCTGTTTTATTGTCAATAAACATTATTTCAGTCTCCTCTTGAAGGGACCATGAGTGTAACTAGCTTATCACATGCGTCTAGGTTAAGTCGCACACGAACCACAGGAGGCCCACATGGCCGGTCAGCTTAACCCGGTTTCTGTAGCATGAAGCAACTGAGAGTAATGCTACCCCCCCCTGGATGGGATGCTAGTCCATCACAGGGTTACCCCCAGCAGTATGTCGCCAGTAACCTTTTTTGTACACCTGGGTGGAGAGAGACAATGTGGGGTTAAGTTTCTTGTCTAAGGAAACAACACAATAGCAGGGACTGGGCGTCAAACCACTGACCCTCAGATTTGATGTCCAAAGTACTAACCACTACATCACCGCACCCCCAGTGTAGAAAACGTTTCTCTATTTAATGTCATTAACTATCATTTCAGTCTCCTCTTGAAGGAAACCATGAGTGTAACTAGCTTATCCACATGTATGCGCAAGATGTTTTTTACTGGTATTTTGTACTGGCAGCCCAGGGGGGGTACTCCAAGTTTCAGGTGGCAGGGATGATCAAATGGGGGCAAAAAATCAAAACCCAAAAAAATTCCTAGGGCTTCCAACAAAACCCAAAGAAATCCCTGGACCAAAAATTAACCCCCAAAAAATCCCATGCCGAATTTCCGAGCCTTAAAAATTTCCAGAAAGGATTAAATGATATAACACAAAATAAAACACTAGAAATTGAATGTTTGTGTTTGTTGATATTCATCATACCAGTTGATTTTATCTTTTCCTCATCTTCATTCTAACAACACTAGGGAAAAACAAGAACATCTTTTGTTTCAACAATAACATGAATGACAAATCTATACAAGACCACCCGGGCAATAACAAATTTGGTTGTACTTTATTCGCAGAACTACGTGGCCGGGATACAAGGGCACTACCACGAATCTTCAGATTGTTCTGAATACCCCAAAAAATCCCTACTTAACTCGAGCCACCCACAAAAATAGTTGCCAAATTTTCCTACCAAAAAAAATCCCAGAATCAAAAATTTCAAACCCAAAAAAATCCTTCGATCATCCCTGTCACTTGAAATCTGGAGTACCCCCCCTGGGACTGGCAGTGGACAAAGGTTTCTCCTCGTAAAATTTTTCTCCAAAATAGCAGAAAAATGCAGAAAAAATAGTTTTGGTGAATGAATCAATGTTTGAAGGAACGACACACTTCATTTTTGTGGTATAAATGTCCATTTCATAGGGGTGCGTATCTCAAATTCTTTCTGGGACAAGACAATCTGAATTAGTCACAAAATTGGTATTTTCATGCAAAAGGTAGGAGTGCTGTGCCTACGATGGTGGTCATCTTCTTATCAAACTTCAGGACTTCTGCATCCAAAATGAATGTTGTGCAATCTGGGCCTCAACAAACACGAAGTTGGTGCGTGTTGTACTTCTGCTCTGTTGAATGCAGGTAGTTGGTACTAATCCTGTGTGCGCCTCCGTTTACTGCTTTCTCTGCTCGTTTCAGGGCTTTTTAAGGACGGTGGGTCCTAATACAGAGGTATTTTTCTCAAGGTTATGACTATGGGAAAAAGCAGATCTTAGCAAGACTTACTGGAATCTAAAAAAAAATGTGGGTAACCACGCATTTTTCAGAGATAATTAAAGAAACCATAATTCTAAAAATGCTTTAAAATACAAAGAATGTATGGCATTTTCTTTTCAAAAATAAGTTCAATTATCTCTGAAAAATGCGCAGTTACGTCCTAATTTTCTTTTTGGATTCTGATAGCCCTTGCTAAGATCTGCTTTTTCTATATAGTTATAAACCGGGCAAAAATGCCGTTGTATTAGTGGGCAAGTATCTCGAACCAGACCCGAGATGCGCAGTAACAAAAGGGGGCACCGTCCTTAAAGGGATACTTGTGTAACACAGGTTGATCAGTTTTATTGTTAAGCTGTTTTTCCACCTAAAAACAATATTGCTCGTTTATTTTTCCATAAAGTAAGCACGCTTTACAATCAATCTTTGACACGCGTGACCAGCGGTTCGAAGATTTGGATGGAGACTCCAAAACTACGTGTCAGTTTCAGTGAAGAATCACAGTTGCGTTTCACTAAATCTTTCAATTTTCGATCTAAACTCGATAAATTTCCACGGAAATTCGTCTCCCAAGGCATTTCCGATTTTACTTGGCGATTTTGAATTATATATTTCGGACTGACGCGCAAATTTGGAGATTCCATTCCAATCTGCAAGATATTGGTCTTGACTAGTTTGAGGTAGATTTACTGCAAACCTGGGGCTAACGATGAGGAAGTCTGGTGAGAGTCTGGAAAAGCAAACTATCGATTTCGTTTTGACTCTAGTGCACTCTCAAGGAGTTTTTGACATTCCTTCTCAAACCATTCATAATTCTTGGAGCAATTCATAGTAAAAGTTCGCAAAATTTTTATGCTAATTAAGATCCGGTATCCAAACCACCGTCACGGCAGTGATTTCCTTGGTTTTCTTTTTATGAATTGTTAATGAGTTTGAGAACTATCGTCGACTTTCTTTCCTCGGAAAATCTCAAACCTGAAACTTGCAGGTTGATTCGCAGGTTGCTTCGTGTCGTTAGCAAATGAAGCCGAAGAAAATCAAAGGTCATTTAATGACCTTAAATACTTCATTTATTAATTACTTAGTTGCTGTTGTTTTGAAAGTTAGACGTCTATAGAGTGTTGCAAACGTTCCCATGCACGTTGTAATTTTAGGGATCTTAAGCACAGACGTTCTTGAGCCACAGATATCACCCGGTAGTTAAATGTCTTGTTTTAGCTCGTCACTTAGGGTGGAAAACTCTTGTTTTTGTATCTGGTGGCTGTCCATAATGGACTTAATGGCATCAAAATGTGTCAAAAGAGAAACATTCAAATTCCAGTTACCCTCCGTCGATCAAGGATGTCTGTGACTAAGTTCCGCATTCTTTCTTCGTGGTTCAGAGAGAGGACTTCGGAGATTCATGCAGTACAGTGCGACACTCGGAATCGTGCCTTTTAACGTCTGCTACGACTTCTAACGTCTTCTTCTGCTATGTCGATCACGCTTACTCTTCGCAAGCAGATTTGAGTACGGCATCAATACCACAAAACTGTTCCGCCTCACGGTCCATTAACGGAACATAAGGCAAAGACTAGCATAATGACCGACCAATGAGGTGTCGTACCGCGCAGAGAGTATCACTTAAAAAACGAATTTTTCATTTAACTTTAAATCAGATCACGAATGCTTGTGGCTGTTAGAGAAACAAGGGAAACAAGATGTCCATGGAGAGCAAGGGCTACATTCACATTCATCCTCTTCCTCGGCCTCATGGTTGTCAACCGACAGCAAAAGTTCTCTTTCGCTTCTCGGCATTAAAATCCCCGTGTGAGTCTCAATTGGCTCATGCCCTTTTCTTTTTGTTATGCCGTATTTTCCTCTAATGTCAGATCTAATTTTTTCTCTAGACGCCTCCATCTTTAGGTGTTTCTTTTTCCTTTCCTTTTCTTGTTTATTCAGTTCTTTTTCAGCTCTCTCAACATCCTTTTTACTCAAGTTTTCCATGCTGAACTGTTTGCCGAGATCTCCTCCTAACTCCCCAACACGTCCCGTTACTCCACTTGTTGCACTCGACACAAGATACTTGGCTGCAAAGGTCGCCATGTTTTAAGAGAGGAGAAGTACGCCTCACTAAACTGCGAAGAAAACATATACCCAAATTTATTCTCATCACTTAACTTCATCAAAGTTGTCAGTTGTTTGTGTATGTGTTGTTGTTGTTGATGCAACGATCAACCCAGTTGTCGCCCAAATCTTTTCGGCTATTATCGTGAAACTACGAGAGAGATTTATCTGTGTAATTCACGATTTTCGAAGGCTCTCCCTCCAGTTTCATCCCTTGTTGTTGAAGCTCATTCCCCAGTTGTTTAAATGGCAGCTAATTTTATTCATTAACCCATTCACCCCCAACCGTTTTAAAAACAACCACCATTTTAAGACAATGATGCCGTTATTTGGCTCCTGTCCGCTCAAATCCCGGTCCAAACGTCTACAACTTATCTGCAGCATGTACACTAACCTTTCTTCCATCTCGGGCACGCGCACAATTCAAAACAATGTACCCGATAGTCTTTCCGGGTATTAGCGCTCAGTCCCGTTGTTTTTGGTTCTCAATTCGATTTTTTTTTGGAAGGAGTTTGTAGGCCATTTGGTCTTTCCTTGAATTAGAAAAGATTTCAACTTAACTCTCAGGAAAGAGGAAATTTTCAACTAGAAGTGTCAACCAGTGCTAAGGCCAAGTTTTGCATCATTCTCACAAGGAAACTTTTTTTCTTTGTGTTACCCTGGTATATTTTAAATGAGCGCTTAAAAAAATTTGCTGTCACTTAAAGTGATGACGTATCATTTGCTGTTGAGAAAGTTCGTCACTGGACAAAGTTGTCAAACAAAACGTCTGGAGTTTGTTTGCTCAACAGCTTCCTTCAAACAAAAGTGCAAAGATGGGCAATGATATTACAGCATATGTCGGCCCCTAAATCCATTCACTGTTTGACAACCCTTAACATTAGGCTCAATTTAGCAATTACGTGCACAAATTGATTTCATTTTTTGCAACGGTTTTCGTACCCTAGGGGCGTCCCTGCTTTTAGATAACAATTCCAAATTCTGAATCATCAGGATTGCTTAAGGTTTTATTTGGAAGCAACCACACCTAAGTTGACGATTTCCTTGTCGTCTTTCTTGTAACCAGTTTTCCAGACAGTGTACTATGTCAGAAGAACAATTCCATTAACATTCTCTCGACGCCATTTCAAAAACAACTTCATGGTTAATTTACATACAAGACAAAGGAATATTTATGCATCCATTTCCGTTCGTTTTGGCGGTTAAGCTTGAAGGAAAATATCATACGTTAAGAATGGAAAACAAGGACTTGCTTTTATGGAACGATCTGAAAGATAGCTTAAAAAGGAAAAGGAAATGAAAATTAAACTTAAAAACTCTCAGGAGCTAAAGGATTACTTTAATATGCAAAACCGATTTATCGTTTGGTAGCTACAAAAGAACCGTTAAAACAAATCCATTGGGAGTAAACACACCAATATATCATGGCCGTTATTATCCAAGAATTTTTTCTGAGCCAATATAAAGAACGTTCTACATCGCACGTATGCTAACATACAGACTTTTGCACGAAAAATTCTAATAACTTCTAAATCACTACCATGTCTTGATCAGCATAATGGACTGTCATGTAGACAATTAATTGACATTTGTGGTCTTTACAATCAAGTTTAATTGTCACTAAAAGCCATAGTTATATACTGAAACTACCAAAGAAATGGCCGTTCAACGGTACAAACAAAAACCAGACAAAATGTAAATTACCAAAAGCAGATATCTACTAGTATACCTTTACAGAGTTCCAGTATTTTCATTCCCCTTTTTACCAGTATTTGGTCCGGCAGTGAAAATGTGTAGGATACAGTCAAACGTACAATGACATTATTTTGATAGTTTGTACATTCCGAGAAGGAAAACATGACTTCTAAGAAAGACATCGCATTCAACTATGTCGACGAGTTCGCTGGGAATGGAAAACTGTAAATCTTGAATTCAAATTAAAACTGCTCGGTGCACTGTTTGCAAACAAACTAAAGTTAGTCAGTTAGTTTGCATAGCTGTAACAACATTAAGGATTTTGAATCACTCCATGGCTTTCCACTCACCGTTTACGGTGTTGCTTAACGCTTCTTCAAAAGTTTCCACATAGCAACAGATTATCGATTGCGGCGAACGTTAAAAGTGCACGCTAATGACTTTTACCAGGGTGCCACGCTACGGGTCGCAACGGTGAAATCAGCTGCTTAGAGATGAAGAGTTTTGATGCGTCACATGGGATCGTTAACCAAATTAACTTTTTCAATATTCCGTGCGTCATCAACATTCATACTAACACAAAAAGATGCTATGCAACGAAAGTTATGCGCATTCACGTGTAACTAAGTTTAGCGGTATGTGGTTGTTTGTATTTTACACATAAAAAATATAGAGCTACAAAAAGCCATTTTTTCGTTCGGACAGGGGCAAGCATTTGGTACATTAATCTACTGTTTCTTTACAGTTCGATTGGGCCTCTTATAACTAAGGCATTTCTTATATGTCTTTAAATACTACAAGCTTATTATTAGCATAGGAAAACAGAACGAACGCCCGCAAGTATTTTTAGGTCAAAAGGTTACACGTCACAAAATAAATAAGTGTCGCCCATAAAGAATTTTTAATAGTCTCGGTTGCACCCCACTTGGGAGCGTTTTTCGACAAAAACAAACATATTTACAAAGCATCTCAGGGTTGTTGTTACGGTTGCGTTTTTTTTTTGTTCAACTAACGTTTTCAAGGCGGCAACTAATACTCATCTTCGTGTATGATTTTCACTTTTTTTTAATTTTATTTCTTACTTTTGTTTAGAGCACTACACCTACAGTCGAACTTCGTTTTGCACTGCCACTGTAACTTCCGTCTACCCTTTAAAAGCCTCGTCCCCAGGGGTCGGCATAGCGCAGGAAAACGGGGAGCGCGGGGCGTCGCGGGAAGGATGCAAAACGCGGAGCACCTGCTTGCACCTATCCCACAAAGCTCGCGCACCACCATATAGTAAGAAGAGACGCCTAGGGAAGAGGCAGGATTTTGCATGCATAAGATGTAGATGTGCACTTTGTGAATTCCAGTTTTACGCGCAATAGCTGCAATTAATATTTAAGATAATTTGAACCGCAATGTTGGACAAATACCTCCAATTTGGAGTTCATTGGAAAAGAGAGAAGGGAATAAAAACAAGAATAAATAGAAAGGAAATGCTCATCACTTATTCAGTGTTGTTGATTTTGTGAATAGACACCTGTAAAATGGACATCCTGGGGAGTGGAGGGGCTTTGAAATGTTGTTTAAAGGAGAAGGTCACTCCAGAAACGGTGTATTTTTTGAAATCGTCAATAAAAAGATAACACTGAGTTGAGTTACTGACCGTGGTTTTAGCTTCTAAAGTGCATCCAAACCCACTAAAATTCCTCTCCAAAGAGGGCCAAAATTCAACATTGCGCGCCGCCATCTTGAATCGTACTTAGCAGCCTGGCCGCTTGTCCGTGACATCATATCGTCCAACGAGACCAGCGGGAAACGTGGGTTCGTTGGCCCTCTTTGGAGAGGAATTTCAGTGGGTTCGGATGCACTTTAGAAGCTAAAACCAAGGTCAGTAACTCAACTTAGTGTTATCTTTTTATTGGCGATTTCAAAACATAGGCACGCAAAGCGTGCGTGAGCTATTTTGCAGCTGTCATTGAGAGGTACGGAAATGGTTATTGAATGAACGTGCGTGTACCAAGGTACACTACTGTGATGTTGGTTATTTGAGTAGCGTTGAGCATTCGAAAAGTATTGGTTTTGAGACAGAGTTTACCTCATAAGTGAGCTGTGTCCGATATTGTGCAACCTCGTTCCCAGGGCTTCTTACAGATTTGAGGGTGATCAAAGATCAATGTTTGAGTTTCTATTAGTGGTTTCGAATTCGTATGCGTCATTGATCAATAGATGGTACGCTAATGCGTACAAGTGTGGCTTCAAGTTACGACAAAACAAGAAGAAAGTGAGATAAAATCTGTAAAATATCTGACAACAGTGTGAATATGGGGCAAACAAAATAATACAAAACAGTCCTTTCTGAAGCTCATTCTCAGATGTTTCTCGGCAGCTCAATGGATTGAAATTTAATTTTGTAGCTTTCTAATGGAAAGAATATTTTTCCATGAACAAATATTTTGGATCTAGTAGGAAGCGTAACTTGTCACAAAAATTAATTCTGTAATGTTAGAACCAGAAGAGAATAGCCGATCTTGAAAGTCACGTACGTCTTCTTCTTGCGTGACATCGTGCTTGACGAACGTGGCAACTCCCGTATCCAGACAAATATATAGATAAGTTCTGTTTTATTTTCCACATTATTTCACACGGACTTACATTTTGGAACACACGGCTACAATCGAGTAATAAGCGTGCCTTGTTAGAAAAGATCATGCCATTGTGTGACTTATGCAAGTCTTGCGTGACTAGTCACGTAGCAAACTGACAAAAAAGCCAGAAACATCGCACGTGCTGACATACCGTGTAGTTGACTGTGGCACTAATTTTTTCGGGATTCAAATTTCTATGATTTTCGCGGTTTTTTCACGATCCGCAAAAAAAGCTCCCGCGGAAAAAAATAATTCCCGCAAAAATTTAGTCCATTGTCGAAATTTATATACAAACATTGCCTTTTTACATGTCATGTAATATTATGTTGGTGCCCATTTACAAAAATAAAACGAAATTAGAAACAAAACATTCAGAAATAAAACGATGAAATTGCAGTCGGCACATTACAAGTATTTTAAAAGCTGTTAAAAGCATTAAAGAAAAGGATCGTCTGAAGGTACTCCATTGATTAACTGATTTAACGTGTTATACATCTGCATATTTTTCACCTGCATTCGATTGTTTATACTCAAAAAACGAGAATGTTATAATTCCAAACAGAAGGCGGCTTCTGGAAAATCGCAAAAATTAATTCCAAGGAAGAATAAACAGTTTCCCCAATCGCAAAAATTAGTCCTGCAAAACACACACACACAAAAAAAAAATTACCATTCACAAAATTAAACTCCCGCAAAAATATTGGTGCCACACGGTAGTGGTCTCAGCTTCGCTGAAGCCACACAAAAATCAGTGGTTGTGTTTAGCGAATAAATTTTGTTTTGATGAGCGTTTTGATGTGAAAGTAAGATACAAAATTGGGTGAAAATAATATTAAGGGATGTTTTGTTATGTAGAGAGGTGGTAATGGGCAAAGGAATCGTTGGAATTTTAAATGAGCGAATTCGAGAATAATGGAGTGGTTGGCCTGTGTGGTAAACAGCGTGAATTTTATCACGTGGAGTACACGTGCTCAACTCAAGGCCAAATTGTGCTTTAATAGGTCGGGGAGGGGGGCGGGGGATTTTATCGCAGGGCCAGGCAGTCATGTCATAATGTTTAGTGTGGGTCGTTTCACGTGTAAAGAACGTGTTATCAATGTTGATTGAGCGTGAGATCAGATTACTGTTTTGTGTAAACAAGTGGTGCCTTGTCACGTACAAACCTGTGATGAGACAAAGTTAAATGGCGAGTCACGAGACTTTCATGAGACTGTCAAAAGTTCGTTTTCGGCGCTTTTTATTGGCTTTCGTGGCAGCTAGAGTTGTGTAACAAAAGGGAGAAACTTAAAAGGAAGCGGGGAATGAGTAAATTTATGCGTTTTTCGTAATCTGAAAAATGATAACCGATGTTTGTGTCTATAAAACTGTGAAACGAATCTTGCGTAGAGCTGTTGCGTTTTTGTCTTCGTATTGGAGGTGATAATTGTTTTGATTTGATTTGTCTGCTGATCTTTCCGCTCAAACTTTGTACAAACAATCCCGCTACCGCCACGCAGCCTAACCAGAAACCCATTTCTCTGATAAGTCGCCTCTAACTTTGCGCTTAGCAAGTCGCACGTACGAGCAACGTTTATGCCACCCATACAATCTTTTTCCTTGTCGACCTTGTGCCTTTGACGGACCTAGTGATCGAGTGGCATGGACATTAATTTTAAAACCTACCAAAAGGTGCGAACAGTAATTCGTTTTAGTTCGAAGTTCACGATTCTGCCCTTTTTATACCTTCAAACTATTGGCCATCTATTTACCATCATTAACTATGGGACATCCCTGCACAGAAGTCATGTTATTTCTCACACTCTAAAGTTTAACCATCTAACACTCAAAACGTAAGTTGTGCGCATGCGTACAAAGGATTATTTACTAGGACTCGCTTCCGCTCACGTGTAAACCAGGTTTGTGCTGACGATTCGTTTTCTAAGGAAGTCTACCACAAGGAAGCCAGCCATTTCTATTTGATATATAAATATCCAACATCAAGCGAATGAAATCCGGACACTTTCGTAGTGTCGCTTTAGTAGCAGAATTTTCCGTGCGTTCTCATCTGCATTTTTGTTCCGGCCCCGACAACTAGCCTTTCGGTAAAATTCGACAGTCGTCGGGAATGCCGAACATGGTCCACCCAAAAACCAACCAACCAACCAACCAACCAACCAAAGAACCAACCTTCCCAGAAACTTGAGGCTGCATGCCGACTATGAGGCTATTTTGTAGACAAAATAGCTCAAAAATACACCGTTTCGGAAGTGACCTCCTTTAAAACGAGCGAATTGCCCAGTGAAGACCAGGTAAATGCAACTGCCAATGTTTTCCTAAACACCAAGCAGAGCTTAATTTTCAGGCTTTCCCAGAGCTTTCCTTGCCATCAGACATGCCACACAAATGAGAAGGAACAGGAATCCGGAATAGACAAACTGAACACGAAACGGCGTTACGGTACAGTATCCTTGCGATTGCTAATCTGATTAGGTAAGGGTTAAGGTAACGGGAGGGGAGGGATTCCCATACGAGCCACAGGTGATCCACACGGCCAAAGCTTATCCCGGTTAGCAACTGAGAGTATTGCTACCCCCCCCCCCCCCTCCCACCACCCTAGATGGAATGCTAGTCTATCGCAGGGTAATCCGCAGTAGCATCTCGCCGGTACCCATTTATACACCTGGGCCCGGTTGTTGTAAAGCAGGATTAAGCTAACCCAGGAAAAGCGTAAATTTTAAATGCAGTTTACAATAAATGACGAGGATTCTTGACAATTATTTTTGCTTTGCAATTTGGTTTTGGATGTTTTCAAACGGTCACGTAAAATTAGTGGTGGAGACCGTAACTTAACAGGAGAAAGAGAAGCCTCGGTCAACTTTTTACCCACAGTTAGCGCTAATCGGCTTTCGAACAACCGGGCCCTTGGTGGAGAGGAAGGAAACACCACAATGGCAGGGACCAGGCCTCGAACTATCGACCTTCAGTTCTGAAGTCCAAGGCGTTCGCCACTACACCACCGCGCCCTCACCAACGAGGCCGAGGAAAATTCCTATTCAGCTTTTCTAGAGCCCAGACCTAGAAAATGAGGAGAAGGGTAACAGATGGAAGGCAAACAATGAACCAAGAATTTGCCATTTTGTCAATTTTTTTTTTTATTGTTTTGTACAACACCATTTTGCGAACATCCACAGACGGCCGAGGCCCAAAACGGAAAAGGCGAAGATTCGAACCGAAATAAGGAGAACCTTATCCTGAATTAGCGTGGATCCAGATTACAACACCTGTGGGTCCAGAGGGCATAAATAAGGATGAAAATTCAACTGAAAAATTTCAAGAATTTGTCTTCGCTATATTTTAAACTGGCTGATCTTCTCAATCACGTCAAACAATGCATCCTCGTTGTTGTAAGCGTCAGAGAGTGTCACTCCATTCTCAGCATTCACAAGGATTACTTTCCATTCCTTGAAGATGCGTATCGCGTTCCGAAAAGGCTCTAATGAAGAGCTCTCGGCTGAAAATACAAAACCAAAATTACAGATAGTCGTTAGTGAAAACGTGGTAGGGTAACGAACGTTTCTCTTACCTTACAAGCAATCGTTTTGAGCGAACAAAAGCCATACAGCCTTACACTGTACCGGTAGTTACAGCAGGTTTCCATAACAGTGGCGATGTTCTTACTATTCAGAGCGAAGAAATTGTCTTCTTCACCAATCAAGAGATAAAACCAGAACTACACATCTTGGCACAAGAACTAGTTACCTGTTTTACCCAGACTCGCACCCAGTCGCTTCTCTTGTCTGCGCTGTGGTTTATGGGTAGTTGCTTTTTCTCCCTTCTTCCCAAAAGGCTTTGCGGGCATTGATCGCCTTCCCATATTCCAACGCGAAAAGGAATAAGTAGGTGGCGACTGGGTACAAGTCTGTGTTTTACCGGAGCCTGTGAACAGGCTCCTTGTAGTGAATGGGGCACAACAACGAGCGCAGACGTACGCACGCGTACCCTTTTTAGTCCCTATTCCCCAGCCTACCTAGGATAGTCAAGCAATAAGAACACACGAGCGAGTGCTAAATCACAAGTCAGTGAGGTGCAGTAAAGATGATAACTTACGGAAGAAGGTGACTTCCTCTTGAACCCGTTCCTTTGCGCAAGTGTGAAGAGCAGTCAAAAACTCGGTATCTATATAGCACAAAACGAAAACTAGAATTGTTACTGTTCACACAAAAACGCTACCACAATCCAATGATTTTTTTCTTTATCGTTAAAACTAGGAGAACAAAGTCTAAAATACGCCTTAACCTGGTTAACGTGTGTAATTAAAAAAAAAAGCAAAATGAAGATGCAAAGATAACCATGCATGCACGTGCATCTGATGCGCGAATATCGCAAAGTTCACAAAGGCAACAGTTTGGCAACTGTTGTTGCCGGCGAGATTCACACACCCCTGCTTGCATTTGCCAACCAGAGTTTACAAATTTAAGTTTGCCGTGTGAAGGTGACTTTACTATGGTGCAGATTTATCAAGTCCTGCAAGGTGACGGGATAAGTCTTCATCAGCGAAGTGACTCGTAACTGTCGGAGCTTAAAGTGCTTTCGTAGCACGAAACTTGGAGCATCACAACTAAACTCTGAATGGAATGCTAGTTCACCACAAGTTTACACCAGCACTTTGTATTTGTACAAGAGCAAAGAGAGAAAGACAATGAGAAGTAAAGTTCCTTCGCTAATGACACAACAGGACATGATGCAGGGACTTGGAAGCCTTGAGGTACGGACCCCCCCCCCCCCCCCCCCATCAAAGTCCAGTGCTCTAACCACTGCGTGGCGTATTGTACTAAACATTTGAAAACTCTCGCTTTACCTGAAAATGTCTGATTTCTGAGCCACAGCAGACCGCAGGCTGACACCCAGTAGGACTCCACGAGGGGAGCAACCACTGACTTCAAAAACTGCAGTTTCTTTAGCTGTTCTTCGGAAGTCGTAAGCTGGCAAAATAAATACACACAGGAAATAATTTAGTGCGCCGCATAAAACAATGGCGGTACTTCTTAAAAACGTGAAAATTACGTGTTTTTGTTAAAACCTTCAGCCACGTGTTTGTGGTTCTTAATTTTTAGTCTGTGAAAGAAATCCTAAAGCAAGACCATTCAAATCAAAGTTACTGACCAATGGTTTCCTGTGGTACTGTTTATTACGCAGCACAATTGCAAGGTGGTTCTAAATGCGGCTATTCAGACCATAGGTATTCAGCGCGACCCTTCTTTGGCTGCACCACGCAAGAGACAAATAGGGTTTAAGAAATCCATAGAAAGAAACACTGGTCTCTCATTACTACCTATAGTGTTTTAAAAGCTGGGAGAAGAGAAAGGTGACTTCCTCCGAAACTCGACATACGCTGCTGAAAAGCGCCGAGAATTAAAAGCCCCCTACCTCCCCCACAAAACGGATGAAACTCTTGAAATGACGCATGATGCAGACAGATGAAACAATAATACAGACACAAAAACCAATAAACAAACAACGCTTCTATATGAGGCTTCAGATAGTCTCTGAAGCCACACAAAAACAGCATTGAGCAGTGCAAAGTTTCGAACTACTAAACGCTTGTTCAGTCAATATAATCACTCTAAAATACCCAGTCTTCTCACTGATGGCCAAAATTTACCCATGTTTCTCAAGATTCCATGGTCTGTCAACGTAATGTCCCTAAGTTGATGATTTCCCTTCTTCTCAGCTTTATTACACCTTAGAGTCTCTTGATGCTGTTCGGGGAAAACAAACATTGATCACTCACCTTGTATTCGACATCAGGGACATCAAACGCGCTCATGTCTTCATCATCATCATCATCGTCCCAACCCCATTGACCACCACGAGAGCCCGCGGTGCTCTGCTGCAGATAAATAAAACGTAAGCAAAAGGCACGAACATGATTAACTGGTGGCTTTGTCCAGAATTGCTCCTTTTTTGCTCTGGTTCCACTGGTGCCCGCCGTTTTCGTGTGTGGATCAGTCGTTCATGAGAGAAACACTGTGTGTTACAACAGACGGCAGCACTCTTGTTTTTAACCTTTTCAATATGCATATTCTCCTTAGTGTTCTCCATGCATCTCGTATGGTACTAGTTGGGAGAATTTGCACAAACGTCAAGACATTTTACAATTGGTGATCATTTAGTTTATTCTCCTGACCTGTATGTTTGATCAAGTAGTGATATTGTAAGGAGAAATTAGATGCTTGTCACTATTGGGACTTCAAGGGTTAACTTGAAATGGCTAGTATACAGCCCAAGATTTATTTCTTCGAGAGTACCATGACCAAAGTCAATGACAATTCATGAGAACAAACGAGAGCGATAGTTCGAACTTAAATCGGCTCTAAATAAAGTCAAAGCAGATTCACTCTTCCATAGCGCACGAGAATCGCCGAATACGCACAAGAGTTTTCGAGCTAACAGAGCAAGAAAGCAAGAGCACATGTACGAACTCTCGCGTGCTCTCATTCCTTTTTGACTCCAGCTTAAAATTTACAGACTTTCTGTAAGTACGACAAAGTACCTCTATTCTCTTTAATATCTCACTGGCTGTGAATTTCTCCAGAGCTTCTTTTAGTGCAGATTCTAGGGACACACAAGGCTAGAAAGAAAAAGACATGATAACTTACATACAGTATTATCTTGTACCCAGACACGCTAGGAATAAATCGAGCTGGGTATCAAATAAACATACAGAAATACATCGTAATCGATGGTTTTACAGGTAATACGCGTAGAAATTTTTCGAGTTGTGTATTACTTTTCAGCGTCCCACAGGGGCGAGGAAAATGTAAGCAAAGAGGTCTTGGTCAAGTGATCAAAACTTAAGTCAAACGTAACCCGAATGCAAAACCACACTAAATTAAATTCAGGAGCATATTACAGAGCACATGGCTAGACCTCCTGTTCCAAGTAAGCGTCGTCTCTGGTCCCTCGAATCCGATGTTTATTTTTACTTTGTTTCGGAAATATTGATTCCCTCGTGAGAAGTAATTGTGAATAGTCTTTCCTTGTCCAGTTGATTTCAGAGATCGGAGTGAGCATAACACTAACTTATAACTGTCACATTTAAGGTACAGAACTACGAAACACCTTTCTGCCTTGTCATTTTTATTTTTTGTTTATCGAACGACAGCAAACTTACCGGAACAAATATAAACTCCCTGTGAAGAATGTCACACAAATGTTTTGCTTTCTCGAGTATCTAGAGAGGGAAAACGTAAGAGATCAGAACAGAGAAAGCGAAAGGAGCCCGAAAACTTAGCCTTAGTCCAGACCAAAATAAAAGTTATTTTTCAAACCCTTTCTCAGAGTTATTAACCATTAAAAACTAAAACCCCGTTCAGGCCAAAACGGCAAGAAATCTATAACCTATCTCAGACCAGTAGGTAAAGTATGGCCAAAATGGAGACCTTACCTTGGATTAAAACAGCTCAAAATCGATACCCTGGGCAATAGCTGGGTACCAAGGCACCCCTCTCCCCCCGCGCAATGGGGAGAACTATACAGTTGTATAATTTTATCAGTAGAGCGGTTTTCAAAAGAGTGTCGTAAAACCAAAATCAAAGTAATTATTCTAACCAATCACAACAGGAACAAAACACAAAATGCACCAATCAGAAATGGAAGTAAAAACAAGTATTTAGCGTCAAGCGCGGGAAAACGTGTGCGAGTAAGTCATGATTGGTTTTGGTTTTACTTCTGATTGGCTGAGAAAGTGGCGTGAGTTTTTTTAACCCATCAGAGAGCGAAATAAAGCAAAGCAACCCAAAGCAAACACGTCACCTTCGACACATTTGAAAACTACTCTAAAAAGCGGTTTTCAATTGAACGTCGCAAAACCAAAATCAAACCAGTTACTCTGGTTTATCACAACAAACGTAAACAGCCCAGCGAACCAATCAGAAGCCAAAGAAAATACGCGGGAAAACCGTGCCAGCAAGTCAGGATTGGTTTTGGTGTTACTGCTGATTGTTTGAGAAAGTGGCGCCAGTTTCTCTTTATAACCAATCACAGAGCGCAGTAAAGTAAAACCAAAACACACGCGATTTAAAGCAAGAGCACAGATAATGTTTGTTTGTATTGACATGGTAGAGTTAAATTGTGATGGCTACGGAAAGGAGGGAGGCAAAAAAACTTTTTTTTAAAAAACAGGAAAAAATAAACGCAAATAAAAAGAGGATATCAATTTGGAACTTACGAATTACAGTTTTGCTATCTTCATCAATTTGTCACAAAACACTGTAAATGATTCATGCCGTATCATCCAGAGGGAAAGGAAGAAAGAAAGAGAATCGCGAAAACAGAACCTAAGTGTCTCATTCTTAATTGCTATCAATTAATCCTTTTCTCTGGCAACTTTTCTCATTAACATTATAGTGAATTAGGAGGCGAATGTATTGGAACGCTCTGACGAAATATCAGATTACGGTGACTAATTCACCTCATCTGATAAATCCAAATTTCTGTTTCACTTCCCCACCGATGCAGCACCACGTTTTCTACAGAAACTAAACCCTTTACTCACTTGAGGTAATTTCGGACAGAAATAGCAAACTTGCCCAAAACTGCTTCGAGTTCACGTTCGACTGTACTAGTTCAAACTAGAGAAGTTATCTGTCGAAAGGGCTATTTTGTCATCAGGCAATAGTGGTTGAGTGGTTATATTATCGGGGTAAATTTGAGAAGAAAAGAAAGGTCCGGGACTTCAAAAGGTGGTCGTTGGTCGCTTAACGAGGGGAGCAGGGATGGCGCAGTGGTGAGAGCACTCGCCTCCCACCAATGCATGTGGCCCGGGTTCGATTCCCGGACTCGCCGTAATATGTGCTCCGAGAGGTTTGTCTTCGCCGTCGTACTCCAGTTTTCCCCTCTCCTCAAAAACCAACATTTCCAAATTCCAATTCGATCTAAAGCTCCCCCCCTCCCCGTCCCCCTAATTAACCTAGAGTTATCTTGGTGCTACCCTCTCAAAACATTGTAATTTATAATTTTAACGAGGTGGTCGGGTGAACTGGATTTCAGATAAGAAACTGACTGAGATTTTACAAAAACGTGGGCGTAAGAACGGGGCGTTCGGGAGCTCGAGGGGGTCTTTCACTGTCTATATTTTCAGTAGAATGTCCCAGGGGCTACACACAATTTCAAAGGACGCAAATGAAAAGCGATGAAGCAGAAATACACGTACTGATGTTTGTGAGACCATTTTCTTTCCATCAATGTCGTCTGTATCGTATGATTCACTATCCTCTGCAGCGGCGACAATTCCGCAAGCTAAATAAAAAAAATGTTAAATAAATTGCGGTAATACAAAGATTAACAAATCACTCATTCATTTTACATCAAGCCTTGAAGTGCACACTGCCCTACCGAGAACTGCGTCCAGAGCAAAAAGCGAGACAATCTGCAATAAAACGTTGAAGATGTTTGTTCAGTTGCTTTTTTGCTCACTGATTATTTGCTTATTGCAAAACACAGAATAAGTAAAAAAAACAGAGGGGGGGGGGGTGGGGATTCGCACTTGGGAGGATTTAACCCGGTTGCTCTAGCATGAAGAAACTAGAGGTAAAACTACTGCATGCCCACTGGGTTGAAAGCTCGTTCATCGCAGTAAACCACTCTGGATTGTGGTAGGATGTTCTAACGGTTTGCCAGGGTGGGGTGGGGAAAGAGATGACAGCAGAGACCACACTTGAATGTTACATCCTGGCTGCAGTTCTTCCATTTTTGACCTTCAAAATTTAAGCATGACGTGTAACTATTAAAACAAACCTTGCAAACCTTCATGAAAAGACTGTCACCCGAAAGCTTATTTTAAAATAAATTATAAGCCATTTAACGTGTCTTTTTCAAAATGTTAAAGCACCTACACACATCCAAAAGTACAGGGAAGTGATTCGATCGTCCTTGATTTGGTCTTTTCCAAGGTGTTCCCTAGAGAGTGTTCGGCTATGCCTAATCAGTGTCCTAAATACGTTAAGCAAGACAATTACCTGATTGCTGTAGAATGCCAGGTTGAGGGCGTGTGGTAAGCCAAGCTTGGGCTGAACACGAATCTCCTCAGAATCTTTCTGCGATTCAGTTACTATGACGTCATCTTTCAACAGTCGCAAGGCATGATTGATAACAGCAGCAGTCTTCCCTGAGAAGCCGACATCCCTTCAACATAAGTGTAATCAAGCTTAGTATAGTTGCATTTCATCTGCTCTGCGTTCTTCTGTAAAACTCTCACACAGAGGGTGACCTATATGTACACCACATATTGCCAGATTTTCTCTTCACTTCTTCCCGTTGGTCGCCGCCTGGTATGGTGAGTAGGTAGGGGACCACATAGGCTCGATTTCCAGCCGCTGTTCGCAAAATGAGCCCGCGCTCCTAGCGGCGGAAATCGTGCCTAGGAGCCAGACTCAGAGCAAAAGGTAGTGTGTTTAAATCCCAGCCAGATCAGCAACCAGGGCTCTAAAATAACCGCCAAGATCATGCTGGCAGTGCTCAACACCTTGTCTCAACTCAGATGATTGTGTCACTGGGCGATGACGTTAAGCCATTGGGCACGTTTCCCACACCGCATCATTCAATAGGCATAGGACATCCACACGTCCAGAGCCCCCACTACTGTCTGAAAACAGTACCTTATTCTTACTAACTTTCGCGCGTAGTTAATTTACGCGAAACTTCGGAAGCTGTATTTCGCGATTCAAGAACAAAACGCGAACAAAAGTGGTTTTGTCATTGTTCAAATGGGTCACAGGTCAAAGAATAAGGCGATACTCATGTTCGGAGACCCAGGGCAAATGGTGGGGTAAAAAAAAAGAGGGCGAAAAAAGTCAAGGGCAAACTTCTTTCCGCCCACCTTTTTTTCGCCCGTCCCGACTTTCCCTTGCCCCACTATCTGCCCCTGGGCCTCCGAGGCAAATTTCCCTTTCGTAAACGGTCGTTGGCATTTCTAAGACACTAACAAAATTTTTAACTGTTATTGGAAGTTTTTCTATTGAAAAGAAAGACATTCAAAACTCAGAATCGAACCCGGTCCTTTCATATGCTTATCTCTCTCTACCTTACCACTACACTACCACACCAATCCCAGGTTTTGCCTGATTTACAATCTGAAGATAACAGTAAAATCATAGAAAGAGTGCTAGTCGAAACCAAGACCAAAACACATGTATTTTAAAGACAGAAAGTGACAGTTTTAATTCAGAACGATTACCAACAAGCCTGTGACTCACAATATTTAAAATTCGTGTATTTTCTTATATTAAATTTCCCGTGTTTAATATTCGCACTCTCTTTTTTTTTGCGAGTATTACTTTTCACGATTTTTTCAAAAACGCGAAAGTCGCGAAATTAAGAACACTTGAAAATTAGTAAGAGTACGTTAAGGGATGTTGTTCTTGGTGTTGTGGTCTGGTCAAAACACTCATAGTTCTGGTGGGTGAGATCCCAAATGTTGATGTCCAATCTAATCTTTAGTTGTCTTAGAGCGCATTTCAACATGTGAGAAAATGCGCGAGATAAATCACATGAACTCCCCATTTCCACTGAAGAATCAAACCCTGGTTAAAGACGAAACCTTGCTTACCTTCCACGCGAAGTGATTTCTCCATGCAGCCACTCAAAGGATGTACTCAGTTCTTCAAATGTTGCACCCTTAGATAAACAAACAACAGTCAAGAAACCAGTTGCAATATGCCGAAAAATGACTGCCATTTGCAGTCAACTGTCTCATAATTTTCAAGACTTCACGGCCTGGGTAAAACTAAGGAAAACTCAAATCTAACCGCTTACCTGCCTGTGACCATTCAATAGGAGGAAGGCGACCATGTTTGTACTCATAACAGCGCAACAATTCACCGCATCTGAAATAAAAGCCAGTTTGACAATTCTGTGTTGTGGCATCATAAGTTGGAGAATGCAACACTACATTGACTAATTAAGCAATGAAGTTCTTCTGTCGAAGGCACTATCGTGTGATAGGTTGCCCGAGAAAATTTGATGTTCACAACAAATAAGGTTTCCCGGGAAAATTTGATGTTCACAACAAATATTAGCCCGAGAACGTAGTTCGAGAGCTTATACATCAAAATTTCTCCCACAACTTTGCAGTTCTAGGATACCGATTTGGAAACAGAGTTGATATTGTTGTGGAAAGGAGAGGAGGGGAAAACTACTGCCTGACCACAATCCTCTGCTACCTTGGTGGATCTCGCCACTTTTTGCTTTGCTACTGAAGCAGTGTCATCGCACAAATGCTATTTTACTTCCGGGTAACGCCCCACTACTCCAGGTTTCCTCTTTTTTTCCTGGGTATTTACTCCCCGTCCACTCCAAAATCAGAAAATAAACAATAAAGAAATCGAATTTTAAAAGGACGACTTGCACTGTCAACTTAAACAAACTAGCAAATAAAAAATGATCCTCGCAGTGATGTACGCAATTAAAGAATTTGCAATTAAGCCTGAAAAAATAGTTTGGACGGGATTTGAATTCGTGAAATTCACGTTTATAGTGTGATGCTCTAACCAGCTGACCTACCAAGGCCTCATATGTTGGGAGTGGTCAATAGTGAGGTCAAATACTCCGTAAAGTGAACAAATGAGATGACAATGAATATATGATAAATCACATATGTGAACTTCGAAAACGAAATCAAGTGAAATCAAGTGAAGAATGATCCTCGCAGTGAGGATTCATTGTCATCTCATTTTAATAACAAACAAATTATGTAAAACCAACCATAAACGACATGATAGCCTAGAGCCTTTGTGAGGGTAAAGCACTTGTCATCACCCATTTCATCCAGTGATACGTCAGAGTAATTGCGTAAAAGAGAAGACCTCGGTGAAGAAGTGGTAGTTGCCTTGGCAACTAAGCTGGTTGCAAAATCCTTCATAGGCTGTGACAGGTCCATGGATCGCGAGAATTCCTGTAGATTGTTACCAGAGGAAATAAAGGAACGAAAAAAAAAAGAAAATGCTACAACAGCAACAGATCGAATTTTTAAATGGGGCTCATAAATCAAGACACACAATTGTGTTGGAGCTTGGAGGCCATTGTACACACTGGAGACTTTTTGTAACTTCACTTGAGAGTGTCTGGAGTAATATATCAAACACAAGAAAGACTGTTTCATCAGGAATCCAAACACCTAGTAGTGGGTTGAAAAAACGAGGCACAGCCGAGTTTTTTAACCGACTTTAAGGTGTTTGGATACCTGATGAAACACTCTTTCCAGTTTTTGATATGGCTTCTGAAACCATTCATAATTATTGGAGAAATTCAAAGCAAAAGTTCACAAAATTTTTTACTTATTAAGATCCGGTATCCAAACCACCGTCACGATAGTGGCTTCCTTTGTTTCCTCTTTAAGAATTATTAATGAGTTTGAGAACAAGATATGAAACACTTTGTTATTCTGCCACAAACACCTTTAGGCCAACCCAATAAAGTGTGCCGTTTCACAATGTGTGTGACTTGTTTTACCTCATTTAGAATTTGGTGTTATTTGAAATCCCTCATGGAGGTGAAGAAAGACAAACAAAACATATACTGCAGTATGTCACTTGAAATTGTGACGCTTGTAGAAGTGGTTCCTACCAAACAGTTTACAAAAAAAAAAAAGCTTACAATGAATGAAACCAACCTGGAGAGAGAAAGGTTGTCCAAAATCAAGCCGGACATTGCCATATCTAGTTCTTATGACCCGCCAAATACTCATCATGGTGCTCCAGAATGACTCTGGTCTCTTCACCTCACCCTACAACACCAATAATAACACAACTTTTCCTCCACAATTTAGCAGATGACCCTTTGTAAACAAGTGACTTGATTGGTTAGAAGTAGTGGTAGTTTTTCCATGGGTTATTTTCTACAAGAAACAGAAAACATTTTGTCCGTGCTTCTGTAGAGTTGATTGTGTAGAAACATTTGAAGTTTTAGAAAAAATGGACCCTTCCACAGTTTTTTAACTTTGACGAGGGCCAGTTGGCGAACATTTATCGACACTGCTAGAAAGGGCGCCTTAAAATTAGTAAATTTGCCGAGTGTGTGAGTGATGTGTCAGAAACGAGCGAAGATATACCACTGCAAACACGCAAAATTTTACAAACGTTTGGGCACAAACGTGCCCCTCACCATACAAACATCTATAAAATTTTGTGACTTTGCGGAGCCGTATCATTGTCAGTTTTCAGTGACTTTGTTACAATTTGCCATTAGTGAGTCCCATGAAAAATGATGAGTCCCAGACCAAAACCAATGAGTCCTTTTGCCTCAGCTATTATCATAAATGGCGGGCTTTGGCGAGCTTTTCATGGCGTGCGCTTTATTCCAGATTTGATACGACCAAACGATCAAAATACGTCACCACTTGATCACAAACAAACATGGCGGCGTTTGGAATAGATCAAACTTATTAACAAAATGCAAGTAAAGGCTTGATTTTTTTCCCTCAGAAATTACTTCTAGATATTTTTTAAAACCAACCGATATTTTACTTTTGAGGTTAGTTGTGTTGTAGATTCTAAATTACACAAATGGGAGATTCGATCGATCGTGGCACGTTCGCGTTTGTGCGTCCTTGTGGACGCATGTCATATATGATTTTGCGTCTTTTAGGACTTTTATCACTGAGTTTTCATCCTAACACTCTCAAACTTGAAACTTTACTCATTTTAAGATGTTCTTTCCAGTGGTGTTGACAGATTTTCGCTAACTGGTTTATATGAAAAGTTGAAATTACCGGGGAAGGGTCTGTTGAATTGTGTGTCTACAACAGTTTCAAGTCCTCCCAACCTTCAACTGATATGTCCAAAACTCTCTTGAAGCAAGGAAATATCAATACCTAGAATGCTGTTGTGCTCTAGAACCTAACAGGAATTACACTAATAACAGTCAGCCAATCATAATGCAGCTCTGCCCACAGACACAATGTCATAATTTAATTCTCACCAGAAGTTCTCTTGTGTATCCCAAATCTGTAATCTTATGAGAGAAAAAAATCAAATCAGAACTAAGAAATTAGCATGAAACAGTCTTGTGTGCAGTTGTAAGTACACAAGTGGCATACATACATACATTCATCACCCTGAACAAATTGAGCAACTTGCTCTCTTGGTGGACTGGCTTGACAAAATAATGATGATGCAAATAATTCTAGACAACTGACCATGTTTGGGGATCGATTCCTGTAGGGGACATTTTTTCTTCGCTCCTTGTTTATTTATTTATTTATTTATTTATTTATTTATTGATTCATTCATTGCAGGGCAATGTAATTATTTGTAAATAAGTAAGTTGCTTTTAATGATAAGACTGTAATTATTTTCTCCATTCAGGAAGTCTACTTTTACACTTGTCTATTTATATATAAATACAAATTATTACCTTTTCATAAGAGATATTAACTGGCACAATATTTACATCTGGTACAACACCTAAAAAGAGATAACTTGGACAATTAAATTATGACTTCATAGCACATGTTGGTTCAAAGCCCAAAGAAATGATATTCACTGAAAGAAAACTCTACATTACCTTCAGTAACAGCATTTACAACCAACGAAAGCAGACCCGACCTTGGGACCATGGCCTTTCCAGTTCTTGATCGACTACCCTCTGGATTGAACAAGAGCAAAAGCACATTGTCAAAGAAAAGAAAGATCTTTTATTAGTTTGTCCTCTTCAATAAATATCCAGTGGGTGGGTAAGACTTAATAAGTTATCTTAAAATTTCAAAAATTAATATGTTTGTTAATAATATAAATTGAATACAGTTTACACAATAATTTCACCACACCTATAGAAGGAGAGGGAGCTGAATTGTAAACAAACCATCTCTCTGTCTCTAAAGACCATGAACTGGCAAAAAATATGGTATATACCTATATAAAACTCCAGGTATTGCCCATTCTGAAGAAGCTGCTCAACATACTGAAAAACAATAACAATCATGAATAACAGGAAAAGTATGCAGTCACAGAGAAGGCCTAGTGTATTGTGGCAAGACCTATCGAGGAGGAAATGACAGTTACCAGCTTAGGCTGGGGAACATGGTCAGGATAGGCCAAAAACCAGGTGCACTGTATGTGCTTTGTCAACAGCCTATGCTGAGATGTACTTTGAAATGGATTGCATATATACACCATATTTGGTGTTTTGGTAGATAATAAGCACAAATATTTTACGAATTGCCCTGCAGGGGATAATATACGCAGACATTATACTCATTGCTCACATTTGTGAGCAATGAGTATAACGTCTGCGTATATTATCAACCAAAACACCAAATAAGAGGTTTATTATTCCACTGCATTTTGTTTTTGCTTCATCCTCCTTCATCAAAAACTGGTCAAACTGGGATTGTACAGTGTAATATGCTGGCATGTTTTGTGACTGCAAGATAATCCAAAACACTAATGTTGAGCATGAAATGAATGAAGTTTAATCTAGCAGTCACCTCTTAAGTCATCAGAGAATACCTCACCTGGGGCTTGTCTCTTGAAACTCCTGGTACCTTTCTGGGTGTGACAAGTATTCTTTTTAAATCAATTTTTTATTGATTGATTATTAGTCCAAATCTGCAAATGTGGTCCATTCAGCTTTCAAAATCAATAAAAAATTAAGTCTTCGTAGTAACTGCTTAAGGATGGTGCATCCTTTTGTTGCTGTGCATACCCTCAGTGCATCTTGGGTCATGTATGAGATATTTGGGTTTCTTAAGGAATTTGCCTAGCAATACAATGGTATTGTTATGTGGTTTATGACTAGGTGGAAATAGCAGATCTTAGCAAGGGGTATATGAATCCAAAAAGAAAATTGGGGTAACCACACATACAGTTTGAAAGAATATGCCATACATTCTTTGTATTTTAAAGCTTTTTAAAGAATTATGGTTGCTTAATTTCCTCTGAAAATGCATGGTTACCCACATTTTTCATTTTAGATTCCAATAGGTCTTGCTAAGATCTGCTTTTTCCCCACAAAGGACCAACTACCCCTAATACGGTTAAAAGTAACATCACAAACCTCTTGTAAAATGCACTTGAACAACTCATCTTTCCCACTCAAATGATCCAGCTTACGCTTGATGAAAAATCCACCAAGGTGTCTTAAGATCCAGCTAATGAGAGAAATGTGATCACATGTGTTCTTGTTTGGTTGGATTTACTTTAATCAAGAAAGTAAGTTCACCCACCTAAAAACTGGGATCCTCAAGTTGTCTGCAAAAAGAACAAAGCAAGAAAATGAGTGCACCTTCAAAAATCAAACTTCAAACTTCTTGACAGCAAGATTACTTTGTGACAGCAAGAATAAATTTGTGACAGCAAAAACAGAATAGAAAGAAAAACGTACAATTATTGTCAGTTCAGTATTGTAAGTTTTTTAAACCTGGTCTGTCATCATGTAACAAAATTACAAAATTAAATAGACTCCAGCTATCTCAATCATGTAAGGGAGCTCAGTATGGCCAGTAGTAAATGCATAAGCAACATGAACAAAGGGAAACAAGTTTCAGTTCAAAATAGCTGGAGTTCAGGATAGCACGAGTCAACTATGTCTTTTGTGAACATGTGAAAACAAAATAATGTAACTAAATAGGCCTTATAGAACTATTGTGTTAAACAATAAAATGGCAAAAGGTTTAATTATAGCTACCTCCTGCTGCTACATGTGGTACCTGACAACATAACAAAAATAGATTACACTGTGAAGACCTGATATGCAATTTATGTATGTTTGCTAATTACAATGTACATGTACTGTATGACTTTTTATCATAACATTACTACTGAGCAGAATTAAAGTTTGAACTTCACGTTTGGCTCAATTTCCACCATTCTGTAGGTTCTGAACTCAACCCTGGGCCCAAAAGAAAAATGGGAAAAGACAAAATAAAGGCTCACATATACATGTATTTCCCAAACAGCAGCTAATAATGAAGTCTAAATTCCTAGTGCCTTGCTGCTAGCTGATTGCCTTGTGCACCTATCTTTGAAAATGTGTTCTGCGTATTTCAGTGATGATCGGTCTAGCAAATGAAATGGTAGAGTGAACAGTCTCAGGAATGGACATTAAGACTGGCTTGGTGGGTAGGCTGGTGCCAGTCTAGTTTTCATATTGAAATAATACAGGTATGATACTGTATTTACTAATACAGTACTGGGGACGTTTTTGTGATATTGACATCAATACTGTGAATTCATCAGGCAAAAATCCTAATGTAATATCAAATTAGAGTCCAGGTTCAAACAAGCTAAGAAGGCCAAAGGTGTGGGCTGTAATACTGCCCATGAATCAACAGGATAGGCAGAAAGAGGTTACACAATTTGATTCTATACAGGAAATAATAGGCATAAAAGAGATTGCACTTTACAGAAAATAATGTAAAATGTCTGAAAAAAGTGTATGCAGGGAATATACCTGGAACATCTGCATGCAGTATCAACAGGTACAGTGCAATGAAACAAGTAATACTGTGCAACTATTCTACAGTTCCAGAAAATATTCATACCCACCCCAAGGAAGATTATTGGAAATCCTAAGGGGGGTGGGGAGGGGGATCCAAAAAGCCTAATTTTTTCATGGAAAGTATGAAACCAAACTGGAATTTCCAGAGGGATGAGGAGGTTTGTGGGGGGTTAGGTTGGGGGGGGGGGGGCGGTTATATGGCTATTTTCTGGAACAGCAAATAGATTTTTCAAGCAAACATCATCATTCCCTGACTGATCAGCCACAAGCCTTGAAGACAGACTTAGTGTACAGATTAAAATGATGGTGTAGTGTTCCTACCTTAATGTCACATGTGACAAGGACAAAGGTGAGAAGGATATAGTCCATGTGGCTTTTATGAAGTGGTAAGAATACCATGGGTCTGTCATCCTGCAAACAGAAAGAAAACATAAGCACACATTAAGGACAAAAGAAAAATAGTGGAAAATCAAAGACCAACATACATGTAAACTACAGAGTCCTTTTAACTCAACCTAGAAAGTGCAAACTCCCCTCAAACAGAAATCAAATGTTTTGTAATGAGGCCATTCACAATTGTAAACTGGCCTACATGTAGTTGAAAGAAATGCAATTTGCGTGCACATTTTTTAAGTTCCCTAAATGGAAACCCAGACAAGATTGCAGAAATACAAACCCTCCCCCCCCCCCCCCCCACCCCCTGTCTTCACTCAATGTTGTTTGAAAGAACTGATAATTCATTAGGCTTTTTTTAAGGCAGGAGAGAAACATTTATAAGGGGAAGACAAAGAATATTGTTCTTGTAAGTGATTTTCATCGCCAAAATTTTCACTCATTCTGAAGTGCCTGAACAGTTTTGTTGAGATTTTACAATAAGCATTCTGTAGATAACTACTTTTCAAAAAAATTCACATTTAAGTACACTATTACAACGTTGTGTTTAAGAAGAAAATGCCCCAAGGATGGCCACTTTGAAGTCTACCACTAAGATAATTCTTTGACTGAAAGTAGTTTTCAGTGATTTTGTTTCAGCCTTAATTATGTCTAGTGCTAACTGCTATAACTCAAACTTGAATAACTTTTTCGCTATGCAACTTGTGTTAGGTTTTATCTGTATATACTGCTGGTAATAGGTTTATGCCAAAAAAGAGTAAAGTCAACCTACCTGGGCAGCTTCCCTCAACATATCAATTTGGCCCCTGTGAACCTGTATGCTGGACAGTAGTCTTCCAAAAACTTTGAACAGAAACCATGCAGTCAACCTGAATCAACACACATACCATAATAATTTTGATTATTTTTGTATGAGTTGAGCATGCGCAGGGACAAGTTAATCTGCCCCACCCCCCCCCCCCCCCCCCTCCTGAGAACTTGCTCGCAGGCTAACAAGTTATAAGCCCTGGGCTAATTTAGATGATGAACCTCATCTAGACATACAGGGAAGTGTTCTAGCCCCCACCCCTTGAAGAGGGGATACTCAGGGGGCAGAAGCCTGAAAAACGAATGAATAGGTAGTGTGCAGGTTGTGCGAAAAAGAGGGTATGATGTGGGATAACTATTAGAGAGCTAAGCAAAAATTTGCAACAACGCACATTATAAGAAAAGATGTAATGTTCAACATGTTGCGAACATGGGACATAGAAAAAATCTGAGTAAGCCCACAACCTTCCATACACTGGTCGGACACTCTAACCACTGAGCTACATGGAGACTCGTGGCGAGCATAGGTCATATTTACTGAGTTTGTGGTGACATGCATCCTGCATACTGCTAGGATCAGCAATGTCGAAGTGCCCTATAGGTGACCAATAAAGAAAGATGGTAAAATTGTTAAGCTCTGAGAAGAAATAAAACAGATGGAATGTTCAACATGTCATGAGCATGAGTCAAAGAAAATAATAACCTGAGTCCCCGACAGAAATCACTTCATTGTATTGACATTATTGTACCTGACAAATTTCCTGTAAATTGTTGCAGACATTCTATTTAAAATAGTCTTTGCTTCCTTCTCCAGTGTGTTAATCCTTTGCCGCCTTTTCTTCTCTGCTTCCTTGATGTTTTGATCTATGAAAAGAGAAAAGAAACGTCAAAGAAAACTGAACTGTGTGTTACAATTTATCTATGTAAGTCTAGTAAAATTCAACAGGTTCTATGAAACAACACACCAGTGACCCCAATTGGCCATTTCCAAATTGTCTTAAGCTCCTTTTTGAAAATGAGGCCTGGTGCACAACCTTCCATATAAAACTCAGTTTACATTAGCACGCAAATAAAACTGGTTTCTAAGTGAAGGGATGAGCACCTGAAGCCTCGCTTTCAAAAAGAGGCCAAAGATAACACCGACTTGGCCTATTAGTTAAGACTTTTTTGCAATTGAAAGTGGTTAAAATATAAAAATGTATAATAAATTAACTGTAAAATGATGCATTGTTTATAGTTGAGATACCATAAGAACTACATGCAGTTTGCGTGCACTCCACTCACTACAAATAATAAAGTTGAACTAAAACAGAACATAAATCCTTGGAATCAGTAGAAGCCTAACTAGCTAGCCATTCACATGGCATAGCCAAGGATTTGAATGCAGGACTACTCTGTAAACAAATTCAAAAAGTTGTTCGAAAGGACGACATGATCCTAGAACCTCTGGATTAACTACAGCACCCTAACCCCTTCAACCACACAATCATGCTCAATATCTAATACCGATCTAAAGAAAGAATCGGGTGTCTTGAAAACAAAACCTCTAAGACCCCAAAACTTGAAAGCAAAGACCCCCAATTTTTTTAACATATTTTTTAGGGGGTGCTCCTCTCCCCAGTATCCCCCCTCCAGGAAAAATCGCCTTTTTCTGAGGGGAGGGAGGTCATTCTTGTAATTTTTCATGTGTACAATAATCGGAAAAGTTTCAATTAAAAGTTTAAGTCTTCTTTTTGTACTCACTCTTCTTTTTGTCAATTCCCCCAAGATTGTCTTTTTCTGAGGGGAAGGGGTGGAGTTTTAAAATATGTAGCACCCTCCGCTCTTTAATCTCCCATGGAGAGCACGAGGTTGACAAACTGACAACTGTACTGTACTCCCCCTCGCCCCAGTACTCTCTCCTTTTTCCTTCCACCCGCCCTAGAAAACTTGTCTTTTTCGAGCCAGTGGTTGGGGGGGGGGGGGGAATTTGAAAATAGACTCAAATATTGACTAAATCATGTCCCCGGAAATCGTCGAGCCATGTTCGGATCTTCGTTGGAAATGTTGCCTTTTTTTGGAAATCTCAAGTGGATCCTATATTGTTTCGCATACTATAAATGGCTTATCGTTGTGGTGAATACATCCTTGGAGACCCAGGGGCAGGTAGTCGGGGCGAGAGGCAGATAAAACGGGTGAAATTTATGCAAGCAGGAGCCTGGTGAGATCAATAGTTTACAAGTCGGGCTGGAACAGCCCCTGGGAGGATACCTTTAACAGACTAGTTCAAGAGCCATTTTTGCATTCTTGCTTCTGATTGAGCACAAATCTTGAGGCATTGTATTTTTTGTTCCCAATCAACAATCAGCTTATTTCAACGTTCCTTTCGCAATGTGACACTCTAGAACGTTATTATTTTCCTTGTGAATGCATATGGAATAATTCATTATGAAATATGTGTGAAAACTTACAAGTAGAATAATTATTCAGGGATATTCAAACAAGTCACCTTTATTTCTTGTGAGTTTGTTCGCTACCTGAAGCTGAAAGGACGTCAATTAAATACACGCTCAAGAACAGTTACCTCTTCGAGTCGTTCTTTCTCTTCGATACAAGATTTTTCTAGTCACAATTACGATAAAGAGGCACGCGTGGAAACAGTTACACTCTGTATAAGACATCACGAAAGTTACGGTGAAATAAGCTGATCGCTGATTGGGCACAAAAAATACAATGCCTCCAAATTTGTGCTCAATCAGAAGCAAGAATGCAAATGAGCTCTTGAACTAGTCCGTTACAGGTATCCTCCCAGGGGCTGTTCCAGCCCAACTTGTAAACTGTCGATCGCACCAGGCTCCTGCTCGCTTAAATTTTGCCCATTTTATCTGCCTCTTGCCCTAACTATCTGCCCCTGGGTCTCCGAGGATGTGGTGAATACAGTGTAGCTGGATTAATTCAACAGGAGCCTGTGCCTGTGGGGGTGGAGTTTAAAAACCCCTTTCACATGGGAGGCTTCTTTTGTTGAAGTTCCGCCTTCAACAAAAGACAAGCTGCTAACATCACACGTCAAAATTCTAAAGGAAGAGCTTGGCTACTGTGCACACTAGTAGTGTCTGTGTTTTGATCAATATAAACGCGCAGTTCAAAGTTATGTTAGGCGTTGTCTCATATATTATTATTGTTCCTATTCACTAAGTCGAGCTATAGCTATATTATTTCCTTGTTAATGTTTCACAAGTATGCCTATAAAAAGATGCTGTTTTCATGTCCCATGATGATCAAAAAGTTCAGTCAGTGAAAAAAGACACTCCGTTAAAGAAATTAATGTTAGCCGAGTGAGTATTTAATGATCATATATTTCTGATTTCGATAAAAATTTATGGCAATTATTCAGTACTAACTATCAAAACAAATAAGGAAAGGCGTTACCTTTCTTTTTGTTTGTTTTTGTTTTTTGTTTATTGTCTTGTGTTTTACTCGGATATGGTGGGTAACCTCATCCCAAGCATTGACCTTAATAAATTGATAACTCAAGCCAAGAGATAAACGTGCCTTTCGAAAGTCATGTACCAAGGAAATTTCAACAACGTAATAGAAACAAAACGACGTACGATCCACTTGAGATTTCCGAAGAAGATCTGAACATGGCTCAACGATTTCCGGGGACATGATTTAGTCAATATTTGAGTCTATTTTCAAATTCCCTACCCCCACCCCCCCCCACCGGCTCGAAAAAGACAAGTTTTTTAGGGCGGGTGGCAAGGAAAAAGGAGAGAGTACTGGGGCGAGGGGGAGCATAGTATAGTTGTCAGTTTGTCAACCTCGTGTTCTCCATGGGAGATTAAAGGGCGGAGGGTGCTACATATTTTAAAACTCCACCTCTTCACCTCAGAAAAGGACAATTTTGTGGGGAATTGACAAAAAGAGAGAGAGTACAAAAAGAAGACTTAAACTTTTAATTGAAACTTTTCCAATTATTGTACACATGAAAAATTACAAGAATGGCCTCCCTCCCCTCAGAAAAAGGCGATTTTTCCTGGAGGGGGGATACTGAGGAGAGGAGCACCCCTAAAAAAATATGTAAAAAAATTGGGGGGTCTTTGTTTTCAAGTTTTGGGGTCTTAGGGGTCTTTGTTTTCAAGTTTGGGGTCTTAGGGGTCTTTGTTTTCAAGACACCCGAAAGAATCCACAGAAAACATATCAGCAGGGAGGCCACTATTACCAGGATTTTACAATGTTTCAAGTTTATTTTAGTTCAATATATTTTACCTGATGAGGCAGGTTCTTGCAAAGCAGGTGCTAGGACACAGGTCTTCACTCTAAGGAAAGAAAAAAGGAAATTAATTTTTTTGGACTAGATCGATAATACACGTACGAGTACAGCTGTCTGTGAATGAACGAATTAATGAAAAATCAATCAATCAAACAAGAGATCAATAATTGATTAATCAATCAATTATTGATCAATCAATCAGTAGTTACTTTGGTTTGGTTGTAAGAGATAAACATTTTTAAGGGTTAGAAAAATGGCTAAGATTATGCAAAATAGATAAATATATATAGTTATTATAATAACTGGTAGTTTGTCAACCAATCAAATTGATGATCAGTCGTAAACAGAAACAACATTGATGATTGTTCTCAGTTTATTTAGTTTTTTTTCTAGGTCAATTTTTCTCTGCAGGCGATGTTCAGTGAGTGACACATAGGTACATGTTCATTGCTGATTGTGTGACGTTTTGCTTGACACCTACCTTGCTGATTGCATGACATTTTTCTTAACATCAGGATATTGATGACTGATGTTGCATCCCCACATAAAGGCAATGTGACAAAAACTTCTTTTCAATAAGTTCTTCCTGTAGTAATAAATTAGGTAATATATTATTAGGTTCCTGAACAATTTATTTGTACCCATTTATACACCCAGATGGAGAGAAACAATAATTATGAGCAAAGTTACTTGTCTAAGGAAACAACACAATGGTTGAGACCGCGAGAAAAAAGCCACCAAACTTACAAACATGTTTGCAGTTGTTTAATTGCCTGATAGATTAAAATATTGAAAATACAAAAGCTGCAATACTTTGGTACAGAAATAATACAGTATGAGCTTACTTTCTATAAATATCCATGCTTAAGATATTATGCATTCCCCAAGAAGGCTTCATTTCCTCAAAGAGTTTCTGATCAGAACAAAAACAAAACATTTATAACATTAACAAAACATGAACATTAATTTTTGAAGCTTTTGTATTTACATTTACGTTCATAAAGAATTGAAGACTTGGAATGACTACAAGAAGTACTGGCAATTTTTACCTTGCTCTCCCTACAACACCTGTCACAAGCTGTGCCCATAACTGGTCGCTTTCTTTTATAGATAGCAGGGATAATTGCAGAGGGTACTGTGAATCGTATCTCTGTTACTGGCTGGAAACTTAAATCTGCTTGCTGAGGATAAATTAGAAAGAAATATTAATTACAGAGACCATCTCAAAAGGTGGGGAACCACCATATAAAAGTGACAGGAGACATCAGAATTCAGAAATGAATTACTCTACTTTGAATTACTATGTTCTCAGATTTTCTGCTGCTTTGTTTCAGTAAATGGGGGTCCACTGGGCCCTAAAATAAACCTTGGTGTAAATAGATGAAGACAAATGATTTATTTGAATTTTACAATGTAGGACATTGCAAAGTAATGGTTCACTTGTTTAAAAAAGTAGTTTTCTCAAACTCAAATTACAGCTGTAAGTGTGTTTGGCTGCAAAATACTGGATTGGAAATAGATTGCAACTTGAAAAATTGGGTTCAAGTTCTCGTAGTAGAGTGACTGCCACAAAGGACATACGATACACAGTTTCTAAACTTTACTGCTACATAGTCCTGGTGACAGGAAGTCAACTTCACACACCTATGCTCACTCACTCAGATGTTGCTGGTGTCATGGACAAACTGCTCAAAACTGATTAATATTTTGAGCACAAAAACTGTAGAAATCATCTCCACACAGCCCTTTTAAAGAACATGTAGGATTAACAACTTATACCTTCCCCTAGCCTCATTCCCAGTCATCCTCCGCAGGAAATCACACCCAATGTCACCCAGCAAAGAAGCATGTAAAAGCCTGGAGATGAGACTGCTCCACCCCCCCCCCCCCCCCCCCAACTCCTACTTTAAAAATAAACGACCCGTGCATTGCGGGCATGTGCGGACATCTGAAATTTTGTTTTGAATCAGTTTTAAGCCGGCCGACTGATAATGAAGCAATGTACGCAAGAGTGACTTGATTGGAGGGATGCCATTTGCTTATCGGTGATCTGACTCAGTGATGGCGTAATCGGAAGTGACGAAAGTGGACAGATTAATAATTGTTTCACCAGTTTTTGTGAGTTCGCTAGGATGTGCTCATCAGACATGAGCTTTTGCAGGTTATTAAATATTACTATAACCTTTTCGTCTGATCGCCATCTTTGTTCCTAACCCATTACCCACTGATAATTTGAGTAAATGGGGTTACTCAGATTGACCGTTATCCTTTATCTTTGTTCAGTTTTTGTCAGGCTTTTTAAGAACAGGCGTCACATGCCACTCATGACTTATGTGTATATATATAACACTGCAGGCATTGTTTCTCGGTGTTGTCTATCTTCTCCCCGATATTGTGTATTGCCTATATTTTCTTTCTTTTTCCTTGCAATAATAGTGCTGCGTAAAATGAATAACCACCTATGAAAAATGAGAATGATGTACATGTAAATCTTACATGACAATAAATTCTGCCCAAGCAAAACAGATAAGAAACCAGAAACCAATGCAAATCAATGCTTTGTGTAACTCTTGGATCATATAAATAAAACATGACATCCTGTTAGTTCTATCAAGATGATTGCGTGATTTTATTTAAGTGAACGTGCTGTAAATCTTTTTGGCTGCTCACAAGTCATAAGACGTGCAGAAATGTGCGGTCATCGAACAAACTAGAAGTTTTGTGATATTTTCCACACTTGATCAGATCAGGTAATTAGATTTGCTGACAGGCGAAGCTACATTGTATCCTCTAGTCCTAACGCAAAATTATGTAAGGCCATCAGGACATAGTTTAAAGCCTCAAGCATTTGCCTAAAACTATGAAAGTATTTTTTGTTTTGACAATAAACATCCCTCACACCCCCCAAGTTAACCGCTGCCCTAAAATACTTTTGTCTCCAGAATAATAATTGAATATTAACTAGGTCCGTAACCCGTACCAAACTCAAACAAACAAACAAAGTCTGAAAGACAATGACATAGATGCGGACGCATGCGTACTGCGTACTGCGTCCGCACAACTAGTGCCTTTCCAGTTGAGCTAACCTGGGGGTGGTCATGGCAGTTTTGGTATCTTTTGCAAACAACTGGTTCAGTTTCATAGTTGCAATAACGGGCTCATAGACATTTTGTGAGCCTTAAAAATATTACAATAACATGTATTTTAAAGTTGATGATGGAAAACTAAAATCCTTTTAATCATTCTACTTATAAGATAAGCTACTGAATTTCGGTGCTGCAGCAATATTAAGGCAGCTATACTATAAATCTACAACAAACTGTAACTCTTTTTGTGTATCAATATGATCAATGCCTACTTTGGGTTTTCGTTTCTTTGGCCTGTATTTCGATGGTTGTCGTTGGGGTGGTTGTAAGTTGTCCCCAAATCTATCCCGCCATGCTTGCCTTCCAGCACCATTTGTCCTACTGCCTTCTGAGTTTCCGCTGCTTGCAGGCCCAGCATGAGTTTGCCTTTTCTTGATTACTGCTTCAACATTTTTCACCATTTCATCTGTCTCCATATTTGCAGATATTTGCTGTACAAAAACCACTTCATACAGTGCGGGATTTGTGAAAATGTTTACCGGCAAGCATCTATTCAGACCACTAAATCAACGTGTGCGGACTCCAGATGGCTGAAATTCGTCATTAAGAGAATATTTCTTATTTTTCGTCGTAAAGAAAGGAGCAAATCTCACTACACATACGTGAGAATTTTGTCAAAATACAATGGCTTTCATTGCACGGTGAGGAACTGGAAACGAGATTCAGTTTTGCAGGCTCCAGTCTTCGGACGCGTTCACGACTCTTTTAAAGTTGGTGGCACAGGAATACCATCCTTTGTTTGTGGCTATACTAGCAAAACTGGAGGCGAAATGAAATAAAAACTCGTAAAATTGCTGCCATGTTGCTTTGCTTTGGTTTTCGCAGCAGTGACGTTTCCAACCGCTATTTTGAAAACTCGCTACCGCGCGCCTTTTTAAAAATCTCCAAACTTAGAACCCAGATCAGTTTTAAAAGCCCTAAATTTCACCTTTAGTTTTGCTTGTTTGATAAGCCGATCAAGTCATTATAAATGCACAGCACATCGCACAAACGGAGGATGCCACGCCTCTGTAATATGCAGTTGTGGAAGGTCATGGAAGTAATTTTGTACCAGCAACGTTTTTGATAAACCTTGGCGCTAAATTAATTGTTTTTACCACTTTTTAATTAGTTAAAGTTTCACTATTCTCATTACCTGTACTCAAGACCACCCCCTTAGCTATTTTCAATCTGAGCTCGCATACAATTTCTCCAGTGTTTTCTCGGCCCCGTCATTTAAAAGATATTCCCCTAAAAATTAAATCCCAGTTAGATGAGGGTAATCTGTGATATTGTATTGATAGCATATTATTGTAGCTTGTAGACTACCCTGGAAACGGTTTTCTTTGGCATAAGTTTCTTTGTGACATTCAGCTAGTCAGAAAGAGGAACTGAATATTTCTGATACTAATAGTAGCAGAGTAATAATATAATAAGATGGGTGAAAAGGGGTTTCATTGCAAACAAAAATCGGACGTAAGCTCGGAAAATGTCTTGTTCTTTCCGGATTTTTACAACACAGCGGCTAATTTGAGAATGAAATTGAAGGAAACGACGTTCATTTGTTCCAGGAGAGAGTAACATGCGTTCTTCCCCTAGCACTACTCAGCAGCTTTATTTTCATCTTTTCACATGTCTTACTTGACAAGAAGATACAAACCAGTCAAAATCTAAAATAAAACAAAAAGAAGCTAAAATCTTTTGAAAACGTATATTCGTGGTAGTACCAATATTGATAAACTAATCCTTGAAACTTTCTCTGATTGACTGAAAAAATTTAATACTATAAGCTTTCGGTTGCCAGGAAAACTGAACAACTTTATCACATGTTTATCAATTTGTTTTAGCATGGAAAAATCACTAATATAATTTGCTGCTCTGACGGGCTTTTGCACTTTAACTCAGTCCAGTAACAGGTTCTGCTTAATCGCTCCAATGAAAACAAGCGGGTTTGGAAGTGTTGAACGTCAACCGAGCGCTAACAAATGAATAAATGAAACTCTAGTGATGTAATAAGCAAACGGCGTTAAAAGAAGTCAAAATGGCGACTAAATGAAGTTTTGCAATACAAACACCGCAAGGGAATATATCCAAAATATGGTTGAAACCCAAATTTACTGTAAGTGTAAGCCTGTCTTATTTTAGTTTATATTTTTATTACAGAGCAAACCGTAGTGTTTTCAGTTATGTGGGATTTGTTAAGGTTACCCGTGAACTACCTGTTGCCAGATAAAGTTGAACCCTACCCGCTGCAAAATATTGAACAATTTTATCAAATTAGGATCCCATGAATCTCAAAACAATTTTGTGTTTATTGACATTTAAGTTAACTGCTATGTTGAGTGGTTTTGTCACGCGTAGTAAAGGACCTCTCCATTTTGGCTGCGATAGATTATTGTGTACGTCTGGTGACATCGGAAAAAAAGCCACCACAAACAACATTAAATTGAGTTAAAATTGAACGTTGTCAAAATCGTCAAGAAAAATTAAATTTTGGTCCATTTATCTTGTTTAATAGACTCAGCGGAGAAATTTTGTCACTGCTTCCCACAATTTGAACAAATGTTTGAAATTTTGTGATATATTTGCTTTTATTTATTACAGGTAATTATTACCATAACCATTTCATTTAGGAGCTGGTAACTCCTGAAGTCTCATAGGCAAAAGGTAGAGGGGAAAGTGTAAGATTTCATAATGCAGTCTGATTTCTTAACTTGCACTTGCACCACTGTGGTACAGTCATTTATACACTAAGCTGGACATGCAATACGCCTGCACCAGACTACTCTAAAAGTACACTAGCTATAAAAAGATGGAGATTAACAAACCTGTTGCGGGACGGAGAAGGAGGGAGGATCCCGCGGAAAGAAAGGAAGGGGGGGCCCTGGAGAAATTTATATTTGTGAGATTTTGGGAGGCAAAAGAAACAGACAAAATTAAGTTCTCCACAGTTTATGATATTTTTTGAATGGGAGGAGTTCAATCCCCACTGCCTGACACGTCTTTCAAGGAGATGGCGAAATTAACTTTTTTTTAATGAAAGATGAGAGATGTGTTTCTGCAGTGACATAGGAACTTCTGTTGTAAAGTAGACCCAAAACTGAATTCAGATTTGAATGTCGAACCATGACATTGCGATACCGGTCCAGTGCTATAACCTTCTGAGCTATCAATCCACAAGTTGCATAATCCACGAGTATAATTCATGAACCCAAATGACCAGTTCTCCGCCGAGTTGGCTTGATAGCTCAGACGGTAAATAGAGCGTTGCATCAAAGCCTGATCTATGTCATGCCTTAAATTGCTTTATTTATATTAATTTATTCTTAAAATGAGGACCACACACAGTGTTAAAGACATGTTTCCATATCATGGTGTCAAAGTGTTCATGCTTTCAAAGTTAAAAACTGTGATCGTCTCTAGGCTTATATGCGGCTTTCTTCTGCTTTCGTCAAGGCCAGCGTTAAATTCAGTTTTTCTAATGTTGGGGCTAATCTAGGTCTTTGTAAGAGCCATCGGCTTCAGTTTTCGCTTCAACTGAGAACACATCTCTCAAAACCAAGAGAGGATCCTTTCTTGCTCAAAACCCATTGCTCTGAATCTTAGCTCTGGCAATTAAAATATGTTTTCTTTTTACTCAGTATACGTTGTCACGTGACCGTCTTGCAGCAATGAAGAAGCTCCCTTGGCAGACTTTTCTCCTTAATTTATCTCTCGTCTTTAGTGTCTTATTGTTTCCAGGAAACGCTCTTCTTGGAGGTAGGTCTGCAATAGACTTGTACCAATTCGTTAGGAATCTGAGTTTTTGGTTCAAGTTGGGGAGAATAAGATCTCAAGAGAGTAGTTTTCAAATCCCTCCCGGATAAAAAATCAAATACATGATGACTAGAAGTGAATTTGAGTATGCATGAGTAACATATTATGCACTTATTGACTGATGCCAGGCGGGGGGGGGGGGGGGAATATTTGGCTCCATGTCACGACATACGGACCTAACGTAGCGAGGTCCGTGAGCTATGACCGAGAGCCAAACATTTTCACGTAAGGACTGACCTAGCTCAGTTAATAAGTATTTTATCATACCATCATTTTTTGCTTAATTTTGCTGGTAAATGTCGAAAAGATGCTTGTGAATACGAACATGAACATAAAATATGAACATAAAAGTGCGCACGCGCTAAATGAACAGATGACGTGTACGGAGCCGGACGGTATTTTTCGGACCGGCTCACATCAACCTGTCCGGCCTTACACACGTCAACTCGCCGATGCGTTTTCTTTAGAACTGCGTCAGCGGGTCCGCACGGTGGGATAGTAAAAAAAAGTTACATCTCAAATTATCGCATCCTGAAAGCTCTTGCTCATGCATTGGCGTTGAAATAAAAAGGATGGTTGCATGTTAGAGAGTTGCTTACTTTGAGGGTTAAAGTTACTCCAACTCGTACTGCTGTACATTAAGCTCTTCCAAAGAGCTACATATACGACCGCTATCATCGAAAAATTGCTATGATGCCTTTAGGGTCTAAATTGATTGTAATTTTCCAGCTTTCACATTCATAATAAAGAAGGAAAAGTGTGCTATTTCTCCTCATGCAAAGATATGTTTCGGTTCTGTCTTCACACACATCCTACGATAACGTCTCTGTGTTCCCAATTTTTCATTCTGTAGCAAACAGTTTCCAAAAGCCTTTTTAACTGCTTATCATGAAACACGGCCCTATAGATTTTCTAAACATTTGCTCCTTTTCTTTGCCAGGTACAGTCAAGCGTCAGTTGTACTTAGGTTCACCCGATGCTCTACTTCCAGAATCCAACAGCGATATGCCAGCGCCCATTGTTTTACCATCCGGGATGGTGCCTGACGCCGGTGCAGTCCCTCCCACAGGGGCCACTGCACCCGCTCCTCCCATAGCCCCTGCACCTGCCATATTGCCAGCCGATGCAATCAAAGAGAAAAACAGAGCAACACCCACGGACGAAGGTTTATTTTAAAAACCAAGTTTTTGTTTTAATTTACTGTAATTTTAAGAGGCCTTGGGTGCCTGCGTAAGAGCCGACCATTTAAATTTGGTGAACTTGCTTCATTTTTGTTAAGCAACTGCAACAGTGTTAAAGGCAAGAAACAAAAACACAAGATTTTAGTCTTACTCGAAAATTGCCTAAAAAGCCTGCATTTGACAAAACAGCCAAAAACTTGCAGGCTTACGAACTATCTAATTGGCTTGGCCTTTGGACTTACAAGCAAATATTTTTGTTGAAAGGGGGACATGAAATCACACTGAAAAACTGTGCCAGACTAGCCTCTCAGCATTTGCTTTTGAATGGTAAAATTGTCAACATCCGCCATTTTTCCCAATTTTTTTTTCAAAATCTTATCCATACGTTAATTTTCTTCTAGGAAACACAAAAAGATTTCAGTTTCCGTTCACGTCAGACGTTATGCCTTCATCTTGGATTGGCGCATTACCACAGGAGAATGAGTTTTCTCAAACCCAACTGCCAGACGGGGAAAGTGCGCTTTCTATCAGTTCAAACCCAATGACCCCAACAGGCACTAGCTTAACTGGACAAAACCAGTTTAGTTCTCAACCAACAATGCCTATTATTCCAAACGAGATGTTCGAAGATGCGACAAATCGAGATCAACTGAGCTCGACGAGCTTGGCATTCTTACAGGGGCAGTATAATTCCCACAACCGCCAATCGTCTGACAAGGTAGATTACTTTGAACCAAATGACAGCCAGGAAGCACAGCCATTCTTGGATTCTACGTATGCGGATACAGGCCCATCGAAAGAAGACTTGAAAAAAATTCAACCGCTCTTGGAAAGCGAAAATGATATCGCAAATGCCATAATAAAAGATACCTGGAAAGAAGGTGAGCGATATTGTAGAGTTAACGTTGAGTCAATGTGTGAAGTGGTGTTACTGTTTGCGTTTGTGAGTGACTACTCGAGTGAAAGCAATTGAGCATTGCTTCCTGTTGTGTTGTTTATGATGCGGTACACGATCACTTTTACTTTCTTTGTCTTCTTGGATAAAGACGGTACCTGTCATCAACCAAACGAGCAGTAATTTCTCTGGCACTCCTTCTTGAGCATAAAAGGGTGAACTCTAAGTGGTGTTGAAATCCGAATACTAACGTTCGTAAAAGAGGAAACTCGCCCTCGATGACCAAACGGTCGGTCTAAATAGGCTTTAGAAGTCAATACTGGCTGATTAACCCTTCGGGAAGAAATGAATTCAGCCACAAATAACTGAAAAACAAACGTCCCCACGGGAACGTATTACTGAATGGCTTTCATGTAGTTGCCATTCTTTGGAATTTATATTGTATTACTCGGGGTTTACTCTGGGAGGGATGTGACAGCCGACGGACTTTTTTACTAAAATAAAATATCCCTCCCCCCTAAAAATTTTTTTCAAGAATTCCCTGTCACATTTTTTAAGCCTGTTGACTTAATACATCCCACAGATAACGCACTCACGTCTTCAAGACAAGCTGTTTCAGAAGGTCTGACAACTGCTCATCAACTAGCTAGCGTTGACTGGAAAAACAAACCCGTTGTGCAAGAAAAACCTCTCAAGCAAGCCACCAACAAGATTAACAACAACGATTTTCTTTTAGACCAAGGACGACTAGATGGTATGGAAAAACAAGAAAAACTACCACAGCAGGATAACAATAATTTCTTTCTGGACCAGACACACCCAGTTGGCTTACACAAACAAGAATCACGGCTATCACCTTTCCAAGCACCAAATACGTTGACGAAGAACAAAAATCACACATCATTGTCTGACAAAGCAGGCCAAGGTTCTACTTTACCTAATGCACCTTCCTTGCATGCGAATTCCTCGAGTATGAATGGTCAAAGCTCAGATTGGTCATCATCCGACGCATCTTCAAAGGTTTTGCAAAATGACTTGGAAAAGAAAAATATTTCTGTGTCTGATTCACACAATGAGTGGTTTACAAATGCGACATTGGCAAAGACAAATACGTCTATGGAAAATAGTACAGTGTCAAGTCAAAGAAACGACCAGTCGTCAAAGGAACAATATACCGCAGCAGATTATCTACAAACTCTATATCCACAGCTATCAGCCTTCAAGGCCCCAGTTGAAAAACTAAAGGGCAATGCGTCTTTGACACCCTCATTGCTGTCTTCATTGCTTCATGAAAATGGTACCTTAAAGAAACACACTTCGTTGTCTCCGAGGCACGACTCTAAAGACGAACTTGAAAAATTAAGAAACACTGGTCTTGGTCCGACCAAAATTGCTGCAGAGAGGCAGCTTGAAGCTCAGAAAGAATTATTAGCGTCTTTACTGAAAGTTGATTCCATGCTTGGGGAGAGGTCAGCTATAAAACAAAATCACAACTCACCAAGGTACAGTTCATCGTCAAGACTGCTGCTGACAAGGTCCAAAAAACCAGGTAAACAAGTCCCAGGCCACAAATATTTAACAGAATCTGGTGCTAAACTTCTACCAGCGCATATATTCTCGCCACTTGGAAGTCAGTTTAAGGATCCTTTAGAGCCCCCGTCTACAGCGTCTCCTGAGAAAAGCATTTCGACGACGCCTGCCAAAACTTCTTTCGCTCAGGAGGCAGACGTTGCACCTATTTTACCAACCCAGTCGGGCCAAATCCAGTCACAGACTCAAAATCATGCTGGTAAAGAGCCTTCCACTGTTCCAGTCATTGTTCCAACACAATCTGGAATGATCGCAACTGCTGCAAAGGTTTCGGATCAAACTCAGGTCATCATCAGGCCAACTCTAGGTCACGACAAAGAGTCAGAGGCATTGATCCCTCCCACCATGCCCACTACACTGATGTCCGCAAAAAATCCTTATGCTCCAACTCAATCTGGCTTTATTCCACCTCAGCTTCCACCGGTCAAGACAACGTTGCCAACAGGGGCACCTTTCGTTCCAACACAAATAGAGTTTATTCCGTCTGCGACTCAGAAAGGAAAAATTTGGAAAGGAACACCCGAGGAAAACTCGGAAAGAAAAGATATAAAACCAGACATCAGTAAACAAAGGTTGTCTTCACACGAAACAACAAAAGCTGAAAAAGAGCAAACAAAATTTGGACTATCCCATTTTAGCGCAAAACCAAGGAGACTGGGCAAAACGTACAGGAGACCTCATTTTCTTAACCGACGAACAGCGGATTTACCGCCAGTCCATTCTAGAGAAAAAAGACAAATGTTTGTTCCCTTATCACTCATGCAAACAAACAACAATGCTCAACAGTTAAGCCAGTCACTACTCCCCGGTCAACTTGCAGGTCAATCGCTTTTTCCAAACTTGCCACAGATACCACAGTTGCAGCAGCCTGTGCAACAGTTTTCACCCACTCAGCCGCTACAAGGTTTTCTACCACAACTTTTCCAATCCCCTCAAGCAGTGACAGACCCCATGTCGTTATTAGGACAGCCAGGTAAGCATAGCCATTCGACCTTACTCTATGCCAAAGTATCAATGTTACTTATGTCAATGCATTAACCTCGGCTAATATTATAACTTTGGTCATCTGATGGTGTATTTTTGTCATAAAATAGCCAATCAAGATAATGGCCTTCACATGCACCTGATTTACCTGGTCGCCTTGACGGTGACATGTAAAAATCGTCTAAGGTCCTTATCATGTAACGTTGTCTGTGGCTTCGATTGTCGTAAAGCATGAAAAGGTTCTTCAAAATCCTTCCCGACAAAAGAATCCAACATTTCCATCCAACAACGTCCAACGTTGTTGAATTCAACATGTTGCACGCTTTTGGCCGCCCTGTTGAATGACGTTGATTCAACATTTCCATTCAACACTGTTCAATATTGTTGAATACAACATGATGAACGCGTTTGGCCACCCTGTTGAATGACGTTGATTCAACATTGCCATTAAACGCTGTTCAACATAGTTGAATACTGACAACATGCTGAACGCGTTCGGCCACCCTGTTGAATGATTTTGATTCAACATTTCCATTCAACACTGTTCAACATTGTTGAGTTTAACATGTTAAAAACGTTTGGCCACCCTGTTGAATGATGTTGATTCAAGATTTCCATTCAACACCATCCAACATTGTTGAATAAAACATTTTGCCGTGTTTGGCCACCCTGTTAAATGATGTTGATTCAACATTTCCATTCAACACCGTCCAACATTGTTGAATACAACATTTTGCCGTGTTTGGCCACCCAGTTGGATGATGTTAAAGTGCCACTGGGACCAGAATTTTGGTGTTCCATATTTTTGCCTTTTTGAAAATAGTCTGTGGTTGTTAGTCACCATGCCAAATTTCAACTCATTACGACGACTGGAAGTCGCTTTTTTCGTACGGTTTTTGTCGAGAGTTTACGGCCGCCATTACTGGCCCTTGTTCCGGAAGCTGGCTTGCGAATTAGCGGAAGTGACGTTAGAGGCTCACCTCAAACCTGGTACTTTCATACGGTTACTTGCTGCGGGAAATTTGACTGTCGTCGAGGGAAGATTTCCTGCCAACTGTTTGCTGTAGGGCCTTGAAATTTCCGTTGCTGCAGCAGGTATAAAGGGTATTACTTGTGTTGTACAATGCTACAACAATAAATCCAACCACCGAGCTGGCATTTCGCTTCATCAAGGTTCGTACTCACACACAGTGCAAATTTCAACCCGAGAGGTATTTTTGTCGGCTGTTCTGATCACTTCACGGACGATTGTTTCCAGAGGGCTGTTCATGTCGAAGGATCCCAGAGGTCGATTATTCCATTGTCCATTCCAACTATATGGAAAAAAAGATCCGGCAAAAACGAGACGAAAGTTACCTAATCTTAACGCAGTTGAAGTGATAGTTCGTTTCTTTTTCAACGCATCCACCATTGTGCAAAACTTATTTTCTCTTAACGTATTTTAAGATTTATTTTGCTTGCGAAAAACCCTTTCAGTTCTGCCGTCTGCTAGCGCGAAGATCTTCCGTCGCGATTAAGCCAATAGTTTGTATTGCTTAGCTTTTTTTTTTTAATTCCGCATGTGTTAATTTCAAAGCAGTAATCGCTTAGAAGCGTGGTCATTTATTTTATAGCATACCATCCTGAGGAACTGTTCTTCTTATTCCCTGTCGGTGAAGAGTCGATTGACATTATTGTTCGAAATATATAAGCTTAAAGGCTTCAACAGGTCGGCTCGTCTTGCGTGGAAATTTAAGTTGGAAAAAATATCACACGCCACTATTTGTCTAAGGGGTTTACAATGTTATTTCTTTTAACTGTCATAGCAATCTTAGTAAATGAACTACCAAGAAAAGTGATTAGATATCAAGTTATTATTTTTACGCAATGAATAGAGCAAGTGAAAGCTTCGTTTTCTTGGCGGTCCGCATGTTGTTGTTGAGCAAGAGAAAATTTTCCTTGTGGCTTGGATTTGCACTACACCTGAATATTTGCATTCCCGTCACACAAGGCCTCCAGTTCATAAAAAAAGGTCTTGGTTTATTTCACTTTTTTCGGTTCAAGTTAAGAATTCTACAAAAACTGTTGAAAATATTTAGAAACGCCAAGCACCTGTGTTTTAATGCATTAAGCGACCACTGTACCATGGTGGACACGATAAGCTTCATCAGCTGACTGCCAGATGACTACAGCATTGCGGGTCTTCAAGAAAGTTTTCCATACTATGCTAAGAATGGCCAAAAATCTCAATGCTTTACAATATATAATGAATATAAACAACGTCAGACAAAATATAGCTTCTTTTATTTCTCCAACGAAGCGAACAATAAAATCAATCGACCGATGCTTGAATTCGCGAGCATCAAATTCTAGTAAGAGTTTTTATAGGTGTTTTGTCTAAATTTCCAAAGCTTAAAACATCAGTTTTTCGAATAGCTGGACAGCGATTTATCCGTTGGATAAGAGTTATCAGCTCTTTGAGCAATTTTTGCCTGAACTGTAATCACTGTATAGGCATTATTTCGCGCATATTTTGAACTCCCGCCGATAAGGCGAGAAAAACAACTTTGAACAGTTTGTTTACAAACTTATAAGCTCAAATCTCCTGACGTCAGTTCTTACATCGTACGGTAAGAAAAATTCTTCATTTGCCGAATGAAATGAATCCTTTGATGCTTCGGAAGCTAAAAACTGTTCCGAATCGTAGAAATACTCTTCGGAGGTTTCGCAGCCGACGGTAGGCATCTTGAGTGAAAAACACAAAGAAACGCGACTGAGGTGAGCCTCTGACGTCACAAGCTATTAAATTGCGCAATCACTCAGGAACACGTTTTCAGTAATGGCGGAAACATTTTACGCGACTTTGGAACTAAATAATAATAGAATGGACGGTTTCTTGTTCAGTTTTCTGGGTAAATATAGACACAACGCGATATTCTGCGACAGAATTTGGCCACAATAAACCTACGAATTTTCGTCTCAGTGGCACTTTAAATGATGTTGAAAGGTCTTGAAGGAAATTTGGTTGTCAAGCAAACTTTGTGAGTTTTCCGTTGGCAGGAATTGAGAGCGCAATGCTCCTTGAACATTTGGTGGATACATTATTATTATAAGTATTAGTATTATTGAATTATGTGAAGATCATCGCAGTGAAGGTGTTTCAACCTAAGCGTTTGAAGAGAAGAAACCTGACAAAATTCAGGCCGGAAGGCTTGAACGGGAATCGAACCCATGACCTCTGCTGCACCGGTATCGCAGAGGTCATGGGTTCGATTCCCGTTCAAGCCTGAATTCTTTCAGGTTTCTTCTCTTCAAACGCTTAGGTTGAAACACCTTCTCTGCGATGATCTTCACATAATTCTATCTTTATCCGCAGTTTAAATATATGAATTTCATATATTAATGTTCATTAGTATTATTGTTGTTGTTATTATTATTTTCGAAATATTATATACATTTAGTTCATTTTTGTGCGGACGCAGTACGGACCTATGCGTCCTCACCTTTGCCGACGCCTTTCAGTGTATGTGGTACGGGTGTTGCCCGGGGGGTGGCAGTCTGTAGATTTTTGGGACTGTTGAACTGAGTGAAAACCATGACCTGAACATCCTCGGGCAGCTTGATCAGTCGTTTTGTATCCTGGCAACCAAACCGCTGTCCAAATCATTCTTGGCAAAACTTTGTTTGTTGGGTTATCTTTGTCACCTGGTTTCCTTTTTTTTCATACGATTGAATTTGTTTACGACAAGATGTTGGTTTTCGTTATTGGTTCCTCTGTTTATTATTTGATATCCGAGTTAACCAAATCCACAACGAGGGCAATGAATGTTGTACTTTGTTTTTTTTTTTATTAACTTGCCATTGGATGGATTTTACTTGTGCTCGACGTAAAATATAGGAACGGCCCTCCACCAATAACACAGCTCAGGCAAAGACAAACTTGTCAAGGAAGAAAACATTCTTGAAACACTAACAAATCGTTTCCGTTGTCCATGCCCAACCTTCGACTTGACGGTAATAAAACAACGGAAGAAAAGGTCCAACAGAATTTATTAGCTGCACTTGTCTTACTTATAAATTCTTCGTACAATGGAAAAGGTTAGGTTAAATACGTTATCGCGTAAAACTGTCCTAAGATCTCATGCTCCGAAGCAAGAGCTTCTGCACCCGTGTAAATAAGAGTCAAACACTTAAAAGTCAGAAACCCAGTCATTTTTCCCATCAAAGCCCATGGCTAATGCTTACACGGCTGCTTCAAGTTTACATGCTTTTTGCTGTACAACACAAAGAATAACTGCTGTTGGCTTTTCTATTATATGAGTATTATTAAAACAGTCACATGAATTCCCCCTAACAATGTCCATTAAGCGGCACTGCTAGTTACAGCTTTACTTTTACCACTTTACTCCTCAGAGTTCGCCCAAATTCAGAGCAAAAAATCCCAAATAACAAAACAAAGGTCATACTAAAGGATTTCATCCGATCCATAGAAAAAATAATGAAAGGTACTATAGGAATTGTCCACAAAATACTGCTCAGTAGCTTCCATTTAAATGCATAGGGTGACACGTTAGGACACAGCATGAGTAGAGGTTTTTCTCTAGGAGTGAACACGGTAAGAAATGCAACATTGTTACGATCGTTAATAGTTATACTAAATCAAGAGAGGATAAAGGGGTAAGAGAGTTAATCTCCCATATAGGCCCTTCTCCCATCCTAGTCCCTCTAAAGTTATTTTTAGCAACAAAATTCAAATTTCAAAACGTTATATCTTTTGAGTGGATAAACATATTTCACAATTTTTTCCAGTTTTGAGATCTGTGTAACAAGGTCTATCAGAAACCGAAATGAGATATCCCATAATACTGAAAGCAAAATTTGGCGCCAACTTTTGTGACGTCATTTTACCGGCAAAAAATGTCAAAATTGGAAAAATTAATCTCACGAAATTTTACAGAATGACGGGTTCCATATTGCTGCGAAAATCCAGGCTAATTGCGTTAAAATTAAATAAGTTATTTGAATTTGAATTTCCGACCATTTGTTACTAAAAATAACTTAAGAGGGACTAGGATGGGGATAGGGCCTATATGGGGGAGTAGCTCTCTTACTCCTTTATCCTCTCTTGACTAAATGTATAAACCTCAGACTGAAACACAACTTTTTTATTCTATGCTTTAAAGATTCGTCATGAAATGGACTATTTAAAACGTTTTCAGTGAAACATTGTCAAAAACTTTTCTGAACTTTGTGTAGGGTCTCATTAAACTTTCTGGTCCAAAAAGAGAGGCATAGGATAATATTTTCCACACATTTGGTAAGATCAGTTAGAGTCATAGTAGAGTGTTTGCTTCTTAAAACCTGCATCTATGAAGCGCCCACTCCAGCTGGAACGTTCTCATTTGTTTAACGTTTACGTTTTAAAAATCTGAAATGACCAAGTTAAGAACGTATAGTAGCTTCCGCATCTGGTTCACAAGAAAGTCAAGTACTTCAATATGAATACGATTTCTTCAAAATAAATTTTTCAAAAAGTAAAAAAAAGAATCATACCCAAATCAAGTTTGAAAACACCGTATCGACGATCCATGGAGATTGGAAGAGGTCTGTAAAGCTTTAGATTCTTTTCTTAGTTTAACTATATTGGTGAAAAAGTCGTTGATCTCTATTGGTTAGCTCATTTGTCTGTTAGCATGTATTTAACAGAACAACGACACTGAACAAACTTGTTTTCAAAATGTTGTAAATTTAGGGTAAAACGTTCAGTTCGTAGCATCCAAACAAGTATACCTGCTGGAAAAAAGGTTATCAGTTACAAAGTAATGGAATTCTGGAAAGATGGTGCTTGCAGCCTCGTTACTCAGTTTTTGTAAAGTGATTTTCATACTAAGAAAGTTTGAAGAGTGGATTGAGGTATGCTGGGTTGTTATAATGTGCACAGTATACGAGAACAGACGACCAATAGAAGCAAGTTCTCCCCTTTCCCAGAAAACCATTGCGTTGTACTGAAAATGGTTCATGCATTTTACTTTTTTTCGAATAGGTGTATACTAAAACCGTTTGTTCAAAGCACGTACAAATACTCGTTCATCTTGAGTGCTATCGCTTCCATCACACACTCCAGGTCGTCTTGTTTGCTGACTTCTTTTCTGGCAAATCTCTTGTCGACCAAGCCGACGACCACCCATAGCAGACTGGTAGTTCAAGTGTAAACACCCCACGGGTGGCTTCTGAGTCGGGGTCATTTGATCATGAACCGTGTTGTTGGTGCCCAGCAGCTGTCTTTGGTGAACTAAGTTGTTCTGCGTATTGAATGACCGTTCAGTCGCCAGCATTTCCCGGCAAATCTCTGGTCGACCAACACGGCGACCTGTCATAGCAGAATGCTGGTTCAAGGACGACTTTTGACTTGACACCACTTGATCTTGAACCCCGTTGCTGGTACTTATGGCACTGCGTCGATGTCCTGTGTCTGTCTGCGTCCTGCTGAATGACCGGCTGGTTACTGGAACTTCCTGGAAAATATATTTTCGAGAAGAACGGTAACTTCTGATTGCAGAGTGCTGATCCAAATGTGAAGACGTTACGGATGACTTCTGGATCGGTGGCAATTGATCACAAACCATGTTCCTGGTACTCATCATCTCTCGCCGATGTCTTGTGTCCCTCTGTTTAATGAAAGAGCGGTCGGTTGCCGCTACTTCCCGGCAATTTTCTTGTCGACCAAGTCGGCGACTTCTCATCGCAGACTGCTGGTTCAATTGTAAAGACACTACAGATGGATACTGATTTGCCAGTAGCTGAGCTGTACGATGAGCTGTTTTCCACTGTGCGCTGGATGAACCGCTAGTTCCCTTTATTTCGTTCTTCTTTCCGCCGTTGCCGTGTGCATCATCTGCTGTGCTGGTCTGTGGTTGGGGCCATGAGGGCATTTTTGATGTTCTTCGGGACGGCAAAGCCCCCAATACACTTTGTTTGTACTCACAGTCTTCGTTGATTCTGCCACTTCTCTCCATGCTTTGGTAACGGAAGTCGTTTCTATTCAGCGGTCTGCCATAATTGTTTTTGTTCATCGCTGCCGCTTGATGTTGAAGAGGACCGCTTTGCAAATCACGCTTGACATTGGACGACGATTGAGAGGCTGCGAGCATTGGAGTAATGTAGATGTTTTTGCACTGAGGTGACCAGCTAAGATGGTGCGGAGCGATCGCTCTGGGATCTGATCCAAACCGTCGTCTGAATGCGATGGATGCTTGCACATCGACGACCTCTGGCATATCTAACCTTGATTTGCACTGAGATGACCGGCTAGGACGCTGAGTGCTGATCATCCTTGGATCTGATCTGTAACCGCTCCTGATGGGTGCTTGAAGGTCGGCGATCTCTGGATAAATAACCCTTGATTTGGACTCAGGAATCATGACGAGATTCGCTCGAGCATCTGAATAATTATTCCTGGTGAGAGGACGTTTCTGTGGCATGACAAATACTAAACTGCCTTTAGGTCTTTGTCCATTTGCCTGATTTCCAGACGTTCTCCCTGATCCCAGCTGATTAGCCACTTCTGTTTCTACTTCTTCTTCGGAGAGATCGTCGCATTGAAAACGTTCGATTGCTTGCTGTTGCTGATAAAATTCGCAAAGATTCTGTTTTGGTTGTATTTGCTTCCTTGCTTCCATCATACGTTGCCTCTTTTGCGAAGTCTTGAAACAATAACACTGTTTTGTTGTCGGTTGTTGTATTTATAGTGACTTCACGCCCCTAAGGGTGTGGCATTATTTACGCAACTGAGATTAACATGGCGAGGTATTTACGAACGTTATTTATCTCAAATTTGGTTTGATGACAAACTTTCTAACCGAAGCTATGCACAATAAGTAGTTATTTTCAAAAGAAAAGAGCATCTTTATTCCAGAAGAGCTCATCCCAAAGAATCCCATAGCCTTCCATCATATGTTGCCTCTTTTGCGAAGTAGTTAATCATTTGCATTGTTTTGCTGTAATTTATCCCATTTACAGTGTCTTCATACCCCATCTGAGGGCACTGAAGAGGGTATTACATTACAGATCAGTGGTAAGGGAGGGTAAAGAAATCATGTTATGAGTTTGTTAGTATAAAACTTTCGAACAAACATATGTTAATCCGTTTTTACATTGTTGTATGGTTTATGGTTGTTGGGGGAGGGGTACTAATTTATTTGTTTGTGTTCACGCCTTGTGTTACCTTTATCTAGGTTCTATTTATAGAAAGCGTGAGAGTTATTTTTTGCCAGCAAGGTCACTTACAGTTTTATATTTTATCACACTTCATTTTGTCATCGACCCAGCATTGATTATGATTGGTGGGATATATCTCATCATATTTGTTTTGAAACGTCATCAAGTACCGCCCATCTCAAAGGGGTTTTATTTTTATTGATGTGAAAGTTTGTTGTTCTTGTTGTTGATATAACAAAAATTAAGTTTTTGTAGCCTTTCTATCAATACATTTGTTGTATATTTGTCAATGTGTTAAAACACACAATAGTTTTTTCAGCAGCAGGGTTATTCGCTGATAAACTGTGTGCGTGAACCAATGACAACGCAAGAAATTCAATAATCGAAATGGAGAATTTGATAAATTAGTAAAACAACGCGGGGATTATTATTTCATGTCATCAGCCGAATTTTGTGAGGTAAAATGAATCTGTTCCTTCTCTATTAAAGAGTTACCTGACAGTTTGAAATCATTGATCAGTTAAACTTTAGTTAAAAAAGCTTTGTCTGTTAGCCTGGTAGCAGTTATAACAAGGCAGCTGAATTATCTCATTTTGAATGCTTGTGGAATGGACTGTGGATGGTGATGGTTGTCTTGACGTTCTGACTGACAAGCAGCAACAAGAAAGAGCTAGAAAACTTTTTTATATACAATTTGGTATTTTGTTTCGTAAACTTTAGGTAAACTTTCGTAAACTGAAGGTGGCCAGTTTCTTGGACTTAAGGAAAACGTGGGCATTTTTAAAGCAAAGATCACGTAATCATCGCCGTTATACTATCAGTCAGTCGTACTGTTTGTCCCGCTGTTACTTTTGTCGCGGTTACATTCGGGAGTTCCGTCGTAGTTGGGCCTTCAAGGTCATAATGTTCTACGGGGAAGGGATAGAAGAGGGCTTACGTTTTGACCTTTGTTTTCTTGGACATAGGGCTAGGTTATTGCAATCCTTTTACTACTCTTATATGTGGAGGTCTTAGGGGAACTTAGAAAGAGTTTGTACTCGATCAGAAATTGGAACCTTAAATTGAAACGCTCCACCTGCCAAGACAGCAAACACAAACGAAATGGTCCCAACGGAGTTTATTCACCAAAAGTGTCTTTGTGTACGCTTCTCTTGAAGGTAGGAAACGAAGTAAAGTCCAAAGAAGCACTCGTAAGAGATTAGTCTATTTTCCAGAATGATGTAACAAAGGAAGTACTTTGCTGTTATTATTATAGGACTAACTACCATTGGCTTTCATAGTTAAGGAATTCGAACACCACAAAAACGTTCCCCTGACAGTGCAGATCTAGTACAATTAATAAACCTTTACCGTTCCACTTTTGAGAGTTCGTCCAAGTTTAAAATTGTAAAAAATTCCGCCTTCCCACTCCTTTCTCCCAAAACTATCAAAATTCATTTGGCAAAACATTTAGAAACAAACAGTACCACAGTAGAGTACTGCTCAGCAGCTTTCATTTGAATGGTCACATTTTAGTATTTCCTCCACAGACACAAAAGTAAGATCTCAAAACAAAACTTGTCTTTTGGTTTGGGCTTGAAAGGAGTAAGAAATGTTACATTGCTAGGATCGTTAATATATAACAGTAAAATATGTTATAATATTAGCGGAGCCAGCGCGCTAGCGCGTCAGCGGAGCTCCATTGCTAAGGAAATTTGGTAACCTATGAAGCCAAAACATTTTGGTAGTGACGTAATAGTCACGTGACCGTCCGTCCGTACGTCCGTACATCCGTACATCGCGTACGTCCGTCCGTCCGCACCACAGGGATACCAATACACTTCATACACTGGATATAACCCTGTGCTGAATCCCGTGTGTTTTTGGCGCGAAATCGCAGGTTGACCCGCGTTGTAGCAAAACAAGCAAAGACAACAAAAGTCAAAAACAAATTTGTTAATGGAAAAAAAAAGTTCAAGAGAACACTCAGTTGTCTTTTTGGTGGAAGGGGAAAAGTTCAGTTTAGGCGAAAGAAATTAGGTGATAAAGTTCAGGCAAAAAGTTCAAATTTGCCTCGTCGGTTCTGTTCAAACTCGGTCGGCACACCGCTTGAGTTCGCAGCTTTTCGCAGCGATTTCGACGCCAAATATAGCAGAGCTAGTGCTTTTTGGTTTTTTCTGTCTACAACCATGGTTTTTACGACGTTTCGAACACATTTTTCCAGGAAAAACACCAGCATTTTCATGCTGATAGGCAGCTTGTCACGAAGAAAGAAATAAGTATTAAAATTAACTCCTAAAACAATATCAAACGCCCATGGCCTAGTGGACTAGTTATCGGCATCTCATGCCAACGAGCCGAATTCGACACTCAGCGGGAGCAGGAGTTTTTTTTCTTTTTTTTTTTCTTTGTCTTTTTTTTTTTAATTTAACGACTTGAATGAGAGTATTTTCACAAATTAATAACTGCCAGCAAAAACAAAACAAAAAAAAACAAAAACAAAAAACAGACAAAACAAAAAGGGGGGCTCCGCTTTTAGGCTTGGCTAAATTTATATATTAAGATATGATATACATAACGTTGAAATATATTGTGCTTAAATGTCAGATATATATATAACTCCTCTTATATTTGTCTCCCCTTAAGTCTGCGCCAAACGATAATGGTGTGACAGAGCGGTCATACTCACTCTCGTATGGCCCGAAACTCTTGCGCGCTCTCAAAAAGTCTGAATCTGATCATTTTTTCATTAGAATTGATGTAGTTTCAAACCCGCGCCCTCGTTTTGTTTCCAACTCTTGTACTCTTATTGGCCCTCTTGTACTTTCAAATAGATTGACTGTCGTCCTCGTTTCGCACGGGCTTTAATGTACATCATCAAAGCAAGTGTTTTCGGAGAAAGATTTTATATTTAAGTGTACCACAAGAATTTCAGCAATTTTAAATCGATTGAAAATTGCACCTGAAACCGATGCGACAAAAAAAATCAGGCACATATACTAATACGTTGCGTCATTGGTGAGAAAATGACTGCGCAAAATTGCTGTGAAGATAAATCATCTCGTATCTATAAATCTAAAACATAAACAATTTCCTTTTTTATGCATATCTACCTGGAAATTTTCTATTATACGTGAGATCGCGATCGCGTTTGGAAGCTTGGCATGAAATAGGATGTTGTTACGTATCTGCTGCACAGGAATTACTTTAAAATGCGATTGCCATTAACAACAAAAAAATCAAATCAAGTTAAAATAGCATGCTTTCAATCGATCCCAATTATCTTCCACTAACTCGTCCTTTATCACAATTCAACAAGAACCCAGTTTCGCTTGCATAAATACAAAACCGATTTGCTGTGCAGTACAACGGGAGAAATATAACATTTCAGGGAAGCGATTTTGTCCAAAAGAACTGCCAAAATAGTTGGATAAGGAAAGTGAAGAGGCCTAATTCCTTGAAATACTGCTGATCTCTAGTCTGCGATCCGCTGTATGGAATGTGCACTCAAGGAACAAAACGTCTGGAGCGAGTGGAAATACAGAGTGACACCTGACTAGTACCCAGTCACTATTTGGTTGTTTTTGGTGCGCTAGAAGATTGGAGACGAGAGTTGATTTGCTCACGTCAGTCTTAGGAAAAGACGAACAGAAACTAGCGACGCTGTGTATTTTCTCTTCGCCCCTTCCCAAGAAATGGTATGAATCCAGTATTGTTAGTAATCTTATTGGAACGATTGTCCCGGTGAGGATAGGCCTTGTCATTCGTCAGGTATTTGTCGGTCACACTAGGAAATCCTAATGTTCAATGCACTGAGAGTTTAGTTTACAATTTTACGTGTATTAAAAAACCATTTGCTCAAAACACGTACGAATACCCGTTGATGTTGGGTGCGATCGTTTCCATCACACACTCCATGTCGTCTTATTTGCTGATTTCTCCCCTGACAAATCTCTTGTCGACCAAGACGACGTCCTTCCACGGCAGTCGTCTGGTTCAGGAGGACATCACGGATGGCTTCTGAGTAGGTGCCATTTGAACATGAACCATGTTGCTGGTGCCAGTCACCCCTTGGCGATATTCAATGTCACTCTGCTTACTGAATTACCCTTTGGTTGCCACTATTTTCTGGCAAATTTTAAAACATGCACAAATACTCGTTGATCTTGAGTGCCATCGCTTCCATCACACACTCCATGGCGTCTTGCCTGCTGACGTCTTTCCTTGGAAATCTCTTGTCGACCAAGCCGACGATCTCCCATAGCAGACTGGTGGTTCAAGAGTAAACACGCCACGGGTGGCTTCTGAGTCGGTGTCATTTGATCATGAACCACGTTGTTGGTGTCCAGCAGCTGTCTTCGATGAGATAAGTTGTTCTGCGTATTGAACGACCCTTGAGTCGCCAGCATTCCCAGGCAAAACTCTGGTCGACCAAGACGGCGACCTGCCATAGCTGAATGCTGGTTCAAGTGTAAGGACATTAAGGACGGCTTTTGACTTGGCACCACTTGATCTTGAACCATGTTGCTGGTACTTACGACATTGCATCGCTGTCCTGTGTCTATCTGCTTCCTGAACGACCGGTCGGTTACTGGAATTTTCTGGAAAATATATTTTCGAGAAGAACGGTAACTTCTGATTGCAGAGTGCTGATCCAAATGTGAAGACGTTACGGATGACTTCTGAATCGGTGGCAATTGATCATAAACCATGTTGCTGGTACTCATCATCTCTCGCCGATGTCTTGTGTCCCTCTGCACAACGAAAGAGCAGTCGGTTGCCGCTACTTCCTGACAATTTTCTTGTCGACCAAGTCGGCGACTTCTCATCACAGACTGCTGGTTCAATTGTGAAGACACTACAGATGGATACTGATTTGCCAGTAGCTGAGCTGTACGGTGAGCTGTTTTCCACTGTGCACTGGATGAACCGCTAGTTCCCTTTATTTTGTTCTTCTTTCCGCCGTTGTCGTGTGCATCATCTGGTGTACTGGTCTGTGGTTGGGGCCATGAGGGTATTTTTGATGTTCTTCGGGACGGTGAAGCCCCCGATATGGTTTGCTTGTACTCACAGTCTTCGTTGATTCTGCCACTTCTCTCCATGCTTTGGTAACGGAAGTCGTTTGTATTCGGTGGTCTGCCATAACTGTTTTTGTCTGTTGCTGCCACTTGACGATGAAAAGTACCGCTTTGCAAATCACGCTTGACTTTGGACGACGATTGAGTGGCTGCGAGCATCGGAGTAGTTAACCTGCTTTTGGAATGAGTTGACCAGCTGTGATGATGAGGAGCGATTGCTCTGGGGTCTGATCCAAACTGTCCTCTGAATGCGATGGGTGCTTGAACGTCGACGCCCTCTAGGAAATCTGCCGTTGATTTGGACTGAGAGGACCGGCGAAAACGCTGAGTGCTGATCATTCTTCGATCTGATCTATACCCGCTCCTGGTGGGTAGTCGAACGTCGGCGATCTCTGGATAAATAAACCTTGATTTGGACTCACGAATCAAGGCGAGATTTGCTCTGGCTTTTGAATATTTATTGCTGTCGAGAGGACGTTTCTCAGCCATGACAAACACTAAACTGCCTTTGTTTCTTTGTTTCTTTGCCTGCTCACCAGACGTTCTTGCTGATGCTAGTTGACTAGCCGCTTCTACTGCTTCTTTGTCGGGAAGTTCTTCACATTGTGAATCTTCGATTACTTGCTGTTTGTGAAAACGTTTGTTGTTTCTGATAAGATTCTGCATTGGCTGTAGTTGTTCTTGCCCTTCCATCATACGTTGCGTCTTTTGAGAAGTCTTCAAACATTTGCACTGTTTTGTTGTCCGTTATCCTATTTGTAGTGACTGCTTGCCCCGCCCATCTTAAAAGAGTATTACATTGTTGACGCACATAATATTAAGGTCAAGAAATATTTACGAACGTTTATTTTTTGAAATCCAGTTTGATAACAAATTTTCTAATGAAAACCGTGAACAATTAGTAGTTATTTTCAAAGGAAGGGATATTTTCATTGCAGAATAGCTTTTGCCACGGACGTCCTTCCGTCATACGTTGTCTCGTTTGCGAAGTTTTCCGAAAACTTGGCAAACATTGGCATTGTTTTGCCGTACGTTATTCTACTTATGGCGACTTCATGCCCCACCTTTGGGGCATGAAGCTGCCGCTTCCTGTTTGTTGTCTCCCGCCTATTCGCGCTTTTTCGGTTGAGAAATATTGTGGTGTGTTGCGTAATTTTCTCGTATTTCTCCCGTTTTCTGCCCCCTCTTCTCCCGCCTCCCGTATACCTCCCGCCCCCTTTTCTCCCGGGCTCCCACCCCCCTGTCCCCCTCCACACATCACTCAAAGGACTGGAGGGTTGTGAGGCGCCTACAAAGAAATCTTAATAATCATAAAGGTGAGGCGTGGGAACAGTGGGACCTCGCCTCGATTGTCCCTTTCCAAAACTGAAACGCTCCACTTGACGAGAACAAACACACAGAAAATAAGGTCCAATAGGATTTATTAGGTACACTTGTCTTACTAATGAATTATTCGTGCAATGGAGCCATGCTATGACCTCATGTATAGAGGGATGAGCTTCCTTTATTGCGTAAATTACAGTCGAGCACTTGAAAGTCAGAAACCTACTCCATCTTTCATAAGAGCCCTAAGGTTTACACGGCTGCTAATGGTCAAACTAAAGGATTTAATCCATACAAAAGAAATATCCACTTGGAACGGTGTTAAAAAATAACAATAAAAAGGTACCACTGGAAATTATCCAGCACGTGCAGATCAAGAGCTTTGATTTAAATGGTGACTCGATATGACATAGCATGAGTAGAGGTTTTATCCTGGGGGTGAAAACACCAAGGAATACGACATTGCTACGTTCGTCGATATTATAAGAGTGAGATATTATAAGATTTAAGTAAAACTGCGTATAATTTTGTTTCACAGTCTCACTAAAATATTTCCGGTCAAAAAGATAGGCATAGGATCATATTTCCCACGCATTTGGTAAGATTAGTTACAATCATAATAGAGTGTGTACTTCATGGATCCCGTGTTTTTTATGAGGCACACACCCCAGCGAAAACTTTTCTGATTTTTTCAACGTCCGCGTTTTAAAATCTGAAATGACCAGGAAGGTGTACTGAGTGGCATCCGCATCTGGTGCACAAGAAATACACGTACTTCAATAAGACCACGATTTCTTCAAAATAAGGAAAACGTAAAAGAAATTCATAAGCAAATCAAGTTTGAATCACCGTATCGCAAGTCGGTCGCAATTGTTAGAATTCTGTAAACTCACGACCTCAATTTTCAAAAACTTATCTTCATAATAGTAATAAAACATGTATTACGGAGATTATATTAAACCTGGAGTATCAGAAGCTTTCTCAGTTTGAATGTCCTGGTGAAGAAAGTAATTCACATCCACAGTTTGTTTATTTGTCCGTTAGCTTAGGCAACAAACTAATCAACAGAACGACGGCAGTGAACAAACTTATTTTTAAAGTGATGTAAAATCAGGTTAAAACGTTCAGTTAGTAGCATCCAAAATCCAAAGTACACCTGTTTGAAAATGTTAACAGTTACAAAGTATAAACGGTATGAAATACGACACAGTGGACTTCTGGGAAGATGATGCTGGCAATCTCAGCTTGTTACTAAGTTTTAAAATCGATTTTCATAATATTTTCATTAGAAGGAAGTTTAGAGAGTAGATGTAGGTATTCTGTGTTATTACAATGTACTCGGTATCTAATAGAAGACGAATAGAAGAAAAGTTTCCTCTTTCCCAGAAACCATTTTACCCAACATCGTTTTTTTGAATCACGTGTATACTAAAACCGTTTGCTCAAAACACGCACAAATACTCGTTGATCTTGAGAAACATCGCTTCCAGTACAAACTCCATGTCCCCTTGTTTGTTGGCTTCTTTCCTGACAAATTTCTTGTCGACCAAACCGATGACCTCCCACAGCAGACGCCTGGTTTAAGCGTAAACACACCATGGATGGCTTCTGAGTCAGTGTCAATCGATCACGAACCATGTTGCTGGTGCTCAATACGTCTTCACGATGAGCAATGCTGCTCTACGTATTGAATGAGCCTTCGGTTGCCATCACTTCCTGACAAATCTCTTGTCGAGCTAGACGGCGACCTGCCATAGCAGACTGCTGATGCAAGTGTAAGGACATCACGGATGGCTTTTGAGTTGGCAACACTTGATCGTGAACCATGTTGCTGGTACTCATGATTTCTCGCCGGCGTCCTGCGTCTTAGTGCTCCCTAAACCACCAGTTCGTTGCTGGTATTTCCTTTCGAGAACATCGACTACTTCTCATTGCACACTGATCCAGATGGGAAGACGTTACGGATGGCTTCTGACTCGGTGGCAATTCATCATAAACCATGTTCCTGGTGCTCATCATGTTGTTCCTCTGCGCAATGAGTGACTCGTCGGTGGCCGCCATTTCCTGACAAATTTCTTGTCGACCAATTCGGCGACCTGTCATTGCAGAAAGCTGGTTAAAGTGTGAAGTCATTACAGATGGATGCTGAGTTGCCAGTAGTTGAACTGCCCTGGGAGCTGTTTTCCACTGTGCGCTTGATGACCCGGTAGTTACCAACATTTTGCTCTTCTTTCCGCCGTTGTCTTGTGTATCATTTCGTGTACTTGTCTGTGGTTTGGGCCATGAGGGCAATTTCGATGCTATTCTGGACGACGAAGTCCCCCACATGGTTTGGTTGTGCTCACATGTACAGACTTCGTCGTTGTCTGTAGTACAGCTCTCCAGACTTTGAGAGCGGAAGAAGTTTGTATTCGGTGGTCTGCCATAATCGTTTTTGTTCGCTGCTGCTGCTGCTGCTGCTGCTGCTGCTAGGTAATAAAGAGCACGGCTTTGCAAAACACGGTTGTCAGTGGAAGACGATTGACCATCTGGCAACATTGGAAGAATGAACCTGCTTTTGGACTGAGGTGAGCAGCCGGGAGGATAAGGAGCAATCGCTCTGGGTTCTGGTCCAAACCCACGTCTGAATTCGGTGCATGCTTGAACTTCGACGCCTTCTGGGAAATCTAACCTTGATTTGAACTGAGATGACTGGCTAGGACGCTGAGTGCTGATCATTCTTCGATCTGATCTATAACCGCTCCTGGTGAGAAGTTGAACGTCGGCGGCCTCTGGATAATTAAACCCTGATTTGGACTCAGGAATCAAGACGAGATTCGCTCGAGCTTCTGAATAATTATTCCTGTTGAGGCCGTGAGTCGTTTCTGTGCCATGACAGATACTAAACAGCCTTTGGGTCTTTGTTCATTTGCCTGATTTCCAGACGTTGTTGCTGATTTCAGCTGATTAGCCTCGTCTGTTTCTACTTTTTCGAGAAGGTCTTCACATTGAAAACGTTCGGCTGCTTGCTGCTGCTGATAAAATTCGCGAAGATTCTGTTTTGGTTGTAGTTGTTTCCTTGCTTCCATCGTACGTTCCCTCTTTTGCGAAGTCTTTTGAGATTCGCATCGCTAGGTATTTCCAAATGTTATTTTTCTTAAATTTGGTTTGACGACAATTTTTAAAACGGAAACCGCACACAACACTGACGTAGTTATTTTCAAAAGAGAAGAGCATTTTTATTCCAGAATAGCTTTTGCCAAAGATACCCTTCCATCATACGTTGCCTCTGTTGCGAAGTTTTTGAACATTTGCATTGTTTTGCTGTAATTTATCCTATTTACGGTGACTTCATACCCCATCTGAGGGCACTGAAGAGGGTATTGCAGTCAGTGGTAATGGAGGGTAAAGAAATTCTGTTATGAGTCTGTTAGTATAAAACTTTCAAACAAGCATATGTTAGTCCTTTTTTACAATGTCGCATGGTTTATGGTTGTTGTGGATAAGCGTACTAATTCATTTGTTTATGTTCTCGCCTTGTTTTACCTTTATCTAGGTTCTATTTATGGAAAGCATAAGAGTTATTTTTTTTCTTGCCAACAAGGTCACTTACAGTTTTATATTTTATCGCATTTCATTTTGTTATTGACCCAGCACTGATTATGATTAGTGGGATTTATCTCATTATATTTGTTTTGAAGCGTCTTCAAGTACCGCCCATCTCAGGGGGGTTTAAATTTTATTGATAAGATAGATTGTTATTGTTGTTGTTAATAGAATAAGGATTAAGGTTTTTTAGCATTTCTAGCTATACAATTTGTTGTATATTTGTAAATTTGGCAAAACACTGTAGGTGTTTTAGCCAATGAAAGTATTCCTAGCTAAGATGAAACATCATCGGCCGAATGGTTTATCATGAAAAGTGTAGCCGTTAAACCATGCTAATCTATCAGTTGCTATTCTATTTCTGTTAAACGACTGAGCGATGCGGTGCATCCTATTTGTTAAAGGGATTCATTATTCCTTATAAGGCAGAAAACAGGGTTATTCGCTGAAAAACTGTGTATGTGATGCATTAGTAAAAACAACAGGAGTTATTTTTTCATCCGTAAAGGTAAACTTGTCATCAGCCGACTTTTTTTTTGAGGTAAAATGACTCTGTTCATTTTCTATCAAAGAGTTACCTTCACAGTTTGAAATCATTGATCAGTCAAACTTTTAGTTAATAAAAAGTTTTTCTGTTACCCTGGTGACAGTTACAACAAAGCAGCTGAATAATCTCATTTTGAATGCTTGTGGAATGGACTGTGGATGGTGATGGTTGTCTTGACGTTCTGACTGACAAGCAGCAACACTGAAAGAGCTAAAAAGGTTTTTTATTCCATTTGCATCTTGTTTCGTAAACTGAAAGTTGTCAGTTTCCTGGACGTGTAGAAAAATGGGCATTTTTAAAACGATGATCAGGTAACCATCGCCGTTATACTGTCAGTTGTCCCGCTTTTAGTTATTAGGGAGTTATTAGTCGGGAGTTCCGTCGTACTTGGGCTTTCAAGGTCATGATATTGTATGGGGGAGGGTGGTAGAGGGGTATAAAAACAGAGGATATTACACGGCGGCGCGAAGATATGAATTTTGCTTTCGAGTGGTAAAATATTGTTCTTTTACCACAGGAAAATAAAATTCATATCTTCGCGCCGCCGTGTAATTTCCTATTTATTATATAGACAAAAGTATTTTTGCACAAACAACAGTGCAAGAGTGGGAAATGACGGCATCGATATCCTCACTAGTGAGGATATGGAAAATACGCCACTCGAGTCCCGGATGTAGTTTCGTATGAACTTTATGAGTGGTCTATTTCCCACTAAAACACTCTTGTCTATATAATAAGAGGGCTTATGTTTTGACGTTTGTTTTCTTGGGGATAGGGCTAGGATATTGCAATCCATCCACTACGCTTATACGTAGAGGTTTTAGGGGACCTTAGAAAGAAATTGATACTCGATCAAAAATTGGAACCTTAAATTGAAACATTCCGCCTGGGAAGACAGAAAACACACATGAAATGGTCCCAACGGTGTTTATTCTCCAAAAGTGTCTTTGTACACACTTCTCTTGAAGTTAGGAAACGAAGCAAAGTCCAAAGGAGCACTCGTAAGAGATTAGTCTATTTTCCAGAATGATGTAACAAAGGAAGTACTTTGTTTTTATTAATTAGGACTAACCACCGTCGGCTTTTCATAGTTAAGGAATTCGAACACCACAAAAACGTTCCCCTGACAATGCAGATGTAGTACAATTAATAAACGTTTGCCGTTCAACTCCTGAGAGTTCGTATAAGTTTAAAATTGTAGAAAAATTCTGCCACCCCTCTCCCTGCCGAAAGTCCCAAAACTCGTTTGGCAAAAGATTTAGAAACAAACAGCATGGTCACACTTTACGATTTCCTCCACGGACACAAAAGTAAGATCTCAAAACATGTCTTGACTTTCGGCTTGGGAGTGAAAGGAGTACAGAATGTTGCGTTGCTAGGATCGTTAGTATATTATGGTTAAAATATGTTAGTTACTGTAATGTTAAGATATAAATTATATTAATTAAAACACATTTCGCTTAAATATCGAATATATATAACAATCTGTATCAGCATTTCTAAAATTATCTCCTCTTAAACCCGCCCCAAGCGGTAATAAGTTTGAACACACACTCTGATCGACTCAAAACTCTTTTGCACTCTCAAAAAGTCTGAATCTGCTCATATTTTCATAAGAATCGATGGAGTTCCAAACCCCTGCTCTCGTTTTGTTGCTAATTTCCTTGAACTCTTGTGGGTTGAAAAAGATTCACCTCTCGTCGACTCTTGTCCTCGTTTGGCTCGGGCTTTAATATGCATCGTCACAGCAAGTGTTTTAGGTGAAGGATTTAAATCAAGCTTTGCCACAAGAATTTCTGCAATTTTGAATCGATAGAAAACTACGCCTGAAAACCAATGAAAAAAATTTCGGCCAAGCAAGCACAAAATAACCTGTGGAGTCGTCAGTGAGAACATGACTGAGCAAAATTGCTGTGAAGATAAATCTTAGCAAGGGAGCATTTTGATATGTAATAAATAATAAAAATTAGCGAGAAAATATAACGACGTTTCGAAGTCATCCTGACTCCATTGCAATAGAACTATATTAGGCTGTTCTTAATTGAGTCTGACTGTTTGTTCAGTTTTGGTCTTTTTTCACGAATGAATAACATTTCGTGGATTAAATCTTGTCGTATCCATTAATAACTAAAACATAATATATAGATTTAGCCAAGCCTAAAAGCGGAGCTCCAAATTCTGTTTTGTTTTTGCTGGTACTTATTAATTTGTGAAAATACTCTCATTCAAGTCGTTAAATTAAAAAAAAAGAAAGAAAAAATTCATGTCGCCGCTAAGTATCGAACCTGAATATCGAATCCTGAGCGTCGAACCCATCGTATGCCGGCCTGATTCCACTAGGCCGCGAACGTTGGCATTACTCGTGAAAGTTAATTTTACTACTTATTTCTTTTCCCGTGACAAGATGCCAACCGACATGAACATGCTGGTGTTTTTCCTGGAAAAATGTGTTCGGACCGCCGCCATGGTTGTGGACAGAAAAAACCAGACGTCGGGACCGCTGTAAAGTGCTGCGAACTCAAGCGTTATGCCCACTGAGTCCGCTGCAGAATCAACAACAAAGACGAAGTCCTCAAAGGCAAATTTCGCAACTTGTACGTTTTGCCTTCCAACAAAAAGACAACCGAGTACTCTTTTAAACTTTTTTCCATTTATAGATATTTGATATTTTTTCTCAAATTCCAAACTTCACTTCTGTCCAACTGAATCGTTTTGCTAAACAAGCGAAGACTTATTTTTCAAAAAGCGACGTTGGTCATGCGATTTCCCGCCAAGAAAAACGCCGGTTGCCCAAAAGCACCGCGCGATTTCCCGCCAAGAAAAGATGGCATTCTCCACCCCCCCCCCCCTGTTGGGTTGTCTTGGGATCCCCCTCCCCCTCCCCCAGAGTCTGCACGGGCGGGCGTACGCTGACGTCACAATCAAATTTTCTCGCATCGATAGGTTACCAAATTTGCTTAGCAGTGGTGCTCCACTGGTGCGCTACGCAAGCGGTCTTCACTCGTACCCATTCGTTATTTTGGTTGTTTTTGGAGCGCTAGAAGATTGGATACGACAGTGGATTAACTCGCGGGGTCTTGGGAAAGGACGAAGGGAAACTAACGACGCTGTATATTTTCTCTTCGCCACTTCCCAAGAAATGGTATGAATCCAGTATTTTTAGTAGTTTTCTCATTGCGAGGATAGGCTCGTTATATCGTTAGGTTTTGGTCAGTTGACAGAGCGGTCACACTAGGAAATCCTAATGTTCAATGCACTGAGAGTTCAGTTTACAATTTTAAGTATATTAAAACCGTTTGTTCAAAACACGTACGAATACCCGTTGATGCTGAGTGCTATCACTTCCATCACACACTCCATGTCTTCTTGTTCGCTGATTTCTTTCGTGGCAAATCTCTTGTCGACCAAGCCGACGAGCTCCGATAGCAGTCGTCTGGTTCAAGTGTAAGGACATCACAGATGGCTTCTGAGTCGGTGCCGTTTGATCATGGACCATGTTGCAGGTCCTCATCGCCTCTCGTCGATATTCAATGTCGCTTGGCTTATTGAATGACCCTTCGGTTGCCACTCTTTCCTGGCAAATCTCTTGTCGACCAAGACGGCGTCCTGCCAAAACAGAATACGACTTCAGGTGTGAAGCCATCACGGATGTCCTCTGAGTTGGTGGGAGTCGCTCATGAACCATGTTGCTGGTGCTCATCGCCTCTGGCCGATGTCCTGTGCTCTTCTTTAAATTCAATGACCCTTCACTTTCCGCCATCTCCTGACAAATCTCTTGTCTTCCAAAGAGGTGACCTCTCATTTCAGACTGCCGATTGCCACGTAAAGACAGAACTGATGGTTGCTGAGTTGGCGGTAGATTAACTGCGCGGTTTGCTGTGTTCTGTGCGCTCAATGGCTCATTTGTTGTCACCATTTTATCTTTTTCTTCGCTGTCTTCCTCAACGTCTGGTAAAAGAATCTGTGGTTCGTGCCATGAGGGTACATTTGATGTTCTCCTGGCCGACGAAGAACTGGGTGTAGTTAGATCGCTCTCACAGTCTTCGTTCATTCTGTCTTTTCTTTCTGTGCTCTGTGGTTTAAGGTAGTATATGTTTGTATCGCCTTTGTTCGCGGCTGCCATTTGAAAGCGTGGAGCGCCGCTTTGCAAACCACCACCGGCAACAGTTGAAGGCGATTGAACATCAGCGAGCACCGGAAAAATGAACCTGCTTTTCAACTGAGGTGACCAGCCACGAGAATGAGGAGCAATCGCTGTGGTATCTGAACCATAACCGCGTATGAATTCGGCGGGTGTTTGAACATGGGCGACCTCTGGGAAAATAAACCTTGGTTTAGAATGAGGTGACCGGCTTGAAAGCTGCAGCACGATCGCCCTTGGATCTGATCCATAACCGCGTCTAAATTCGGTGGGTGCTTGAACATCGGTGACCTCGGGAAGAATAAACGTTGAATTGGACGGAGCTGACTGGCTAGGTGGATGAAGAGCGATTGTCTTTTGATCACCCATGGGTGACTGAACACCGCTGAGCCCTGGAAAAGCAAGCCTCTGTTTAGACACAGGAACGAAGAAACGAATCGCTCTGGGATCTGGATCATTAGGGCTGGTGGGTTGATGTTTCTGGGCCATGAAAAAGACTAATCGGCCATTCTTGTGTCTTTGACCATTTGCTTGCTGTCCAGACGTCGTTGCTGATCCCATTGTTCTAGGAAACGGCAGCTCGTTGTTTCTGATTCAACTCCCACTGATTCAGTATTGTTTATGACTGTTTTCTCTCTTCTATCTTGCATCGCCTCCTTGTCCAAGGTTTAAAAGGTTTGTTAGATTTTGTTCTGTCACTCGTTTAATTTATAATGATTTCATGTCGCATCCATCTCTAAAGGGTATTATTTTGCTGACGTAACAGGGCTCATGGTTTTAAATCATTTAAGTAAGTTATAGTTATAAATACCGCAAGACAGTTTCTTTTTTGGCAGAAAAAGAAACTAGATTTCACCAGGTCATCGAATGCAGTGTGTCTGATGATTATTCAAGGTCGGGAATAATTTTCTATCTCAGTGGACAATTTTGAGGGTCAACAAAAGAAGAAGAGGGTCAACGCAGAAGGGATTATCGTTAATGAGACTAATTAAAAATGTTATTTTTCTTGCCAGGTATTTAGAAATGCTACGGCAGTATTTTCTTTCTTACCTGTTTGTCAATGAATTGGAGAATGTATTTTCAGGTTTGAATATCGTTCATCTCGATTTGACGCTCTCTGTTACTAATGAAATAAACATTTTTAACAAACGTACGGTTTTGTTTTACTTCCAGTTTTCGTTGACGTAGAATGGATTAATTATGGTTGCTAGGGATCAAAGTAATTGATCGTTTAATTGACGTTTAATTACGTTATTACCTTTGTTTACATAAACAGCACCAGAGTAATTTTACTGATACCGTTAAAAGATAAAAGATAAACTTGTAATTAGTAGAAGGTTTAAAATGAAATTAACATGTCGTTTCTTATTTTCATTTACAATTGCTTCAGAAAATGAAATCATTTATAGTTAAAAAAAACTGGTAACCAGGCAACTGAAGTTGCAAATAATGTTTTCAGTGACGTCGGTAGAGTTTATTGCTGTTGTTAGGGATTATTAGTTCTGATTTGCAGACCACGACATAAAAGTTTTCTGTTCATTTATCATCAGGTTGTTGCAAAACCGCACGTTACCAAACACGTGTTCCTTCTCGTTTTCATTGACTTATAACAATTTCGATTTTTTTTAGATTTCAGTGTCCAGTAGAAAACGTCACTTTGTGAGTTAATAGTATACAAAAAAGTGACGTCATTAGAACGTATTTTGGACAATGCTAAGGTACCAGTTGAGAGGCATGACTCTATTTTTGCACAATGCCGCCTCGTTTTCAGGGGAGTTCTCGAATTGGAATTCATTTGGGGAAGTAAAGGCAACATGAGTTGCATTATATCTTTTCCTAAGATATTGTTTAGTTAAATTGATAACATAGTGTTTTTCAAATGGTTTTTCTATTGGTTAATGCCATTATTTAGTTGATGACGTCTTCAGTGAATGACGTCTTCAGTTGAGTAAGGAAATGCGTCAACGACAAGTTTCCGGATTTGGACAAAATGGACATAAAAAGATCAAAACGGAACACGAGCTTTGATAACATCTTTCTTTTTAAGTACGTAATATACACTTTTGTTTTTCATTTAGATACACGTTCTCAACTTCCGCTACGACAACCATTCAACCAGATTCCCCAGAACCTTTTCACACCTCAGCAGTCCCAGGACCCTGGAATTCCACTCGGCACCTCTCTCGGGCAGTTAAATCAACTCAGTAACAGCATAGGTGTGACTCCATTCCAGTCCCCCTTCCCGGATCAAACATCTCAAAACTTGCCTGGCTATCCTCAGAACGATATAACGTCCATTGGTCCAGGACATTTTTCGCCCATAACCGTCAATGTTCCTATGACACCTCCCAAGACGATCCCGAGTTTCCTCACTGCGAGTCAAGTGTACAAAGATTTTGAGGACGTTAACTCAAGGTCTCACTTGGCAGATGATATTTTCGGGGGTGAAAGTAAGTAACTTTGATTTGTTTAAATTATTTCGATATTTTGAATAATATGACATGCGGTGGCAATCGGTGAGAATTGGTGTCCAGTCTCCAATTTTTTGGTTCAGGCACTGTACTGATACGTAACATGAATCAGACCGAAAACTTCATACCACTTTCAGTTGGGTATGAAAGGCTTGTGTGTAATGCAACTAGAAAATAAGACACCTGCCTTCATACAGTGCTCTACGACTGGTCGGATAGTTCCTTTTAGAGAGAAAGGATTAAAATCCCGTTCTCTTGGATTCCAAGACATTTTTCTCCAATTCTGTTATAGCTGTGAATAATAAAATAAGGATTGCTTGGGGGGCTTTGAACAATTCATGTCAAGGTCCTTGCCCTATTGGCGTTTGAAGGGCATAAAGAACACAGTGGATTGGAAAATTATGTTTTTGGAGTAATAAGTGCACCAATGCTTTGAAATATTTGTAAGAATTTAGCATGCCTTTGATATATCGTGCCATTTTGTGTTAGTGTCGCGAGGTGACGTTCCCAGAAACGATTATGCTCCCGAAGATGACTTGCCAGACGAGCCAAAATATGACAAGTTTGCATACGAGAATGACAAGAAAATGTGGGGAATAGACAATAACTTCTATGACGACGAGGGTGCTGACATCTTGAGGTCTGAGCCAAGGAAACACCGGAAACTTCATTACACTTCAGGTATGAAGCATTTGTATTACGCGCTGTTAAAGAAGGCAGCATTTACAAGAATTTAGAAAAAGTCAGTTTATAAGAGTATAAAGTGAATTCAAGTCATAATTATGATAGTGTTTACCCACTCTACGTTTGTTGACTTAACGCAGTCCTATCTTGAATCCTTTGATGTGGTTTCAACTTTAATGCGTGTGAGTAAACAAAACATATTCAAATGAAAGCTACCGAGTAGTATTTTTTAGTATTTTCCACTTGGACCACTTGGGTGGTCACAAAAGTTACATTCACAGATCAAATGAGACGTGGTCTAACTATTGGTAGATGGTAGCAATGACAGAGAAATTTTCATCTTAAATTTTGTAGATGCACCCTTTTAAAACAGTCTTTTCTCAGTGTGGAGTTCATATTCTATCCCTTTCCTTCACTTTTCAGACGATATGGATGACGAAGATTCCATTGTTCACCCAGGTGAGTTGGATGTAGCTCGATCCCCCACTAACCTGAGATACAGCACTGGGGGACGGAGATATCATCGCCCCAGACCCCACCACAGGCAACATTGGGTGAACGAGAACGATCTGGCACGAGTGAATGGAAAAGGAATCATTGGGCACAACAGAGGAGACGATGAAGAGATAAATGATGACGAGTTTCACGCTGCAGGTGAATGAAATTATTTGCAATCTTTCTACTCAGAATTTATGGGTAGAAATACATTAAGCTCCTCACACACCGGGCACGGTTAAAAATTGCACCTGTCTTGCTGTCCAGCAGACAATGGACTGGGACAACTGGCATAAAATGGGTCTAGCTGCCTGCCGATACTACGACGCCTAATTAGTCGGAATCGACCTTAAATGAGAGGTATGGCAGGAAATAACTCGATGTCTTTCTTAGAGCGGCCTTTATCTTAGGGAGAGTTGAAGTGTATTGCTCAAGGGAAGCAGGGGCGAACACTCTCCGTGCTTCTTCTAGAGATCTCCGTAAGAGGGAGGTGTTGGCCGTTCATGATGCCATTAACCACCATATGTTTTCGATCGCCGGGTAATGCGAACACTGTCCACAACCTTTCCAGTGTGGACAAATTCTCAGAGTGCTGAACTTTAAATCTGGATCAAATGCCGTAAGATCGAGTTGAAACATAAATCTTTGCTATCAACTTTTTTGGACTGGTAACTGAATTTCGTTGGTTTTCTTAGCAGATGAGACAACCGAGAACGCGATTAAGGAAGATTCATATGAACCAACCCCTAAGTCTCACCATGCATCAAAGCATCGGTCCCATCGGCCCAGTTTGGAAGGCGATGCTGTGGAAACTGACCAGTTAGAAAAGATTTCCCCTGCTGACGTCAAGGACGACGACCATTCAGAAGAAAATACCAAAGTGAGTCAGTCAGAATCAAGAGAATCAGATGAAACAGAATCAGAAACAGAGTCAAAGGAGTCTGAAACACAGCCGGATTCATCGGAGGATAGTTCAGAGGGACACCAGGCTGAAGAAGCACCTTCGGACGATAAGAGTGAGAAACATGAGGAACTCAAAGACGGTTTTGAAGGTTTGTGAGCAGCTTTCTCAATCCAAACTTTAATCATGAAACCTATGGAGTCCAGTCCGTAACGTGCTCCTGTTGAAACACGTGAGACACAAATCCATTACACTATTGGAATATAAGTGCAACAAGAAATTTGGGTGGTGCGCTTTCTAAGTGATGTGTTTTCTATATCACGGCTGAGGAAGCAATCACATTTCAGTTTAATCCAGTTTGTCTCTGTCGACCCTGTGGACATACATATAAGTAAGGCGAATGAGTCACGAAAATTGCATCACTAGTAGTTTTCAGAAAACGAGAAACAGTAATCAGGTCAACCTTTTTCTAAAACAGGTGAAACTGTTTAGCATATTCACTTCTTATACAAGCCCGATTCTCTGTTTTTATAATTCTTAGAGTCTTCAACTGAGGAATCGCCGAGTATCTCAATCTCATTACCGAAGCCAGGTTAGTAGTACAGTAAACCAGTACATTAAAAAAGAAAAAGAAAAGATTAGTTGCTCTATTTATATTCTTAATCTGATGGTGAATTGCTTTGATTTACCAAAAGCAAATGGACGCATTATTCACATCTTCAAAAGGGAATGCAGAATGGCCCTTCCAATGCAGTTTTGGTTTTTACTGAAACAGATTGCCACATATGGTTTATTTATTTAATGATAACATCTACGGGTTAAGAGTTTGTTAGTCGCTTCGGATCGATCCGGACCATCTGATAATCAGACTAAACACGAAGGGTACTTGGAGGAACACTACTTTTCCTAGGGCAATGGTATGTAAAACAGTACCTTCCTTTAGCAGTCTAATCTCAAATAGGATTGCGTAAAAGCAGGACGGGTTAACACATCTTTTACCTATGTCAACAACTGTTTATAATCGACAGCTATAGGACCCAGTGCAGAGACACTAAGAGAAGAAATAATCAAGAAACTATGTAAGTTTTCCACTAGTTGATAACAGTGATGCATGAGTTATGAAGCTTAATATTGTGCCTTAAACGCTGAGAAAATTTAATTACTTTACTTAAGTATTTTGGACTGTCGTGCTGCTCTTGTGGTTTACGGTCTAGGTTGGCCCGCACATGTATTTTGCAGATCATAGCTTGTACAGTCTATTTAAACGATTAATTTAGTCTTCGAGCAATTTTGGTGGGCATGCTTGGACTGCTTGCTAACCTTAGCGTAGACCAATCTCGTTCCCAGAGGCCGCATTCCTTTTGGTCAGCACCGTGGGATTTCGATCCCGCTGACTTTAAATGCGCACGGACTCTGGGGACGAGAATGGGCGTGTACCCACACCAAAGTGAAAGGCAAGGCTAGTTTTGAGTAGGGTAATCAACTTTAAACAGTATTCCATTGGTCAGCCTCAATTGAATTTCCTTTGGTCCGTGTGGTATGATATGGTTTTTCTTGCTGATTGTTTTGCCGTGTCGCATTAGGGCCTTTAGGTTCCCAAGCCAGGGTCTACAATTCTAATATCCTGATGTAGCGAGGTTTGCCTGAATGTATTAACTAGAGTTTTTAGTCGTGCTCGGGTTGAAGAGGAACTTGTAGTTTAAAAGAATAAGGCAATTAAGGTAAAGTCTTGGGACCCCTCGCCAGTTCTCCAGCGAGTTGCTTGTTGACCCCATAAAACTATTATCATTATTTTATGAATTGATGTTTGCATGAGTGTAAATTTGAATTATCATTCCACTTTTTTCCAGCACGAAGTGCTGTAATGCATCTGGCGTTTGATAAAATACCGAATAAACCTGAAGAGCAAACTGTACAGGACGAATCAGGCAACAGAAATGAGGCGGGTCTTGCCAACGGAGCTGAAATATCAAACCGAACTATGGGTATGCACAGTTTATGTTTTGAAAGAGCTTTGTGGCGATCAATTTTCGAAATGCCGCCCTTCCCTTGTTACCTTGATAACAGGAAGTTTCAATTAAGAACACCCTCATAATTTCAATGCTTTCACTCTCAGTCGTGAAAGTGATCCAGAAATTCAGACAACGTTGGGGGTAGTAAGGTAAAATTAAGAACTGAATGTCTTAATAAAAGGTCTTTTAAACTTATTTGAGAAATTTTGACCACCGAGGCTAGGAATGTGTTTGAACAACGAGAAGAACAACAAGACAACACGTCTTTGATCCACATTCGACGCACTTAAAAAACTTTAAAACGGTATAAACACTGTTAAAATTGCGGAATATATTTCGCTCTTCGAGATTCGTCAGCTGCTACATAAAATTGTCAAATTGGTCATGTAAAAACTACTAAAATGTAAAAATGTTCATGTAAAAACCACTGGAATAGCCCACATCTTCTTTGACTCCATGTTAGTCGTCACGAGATGTCCTACTTTGATGGTAACACGCGGCCATGCGGGATTACCGGGCGCAGAATTTGGAAAAAGTTCCACTCGTTCTTAGAGTTAATTAAGGAGTCTCCGGGTACTTTGTCTATTCTCACACCCTCGGATATCTGCCTCAGCACAGCGTCCTTAGAGTAAAGACCGGTGACATTCATTTGAAATCTCTGCACTTCATTGTTATATTTCTCCTTACAATGTTTCCACAAGGCCGATCGCTCCTCCTTATTGCTAAGTGACTTCTCGTGTTCCTTCCCTCTGGTATACCAGGTATACGCGCTTCTTTATGTTTCTCCCACGCCAAAGATCAAAGCAGTAGAAAAGGCTGGTATTGCAATTAAGAAATTGTTCCAGAATACTGATCCGTGTAAACCCCGACAGTGTGAAAGAGAAGACTGCCTGGTGTGTAGAACGGGTGGAAAAGGACCGTGTGATAGACAGAGCGTAACATATGAAATCAAATGTAACGAGTGTAACAACATCTACGTGGGAGAAACATCAAGAAGCGCGTATACCAGAGGGAAGGAACACGAGAAGTCACTTAGTAATAAGGAGGAGCGATCGGCCTTGTGGAAACATTGCGTAAGGAGAAATATAACAATGAAGTGCAGAGATTTCAAATGAATGTTACCGGTCTTTACTCTAACGACGCTATGCTGAGGCAGATATCCGAGGGTGTGAGGATAGACAAAGTTCCCCGAGACTCCTTAATTAACTCTAAGAACGAGTGGAACTTTTTCCAAATTCCGCGCACGGTAATCCCGCATGGCCGCGCGCTACCATCAAAGTAGGATATCTCGTGACGACTAACATGGAGTCAAAGAAGATGTGGGCTATTCCAATGGTTTTTACATGAACATTTTTACATTTTAGCTGTTCTTACATGACCAATTTGACAATTTTATGTAGCGGCTGACGAGGCTCGAAGAGCGAAATATATTCCGCAATTTTAACAGGGTTTACCGTTTTAAAGTTTTTTAAGTGCATCGAATGTGGATCAAGGACGTGATGCCTTGTTGCTCTTCTCGTTTTAAACTAATGTGTTTTCATTTGAAAATACTTATTTTCAGGCCTCGGTTACGATCTCGTTTACACTGAAACGATCGGCGAAAACACTAAAAACAAACAAAACAACAAAAAACGTTTCGAGATGCATCGTTCGTAGTGTGAGAACGAGGAGAACGAGAATATTTTGCTCAGAGCTTTTGGACAAAGGAAAACGGAGACGTTGATAAAGGAAGTGTGGACAAGGTCTCTTAGAGAATGTGTCTGCAGAATGTCTTGTCCTACACGTATGAAATACAGTGTGAGTTTGTATATTAGCAATACACTCGAGAAAACATGTTAGGGCAGAATTCAAAATTTAAACACGAATTATGGCGAATATTGTTACTTTTTTCCAGGATCTTGTGGGCGAGTTGCTGTTCTAAAACAAGGTGAAGTGATGTACAAATCAGAACAATTCTCGAGGAAGCCGACAAAATCAGCCTCTATCGCCATGTGGGTAAAATCCCGCAAACCTGGTCTCGTTCGATGGTTTGATATGGGCAACAATGACGCGGGATCACACGGCAAACACCGAGAAGGAAATCTGGTGAAAATTCCCAAGAACCAATGGATTCATTTAGCGGGAACGTTTGATTCAAAAGACGGCACTGCGAGAGTCTACGTGAACGGAAAACTTGTCTCAGAAACAGTTGGCAAGAAAAACAAAGGGCTACCAGACGATTTTACAGCCACTGGCATCGGCCAAAAATTTGGTGATAAATTCATCTCTTTCTTAGACGATGTTTTCATGTTCGATCGCGTGATTTCTGCTGCTGAAGTCAGAGTACTCTACAGAAAGTGCGAGTTTAACAGAATGGTTCTCCATTTTGGATTTCAAAAAGTCAACACGACTACTCATCAACTCATGGACCAATCAGGCCTTGATAACAACGCTGCTATCGAAGGAGGTATGTGATATGGATACATGTGTAACTGATATATCGACTGATATATCAAATTTGCTAGTAAAGTGTTAAAAAAGAATAATCGATAAAAAAGATTGTGAATGCATAATGTTTCTGTTGGTGATCTGTGATAATGGAGAGCACACATTTCTTTTGTATATATTGGTTAAAACGATGGAACAAACACAAGCATTTAAACACTTTTTTGACCCTTTTCCTTTTAAAGGAGTTCAACCGTTACCAAACTATAAAACTCCAGCGTTACCGCACTTCTATAAAACTCCATTCGTATGGCCCACCCGTTTTTGGGGTGGACAGGCTAACTCCCAAAGCCAAGAGGGCTTTCATAGTTCAAAAGGTTACAGCACTTTTGCTTAAGATCCTGGTTATTGAAAAACAGCTGTTTAACTCTAAGTTGATAACAATCTACTTTGTGTAAGGTTATAACAACCCTCACAAAGTTTTGGTTGAACATAATGTTCACAAATGAATCCCTTCTTTTTCTCCCAGGAGCGCACGTACTAAACAGCGGTTGTGACAAATGTGGCGCATGCCTAGACGCATCGAGTGACAAAATGCCTGGCGTGTATCTTGACGGTAGAAATTTTCATCACAAACCAACCTCAGCGATATCAATAGCATCCTGGGTCAGCTTAAATAAGACCAAGGGACGCCATTCTATCTTCCAAGCCGTCAGCAACAAAAACGATGAGTGGCACGATATTTATAACTTGGATGTAGTGAATGGAAAACTGCACTGGCGTCACAAGAACGCGAAGAGTAATGTCATCTTTGATGCCAACACCGATGACGTCGTCATACCTGAAGGTCTCTGGAGTCACGTGACTGCTACATACAGCTCTGAATCTGGCGATGCGAAAATATATGTGAACGGTCTTTTGAAGGCGAGCGTCAATAATGTTCACAAGCCCAAGCTAAACGTTGCTTGGGGGCGTATGTTGATTGGAGGGCATTTACCTGATGCCAAAAACTTTGCTGGACTTTTAGATGAGTTTTTCATATACAACTGGGAATTGGATCCTTCTGAGGTGCGGTTCGTGTTAAAATACTGCGCTGATAAACCGAAACTGGTGTCCTTTACTGTGCGTGTACCGCTGTTTAAACGGCAAAGGGTACAAAAAGCTCCTCAAGCGCTAAAATATTTGTAGGAAATCGAACTTTTCATCACGGACGCAACTAACATGAAGCAAAGACGAATTCACCGTTTTTTCTCTGAAGAAATGGAAGACACAAACAGAATCTCGCGCCACGTTATCTGATATTTAAGCATGGTTCAATTTTACCTGTTACCATCCCCCCCGGGCAACCCCGGGGACAAGTCCAGCCCTTCGGTCCCGGGGTTGGGGAATTGTTTGAAGCCGTCTTGTCCCGGGGGGGGGGGGCAAATCGAATATAACTTCTTGTTGTTCTTGTGAAGTACGTCACTTTTCGGTTGACGCCGGACCGCGTGGAGAAGACTGCCTATTTCCAGTGAGAATCTCTAGAATTTGCAGCGAATTGGTTAGAGAAGAATAATCTCTCAAAATTAAAATCTGTATTCGAAGCTACTTTTATTTTAAATTGTTAAACGAATGTGCCTTTGATACGTACTCGAATGGATGGCGTTCGCCACAAACAAAGAAATATTTCTTCAGCGTATTTATGTATATACTAAGACGACTTAAGGACTGTATATGAAAACGGATGCACGGCTTTATATTAAACAGAGGTCTCAGTCCAGTGTTCATTCTTATGAGACACAAGCTAAGAAAAACTCCTTTAAAATGCTACCATCAATTTTTGTTCACGGGCCTCTTGTGCGTATGTGCTATATGTAGAATAAATCACGTGGCGAAGACCATTTCTTTACTCACTAGCCGTATGCCACTGCGGTTAGAGGTTTTTCTTCAGTTTTCTTTTTCAAATATAGACATTATACATGTAGTGCCCTTCGTTCAAGAAACTCTAGAAAAGCGTTTAAGCTCTTATCAAAACGTCTGGTTTTGCTATTGTACGGAAATCAATATCGTAATCTATGCTTTGTACACAAAACAACGTATTTGTGGTCGATGAGGAGCCCCGGGGGTGGGGAATTGTTTCTTTCTGCGTGCCCGGGGGTGGGAAATAGACCGCCAAATGAAAACGAAATTGCAAATCCCCGGGGGTATGCCCGGGGGGCATGGTAACAGGTAGAATTGGACCATGCATTTTTATTTCTGTGCAAGATTAATATTCGACTTACAAATTTGAACTGAACTCTGATCCGTAAACTCACCAATGAACTATTGCTATTGAGTCAAAAATAATAAAAGAACCAATCCAGGTATTAAACGTTATCTTTGAAACCGCATTATACCATGAAAAAGAAGTCAGTGAAGTGGTACTGCATGCATATGTCGCTATTTTTACAATGAAACAACTTTAGGAAATTAAAGAATGCAAAAGAAATGATGATATAAACGTTTTTAACAAAACAGCGTGTCTCAAGTTCCTTGTTTCTTTAACTAAAATATGTATGCACAGAATTGATATTCTACAGCTGAAACAAGTCGCTCAAATCGTATACTTCACTGATTTGTATCGCGCGCGTGAAGAAAATTATCGCGCGCTTTACACGTTTAATACTGAATAACTCCCGGCTCCAACCCCGGCTCACCAAAGGCCTTGAGCGCAGCTCTAGTTCATTAAAATATGTTAGCTACTCTGTAATAACAACACGAGAGATTCGGGTGTAATTCCATTCACTCTTAGAACAGGACTGATTTCTTGATTACGCTACAAAAAATGTCTCAAACATTCATTCCGAAGTCTGGTCACTTCCATGGAACCCTACGTGACTCACATCTCTTCCCGTCGGTCAAGAGTGCTTCAGTGTTCCTTTCGGCCTCAAAGTTAATAAATAGATTCTTTTAAAAAACAAAAAGAAAAGTCTTAACCACCCGAGGTTTAGATTAACCACTAGCTTTGTTTCTGCAACTTGAAAATCCCTTGGAGACTGGGGCCCAGACGGAGCAATTTAAAGCGTTTTTCAGATCTTCAGGAGAATGTACGTGAGATATACCAGTCTACATTGAGGCATTTCCGACTAACATTTCACAACGTTTGAAATATTAATGATATGATACTTTTCAATAGCTACCGATAAATTAATATCATGTTTGCACAATGTTCATGTATGCTTTGTTCTTTTAACTTGAGATGAGACAAGGTACAGCCGGGTAATTTACAAAACATGCGACAAGAAGCACGGCCGCCGTCACAGGAATAAAATTTTGACGAAATATTTAATAGCGATTCACAACTAAGATCACGAACAGCTAGTGGTAGCAAAAAATAACAAATTATTTAATTGGTCCGGCGTCACTTTATGTCATCTGTGGGGGAAACTATCATAGGCCGTCGGCCAATTCTCGTTTAGAATTCACAGCACGTTTTCTAAGACAATACACAACACACAAACATATAAAAAAGGAACATCTTGTGAAAATTCACGCTATCATAAATCGTTCTTAAATCCTTTCTCTCTCAAGTTCACTCAGTCATAAAACTGGGAGAATTTCGCAATTTTTTGTAAAATATTGATAAATGAACAGCATTACAAGAAAGTAAATTTCAGAAGCTTTAATTTGGAAGGGTCACATCTGAGAATTTTGTCTTAGACTTAGAAGTTAGAACTCATTACTTCATTCCAGTTTACTCTGGAAGTGAAACTGTTATGATAGAAAATAGTTTCTTTCTCTTTTTTCTTCAAGGAAATTTGGTTATCAAATTTGGTTATCCTTGTATTATAACAGCTGGTCCTATCAATATTAATGCACAAACAAGTGAATACGGGAATTGTCTCACGGAAGCAAGTTAACTTCGTGAAAATAACACTGAAAAGATTTCGTATTTGACTTTCGTGTGGGGCAAATAACACCCGGGTGTTTAAAAACCCAACATCATCGTTTAATGTATGTTTTTGAATCCGATTCAAATAAATTGACAACCACTTGCAACGGTTAATGAATATTGTAGGTTATATATATAAATTACCCAAATTGCGGGATCAATTATTACACAAGGACCCACGGACACAAATTGTTTTATTCCCTTGAAAACAAAACTGACCTTGGTGTAATAATGAGGACGTAATTTCCAATCAACTACTTTTGATTGAGGCATTAATCGAGGGAATGGTATTAAAAGTAGTACCTATCAAACGCATTTCTTTTTTCATTACGTCGATTGTGTTGGCCTTTTGCGGTTAAAATCAACCCTAATAAAAAAACCGGTGAGCCATGCGATGCAACAGATATCAATTATTTAGCATTTTACTCCTCCAGGAGCGGGTCCTGGCTCCTCAGATGGACTTTATTTGCATGTCGATGGGTTTTCGTGAAAAGAAACACACACATGTGTTTCTCGGCGAGCCAATCAGGAATGCGATGGAATGTTTTGAGGACTGAATACATTTTGAGCACGTGGGATACACAACAGGAGAAGATCGCCGATAAAGAGCAACCCAAGAAAGGCATCAAAGATAAAATTATTATCATTTTCCGGACCAGCAAAATTACTATATAAAAACAAACCAAAGTTTTTCGTTGCACATCATAAAGATTTAATGGACAGATACGGAAAGGTGAAGCTACAAAGGTCTGTGGTGCGATCATTGATCCACCTCGGCAAGATGAAGATTAAAAAGAAACCTCGACCAAACAAGAACAAATCCCCGAGGCATGGACCGCTGATACGAAGAATTCTACTCAATTCCGCTCACATGCTGGCTATGCCAAGCATTACGTCTTTACAAAATTTAAACGCACCCAGCGTTAACAGAATTGTTGTCAATGTCGGCGGAACTAAATATGAAATTGCCAAGACAAATTTGGAGAAGTTTCCAGACACTCTTCTTGGCAGCGAAAGGAAAAAGTACTTCTTCGATGAAGAGAGAATGGAATACTTTTTTGACCGTGATCCCGTGATTTTCAAGAACATAGCTGAGTTTTATCGAGTCGGTTCCTTTCACCTATCATCTCCGACAGCGGTCTGCATGGAAGCCATCTTAGATGAGCTGGCCTTTTTTGGAATTCCTCAACACCATGTCTCCGACTGCTGCTGTGAGCACATTATCCTGGGAGATGAAGAACAAGAAAAAATGAAGAAACAAATGAAAGCTATCAAAAGTAAGGAAGCTAGAGAATACGGCTTATGGACTGCACGAGAAAAACTGTGGGAATTCTTGACCAACACCAAGAGCTCTAAAGCGTCGGCTGTCTTCGGTTATATCTTTGGAGCTGTAGTTGCTCTTAATATCTCTACTATTGTTGCAGAAACAGTCCCCACGGAGTCTGGTGTTAAACATGGTAAAGCTTACTACAATGTCTTCTTTGGAATCGATTCTTTTTGTGTTGGAATTTTCACAATGGAATATATCGCACGACTGTACTCAGCTCCAAACAGACTTGAATTTGCGAGGGAGTTGTCAAATGTCATTGACTTGCTTGGAATAATACCCTACTATATTGCGGTGGTGGAGCACGCAGTCAAGTCTAATAGTCCAATCTTGGACTTCTTCGTGACTGTCTTCCGCATGTTCAGAGTCTTTCGTGTCACGAAATTGGCCAGGCACTCAGAAAGGTTTCAAAATTTGGTGCTGTCCGTCCAGGGTGCAGCTGCGGAGCTTGGGGGAATACTATTCTCTTTTCTGGCATTGATGGTGACTTTTTCGTCCATGATTTACTTCTGTGAAAGAAAAGATGATGACACTAAGTTTATCAGTATTCCAGCCGCTTTTTGGTACACTTTGGTTACTATGACAACTCTAGGGTAGGTATTTGTATCAATTACATATCTTGTTACACTATTATTGAATCTTGAGTCTGGGTTTTTGTCGAGGGTCGAGGGTCGAGGGTTCCATGTCGAGGGTCGAGGGTACTATGTCGAGGGTCGAGGGTACCATGTCGAGGGTATTTAAAAAATAAAATAAGATAAAAATAAAATAAAAGAAAAATAATTAAAAAATAATTTCATAAAATATGATTTCTAAAAAATAAAATTAAAAAAACCGATTGAACACAACTAAAATTACGATAACTTTATGGTGATATCATTGACGTCAATTATCGAAACATCTTCGGAAAACCATTCGGGAAATCAACTTTGGCGCGCAGCCTGTTTTGCAGTGAAACCAAAGGTTTATTTATATCTTACATCGACAACCATGCCAATGGGGTCTCAGATTAAACAAAAAGCCTTTCATAGATTGGGGCAGATTTGTTACTTTTGATTTACCGACGGAATATGTCGACAAGTCATGCTGCTCAGTAGCTACAGAAAGTTCCATTTATTTCAATAGAACGTAAGCCAGTAGTGCTTTGACATACATATGCCGTAACACAACATGTGATTAGCGCGGCAAATTGCGAAACAAATCTAGGGGAGTGGCGAGTTTTTAAAATAGAATACCTGGTCGCTATTTCCGGTGTTAGTGAACAGCTCAATTGTTTCAGTGAAACAGCATAAAATCGATATCTGCCTTCGATTTCCGACATTGTAAGGACAGTAGTTTCATTCGCGGTTTAGTCATATTAGAGAATATGGATTCCCTTTCGAAGTCATGCTGAGAGGCCGTGAAAGGACAGGCCTCAAATGTGTTAATTGCCATGGAAAAATCACGAGCAATTGTTAATAAGGTAACTGTCGTCCTAGTTGTCTGGCCTAGACGTACTTTATTTTAGGGCAAATCCAGTGAAGGATAATCTGTTGTGTTAAGGATGCTTTAACCTTGTCGTTAAGCACGTGGATAGAAGGGTAATTCGGAGAAACGAAGTAACGGGACAACTCGTATCTAGCCATGATTACTGTAACACTTATTATCACCCGTCGTCTGCACATATAAGGCGCAAAAATCCGGTTTTTACTGGCCTTGTCTTCATTTCCAACGAGCTTTTTGCTGCATTGGAACCTGGGCAGCGTGCTGTCCTTGAAGCATGTGATCTAAATGTTGTTTCAAAGTAAACATGAATAATGATGGTGAACAAACTGAGATCACATTTTTAGCATTTTTTTGTTCTTGTTCGCACCTGAGACGTGGAATTCTTCGTGTAGGCAGGAAGTTCAATAAAAGGAATTAGATAGAGAGATTTCGTGATGCGCGTTTGTGTCTGTGATTGCAGTCGAAGTCTTAACGCAAAAAATGCTCCCGCAAAATGAAAATGTTTCGGTTGCGCTTTTTTGATAGGGCATTGACACGTACTTCAAAAAAATTTTGTCGGGTGGAAAAAACGTCCGCACTGACATTTTTTTTTGAAAAACAAACACAATTTTACGTAGTGCAAGCAGTACCTTGTAATTTTGTTATCTCGGATCGCGAGACTCGCACACAGTCAGGATTAATCAACCACTTAACTTTCCGAGGCTGGAAGGTTGCTGTAGAATACTTCTCTTTAATTTCTCTTTGTTTTGGCGACACATTTTATCAATTGTCTATGATGAATCTGTCAAGACTTTTCAAGCTGCGTTGATCCCTGCAGCACTCTCTCGTGGAGCACTCGTCATCAAATATAATGCAATGCATGGGTGCGTGGGTGCGCGGAAATATGAAATTTCTTTGCAACTGTTTAACTCGAGATCACACGAGTGAAAGCAGCGAAATCTTTAATATAGAGTTGAACACGAGGAGAAAAATTCATGCATCGTGTATTATTTTGTTTAGTTTATAAGCATACCAATAACGAAGTTTTTGACGAATTTCCCGAAGATTTCCGAAGTTTCCCGAAGACTTCCAAGGATGATCCGAAGATGTTTCGATCAAACATAGTATCAAACATAATTGACGTCAATAATATCACCATAAAGTTATCGTAATTTTAGTTGTGTTCAATTGGTTTTTTTAATTTTACTTTTTAGAAATCATATTTTATGAAATTATTTTTTAATTATTTTTTCTTTTATTTTATTTTTATCTTATTTCATTTTTTAAATACCCTCGACATGGTACCCTCGACATGGTACCCTCGACCCTCGACCCTCGACAAAAACCCAGACTCTTGAATCTTCAGTTCATTGTGTTTACTTAGTCTATTGACTGTAATACCGTGAATTTTGTTTGTAACAGTTGAACAGGAGAAAATTTGACTTGAGTCCCAATCAGCATGAATCCAGTAATCACAGCTAATCAATTCCCCCATGCCTTTTCCCAAAGACGCTCTTCTGAGAGGAAAAATTATCGTAAGACTTTGATTCGGGTGGTCCAGCAGCGGTTTGCTGGAACCCACGACAGGTGCCCATCCAACAGGGCTTTGTTTTCCAACACATGGTATTTTTGTGCAAGTGTTTAAAACAAATGAACTTGGTGTCTTAACCTTGTATTGGAATTTGCAGCAAAGGGTTTTTTTGGACTGGGTGAAACAGGATTTGCGTTTATTCCCAAAATCCAAGGCTATTAGTTATGGTGTGGCTCATATACGAAATATATCCACACTATGAAACGATCCACAGTAATGATATATGAGTTTGTTCATGTTCTGGATTCCCGTGTTGTAGCATAAAACTTACCGCGTGATTAAATTTCGTTCTTAAGGTTACTCCGGACCTTCGCCGGTGTCCTCGAGGGAAAAATTCGTATGCGCGCCATTTTCAAGGAAAACACGGAAAATTATATATCGTTAGAAAGCTTAATAAATGTAAATTTCGGAAAAAAATATAAATCTCTGGTTTCTTCAATTCCGCAAAAGAAAATCGCAATCAACGGTGAAAATGACCATGTATCGTTCAATTGAATTAATAGGGTATCAAATCCAACCGCATTGGCAAAATAACTGCACAGTGTTAATCCCAAAGGATCAATCATCAAAAGTGTGTCAGCATTTTTCGACATTCTGACTGGTTATTTTTTAATTAATCTGTCAAGTTCGAGAAGCAAAGAAAGCGCGATGGGCATTGCATTGAAGATCGCCACGGGTGAAATAATATACCTTTCAAAAATCCCCGACAAACTTTTCTTTCACAACATCTAAGGAACGTTTAGGCCAAATTTCACAGAAATCTGCCGAATTTTGGTACGCTATTTATTCATTTGTTTGCCGGAATGACGCATGGTCATTTTTGCGGTCATTTGTGCAAGTTTCTTTTGTGGAATTAAAAAAACAGGCAATTTCCTTTTTTTTCTCAAATCTACATTTATTAAGCTTTCTAACGATATATAGTTTGCCGTGCTTTCCTTTAAAATGGCGCGCATACGAATTTTTTTCCCGGAGGAGACGGGAGAACACCCGCGAAGGTCCGGAGTAACCTTAAATGCGTCTAACCATTCTTTTTATGCACTGAAAGTACACGCTGCTTGCGTTCTGTAATTTTAGCTGCCCTTAACAGAGAAGGACTTCCGTGCTCACACCGAGCGGGATTTTTTCCATCATTGCCTGGTCTCAGGCCCAATTAAGTCTTGGGATGCTTTTAGGTGACAAACTTAAAACTCATTTTGGTACACTCCAATGAGTTTTCAAACTCGTGCCTTCACCCAGTTTACCCTCACGAACATAAAATTGTGTGGTTTATTTGACAGTTCGGTGGCACATGTTTCCATAACCTTGTATTTGACGCTCCTGTCCTTGTATACCGGCCGAAATGTCCCATACTCATATCAAGGGCATTTAATTTTGCCGCTCTGTTGTTGGTTGCTCTCAGTACATCATATTACTGGCTGCACATGTACGCACTAGCGGATCAAATTTATTTTCAATTGCTGGGAGTCCGGTTCAAGCCTGAATTTTTTCCAGGTTTTCTTTGCAACCAAGGATCTTTTACCTTAATCTGTTAATCGTTTGTTTGGTTTTGCTCCAGTTATGGTGATATTGTGCCCAAGACATTGTATGGGAAGCTGCTGGGGGCAGGCTGTGCTTTGATGGGCGTGCTGCTTCTTTCGCTGCCGGTACCCATTATTGAGAGGAAGGTAATAACGTTTTATAAAATCTTGATAAGCTCATAGCCGATGAGCCACTTAAGACAAATTGAATAGATTGGCAGATACGTTCTTGCATCCATTCGTTCCAAGCATAACGCCTGGTTTTTTACTTGTGACGCTAACGCATGAATTCATACGAGCTTTTTAACTGGCATGGCCAGGCACAATACTTAAACGACTTAATCCTCTGTGCTTGCCTTTCTCGATGCCAGTTTGCTTGGAATCAGATGCACGAACCAGTGCTTGTATCCTTAGTTCATCTTTCGTTCATTCAGTACTTTCATTCACACTCGCCAATCTCAGAAGTTATCATTCCTTATTTCCCTCGTCAATCCCTTGAGCAACTTGAGTAGCTAATATACACTGGACTAGCTTGACCGATTCATAGCCATGGTTTTGTTATTGATGTCGTCTTCCCTGAGCAACAAATAATGTTTTTTGATGTTGATCGATAGTTCAAGCGAAGTCGTGATTAAGACTTGGAACGTGGTGCACGTCCTTTATGAGTGAAGACGTCATGAGAAATTTAGAGCAATACAAAGGGAGGCAATTCCCTTCACGTTGAATGTGTGATTTACTTATTATATTCCCGTCAATCTCTCACACAGTTTATTGAAGTTAGCTGTCCACTGAACTATTTTTATACTACGTTTCTGTTTTTTTTTCAGTCCCAGCATATGCATTAGCTAAAAGTATTCACTTCAGAAAATTCAACTAAAAGAGACATTTTCTCTTGAAAGTCAAACACTAAAAGTCTTCCTCCATTTGTCTTTATCTAGCTGGATGAATTCGGGAAGAAGAGCAAACCCAGAGATGTTGAAACCACGGCAAAATTAGCGGCATCCATGCCTTCGCTGGCTCAAAATTCCTGCGCGAAACACAAAAGAGGTGACAAAAAGAAAACAAGACTTGTGCACGTGGACTCACGAACCACATCCATGCTCGTGGAAGTTAGCGACTCCTCCACCAGTTCAATGGAAAGCAACAGCAGTTTTCATAGTAGCGCAGGGAGTCTTCTTGAAATAAAGAATAAAGTGACTGAACCTTTGATTGACGAACCTAGTTTTCCAGATGTAAATGGAAACAGAAAAATGTCAACGGAAGATACATGCATCAAACATAAGAGTTGGCATGGCAACGGAGATGTATCCACCGGAGTGGGCCATGGTATTTTTACAGAGTCTCCGTCTTCTTCTCAATACTTTCCAGTGTGCCATCAGTTTTCGGCTTCAAGCGGCAATGACGCTGTAGAGGATAGAACGTCTTCCGGGTCTTTTGTTGACGATGGCGAGGAGAGAGAAGTGATTCCAATGGAGAAACTGCGTCAACAGTGGTCATGTGACGGCGGTGATTTTCTTCCAGTTGTAACACCGCGGAACGGCCACAGCAATGGTGACTTAGCTTGACCCAGAAATTAAATGTGAGCATTTTGACGCATGCATAGTTACCACTTGGAAAACATTAAATGAAGGCTTTTGTCCATAATGAACCAACCCATAGCTGCTCTAAAAAGCAGCTGGAAAAGCTATAGTCGACTGGTCGCTGGAGTATTGACCAGTCTGAAAGCAGAAAATAAGAGTCTGTGAAAAATGCTCCAAAAAGCAGCCAATCTGGGGTTCAGAGGTCAGTGGAAAAACCCTAGTCGACTGGCTGAATTTATAAATAGGTAAACGCCCTTATTCCGTAAAAGTGATCAGCTAACTTTGCCTCGGAATTTTAGAATGTAAAAAAAGATCGTTCAAAATAATATTCCATTGATGTTTAGACAACTTTATCATAAGAAGGCAATTTCGAAGCAGTAGTGAGATTTTCTTTTGAAATTTAAACTAGGCCTGAAGGTGTTGACTTAATTATTTGTATTACATGCTCAGTTTTGGTGGCAAGAGAGCTTATGATTCTCATTTAAATGAAAGAAAAAAGCATGGGACGTTTGAAATCCTTCTTTTAATTAGTATGAGAAAATTACTTAAGATTGATTAATTAAAAGAGGTTGTATTGCAAATAATTTAAGACCTATGAGGTCAAGACCAAGCGAGAGCGAACGTTTTCGATAGTTAAAGCTAGAGAGCACATACTTCCTTCGTGAAAGCACAGGAGTCTTGAGAGGTTTGAACGCCTTAAGAGAACACGGGTGTCCGAAAGCGCGTGAGAGCGCGAGGCTAAAATCTCGTCAAATTTCGATCTCAGTCAAATGGGGAGACTAAGTAAAGGGAGAGAAATTGCAGTCGGACATTTCGTAACCGACCACCCAAAATGCCAGGGAAATTAAGTTAGTGGTCACACAGAAGGGATAGTCACCTTCGAGAGATCTCAAATATAGTAATTTGACTAAAAAATGAGTCTAGTGGACAAGCTGGAGCTGGTTGGACAGGGAGGCTCGACTGTATTTGCAGTATAATGAATGTGCTGATCGTATGCAATGCATGGGAAATACATGACCCATTGCGTTGATGCGATGATCTCATGTGTTGCATCCTCGTTTTGCATGCACAAGGAACTCCTACCAACCAACTTACATTTGTAACTGATAATAGCATGGACCACACTTTGGTTTGTGAGTCTCTGCATGAAAAAAGAGATTATAATATTTTTAATGAAACTTGAAGGGGCTATGTCATGGTATTTTCATTCATTTTTCTGATCTGACAAAATTATTTACTCGTTGAAGGAAACCTCAAAATAATACATTTGTAGTTTCCTAAGGTAGAAAAACACCAAAGAGGTAATAATAAACCAAAACTAAACAAGGATGATTACGACTGAGGGAGATTAAGACGGATTACGAATGAAAAAACTTGAAAAACTTGCCAATTTTTTCAATATGCGTTATCCGTGACGTAGCTCCTTTAAGCCTGATAAAGCCTAAGTACAATGCAGTTGTGCAAGCTGAATATAAGATTAAGGGCATGTTTTCTTGGTCTGTTCTGGAATGAGAATAGGCAGAATAGGAATGATCATAATTATTCGAAAATGAAACAAGAAAAATACGATTGTTCCAAAAATGGACTAAAACTGACCGCGGGTTTTCTTCCTCATACTCGCCGGGAGAGTTTACATTTACCGCGGATGATGCACTGATGTTTTAGACATCCTTTTCGCTATTGCCAAGTGACTGACAACTTTTTCATTCAGCTCATTTTGCCCCAAATAGTAGAACGCATGGGATGGCAAAAACTACCATTCTAAAGATTCCTTAATGAGAACAGGTAATAAAAAAACGTGCCAAAAGCCATTCCAAGTATTCTCATTCCAGATTGGTTTCCATTAAACGCACCCGGCTTATCAGCGTTCTTAGTATTATGTTTCTTCAGTACCCAGGCTGTATCTTCTTCTGTATCAGGCTGTATTCTCTTTTGTGTCCACCTTTAATGTTAATTATGATAATACCATGGTCATTGCTGACTCCTGCCAACTAAACTCTGTTAGCTGTTCTTAGCTGAACGGTTGGTCTAATCAATAAACTTCACGGTTCAAATCAAGGCCATGATATATGAATTTAAAATCCATTTGTCGCTTTAAAATAACTGCAAAGTCGCAATACTCATGCAAACGAATGAGTTAAAGCAGCTATTGCATCTGTAAGCGGAAGTATTAAGCGACGGAAGTGGCGCTAGAAACGGAAGTTGAATGAAAATAGAGCCTAGTCTTTCTCGGTCAATATGCATTTCTTTAAAATGCAACATGGCGGACTAAAAGAACTGATGCGAAGGTTTCATCGTTACGAACTTGTCTTCTGTCTTCCTTGAACCTTGACTGAAACCAGAAAGGAAATGAGTAGAAGCACCAGGGGACGAGTGGTATGTATCGCGAGATTTATGAAATATATTCCAGTGTATAGTTTTACTTCTGTCACAAATTTGTGAGGTCAGCACGACGTTCAATTCAAACTAAATTGGATTACATTATTATAATGAAAATAATCGGAATAAGTTTAAATTTAAACTTAACCTTTAATACTCCCACTCATTTGAAAAAAGCTACTTAGTATATCAAGTGCCACATGTTTGCCATTCCTTCGACTGAAATTAAGCTAAATTAAAAGAGCTAGTAAACTTAATAAAGACGTTGTTGTCATCATCAATATAAATTCAATGTAGTTTAGAGCTTACTTATTGCAAAGCTTTAACACGCTTACAAACTCGTATTAGTTTGTCACGACCATGGGACTTGGTCGTCACACTGAGTTCCAGTTGTAGTGTAGGAGGTGAAACAATTAACTTCTGCATTAGTGGCAGGTCCTTGGGATGAGCGTGCCTGTGAGCATCGTTCAGGTCTGTGCCATCACAGGCCTCCATTGTCCCTGGGTTTATTCACTTAATTAACTGGCCGTCGCTGAAGAACCACCGGTTTATAAAATGGACTGGGTTTTTTTTCATGGTCAGTCACAGGCAGCCCAAGCTCACGCCTCGAGAAAGCGAGGAATTTATAAATTATTTATGGTTCTCGAGTCGGGACGTGACCTACGAGAGAGACCGGTATTGGGTTACAAGCGGCCGTTAACAATTTGAGACTTTGTATGGGGAATAAAATATCGTCGATTTCGAACGTGAAATAAAACTCAATTTCAACACTTTTTTAGTGAAATGAATAAAACTATCTCACCTCTTGCGTCTTTGTGTGTTTTGGGGGCTTATTCTATCGTTTTGGGCTTTCTTTGTCACGACAGTTGGGTTACAAGCGGCCGTTAACAATTTGAGACTTTGTATGGGGAATAAAATATCGTCGATCTCGAACGTTAAATAAAACTAAATTTCAACATTTTTTTAGTGAAATGAATAAAACTAACTTACCTCTTGCGTCTTTGTGTGTTTTTTGGGCTCATTTCATCGTTTTGGGCTTTATTTGTCTTGACTGTCACTACCTTCATAAGACGAAGTCAAGGCTACAGACCGTTTCTGGCTGGCGATTCGAACTTGTCTACTCGAAGGCGGTTTGCGGCCAGAAAATCCATCCTATCGCAGATTTTTCCAGCCAGAGGTAAAGTTCTATGATCTCCACACCTTGTAAAATGTTCCCTCGCCAAATATCCCCGCGCATTTTCCTGAAAATGAGCTTTTTCTCACTCCATGTCCAAAATCCCTTCTTTCGGCAAACGCTCATGATTTTGAAAATCGACACGAGGCTTGGGTCCGAGCTCAAATCTCTCTCGACCGAGAGTGGTACAGTCAACTCATGTACAGCACTTACCCCATCCCGACAGTGGCATCACGCACAGCACTATTGTATCGATCAACCAATGACAGAGCGAGGCGACCCGACGGGATACGGGAGATAAACAAACGGCTGAATTTGAATTTTTGACTCTACCACTCTCGGTCGAGAGAGATTTGATCTCGGACCCAAGCCTCGTGTCGATTTTCAAAATCATGAGCGTTTGCCGAAAGAAGGGATTTTGGACATGGAGTGAGAAAAAGCTCATTTTCAGGAAAATGCGCGGGGATATTTGGCGAGGGAACATTTTACAAGGTGTGGAGATCATAGAACTTTACCTCTGGCTGGAAAAATCTGCGATAGGATGGATTTTCTGGCCGCAAACCGCCTTCGAGTAGACAAGTTCGAATCGCCAGCCAGAAACGGTCTGTAGCCTTGACTTCGTCTTATGAAGGTAGTGACAGTCAAGACAAATAAAGCCCAAAACGATGAAATGAGCCCAAAAAACACACAAAGACGCAAGAGGTAAGTTAGTTTTATTCATTTCACTAAAAAAATGTTGAAATTTAGTTTTATTTAACGTTCGAGATCGACGATATTTTATTCCCCATACAAAGTCTCAAATTGTTAACGGCCGCTTGTAACCCAACTGTCGTGACAAAGAAAGCCCAAAACGATAGAATAAGCCCCCAAAACACACAAAGACGCAAGAGGTGAGATAGTTTTATTCATTTCACTAAAAAAGTGTTGAAATTGAGTTTTATTTCACGTTCGAAATCGACGATATTTTATTTCCCATACAAAGTCTCAAATTGTTAACGGCCGCTTGTAACCCAATACCGGTCTCTCTCGTAGGTCACGTCCCGACTCGAGAACCATAAATAATTTATAAATTCCTCGCTTTCTCGAGGCGTGAGCTTGGGCTGCCTGTGGGTCAGTTAGCTTAACATACGAACAAAGTGCTGTAAAGCTTGTGGTACGGGTACTCAAGAGCGGTACTGTCTTATATGAAAAGTGGGTTGTTGAATCGAACAAACAAATCGATATTGCAATAATCAACTTCAACTTTTTATTTTTATGGGACTCATTCCAACCGGTTGACAACTGTAAAAAGTCTCAAGAAAGGCTTCATGATACGAACAGCGCTCGGCAATGGTTGGAAGGTGGGAGGAGAAGCTAAACATTTGATTGATGGCAGCGAAAAACACATTTGTCAGTTGATCTTTAAACTTTGGAGTCCGCATGTTATTGAAAGGCGCAGAAAGATAGAAAATAACTGAATATTATCGAGCGATGCGTGTGGTTTGCGTGTGGTGTCCGCTGTTGTGTTGGTTGGGTTTGAGGTAATTTTGTAAGTGCGTAGTCTGGTACGTAGCCGTTTACGTTACAAAGTCCGAGTCAACTTGTTTACTTTTGCAAGGGGATTCCCGGGTTAGCAAACCGGATTTAAACATCGCGTCATGAGATATGCCTTAATGTGCCCCAGTCTCTAATGATCTGCTTGAGCTCGTGTTTATCAAGCATTATATTTTGATTCTACTGCTATGTTCACTGTTTGTATTCATGGTCTAGGCACAACAATAAATATTTCATCATCCCTGTATAAGCATCCTCAGTTGTGGGCATTCAACGTTCAATGTTTGAGTGAATTTGCGTTTTTCAGCAGAAATAAAAGCAATAAGGAAGATACGCTGAGTCATCAGAGTTTAAACATTACGTCATCCAGCAACGCTATAGTCAAAATATTGTGTCACACAATCACACTTTTCGTCACACCGGTTCTTTAAATACAGGATGGCACTAACATTTGTCGAACCTAGGGGTGGGGAGGGTGAGAACGGCCAGTTAAAATACCCATTGGGCTTTCTTAATATTTATTTATAATAAGGTGAACCAGGGAATTATTTTTGGTTTTAACATTTTGCCACATGATATAACTATTATTGTCACACAAGACATGACAAAAGACATGACTTGTCTCTCCTTCCTAGTGGGGGGTGGGGGGCTTAAACCGCCTGCTTCCCGTACACTTTAATCCCGGTTCCCATCCTGTATTTGTTGGCTCCCACCTCTGTATTTTTTTGATTGCAAAATATTGCACAATGTTGCATAATTTTTCCCTTTTTCTCCCACTTCCCACCACCTTGGGAATCCCACTTACCACCCCTCTTCTCCCACCTCCCGCCCCCTCTTCTCTCAGTCTCCCCCCCCCCCCCCCCGTCCCCTTCTACTGCCTAAATGCCAATTTTTAATTTATCTAATGCCAATAATTTTGTTCCACTGGGACAATTCAGTTTGGGGAGATTTCAATTTTTGGCTAGTTTTTACCAGGTTCGTATGTGTAAGCTCAAGGGACACATTCCCTATATCCTGTTAAATGTCAGTAAAGTGATGAAGAGAGAGCTGGTTAATGTGTAGTTCATTCATCTACTACGTGTAATTTAACTGTGCTCCATTTTGAGTGTGGTACTTAACAAAGAAAAAGTCTGACAGGATTCAAACCCAGTGCATAACCTTAAGCTTCTTCACTGTTTATAACTAAGTGAATGCAGTATACAGAGGAGTCCCATTACATGTATCTTGCACTTCATTAAACACAGCTGAAACTTCCTGTTCTCTCAAACATGAGGCTTGGTACCAAACGTTTGTGTTAATGTAACCCTGTTATTTCACCCTGGATGTCTTGAACCTCCAATATCTCAAGGCCCCTTTAAGTCAAACCGCATTTGCATCCCAAGGTAGGATTTTCCCATGCTTTTGCCCTTGATATCTTGCCCTTGAACTTGCAATATCATAATTTGAACTTTTTTGTTCTCTAAAGAAGATCCAGCAAATATCATGTACTGTGCTTGCTTTGTTTTACAGTTTAGGTGCAAGCATTACAGCGTAGTTGATTAACAATTTTGTAATTTGGCGCAATTTTTGCTATCTTAAACTTTTGTTATCTCAAACCGTTTCCCTTTGACCACAAAGTTCTAGATAACAGGAATTACCACCATGTGGATCTTGATATTTATACGCATAAATTACTCTTACTAGCTAGCGACACTTTTAGTAGACATTCCTGACTATATTTTTGATCTTGTGCATTTTTTCTTTGGGGGGGGGGGGGAAATCCAAGTTTGGATTTGTGACCTCACATTATGGATACTTCACCACCAAAAAACCTGAAAAATTTGAAGAAGTATAATTTTCTACAACAACAAGGAAACTCAGGGCCATAGGACTAGTATTGGTATGGCATCAAATGAGAGTTTTCCAGTTAATTGCTTGGCATACTGCCCCAGTTATCTGTTATCTACCTTATTCACTCCATGTGGCACATAAGGCCTGACATCACCCTAGAATTGCAAACATCGATGAGCACTTATCTTGGTTACTTAGTAATCCATTACCTGGTTACAAGTAATAAATATTATATTTATAAATATTTATTTCTCGAATACATGTCAGAGAAATGTTTCTTGAATTTCCCTATTTGCAATTTGAATACTTCCTGCAAAGAACAAAATGGTGGGAGTTCCAAGCAAGATACACCTCTTTTTTCAAACCTTTCTTGACCCTCTCCCCCACCCCCCTTCCCAAAAAAAAAAAAAAAAAAACGCTGAGATTCTGGATTTGAAATTGCTCTCATGTATCTGTGCAATTCAAACTGTAGTTGCCCTTTTCAGGCCTGAAGAATGGCAAATTAAGTCTATTATTTTTAACATGGTTAGTCATGCTGATAGGCTAAAAGTGACCAGACTGTAATTGGTTCCACTGTTCACCTACAGATGATTAAAGGCCCCACTGCTGATGTTTTTATTATCTTCTTTGTAATCCCACTTTCAAATGTTTCCAGGCTCACAAGGTCTTGTGCCCTTATTTTTTGTAATGCACAGCTGAACTTTGATTGTTGAGCAAACTGGGGCATTATTGTCAATGGACTTCCCGAGTCCCTAATGTTTGGTTGCTTTCAATGGTTTCCATGCATGTGCAGTTGCTGGACCCTTGTTTATCTTCCATGCTGGGGTTCTCAAGAGTGACTCTCTGCACTAATTTCCTTTTTCTTGTCTAGCAGTGTCCACTAAATCATACGTACTTCTAGTACACATAACTACTTGAAATGGTTGCTAGACACAAACGACAACAACACTGTTGATCTTTACAACTGCATGTACAACTTTCTTGATGCGAACTGAAGTGTTGTCCACGGACATATTGTCTTTCAGCTTTCCGTGAAGCGCTTGGCCTTCAATTTATTGACCACACCTGACCAGAAGGGAGGATTAAGCTGTCTACATTCGGCCTGCGTTGAAGGGGATGTCGAGACCGTCAGTGCAATCCTGAACAACAGTCCAGACAAGCTTGACAGTGCCATAGCTTTGAGTGTCAAGATTGGTCACAACTCGTCTCATTTTGCAGGCAAATCTATTGGCACTGTCTTAAGACATCGCAACTCTGAAAAGCATAAGCAAATAAGCCAGCTGGTTGAAAAGATAACAAAGGATTTCCAATCCCAGTCTCTCTTACACCTGGCTGCAAAAATGGGAAAAGCTGAGCATCTTCAGAGGCTGCTTGACCTTGGGGAGCATGTTGATTCTGTGACAGCAGACCTGTCTAAAGAAACTCCTCTTATGCTAGCAGCTAGGTGTAATGAGGAAGAGATTATTGAATTTCTTGTTGAACGGGGTGCCTCCGTTGAGATGCAGGATGAAGTTGGCTACACTTCATTGCACCATGCTGTAATGGGTGGTAAATTAACGAATATGCTGCGCTTAATAGAACTTGGAGCAGATGTTTTGAAAAAGAGTTACTATGGCTTGGCAGCTGTTCATCTAGCTGCAGAAAATGACCACAGAGATGCTATTCGTCTATTAGTGGAGCATGGTGCCAATGTGAAAGTAATTGACAAACGTGGCGTCACCCCTCTCATGTTAGCTGCGGAGAAGGGCCACTTAGAAACCATTCACTTGTTACTGGAGTATGGAGATGATTTGCATAGAACAGACGGAGAGGGGCGGCTGCCGCTACATCATGCTGCTGAAGAAAACCACACAAATGTAGTGAAGTTTCTTCTAAGCAAAAGTGGAAATTTATTAGCAAAAACCATTTTTGACGAAACAGTTCTCCACCTAGCTACGCGTCTGGAGTTAGTTAGTTTTCTTGTTGAGCAAGGTTGTAATATTCATGCAAAATCTTACAACGAAACCACACCATTACACGTTGCTGCTGGGAAGGGCCAATCGGACACTGTAAACTATTATCTTAACCAGGGTGCTGATATCAACTCACGTGACGAACATGGCCAATCAGCCCTTTGGTTTGCTATTGAAGGAGGTCATGGTGCTATTGCTGAACTTTTAATCAACCGAGGTTGTGATTTGCGGCTGACAGGTGCAAAGGATTCACGGAATGTATTTCTTTTACAGTCAGCTGCTAGAAGAGGCCTCACAAATGTGTTACAACTTCTTCTCGACAGAGGTGCATCTGTGGATACGATGAGTAAGTACGGAAAAACACTTCTGATGGTAGCTGCTGAGGCTGGGGAATACAGCACAGTTGCCTTTCTCCTTGATCGGGGAGCTAACGTAAATGCAGTAGCGCACACTAATAAGGAGAGGGGCTACGAAGATGACGAAGATTTCGACAGTGAAGGATCTGACGAGGAAAGAGGTAGCATCAACACCAAGGAAATGCGAGTTATTTCTCCTTTAATTTGTGCTTTGGAGGAAGGACATAGTGAAGTAGCCAAACTTTTGATAGAGCGTGGTGCTAATACTACAGACTCGGATGATGGCAAAACGTCTCTTGCTCTTGCGCAACTTGCTGCTAGGTCTGGTCTTTCCGATATTCTACCGGTCCTTTATAGTAAACAGGACGTTCCTTCAGAGAAGTGCGAAGATGGTGAAACGTTACTGACAACAGCAACTGGTCAGGGAGACCTCGAGTCAGTGAGGTTTTTTCTTCAAAAGGGCTTGGATGTAAATACAAGGAACATGTCGGGGGACACAGCTCTTTCTTGTGTTCTTCGGTGTGCAACACGTTGTCATGTTATGGAAATTTTCAAACTTCTTCTTGATTTTGGGGCTGACATCCATGTGAAGAATGACCGTTCTGAAACTCCTCTGCAAATAGCTGCTGAGATGAATGTTGACGAAGCGGTTGAGCTCCTCCTTGAACTTGGCTGTGAAACAAAAGTTAAAGATGAATGTTCTTACTCCCCCCTTCACCATACTGCGCGGAACAACAATGGCAAACTCACGGAGATGCTACTCCAGTACGGTGCAAAGGCAAATTTGCAAGATGACAACAAGATGACGCCTTTACATGTAGCCGTCGTATCAAACAGTGTCCATGCAGCCCAGGTCCTGGTAGAACATGGGACTGACATGGAAATCACTAACAATTTGGGCCAAACACCCCTTGTTTTATCAGTGGAGCATGGTAATCTCAATGGTGACATGATTCAGTTGTTGGTAGAGAAAGGAAGCAATGTTAATGCAAGAGACCAGTTTGCAGGAAAGACACCTCTTATGTTTGTTGTGGAGAGGATGCTCCATATCGGTCATGAACACGCTACATTGGTAAAGAAATTGTTAGATTTTGGGAGCAGTGTAAAACTTGCAGACCAGTATGGCAGATCCGTATTGCATTATTCGTGTATGCACGGAGAATTTCAAGGATTAAATGACCTTTTCCTACAACATGGGGCTGACATTAGTCTTCGTGATCAAAACGGTAAGACGCCGTTGCATTTCGCAGCATCAGCTGGTTACACACCTTGTATAGAATGGCTTGTTGAGCATGGTGCAGATATTGAAGCCCTGGATTTTAAACATTGCACTCCTCTCCATGCAGCTGTCTATAATGGCTGTAGTAGTTCTGTGTTGTGGCTCATTCATCATGGTGCTAATGTTAACACAGCTGACTACAAAGGCTGGCGGCCTTTACATGTTGCCGCTCTGAGGGGATATGGACACCTTGCTTTGGTGCTCTGTCAGAATGGCAGCAATGTTACAGCTGTGGACAACAGAGGAATAACTGCTCTTAACCTGGCTACAGTGAGTGGTAATAGAGAAATGCTTGGATATTTAATGAGGCAGGGAGGTGTAACAGATGCAACCGTGTTTGACGAGGTAAAAGTGCTCGGCGCAACAGAGGAATACGTGCATGCGTACCGCTGTTCAAGAAATTTTCTTGAGGAGTACCTCGACAGTGGAGGTGACAAGTCTGCTGTTGATGTAGTTACAGGTCGGACAACTCTTCATTTTGCTGCAGCATCCCATTCTTTGCTTACTTTAGAAAGTCTGTTAGAACTCGGATTGGAGCTCGAGGCAAGAGATGAGAATGGCGAAACGCCATTGCATAGAGCAGCGGCATTTGGAGATCCAGAGGTAATACAAAGGCTTGTTGACAAAGGGGCGGACCTGTCTGTTGTTAACAACCGAGGACAGACGCCACTGCTAGTTAGTACTGTCTACAACAGAAAGAAGGCATCAGAGCTTTATTGAAACATGGCAGTAATGTGCAAGTAGCAGATAAAGATGGTAACACAGCCTTACATTTTGCTGTCCATGAAGTGAGTGTCTTGAAACGAATTATAACTGCTGGTGGTGTTGTTAATGCGGCCAACACCAATGGTTGCACTCCTCTTCATCAGGCTGCTTATCATTCATCCTCAACTGCTGCGATAAGCGTTTTGTTGGAAGCAGGAGCCAGTGTTCATTGCCGAGACAATAATGGAAACACACCTCTTCACATAGCCATTTCACGGGGTAACGATCAAATTGCTGAGCTTCTAATCGAGGAGGGAAGCGACGTTAATGCCACCAACACACAAGGACGAACCTGCATGCACATGGCAAGCTACTTATGTCCTGGTGGAGTTTTGGAGAGAGCCGTCCTACATGGAGGACAAATTAACGCTGTAGATGAACTGGGTAGCAGTCCTCTTCATCTTGCTGTTCTCTCAAACAACACATGGATGGTAAAACACCTGTTGAAGCATGGCGCTGATTCCAAAGCTGTGGATTATAAAGGCTGTACTCCCCTGCATGTTGGCTGCTGTTCAGGCAGTAAAGAAGCCGTCTCAGTGATGATCGACCATGGATGGTAAGTTACTCCGCTTTTGAATACTTAGAGTTTTTAATCATCACACTTGATTTGGTAATTCTAATCAAGTGTTACATTGAACAAATACAACAGTCTACTCGACCTTGAAAAATGACTGCTGAATGGAACTTATCCGTTGTTGGATTTAACAAGGGATTCAAAGTGAGTTTACTTGTACAACGCTTCATTATTTACATAATTGTTTTATCTTCAGTAATCTCGAGAGTAGAGATGCTAAAGGATGTACTCCTCTTCACATCTGTGCAGTATTTGAGCATAATCACACTGCTTGTCTACTTCTTGAATGCGGAGCCGATGTGGAGGCCAGAGATAACGAAGGAAGCACTCCACTACACCTGGCTTCAGCTTTCAGTGATGCGGATATGGTGTCTTTGTTTCTTCAGCATGGAGCAAACGTCCAGTCAAGAGATTCTGAAGGCAGCATCGCTCTTCACACAGCTGCTGCACTTGGCAAGACGAACACTGTGCAAGTCTTAATTGATGCAGGAAGTAATGTCAATGCAGCTGATGCCAGTGGAGAGACTCCGCTGCACGTGTCTGCAGGTGCTGGTCACGTGGGGGTAGTTGGCCTGTTGCTGGATAATCGAGCAGATTTGTCTGCAGTCGACAAGGAAGGGCGTACACCGGCTGGATGTGCTAAGTTGTTTGGTCACAATGGAGTGGAACAGTGTCTTAAATAACGTTCAATGTTTGTTTGCAGTGCACTTTTTAACTTCTGCATCCAGCTTACAAATCGTGGATTATAGTTTGTTCCTGCTGAACAAGAAGTGACTGGTAAACCTAATGCCAATTTTATTTAGGAAAGAAACAAGATGCTACACACAGTGTGATACGTTAAAAGTCATTTGCCAAAATTCTATAGAAAAAAACCCAATGTTTTTGAGAGCATTTGCTTTCCTTGTTTCTATATATTCAAAGTGACACTCGTGGAAGGACTGTACTCGCGTCTTTTAAAGACAAGTGTTTCTTATGCCAACATCACCTTGGCTAGATGAACCATAAGTTTGAAACTCTCCTCGCAGCAATGCAGAACAATGAACAAAGACTGATTTCAAGAAACGGCAAATTCAACGTGTTTTTCATGGAAAAATTTCCTTAAAGAAACTCTGATGTGTTTTGCCTTTTGGTATTAAACTCGTCTTTTATTCCATTGGCAACTGTGGTTTCGTTCATTCGTTGGTTCACCATGAATTTTCCCAATTTGTGTACACAGAAAATTCAGCAACCATAGATGTTGGTATCTTAAACATTTATTACTTCAGCAATTTGAATAAAAATCTTAAGTTTCTGTTTTCATTCACAAATAACGTAGTATTAACAGTTTGGTTACTTTTTCTAGCCTGGATGTACATGTAGAGTCAATCAGGAGGAAGAAGATACCTACATAGATGTAGTGCCTAAATAGCTATGCGGCTTATTAGAAAAACAGGATTGACCTGGCTTAACCCTTTAGGCCCCAATACTAATATCCACATTCTCCTCACTATTCTCAATATATTTCTTACGTTGCTAGTCAGGAGAATTTGATCAAATATCAAGACTTTTTATCTTTGGTGATCATTTCCTTTATTCTCGTGATCTGTATGTTTGATCAAGTAGTAATTCTGTAAGGAGAAGGCAGATGCTTGTCACTATTGGGGCTTAAAGGCCAAGGGTTAACATGTTTTTTGAGCACTTGTCACACTTTCCCTGCTTTCACTTGAAGTTAACATTGATCCTTGTGTATGACAACTTTGGGATGGATTTATGTTTGTCACTGTGTTATAAATGCCTATTTTTGATTTATTAAAACACAAAACCTCATCCATTACACCCTGTGGGTTAGGTGTTTAGAAATATGACCTGGAATTGTTTCCAACTATATAGTCTAGAGGTTAACATAGCTCAACCATATTCCCTAATTAGCTTCCTCTAAAATCTTTGAAGCAGCTGACAAAAAGATCATTTCTATCAGACTTAGCTTGTTACACTTCACTTCAACACTCCATTTATTACTGAAATAAGTGCGAGCAAAGAGGTTACATTTACTGTTACACTTGACGATCAATGGAAATCAAGCCTCTGGCCAGTCACTTCACGAACAAGCCAGAATATTAGTTTGTGAAGATGTGCAATGGCGGATCCAGGATTTCTTAAGAGGGAGGTGGGAAGCTGACCTGACAGAATGATATTGAAAATTACAAAATCAACTGTACAGTGATAGTTTTGATCCCTTTCATAATTTCAAGCTTAACAACCCCAAATAGGGTTGGCTAGCCACCCAGAAATGTACAACAAACAGGAAATTTTTTAAGGAAACCAGTTTTGGAGTGAAAAGTACACTGTATTTTTAATATAATATATCTATGTCTTCTTTTGTCCTATTACACTGGAATGTTAGCTGACTATAGGTAGTAAGAACATCTTAATCTAAGACAGAAGATTTCAACTCCTGCTTAAGATGACAAAGCTTTATTTTCGTCAGTAGGAAGATAACACCAATTCACAGGTTTCTTCCCAACTTTCTTTAAATACTCATTGGCTTGAGAGAAGTGTTTGCATCCCAGGAAGCCTCGGTGAGCAGACAGAGGTGAAGGATGCACAGCTTTCAACACACAGTGCTTCTTCTGCAGACATTACAAAATGATCATTATATAGATGTTGGTGAACAAGTATGAGGTCCTCACTGGGAAAACATTTTAGTTTTCTGCTGTTCTATTAATCAAGCAAGAGCAAGCAAGAGGAAAGGCTATCACATGTATCGAGCAAAACAAACTGAACGTCCAAGACAGTTTAATATAAAGTTTTCACTATTTTGGCTCTTCTAGAAATTTGTCAGTAACATATCGTACATATGAAAGAGGCATTATTGAAAAATGCACAGAAATTACAGTTCTCCATATATTTTTAATGGAACTAGTAACGAGAATTTGTTTAGATTTCAAGGCATCTCATCCTTGGCGATCACTTCCTTCATTCCCATCACTTGAATGTTTGAACAAGTAGTGATGATGTAAAGACAAAATCTCATTTTCTTTTTTGTTAGTGCTTTAAGGATTAAGCAACACTACAGGAAGGTACTGCTGACAATAGCTTTCTTTTGAATGGGTTTTTTTTTTTCACCTTAGGATTTCATCAACAGACTTAAAAAGTTGGAACTACTCTTAAGTGTATTGTAACAGGGCTAAAAATTAACTTCAGTGCTTGGTCGCCACTCGGGCCAGTATCCCTGAATTCTTAGTGGCCCAGACCAAAATAAAGTAACCCTCAAATTTCCCCTCGTAACACAAACAAAATTTTAACCATTTTTCTTGAATAAACGCCCCACGGCTCTTACCTAATGCCCCAGAAATGGATTAATTATTCAAACCCAGATGAAAAGTAAGTCTGTTGTATCAAGCAGTGCAAAATCATCGCCGATATTCATGTTTGAAAACGTACCGCATAGCCCTCTGGGTAAGTCTGGAGACACGTGTCATTAAAATCAAAATGGCGTCTACATATTGGAGTGATCTAAAAACTCGATCACGAAATTTTCCACTTTAGAAATAAACTTTTGCTACAATTGATGAACTTAGAGTTGAGGAAAGAAAGGAAAGAAAAGAAAGGTACTCCAAGGAAAGAACATTTTATTTTATTGTTATTGTAATCCTTTTCGTACTTCTCAAATCATAGTCGCCATTCGGGCGATCAAACCTAAACTTTGAGTGGCCCTTAACACTTTTAATCGCCACGGGCGACCGTGCGACCGGCAAGTTTTAACCCTGTTGTAATCTCCAGCACCGCAGGAAAGAACTGTTCACAAGCTGTTATTCAAATGGTTGCAGTTTAGGTATTCACCCACAGACTACACATTTATAGCTAATCTGTCTAGGATTCGCCATAGGCCACTGACTTTTACTAGCTTTTTGTCGTGGATTTGAAGTGAGGTGGATATTTGTAGTGCATTTTGAAACACCATAGTGACTTTTTTGGGGTGGGAAGGGGAGGGAAGCTTAGCTGTGTGGGGAAAGGGAAAATTTCACCTCTCAAACTTCACAGACAGATAGTTATGGTTTGATTCTAGCAGTAGAGGGCTTAATAGGGTGAAGGCACCACATTACCTTGTCAATAGAGCTCCCTTTCTTCTGAGCATACGAGCCCCAAAGTAAGAACACAACACCACTAAGATTGGAATTAATCCATCTTATTACAGCATCAGTAAACTTTTCCCATCCCTAAAAAGGAAGAAAGAAAGACAATAAAAAAAGTTTTGAAAGAAAACGTAAATGAGGACAAAATTTTGTTTTCACTGTGGGGAGGGGAGGTGTTAACTTCCACATGAAGTGACAAAGGTGCTTGTGATACCTTTTCACGATAAAATTTGTGGTTTTGTATCACTTAGGATGTGAATATCCAAGACAGCTATAGCTGAAATTATTCTGGTATATTTAAGTATGGAAACTGGTAAGAATATGACAGCTGAACCAAGCTACTTGTCAGAATTGGTTATCTATTAGGATTGAAAATGTATTTGAGCTACACCCATATGAATACCCCTGTCACTGTCATATGAGACACCTTTTCCCCTCCAAAGGTTTCACTGCCAGGTTTTGAACCCAGAATGCTGATCATGTGATAAGTCCTACCCCGTCTATAATTTCCCACCCCATCTCAGACAAAAGAGTTACATTTAATACTCCATTTCAGACCAGAAGTGGACAGATTTGTATTACTGTCATTTATTTCATGATGACTAAAATTAGAAAAAAGCAATACAAAAACATCTATTGCCAAGTGATTGGCAACATATAAGGAAAGGAATTGATATAACATGAACAGAAAGCAGGAAAGTTTACCCCAGCTCGCACTAAAAGGACAAAATTGCAACTCTTGAACAGTTCTGGAAGGTAATAAAATCACATCCCATGGGATAGAAATGCCCTTTTTTAGAGGAAGGTTAAATTGCTTGTAATGCATATGGCCTATCCCAAACAATTGGCAACCTTTATATGGATGCATAGATGCAAACAACAGGCACTGGGATAGTAAGTCTGTTAAACAAACAAGTCAATCACGTCAATCTATCTCTTTTATTTTAATTGTCCTTGTTAATTTCACTTTTTTCAGTTTTCTTGCATTTTCAACACCCTTGTATTTCAGTTATTCATATTCATGTTGTTATTTAGTAATTAACATTCTATGTACATTGTATTTATATCACACCGACTAGCGGTCTTATTTGCGTTTGAAACTGAAGATGGATGTAGATCATCCGAAACATGTTTTTTAAACTCACAACCGTGTGTCTTTATTTGAAGAATAATATTATTCTTGTTCACAAGCCACACAAAAATTCACCATCTTCTTGATAAGTGTATGGAGGGTTTTTTAAGTTCTGCATAGGCTGTGCATGTTCACCAAAAAGCAATGGCAATTTTTAGAAATTTCAAAACATCACTTGTACCTAAAAATAATGACTTGAACTTGCCTTTCTTGCAATTTCCTACAGTGTATGGATGTATCATTTGTTTCACCATTTGAAAAATTAAATTTCACAAATGATGAGCCAAATGGACATCCAAGCATAATGGAACCACTTAATTGTTGATAGTTGCTGTCCTTAAAATACATAGTGCACATAAAAAATTATGTACAGGTACAGCTGTAGGGTTTAGCTGTTGTGACCTTACCTTATCTTTGTGTGAATTTGCTTGTGAAGCCACAACTGTTAGGCAAGCATTTAACAGCAGAACACCTGTGTAGAGATCACAAATCATTCCTATGGTTAAACATAGTTATCATCATCATCATAATAGCAGTGTTGAAATGTGTGGATGCTAATAAAATTACTTTAAAAAGAAGCAAAAATAGTGTGCAAAAATAACCTATGGTGCTAATGAGCAGAAATACCTATTATTATTATTATTATTGTGTTGTTCCAGAAAATATTCGTACTCCCTCACAGCGGGTTTTTTTGGTTTAAGCCCCCCCCCCACCCCTTCGGAAATTCCAGTTTAGGCTCGTGCATGCCTTTAAAAATTTTGGCCTTTAAGACCCCCCTCCCCCTTGGAATTTCCAATGACCCTCTGTGGGGGGCTATGGATTATTATTATTATTATTATTATTATTATTATTATTATTATTTATCATATTTTAAGGGGGATCTGAACTTTCTATGACCTTTACTTTGAGTTGCCCTCCTTAGTAGCTCCCTTTGCTTTATGCTGCCCCCTTGACTCCATCCTGCGAACCTGTACCCCATTCAATTATTTTCAACACAGGACCATTTGGCCAGACTGGTTTAACCCTTTAAAACATAAAAATGTAAAAGCTTAAAAATGCCTTATACGTTTGTACCTGTGTATTAGCTAAACCAATGGTCAACCATATTACATATAGGAGGGGAGGGATAAAACTTTACGCTTTCGAGATGACCTTTACAAGACCATACTGGTGACAAAAATACATCGAAACTTACCAACTATTGACCAAGTTATGGCAGAATTTGCCAACTGGGAAGTCAGGGAAGTCAGTGAGCAACAAATTATCATGACAAAATCCTGGTAAATTTACCAATAAATAATTATGTGCCTCAACTTACCCTGCTTTGCCCAGCCCATGAGGTACCCATGCTTTGGTGCTTGGAAACCTTCAATGTCATTTTCTAGCTCCTTGTAGATATTCACCAAACTAATTATGAGAGAATAATGAACAACAAATTGAGAATACAAAATAATTTCTGCTAAGTTATGATGTCAAGTTCTGATCCAAGAAGAAATATCTCTGTGGAAAACCCAGAGGTATTAAATTTTTGTACTATGAAGTCATTTAATCAGTTCCCCATGTTACACTGAATCGTTGTGGCAGACTAAAAGCTGGCTGTAAAAGTGAGCCAGTTTCCTTGGATGCCATTATGTGAGCAGACAGGGAACAAATCTTCCTGGTTCCGGCCCACTGTGTACCCACTATTAAATCCCTCGGCTGAATTAATCAATCCTAGGATGGCTGCTGATTGGTGCATGGCAATCAGTAAAGCATTCCACAATTCATAAGAATATTTGCTGCTCAAGGCTTTGTGTGGTAAGCACTAATGTTTTAGAAACTTGTAACAGACAGAAGAGGTAGTGAACAGAAAGGACTGCCATGCAGGCGATTTCAAGTCAGGTAAACTTCAGTAATCCAATGAAGTATTCCCATGGTACAAAAAAATTTTTACATAATGCTTCAGACCACAAATTGTGCACACATGCATTGGAGACCGAGGCCTGTAGCCAGTATAGAGGCAACTGAGGCAGTTGCCTTGGTAAAACTTTGCCATCACTTTTTTGTTGTACAGCAAAATAATAGTTTATCACATACACTGTAAAAAAGGTTTCATGCAGCCTAGGCAATTCACCCAAGCTGGCCTAGCCTTCTTATAACTTCACTTAGTTGTGTCACAGCCATTTTCTCAAGCTCAAGTGCCTGAAGTGTACAGCCAGTGAGTGTACAGCTTTTTACCATCATGTTTCACACCATTTGTTCTCAATGGATGTTTTTTTTGTATTCCGTTTGCAGATTTCATGTTGGTTTGATTGAATAAACCAAAATGGCTCTGTGCCATCTGCCGGTCATCTCAAACTTCATGGAAACACAGGACGTTCAAGATGACGGGTCTTCTAGAGACTGCGAGCAGTCTCTTTTTAGATCTAAAAACCGTGCTCGGCTGACAGCTTTGCCGCTTCCCGCTTGATTATCGCGCTCACTCATGCTAGCTATTTTTGCTTCAGTCAGCATGGATTTTACGGCAAAAGAGAGACTGCTCGCATTCAAGGTTTTCTAGGTTTGGATTATGCAAGGGTCCAAATATTGGAAAAACCGTCTTTGAAAGATAGGGTGAAAGCTTGTTGCTCCCGACCAGTATCTATGTTTTTGCCTCTTTATTTCATCTTGTAACTGCCTTGGTTATGATATTATTTTGGCCTGGCTATGGACCTGCAGACCTATTCTTTGAGGTCATGCAGGTGTTACTTATAATAATTATGTTGTGGATGATCTACAATGAATTATATTATCAACAACAACTTTTTTCACTTACCTTGGTGGTATAGCAACACCTGGAAGCACACTGAAACAAAGTCCATGTGCCTGCCTTGGTCCATGGTATGGGTCTTGACCAATAATCACAACTTTAATCTTAAAAACAAGAACAAACAAAAAAGCCATCCTGTACCATACTCTTGGGTATAACTGAGCATGCCTTGAGGTGAGAGGGGATGAAGAACAGACAAAAATTAAGGTGCTTTTATATAAGTAAACATTTTGGCAATTTACCATTTGTCAACAAAACCTGGAATATTTGGTTGGAAATTTAAATAGTAGGACCCATTCCACTGGAAAGTTTCCATAAAAGATGGAAATCCTCAGACATTTTCCTTTTTTTAAATTCCAACTTAAATGGCTGGAAAATTTGTGGACCATCTGTCAAACTCATGCTTGCCCTGGACTGCTTTCATGTGCTTTGATATGAAAAGCCCAAATAGAAACCACTGGACAGGTTCCATTCCAACCAGTTTTTTGGTGCATGTGGTAAACAACCTTGGTTTCCATCATTTCATCTCCCTTATTGCATTTCCCCTAAATGTAATCTGAGCATGCTCATTACTAAGTCCCTATCCCACTTTTGCTGGCTACAGTCTAAACATTAGTTGCAAGTATATAGTAAGGGCACAGCAACAACAACAAAATGGTAGAAGAAGGTGGTTCTTGAGAAATGAGGGTCTATTTGTGGGTTTAACCTTTCAAGCATGTAGATGAAATCCTGATGTGTGACCACTCAAATGAAAGCTACTGAGCAGTACTTTTCTGTTGTACTGTTGATTATGATGTACATATGGCTATTAGTCTGATAATACATAACATATAGAAATTACCTGGAGAGGAAAGCTAACACCTACCTCTTTTATGTCGCACTGAAGCGTCCAGCTGAACACATCCTTTTCTATGATTGATAAGAAAAGGATAATATATAGATTTAGCCAAGCCTTAAGGCGGAGCTCTGGTGTCGGGATGGCTGCGATATGCTGCAAACTCAAGCATTGTGCCAATCGAGGTCGCAGCAGAATGGAAAACAAGGATGAAGTCATCGAAGGCAGATTTTGTAACTTGTACTTTTCGCCTCCCACCAAAAAGAAACTGAGTATTCTTTTGAACTTTTTCTTTCCATTTATAGATATTTTGATATTGTTTCTCAAGTTTAAACCTTCAACACTGGACATGTAGAACAATCGTTTTGCTGCGCTAGTTGCCCAAAAGCACGGTGCAATTTTCTGCCAAGAAAAGATGACATTCTCCTCCCCTGGTCGGGTTGCCTTGGGACTACCCTCACCCTCCCCCAGAGTCTGTATGGATGGACAGATGTATGGGCATACGCTAACGTCAGACCCAAATGTTCTCACATCAACAGGTTACCAAATTTGCTTAGCAATGGTGCTCCGCTGGCGCGCTATGCACACGGGCTCCACTAAAAACATTTAAGTCACAACATTGTCATGCATGTCAACAGGGACCACGCGAGGGGTGGGCTGAGGGGGCTTTAGCCCCCCCCCCCCCCCCCACTTTTTAGAGCCATTAAAAAACATTAAAAAACCATTAAAAAGTGAAAAAAGTTGGAAAATCCTTTATTCAGTGATTAGTTTCAGGGTTAACCTGGCAGAACTTGGTTTTCCCCTGTTTAGATCTCATTTTCATATGGACCAAACAGAAACAGAATACTCTACAAAAGTTCAAATCGCTTTGCTCTCAATTGTCTTCAGATTCGATGAAACTTGCGTGCACTCTAGGAATTCTATCTTGAAAATTTTGAAACTGCTCATATTTTAATTACAATCAATGAAAGTGGACACTCGCTATCGTTTTGGCCTCTAAATCTCGTGAACTCTCATTGACTCTCTTCTGCCCTTAAAGAGTATGAACTTAATTTTTTGCCCACTTTCGTTTTTCGGCTCTCGATCAGGTAGATAGGATTATCGTCAGCAGCGTACTTTGTTGTTTGCTGAAAATCAACGTTACTTCTTTAAGCTTCTCTATATGCATATAAGCTTTGCAACTTGGATAGCTGCCGAAAGATCTCTTTCACTCCTAACGATGACAAAGAAGGCATTCAGCAGTTAGGACATACCGATCACTGACAGACTGACTGTGGTGAAATATATAGTTCATGATACTCAGCTCAGCCTTCCTAGTTGGCCTTGTAATGATGACAATGATGACAGGTTTGCTTGCACAAGTCTTGACAAAAATGTGTCTGAGTTTCAGATCTTAAATGCGAATACGTCAAGGTTTGCACCTTCTCGGATACAACTTAAAATGTGTGAAGAAATGACAGACCTGAGGTTCAGGCACATTACTTTGGGACTATCCTGGCTATTCCTATTCCGGTTTAGGAATAACAGAATATCCGTAATACCAACCCCCTAAAAGAATGCAATTTTTCCTATTCTGATAAACCAAAACATTCTGACCACATTTTGTTTATTTTGTTATCTTGGAAACATTACTGAGGGAAGGGAATAATGTCGAAACTGAGAAAACACTAATTGTAAATTCAGTCTTCTACTACGGATAAGGTCACCAAAATGTGCACAGTATCGGCATATTAGTCACTGGTAGGTCAAAGAGTTTGACACCCTTAGTATAGCTTTATTCCTTTACTTGTGGGTCTATGTAATGCAATGACAATTCAAATACAATCAATTTATATTGTGCATGGTCGATGTTTTTCCATGTTCCAATTTGCATTGCACATGTTCTATATGATGGGTATAAAATGACAACTTTTAACACTCTTGGCTGCCCTAGATGCATTGTTAGTCACTAAAAAGACAAACATTTTACACGAGGCCATCACCCCCGCCCCTTCCCCACACACACACCCCGATTGAGATAGCCCCCCCCCCCCCACTTTAAAATAGGTCGCGCGGTCCCTGGTCAAGTTCCAGATTTTCATGTATTATTGTACACAACTGAACAAAGTCCACCCAATATGAGTGCTTTAAATCCTTTTAATGAAAACAATCCAGTAACACCAGTAATAACCCAACCTTGATGACAATCTCTCAAACAAACAAACAAAACAAAAACAAAAAATACCCAAAAAAATGAAATAAATAACAACGACTACAACAGCCTCACAGAAATCTAAGCAAGGAATTATTTTCGAAATTATGCGGTATGTGGTGAATCCATCCAGTCCCCAGTGGGGAACGGAGAGTAGGCTTTGTGATTGTTTTCCTACCTGGTGGGTATATGGTCTTGCGAGATCTTTCCTCCTTGACAAAATTGGTGAGCTATTAATAGAATAAACAATTGGTAAGGTCTCGTGTTTTTCAAGCATTCTTTAAGGTGTTTGACAAGTTAATTAACTTTTTATGAACTAATCAAATGAGTCTAGAGTTAGCTCATTAATCATGCATACCTTAACAAAATATTCCTTGCTAAATTCTGCTGCTAGAGCTTTTCTCCACGAATCTCCAAGGAACTGAGGACTTTTATTAGCTTGTAATTTCTCTAGCGCTTTCTTTCGATTGGCCTCCATGCGCTCTCTTTGCTCTGGCGAAAGATTCGACAAAGGTTGCTTCAAACTCGAATCAGGCGAGCTGTGATCTGTCTTCGAGGACTTGGTTTGCGGCGAGTCCGCGCTCACATCAGCATCGTCTGCTCTTCGTTTGGTGCCTGAACTGTTGAAAAAACTTGAAATCTTCTTCTGATTTGACATTTTTCCTTCGTAATCGTGAAATTTCTGTAAATCGAACAATCAATCGTAACGAAGCACCGAATGCAAAACAAGGTACATGTACAGTATTAGAGCTTTCCCGGTTGATTTCCCGCCATTTGTGTCTCCGTTTAACCAATCAGAATTTAGTTGCGTGAGGAGCCCTGGACGCCAGCCGTGAAGACTGGAACGGAGAGAAGAAAGGTTGTCCGCCATCTTGGATTTCGACGTGGTTTGTGAAACATGTTCCGTATCAAAAGTGCAAGGGGATCACTGTTTCAGACGTTTGCAAAGATATCAAGACCAGTTTCCCTAAAGGTAGTAATCAGTGCTATTTGTCTGACTATGAGTGATAAGGCCGATTTTTAAATTCGTGTAGTTTTTTACGAATTTTGATAAAGCATCAGGTCGATTTTTTGCGCAAAGCTAAGCTTTTATTTATATTAAGCGTGATATTAAAGTCTCTTTCTGTTGTATCGATTATTTCAAGGGCCGAATACCTTCAACGGGCCAACCAATCCGTCCAGAATTACGAAGATGTAAATCAACAACAACAGTTCCTCCCAAGTAAGTCACATAATTTAAAAAAAGAGTTATGCCTGCCCCTTTTTAGACAGCCTGGGGCACTAAAAGGGGCTTTGTTCAGTCACTTTTCTTTTCGTAGACATCGAGAACAGAAACTGTGTCCTCTGGTGTACATTTTGCCTTTTTGATGTATAGGGCAATTTATCTTGCAACTTGCAACAGAATGGTGACTGGAGTGTTATGAGGCAACTGAGTTGCAGGATACATGTCACATGACTAGTCTATTTTTCCTTCAATACTCTGCTAGATGTTGCATGGCGAGTTGTTAGAAAGGTAGAGTGCAGTTGAACCTCTAATACTAAAACCAAAGGGACTGGACTAGTACTAATGCTAACTGTATTATAGGTGTGTCTGTACCGTACTGTAGAGGTAGAGGTAACAATGTCTTTTGCTCACTTTCGGACAAAAGTATGGAGGTGTTTGTGAAGAGAGGTTCAAAAGTGGTCTTTTATTTCTGACAACATTTCAAGATAAGTTACGCCATGTAACATGTGTTCTGCAACATTTGTTGCAGTGCACTTGTCATCGTCACCCTTATAATAAAGGTTACCAGAAAAATTGCTTTCGTTACTTTTAGTGGTTTCACGCTATATAACGGAAAACTGTCTAAATGCATGCCCAAAAATGACGCATTTAATTCAGTCGCAAAAATGACGAATGCAATTAATTGTACAAAGTTTAGCAATGACAAAACTTTCACAACAATAACTTAAAGTCGGCCCACAACAATTAACTAAACGTTATCCATCGTAGAATCAGTGCTTAACCCTAAATAGTGTAGATGAGTTCTTAGGCCTAATCACCACCGATCAGTGCTTAACCCTTAATACTGTAGATGAGTGTTAAACCGTTGTCATTAATTTTTGTTTTTCTTGCTAATAAACTCACATCATCAAATTTGTCACTCATCATTTTAACGCTTGCATTCAGACAGTTTTTCGCTATATAGCGCGAAACCACTAAAAGTAACAAAAGCCACAAAAATTGCCCCCTTTAAGAGCAGGGAGGTTTATTAAAATTTAGGCATTCTGATCAAGCAGTTTGAATACAGACTATCACCTGTAGCCAGGAACATGCTGGGGTACTTCCCTTGGGGGAAGTGCCTTTGTATAGACATTAATACAATATGTATCTGCACCATTCAAGGGGACCAAGTCTGAACGAGCCTTTAATAGATACAATATAGCATGGTACAGAATGTGTTCTGATTGGTTAATGTCTTTTGGTGAGCTGAACTCTACGCATATGTTTATATCATGAGTGAGATGGCTTGTTCCAGTGTACAGTATGTGGTCCTTGGTCCACCTAGCCATGGTACAGCAGCTTTCTATTTACAGTATTTAAGCTCTTTCTATTTTGGGACTTAACTGTTGGTACAATTGGCTGCAAAATTATTGAGACACTCTCACCCAAAACCCACTTTTTCATTGTCAATATTGCCTCATACCATAGGACAGCCACCAATTTCCACAAGTACCCCCTCCCCGTTTCAATGTTGTTGGCCAATGTTTTGGACATGTTTCACATAGTGAAACATTGAAATGGGGGAGAGGGGGGGGGGGAATAACTGGGCACTGGAAGCCCAATTTTGCACCTACGCATAACAGTGTCTCAAGTATTTCTGCAGGCAATTGTAGAAAAGGTTGAAAGTTTCAGTTTAAGTGAAGATACGTGAATTTTGTATGGTACCTTAAATCGCTTGATTGTGTTAAATAAATACATTGCAATTCTTTCTTATCCAAATGCATTACATGTACATTTATATTCTGTACCTTAACTGTTCATAACACAGGAAGTCCTCAAAATCAGCTTGGATCATAGGAGGAGTGAGTGTCACCTTTGGTGGAGTTCTAGCTGCAGGGGTATACCTATATCACAACGAGACAGAGTTTCGCCATTTTGTGCATGAGAAACTTCCAGTTATTGAACCACTACTCAGTGCTGTGGACTCATATCTATACACACAAACCCCTGCCAATCTCCAAGGAGACAGAAATCTTCCACCTGCAAGTGGTCCACTAAACCTTGGTCTTTCGACTCCAAAGAGTGCAGAGAAGGTCAGATAATGCTTCATTCCTTACATGCCACGTACTTTAATCAGTTACGTATGTAACCTCAATTGTCTCCCAGCAAATACAGTGTACATATACATCGTAAGGAACCTAAAGTATTATGAGATCTAATATAAACATGAACCCTTCTCTTTTAATTAGAGAATGTGCTCCTGCAGTTTCAAAGATACATGCAGTAAGATTATGTGGAATTTACTCCTGGGCCCGGTTGTTAAAAAAAAGGATTAACACTGACGCGGGGTTAAAAGTGGACAAAAGGTTTCTGTTTAAAAGAATCTCCACAGTTTAAGTTACAGTTTTTTAAGTGGTTCAAGTCCAGTTTCAAAGTAAAAATACGTATAATTTACAGGAACCCTGTCGTCAAGCCATAAAGAGAATTCAAAATTGATGCAAATCTTATTAATGCAAATCTTAACCCTGCTCTGAACATCTGGATGCAGGTTACACTGTATAAACCATTGCAAAAAGGCTAAAAGACTAAAAGCAAATTGTTATCATTTTTCTTTTGTAGGCATTTTAAATTGGCCTGACCAATCCCTTTCAAAAACAAGAGTTGTTTTGATGTCAGTATAAACTGCTTTAACAATAATTATTACAAATTAATGTAGTTATTAGTTGAGGCTTGTCAGGCTTTATAATTGTAACAGAAACCTTGTTTTTTTGTTCTTTTGGTCCTTCTTTTAGCATGCTGATTTTCCTTTAAGAAAACCTGTTAAGCCCATAGCTGGAAACCAAGAGCCTGTTGCATCAGTGTCATCTCTTGATCAAACAGCTATTTCAGCTGTTGATCTTGCCATAGCTAATTCAGTTGAGAAAGAAGCAAGACAAGGTTTGAATCAAACAGAAACCAAACCGGAGGCCTCTCAGGAAGTCGCGCCCATAAAACAGCCAAAGGCTGAAGGTGGAAAAGTTGAATCCCCTACAGCAGCAGTGTCAGCTTTAGATCATATGGGCATATCCTCTGTAGACCTTGATATTGCTGCAACTGTTGAGAAGGAAGTAGAGTCTGTGAAGTCAGCTAAGGTGCCAGAAAAAACAGTGGAAACATCTGAAAAAGGAAAAGATGTTGAACCTCATGAAATCAAAGGTATGGATCGAGCTGTGATTCACATGTATGTGTTTTTGCCTTCTTTCAGTTGTGGGGCTTGAATTATGTGGTTACACTCAGTGCATAATAGCACTTACATGTATGTAACGTACCAGTAAATGAAAGTAGCACATTCTTGTCAAGTGTGCTGTTACATGTATGTCATTAGATCCTAATCTACAACTGTAGTATGGGCCCTTCAGGATTTTGTATGTACTTTAAGCCCCAGCTAAACGATTGAACATTTTCATCCAACTTGGTGTTTCACCTAACAAAATTTTCGGTGGCTAAACAGGCAAGCAATGTTTGACCAAACATCAGACAAAGCCCACATAACGCTTTTTTGTATTACCCTTGAAAAAATACTGTAACATCACCTAAGTTCCATCTCTGATCAGTCACTTTTTCCGGTTCGCGCAGTGTTGTTGGCAGGGGTAGCTAAACAATCAAACTTTTGTTCTTAAGGCAAAGTGTTGGGTGAAAATGTTTGATCTAGATCAAACATGGAAAACCATTTAAATACAAAGTTGAGAGAGGCGGCTAAACAGTGAAAACATGTTCTTCTAACATGATGTTTTACGAAAATGCTTGATCATTTAGCCGAGGTTTTACAGATCTTAACATGTTCCATGGTCTTATTATAAGATATCAACAGGAATGTAAATGCAGTACTGTAGGATCTCATTCCTACATGTAGTTGCATGTACTCTCTAGGTTCTCAGTCTTGTGTAGGATGAGGACTAGGATCCTTCAGGATCATACATAAAATAATACAGGATCAATGGTGCCAGTAGCACTGTTCACAGTTATTTTGACATTTTTAAATATTCTATTAAATGAAAGACAGGGCTCGTGTACTTTGTATAGATTTGACATACCAAATTTATCAACATGGTAAAATTTTGTAGAGATCTGTTTAAAACTGGATGAACCATAATAATTCATCAAATTTCTACATTTTCTCAAGTTTGAATCAGATTCCAACAACCCCCCCCCCCCCCCCCCCACCTTTGTGCTAAATTAAGTATGGCTAACCTATTATAGCATGTGGTTTTTTATTTCACTTAGTGTTTAAAAACGTCACGAAATTGTGCTATTAATTATTCTACCTCGCCTCTATGGCATAGACCTTGACCTGTGACCTTTAACCTACCCCTAATCTTGCAGTTGGGATCACCTTTTGATGTTCCAACACAGAGACATACACTGTATTGGCTTATGAGACAAAGGGCCATTTGTTGTACATGTACTGGTTTGCACATATGAATAACAAAAAGAATATTTCTAAACAGTAAGCATCACTATTCTTGTGAGCTGCAACACTGTATGGTTCATCTGTTTGAGTATTGAACTGAACTGAACAACTTTATTAATGTGTCTTGTCTTCTAGCTGGCTACATGTAGCCTACTAATCGGGGACACCTAATACTTAAAATTTAAGTAAGTATAAGATTACATTCAGTGTTTTAAAAATGGTAATTACAATTTTCCTATCTAAAGTAGGCTTGAGTATTGATGAGCACTAACTTTGAAAAATATCAACGTCACACTTTGCAGAAGTGGACACAACTCTGACTGAGAAGGAGGTGGAAGCCATGCTAGATCAGACTGCCATGGAACTCATGGTTCATCAAGCCATAGGCACGTTAAAGGTCATAGGTCAAGATGCCATAGAAGCACAGCAGAAAGCTGCAGGAGCCATAAAGGCACATCTTGAACAGCTGAAGGCTGCTCTTACTCAATCACAGCAGGAAGGAAGTCTGAAGGATATCAGTGATGTGGTGCTGAATTCTCAAAAAGTAGCGACAGATCTTGTTGCTGCTGCCAGAGCTGCTCAGGTGACTGATCATTTAAGTTTTGATAACTGGTTCTTATTTTAACTCTCCCCCCACTCACTGATTGATGGATTTTCTTCTTAATGTGGTTACTGTCAAATTGTTTTCCAACACCACCTTGTCTTGGTTATCAGTCTTGTTTTATCAACATGTGAATTGCATTTTGCAATTTGTAACTCTTGAATGGAGAGACATGAACCATGTATCACAAGAATCACTGCAGTAATGCATGTAATAATAATCACAATTATAATTTTATGACAATTAATAGTGACAATTTAGCCTCGCAAGTGTTAGGGAGTTTAATTCCAAGTTACATATTTTTGTCCTGTCTCGTGTTGACACCAAACTTTTCCCTTTATTGAAAATTACATGTAGCAGGCTTGACAGGCCAGTAGTCACAGATCCAAGGATTCGTTGTACATTTAGGTTCACCAAACTCATGCATGCCACAATAAAAGTTGGTTAATGCTGCTTGACTCTGTGCAAAATGGCAATTTGTAAGTAACATTGTTTGTGTCATGCCAGGAATGGGGTGGGATGTCGTTTCCTACCTTGTACACCTGTCCTGTACAAACTCCTTTGTCTCTGACCAAATATCCAAATTCATCTGCAAGCCTCATGCTTTGGAGTGTAAGCTTCCATGTCTTATGTTCTTTTTACATAAAACTTCCAGCCCTCCAGGGCCCAGGTGAGGTACAGTGTATAGTATGTGGTTTCTTTCTCTCTCCCCTTATGACGCAAGTTTCTGTTTGTGCAGGTAAAAGTAAATGAAGAAGTAGAAAAACTGCATTCTATCATCAAAGAAGCTGAAGCAGCTGGTGCTCAAGAGGCAGGAACAGCTGCAACAGCTGAAGCAGCTCGTGTAAGCTATGACGTTCAGAAGGCAGCATTAGACATGCAGCAGTCTGAGGCAGAGGCTGCGGTGCTTGAGGGACATCAGAAAGACTTGCAAGACAGCAGAGAGATGTTTAAGAAAGAGCTACAGGATATTATGCCTGGTGTGCTGACAGGACAAACTACTGAGGATGCTGAAGAGAAGAATATTAGGTAAAGTGCCAACAGCTACCTGTCCATACCTGTAGCAGTAGATTTAAAATACTATCAGGATAAAACTGAGTGAAATGTTACAAAGGCTTCCCTTGAGTGACTGAGGTCTAGTTTTCCCGTCCTTGGCAAAAAGAGTACAATGTACATCTTAAATGTGGGGGTTGTTCATGTTCACTGATAAGTGTATTCAGTTTTTATATGAGCATTGAACTGGATAAAGAAATTGAAAATCTTAGTCCTCAATCAGAAGTGAACTGCTTGGACACACTCGTGGGATATCCTTGGAGTTTTAATGCATTGGAACTTATACCGTGTACAATGTAAAATTTCTTGGCTGGAAGTTTGGAAGAAAATATTGCAAAAAATGCACTGCAGTGGCGAGCCGAAGGTCAAGCCTGATCGTAGTACCTTTGGCATAGAATTAATCTCATCTTTCTCAAGCTTTGCGTTTAATGTTTAATGTTTAATGTTTAATGTTTAATGTTTAGTGTTTAATGTTCTATATTTGTCCCCATTAATGTTTTACAATATTACGGCGGAACTGCGCACACGTGACGTCACTTTTTTAAGCACAGTGAAGTTATTCCTAGGCCTGTTCATTTGCCAACAGATCTGAGTCAGTACTGTTAGCGTATGCCCGTAAGAGACTTGATCAGCTGACTCGGGAACTGTCCAGTTATCAGACTGAGGAGCAAAAGAGACTGGAGCATGCGCTTAAAGTGCAACGTGAGGAGGATTCCAAGTTAACTGAACTCAAACTCAAGCAAGAAGGAGAAAGAATGACGGCTGAGTTTGAAACCAGCCTTAGGAAAAAGGTGAGGAAGTGGCAAATGATTTGCAAGTTTGTTTTTGTTGAAGTTAGGAATCCATGCCCCTTGTCTGCCTCTTGTCTTCCCTTCCCTAGCCCCTGAAACCTTACATGGTTCCAAAAATTTAGTTTTTTATATCAGATGTTCAATATCTGTCTAATTCTTACACTTTTAACATGACATGAGTTAACTGGAGTGCTATTGAAGACTGAGCTGTGACAATAATATGTTAACACCTAAGAAAGGAATCGAACCTGTGCAGATTCCTCAGTGGCCTCTAAGAACAAAAGGTGTTGCTTTAAGCATTGGCAAAGGAGCAATCGCGGAAACGGCTTTCACGCGCGCGCAAGAATTTGGTTAAAGTTTTAGGGTTGGGTCATAACGGATCATGGTACATTAAGGCACGTACAACAGCGTAAAACATGCAAGAATATTTGTTGGGGATGGTTTATGAAGTGCGGTGTTCGACTTTTGTGCGCGAGTGGATCATTTCTTACGCTCCTGCCAAACGAATCAAACTATGTTTCAGCCAACTGAACACAGAATAAATGCCTTACAATGTTTCAGTGTTTACGGAAATCAGACGTTGGAAATCTAGCGCTGTTCAATTATATTAAAACGTAGTTTCCTGTCAAGTCAAACATGTTCTGTTTTTTTCCTTGTTTTTTCAGCAGTACTGGATGATACATGTATTTTTATCACAATGTTGAAATCGTATGCAGAGCGTTTGGGATTAATTTTCCACTAAAAAAGTCGTGAAGTTTAAGGGTAGCCTACACGCCGTCGACGGGCATTTTTTATTAAGAGCTTTTACCTTGTGTCTTTCTCAGGAGGCGGAGTTAACAGCAGAACACGAGTTGACACTCCGTCAGCAGCTGCGTCGCCAGGCAGCAGCTTACAGTGATCACCTGGCTGAGGTGCTGCGTGTGCAGGCAGCAGAACTGCAAAACAGGTTTGTACCGTGCCCAACGTCTACGCAGCAGTTGTTATCTATTCATTACCTTTGTCTGTCTGTCTGTCTGCCTGTCTGGCTGTCTGTCTTTCTGTTGCCTTTTTTTTGGTTAAAACTGCTCACACAATTACCCAAGCACACATTAAACGTGTTCCGGTCAGTTTTTTGTCATGAAGTTTAATCATGTCTTGGCATCCACTTCAATATACTCTTTTTCCGCCAAAAGAGCCTGTGGAATTCTTGCGTGCGTGCGTGCTTGTTTGGACTGGTGTGTTGCTGCAGTTTTTCCTGGGACTATAAAGTTGAACAGTTTTGTCCTTTTCTCCTTTTATTCGTGTAGGTAAAAAGGCGTCATAGGGAATCATAAATGCATTTATTTCGATCTAGAGATCAGTCCCAGGCTTAAAATTCAAACAAACTCGCTCCCTTTGACAGATTTCTTACATCATACCTACATTGCACTTTACTTTTGTTACTGTTGTAATGCTTAAAGGGAACGTCACTTTTATGTCAAAAGCCGCTGTTCAGAATCGCTTAACTTAATGAGATACCTACTTTTTAGGTACAAAGAAGACTTGGAGCAAAAGTTGAACGCGGAAAAGTCATCGTTTGAGACGCAACTACGTGGCGCCCTTGCTCATTTGCGAGGCGTTGAAGCTGTAGTAGAAGGCCGCGCAGATATCGAGAAACAAAACAGGCAGTCTCAGAAGCTGTGGGCTGCGTGCCAGTGTCTGACTACAGCTATTGACAAAAGCGCTGACCAGCCCAGACCGCTACTAGCCCAGCTGACAGCCATCCACGAGGCTGCGGCAGGTGATCCACTTGTTTCTCAGGTTTTGAAGTCTCTACCTGAAGAAGCAGTTACCAGGGGAGTGATCAATGAAGAGAATGTAAGGCGTCGTTTTTACAAAGTGCGGAGATGGTGTCGCCGTGTTGCTATGATAGGAGAGAACGGCGCTTCTCCTTGGACTCACCTTTTGTCATATTTTCAATCTTTTTTCATTTTCGATTCGTTTGATCCCAGGAAGGAAGGAGAACTTGTAGATGTAGAAAATGCAAACACTTTCGATCTCCTTGCACGCGCAGATTATTACCTACGCCATGGGGATCTGGAGCTAGCGACACGATTGGTGAATCAACTTCGCGGGGAGCCTAGGAATGTAGCACGTGATTGGCTACTTGAAGCTCGGTTGCTATTGGAAACGAGGCAAGCTGCCAATTTATTGACTGCTTATGCCGCTGTTTTGGGAACAGCTGGCGTGGATTAATTGGGTTGGGGAGGTACATCTATTTACAAGTTTTTTATTGACAGGATTTACGAGCTGTCACTGGTGCTTTTCGTGTACCATGTTGATGTCACCAAAGTAATGAAATGAACAGATTTAGTTCAGATTTTGTTTCAATATTTGGTTAAAGAATATTGAGCCTTTTAAGAATAAGTGATAACTCACTGTGAATTAAAACAAAAAATATACATGTAAGAAGAAAAAAGCTTCAATTCTGAGTGTCTAGTGATACCAGGAAATCAATCTTTGATCTCGGTGGACAAAACGGTTCCTCTAGATGGTGACCATGTGTTCATTCTCAGCAACTAAGGGTGGTTTCTTTGTGCTAACGTTGTAATTGCAAGTTGGTTGTTTTGTGAGTTTCCTAGAAGACGCGCGGTAGAACCTGTGACGAGTTAGAAATCACACTGGGCCTTTGGGTGCTTTGCATTATGCCTAAATTTCCGGAACTTTCGGTCGAAACATAAATGGAACGCGTCGGTCCAGGTGGAAATTTTCCGGAAAAAAGTGGTCCACCTCCAGAGGTGGTCGTCTTTGACCGGTCGGTCCGGTCCGACCGAAACTTGCCATTCCATTTTCAAAAATTCTCGTTTCCAGTCCCACTTCACTGAGAAGTAATCGAAATTTCGGTCGAAATGTAAATGGAGCGCTTCGGTCCGGTTGGAAATCTTGTATCTATCGAACAATGTCGTTCCATTTTCCCTTGGTTTGTTCCACTGGTCTCTGACCAGTCGGACTGGCACAATGGAAAGCACCCTTTGTGTTGAAAGATGCAACTGTTGTAACCCAATTTGTTTCCAAAGCCGTGTACATTCTTTACATCGCACAGCTGCTGACGTGGCTTTGCTTTGCATTGCAAGCAAAAAACAGATGGGTTGAGGACGGGGTGGGGATGGGGAAGGGAATCGAAAAAGAAAGAAATCGATGTTCTTTTTTCCATTATACCCCACTCTAACCATCTCTGCATGTCTTCACGTGTTTATGCTAGACTTCATTAAAACGTCTTTTACATTTAATGAAAATTCTCATACATTTGTACTTAAAAAATTAAAAATTAAATTGGCTGAGGTAGCGTGATTATGTCCATTACTTTTAGTCTCTTCCTTCTGTTGCTCTCCTCATCTTAGTAGAGTGAGTAATTTAGTAGGTTGGTTTTAACCCCTTTAAGCCCCAATATCCACATGCATATTCTCCTTACTGTTCTCCATATATTTCTTATGTCCCTTGTTGGAAGAATTTGATTAAACAACACATTTCATGTCTGGTGATCATTTACTTTATTCTCATGTCCTGTATATTTGATCAACTAGTGATATTGTAAGGAGAAATAAGATGCTTGTCACTATTGGGGTTCAAAGGGTTAATCTTCATTTATACAGGACCTCTTTGATATCAGTGCTCTCTGCGCTCCCAGCTCTCTGTCTAAATAGCTCGTTGTTATTTGATTGTTATTTTCTGCCAAGACGCAAATATATTTTGTTAAGATTCACTACGTCTCACGACTCTGTTAATGGAATGAAATATTGTTCAATCCCCAAATTGCGTTGAGATGAAGCTATAATAGTGGAAACCATTTTTATGAACTAAATATTCTGGATCCGAATCAGCAGTAGCGCGGTTCAGCTGACATATCAGTAAAGCATGCGCTTTTGCCGCCTCTTCTTTAGACTCTTGAACTTTCTTTGTGCCAGTGTTGATAGAGTGGCAATCAGATAACCTCAGACAGTAAAGAGCGCACTGTATTTCAGAAGAAACCAACACTTCCTTGATTCTGTGGCGTTTCAAAACCATGTTCCCCTTGCCTCCTTGAAGCAGTCCCTGGATGGTTATGCTGTGGTTTGCACAGGGCGTCAGACACAGTCTTGTCTCTCTTTTCAACACACTTCGGCACTGCGGACATACATATTTTCGCCGCTGAGAGCCAGCTCCGCACGTCACTGAGCATGCGCTCCATTTGCTCCACTCACCTAGGGAAAAGACCAACGGAAAGACTTCGTGCTTCTGCCATGCAATGCAGGCTCAACTGTAACGTGACTTCGCTTAAGACGGCCGGGAATCGAATTTAATTCACTCGAATTTAGCTGCTTTTTCGAAACAAATTACCGAACAGCCGCTGTTTTATAATTAATTCAGTTCAGTTCGGCGATGCCTATTTCCCTTTCATTAACGGTCGTTGCCATTTTTGACATCATTGGTAACTAAGCCGTTAGTCATCGTAGGTGTAATACATGCTCCGGAATGGATTAAGTTGCAATAAGGCAACAAATAAATTTTTTAAATAGTCTTAGAAATAACGAAGTTTAAGCCCAAGTTAAATTTACGTTAGAAGTTCGGGAAAAGGCTACGGTCACCTATTATAGATGTATCAGTTATGAAAGACAGTTAATTATAGTATACAATTAATTTTTCAGAATTGTGGTGGATTGGCGTGGTAGTGTAGTGGTAAGGGTGAGAGATTAGCATACGAAAGGACCGGGTTCGATTCTGGGTTGTGAATGTCTTTTGTAGAAAAACTTTCAATAACAGTTTTAAAAAAATGGCAACGACCGTTTATGAAAGGGGAATTTGCTTCGGCGATTGCAGTAAGTTTACAAACAAGTTGTACGCTTCTGTGTGGCACGACATAGCTTGCTTCGCCACAGAGCAGTGGAGCGTCTTTTTTCCAAACGGCGTACTGCTACCGTAGAAGTAGAAGTTAATGCGATAACCTTATAGTATGGTACAGGAATAGCACAAAGTATGAAACGGGTTTAACTTTCACCGTAAGAGTAACAACATTATCCAGATGGAACGCAAACACAGTAATAATATCAGAAAATAGAAGTCAAAATTAGCCCTAAGCGACAATTTAAAAATTCGGTAATTTTGAACACTTCAGAATGGACATTTTGTGCAAGAAATATGGGTTAGAATAACTGCTAACGCTCACTTTTTCTGTCAAATTATTTTCATGACCTGTAAGCTATGTTTGATGACGCATTTATCGAAACACGTAATTGCTTTTGTTGGACGGGAAGGATAAGTCAAACTGAGCCGGTCCAACGTTGTGGGCAGTGATTTTTTATACATTTCAATCTGAAATTTCAAACACCATGAGAAGTCAGTTTATTTGCACAGTTTCATTAAAAAGGTTTCGCTTCATCGACGTTTATCCAATGGCGATCAGAAGTAGTCGGGATTCCGAAGATTTCCGAAAGTAAGCTGCCTTAAACTCGGTCAGAATCCTTTTTTCGACTTTTTCACAGCAATAACCCCCTTAGTGTATGCCCTCCACAAGCTATTATCTGATTGCCTTCACTCTGAAATTGTCGCTTGCAACAGTTTTGTTTTACAAAAATGTGAAACACTGGTTTAATTTCTCTTCTTAGGAAAGATTCAAAATGGTTGAACAAAGAGAAATAAACAAAAAAGAACATTTGAAGAAATCAAAAGACTTTTTTTACTAGACTGGTTGGTTTGACTATAAATTACAAAGATCTCAATTGCGATTGCGCGTTTATGCAAGCAAGTTCATAACCTTAAATTTTAAGATTAATTATTGTTTTCAACTTGTTATGTTTTCTATCCCGGATTTGTTTTGCCTACAAGTGCAAAATTTGAAAGGCTTGTTTTACATTTTAGATTCTTCGAGCCCACTGGTCTGCACTATCAATATGCATAGAGGATATTACACGGCGGCGCAAAGATATGAATTTTATTTTCGAGTGGTAAGAACAATATTTTACTCACTCGCTGCGCTCGTTCGTAAAACATTGTGAGTAAAATATTATTATATTTGGTTGAAAACCGTCTTCGCAAACAGAACAATTACCTGTTATTATACCACTCCCTCTAGAAGAACCTTAAGAAATCCTAAAGTGTAACGATTAAGTTTTAAGTGGGGAAATGTGCGCTTTTGAACGAATTCAAAGAGAACTGACATGGAAAGAAAGTACCGAATTAAGTGAATGATAATAATAAGCCTTGCATCTTGTAGACTTCAAATTAAAAAAAAAAAATTAAACATTGTTCGCGTTTTCTTGACAAGGAAATCAGTTCGCGAGTTGCAACTTTCGCAATCTTACAATGACTGGCGAAATTCTCAATCCCTCCCGAGAATAGCGGCATTGAAGTGTGTTTGGTTAAAGGGGCAGATGTGTTCAATATTGAGTAAGCTACAAAAGGTGATATCAAGGGAAACTAACCTATCTTTTTGCCCTCCATGTTTCCTGTCAGGCTCCATAAAATGAGTAGAAACAAAAAGACGACTTTCCGAAACCACATTTCAAAAACTTCGCTACCGTACGTAGTGCCTGCCTTCTCAAAATCGACGTTTTTACTGCGAAATAATCATATTGTTTCTTTTTTCGTGCAAAAGTGAACGTCTTTTTAAGGGTCCAGCAAATAACTCCGCGAAATGGCCAGCTATTGCTTTGTTTTTGACAGCAATTTTTCATTGCCGTGTCCGGCTGCCAGCATATTATCTTTACTTTGATCAGGTATTTACGGAAGCTTAAACTTTAATGTTTTTCTTCACACTGATGAGCTTTTCCTTGCTAAAAGATTTGATGTTATCAACTGTCGCATTGGCGAGCAGGTGTCGGAAGTTTCATTAGTCACTGGTTTTAACCATTTAAGGGTGGTTTTCAGTAGAGACATAAACATAGACACGATTGGGAAACGAACATGTCCTTTTTCCTGTGCTTTTACACGCTTATTCGTAGTTTTATGGCCTAGCTCCTACCGAGTCGCCTATAGCTCAGTGGTAGAGCATTCGGAGAAGAAATGGAAAGGTCATAGGTTGGACTCTTGTTTAGAGAACTCGGATTTCTCTTTTTGCGATTATGCCTGTGTCACTCATTAAAAAATACATCTTCACATGCTTTTCTTGTGCGTAAGTCCCCTTAAGCCCCCGTTAAGTTGCCCGCAGCTATTTATTGGAGCGGAGGCCGCCTTTTGTAAATCCAATTTTCTGCATAAATAAGGAATCTTTAAGTAATGCAAAGCTTTAAAGTTTAGGGCAAACGAAAGAACTTAATTTCAAGGAAAGAAGTATTTTCGTTTGACTGAAATACTCGCGTTTCCTATAGCGCTTATATCTCTTAATTGTTTATTTAATAAGTTCACGTTTCCACAAAATCAGCTGCATAAGAATATCCTTAAGCTGGTTGCTGAATTTTGGCTCCAATTATTATGCTTGTGTATTTGCCTCTGCTGTTGCAGAAACACTTTAAGTAAGATAGCACCTATTATTTAAAATGTTTATGTTCCCGTAAATTATTTAAACTTTCCGCGTTCTTGGATTTATTTGTTACTTGAGAATGACGGATCATGGAGGATAAAATTAATAACAAAACTGAAGACAGGTACGCGTGCAGTTGACCAGCACACAACTATGAAACGACCACTCCAACGAATTGCGTTTCTCATCGTTGGGGTTCACACAGATTGCAACGAGAAATACACTCTGCTGCATTGTCAGTTCGATTGGCGATGGTCCGTGATTCCTATTACAGAAATCGGTTAAGGCTTACATGCGGAAAAGTCCATTCATGAAAGGGAGCCTACGTTCCCTTTAAGTACTACTGAATACATTCACCTGGGTGGTCACATTTAACGCAGTTCATTCACAGGCTATTGAGCAGCACGAGTACGTACTGCTCAATAGCTTTTCTATATGTGAATGACCGCTCGGGTAAGTTCGAATTTGATGCACAGACGCAAAAGTTAGAACATCCTTGTAAGGCATAATAAAGAGCACCAGAGGAGAATGCTGCTCAATAGCTTTTATTTGAATGGTCACACTTTCGGATTCTATCCACAGACTCAAAAGTTAGAATCACATTGCATGCCTGAAATTCAGCGAAAGGGTTAACATTTACACTGTATAAGTGTCTGACTGACTGCCTGAGATACTGGCTGACTGACTGAGTGCCTGAGTGACTGATTGACTAACTGTCTGCCTGTCTGCCTGCCTGAGTGAGTGTATGAGTGAGTGAGTGAGTGAGTGAGTGAGTGAGTGAGTGAGTGAGTGAGTGAGTGAGTGAGTGAGTGAGTGAGTGAGTGAGTGACTGACTGACTGACTGACTGACTGACTGACTGACTGACTGACTGACTGACTGACTGACTGACTGACTGACTGACTGACTGACTACCTGCTCGTGTGGGTCACTGAATGACTGAATGACTGACTGATTAACTGACTGGCCGACCGACTTATTGTCTTACTGACTAACTGCACGACTGACTGACTGACCACGTCCACAACACAAGATTCTGGAGAATCTTTAACGGTTTCCTTTCAAATTAAACTTTCCGATTTTTGTACTGCAGCAACTCAAACCGTTTAACTTATCTTTTTACACATTTGGAGGAAACAAACAAACAAAAAATTGAAAAACCTCTTGCGATGAATTATTTTGGCCTTTATTTACGGAACAATACTTAGCAGTTGCAGTACTTTTCGGAAGTCCGCTAATTTGAAAATGTAGTTAATTCGGTCCCTTTTTTGAAACCCTGGTTATACCTTTATTAATCCAAGTTTGCTGCATGCAGTGTGCACAGCTGTTAACAGGTTTAGACACAAAATTCAAGTCATTAACCTTTTTTTCGAGCGCCTTTTACAAAACTGAACATTTTCCATTGTGGCGATGGTCGTCGGGTAAATTACAATACGACCGTACGTTAACTGATCTAATTAAGACGCCGTCCGACACAACACTACTCCTGGCTACCAAAGAGATTCCGCTCATCATTCATTTCAACTGTGCGATCAAAAGGGACGTTTTAAAAGCGTCCACTACGGCAACAAGTTGCTTCTTTATTCCTGCTCGTTCATTTTTTGCAGTTTGCCCAGTCACCTAGGAACTGAATTCGTTTTTTGCTGTCTGTGCATGCTCTGTTTAAACCTTAATTTTTTCGCGTTTTAGTTTGTCCAGTATGGCAAAGATATACCGGCCAAAACGTAAAGCGCACGAGCAGAACTACTGTTTTGATTATTTTAAAAACCTTTTGTTTTACGCTTTATTTTAAAAACCTTTTGTTTTACGACGTGACTTTTTTTGCGTCACATAACCATCTTCCCTCTGAAAATAGCAGTATCCTTTCTTTGGAAAGAAATCGTTTGGCTGCTTCACGTGCTTGGCTGCGTTAAGCTGGCAATTGGGAAGCGTTGTGGTGTTGACGATTTTAGAGTCATCTGCAATGCACTTGAAGTTGAATGATTCGCACTTTGAATCTCGGGAGCAAAACAGCGCGCAAGCTATCTCACTTGAAGTCCGGATTTCTCCACCGTCCCGATTTCTCCACCGTCAAAAACGCACGATGATTATCTGGAATAGAAAAAATTACAGTTTACGGGTTTACAGAAATTTGATCAGTTTATTAGAAAGTAACTTTTAATCAGAACTGAGCATTGGTTTTCTTTTTTTTTTTTGGTACTTAGAGCTGGCCTTATCCTCCAAGTAAAATGCTGCATTTTTCTTTCCTGCTTCTGATCTCTCCTCTTGAGTCTTCCTGTTATTTCGTACCTAGAGCAGCAGTGCTTATATAGGGAGCAGGGATGCCACGGTGGGGTTCGAATCCAAGACTTAGTGGCCTGTCTGTTGGTTCTCATCTTTCTCCGAGGTTTCTTCAGATAATCTAAGGTTCCCATCCCACACCTCTCCATGAAAAAACCCACATTTCAATTTCATCTGGGATCGGAGACCCTGTAAGAATTCAGAACTCGTTTAAAGTAATTTCTCCTGCTGATTATTTATTTTAAGTACTTGTTCGAACGAATGCCCCTCAGGTGAATATCGTACCATTACTTGGCCATAATTAAACTGCTCTAAGTCAAAGAGAAGAGAAAGATAATCGAAATAATGATAATTATAACAATAACGGTTCATTATTACCTTGATGATTGTCGTCCCGGTTGTCCTTCTTGTCGCCTTTTTCTTTACCTGCGATTTAATTACAGATTTGATTAAGATATCTCGAAGACTACTTGCGTAGAATGCCCCTGCAATTTCACGTCTTTTGTCAGGGTTTTTCCTCAAATAACAGTCAGTCACAAAGACTCCCTTGATCAGGGCTGTCTGATAGTCTGTTGCGATATCATACCAGGGTATGCTGAAGGATATCGAAGCTCAGGAGGAGTATCGGTTGATTCGATACCTTTCGATGCTGCTCACTGCCCATGATCTTTGATGATTGAGGGAATTTTTGTTTCCATTCAACAATTCGACTCCTATGAGACAATAATCCACGAGGCTCAATCGAGTTAACAATTGGTCATGTGATCAGATATTTGTATTACGGAGAAGGCAATTGCGCGCGCCCCTTTGGGCGCTTCACTTCTCAGGAGTATCTGTGCCTATGGCAAAGTCGTGCCGTCCCCTCTGTGAGTTTTAAGAGAAAAAGCTGAAGTTTTGCAGTTTATTTCGATACTGTCTGGTGTTTAACACAGACTACAGTCAGCGTATTGTGAAATTGAGTTTATTTTTTTAACTTTAAGTAACCACGCACCCAAAAATTGCTGTATTTGTCTTGAATTAAAAAAATTATACAAAAACACTTGAAACGTCCTACAATTTTGAATAACGGTCGACAGCGTTAAGCAACAAAAAAAGAATTTGTATTACAATGCATTTAGTCCTATCCAAGATTAAAGCGTTTTTTTTTCTTTTGCAAACGAAAAAGTAAACTTAACTACATCAAAATGAAAGTCAACATCTTCCCTTGAAAAATCTCAAGTACAGCCAATAGCACCACAGAAACTTTCTACTCAGTAGCTTTTATTTGAATAGTAAAACTTTAGGACTTCATCCACAGACTCAAAAGTTAGAGCCACCTTGTACAGCATTATAAACAGCACTACAGAAGAGTATTGCAGAACAGCTTCAACTGAGTTGTCACTCTTAAGAATGTTATCCATGCATAGACACTTGATAAAAAGACCGAAGTTTGGAAAGCGCAAGAGCTTTTTAAAGGGGCATAGTCACGAGGATTTCGAAGTTTTCTGGTCAAAACTGTGCTAAAATTATCGGTAGCTATCTTTATCCGTGCCCAAAATTGTGTTTGAACATTTAAAGGAACATATTAACGTAATTTCATTAAGAGAAAACAAACCATGACCTTTTAATATCGATTTGATGACAACACGCTGAAAGAATTTGAAAAGTTTAGCCTAATTTGTTCAAATTGCAATCCATTTCCACCCGTGCCATCCGTGGCAACAGACGACAGAAAATAGTTCCCCTGAAGCAAAACAGTCTTTGGTAACAAAACTACACCATTATTTGTGGGCGTTCATTGATGTGGGGACATATTTCTGATTTTTAAAGTGGACTAAAATAGCGTGACCATGCCCCTTTAAGCAAAAATAACCGAAAATGGAAATGTTTACCTAAGCTCTGTTCTGGTTATTTCCACAAACGCAGAAGTGCAACCAATACTAATTTCCATATACTCATTGTAACTAATACTACTGTGTGGTCACGAAGGGCATTGCCAAAGGACGTCCTTTAGCGCGAAAATCTCCTCTTTGAGTTCTTTGCCTGCAGCGCTTAAAGCAGGTGTCATTTAGTGGCTAATTATCGATTTTTCTCTCGGTTAACAAAGCGTTTAGTACCGCAATTCTCCTGATCTTGACGATAATGGATTTTATTGTTAACCTTTCAACCTTGACAAAGACTGAAAGTAAAAAAAAAAGTAAAAAATAACAATTAAAAATCAAAATCAAAAAGTAAACATTGACAAGAACAATGTGTGTATCGAAAACAGCTACTTAACCAGATCGCGGTATTTAAAGTTTTCGGGAGAAGAAAAAATGTATTCCCTCTACGAGTTAACCATTGTGTGCCTCAGTTTTATTTGATTTAATATCAAGGCGTCTTCGAATGTATGTTTTTGTTACTAACGGAAATTTGCAATCGACAGCTTGAAATCAAATCAAAAACACTCCATTTGTCAGACAGAGAGTTAAAGAGAGGTTAAAGGGACTTTTACGGAAATTTGCAATCGACAGCTTGACACCAAATTAAAAACGCTCCACTTGTAACCAAGAGGTTAAAGAGAGGTTAAAGGGGCTTCAAGCTGAGCTTGATTATGAAGTTTAATGGGAATGGCGCCAGTCTGTCGAAATGTAAGAACTTCTCTGTTTTGAACAGAAAACCGTTTTCCTTGCAACCGGATGCTGTTGAATAATGTAGGGTTTATGTACCGTTTGTGAACTATCACGAAATCAAATCGAACAGGAGAATTTCTCGCAGGAATGAAAAAAAATAAACTTTTGCTTTGGCACCTAAGGTAGAAATCCCGCTATCTCGAGCAATCTTTTGTTTTCCTTTGAAAGACCGAGATAGCAGAAATTGCCGAAAATTCCACCTAAAAGTGAACACCCGAGAATTACTCCTTAAAAATATATAGTTAAAGAAAAGAAACACACAAAAAAGAAAGAAAAAAGAAGAATTGTACACAACGATAAACGATTACCTCACTGAAAAAGTTAAACCTGTCATAGCATTGAAAATCGGTTACTTTGGGATTTCCGAGACGGTGTTCTTTTTTTTTATCTTTTCCATCAAATTGTTGTTGCTTGTGGTCGTTTTACATCGTTTAAATTTACTGACGCATCTGCAGATTAAAGTTTGAAATAAAATTTGCGTTTACAATCAATATTCCTGTTTTATACTAGAAGGAGTCAAGTAATGAAAAAATAAATGTTTAGCTGTACTTACTTAAACTAAATCCTTGTTTTTCTCATAAAATGAGAAGTGATACCAAGCTCGATATCCAGATCCTCATTTTAAACTATTATAACTTTTAAAGAAAAAGGGTAAAACAATTTTCTTGGTAGTTTGAAAAATTGGCTATGTTTTCCTTGGTTGCAGAGTGGAGAGTCGTACGCGAATGTCTAATAATCGCACCATTTAGTTTCCGGCTGTAAGGTATTAAGTTTTGAAATTGAAAAGAAAATAAGCTACATATTGAATAACCATGCGTGTTGCATGGCAGACGTGTTTGCAATTAGTTTTTGCAACCAGCATAAAAAATTGAGGGGATTATAAATGGTGCAATATATATTCCAGAATCAGTAAGTATTTCCAAATGTAGGAGTAAAACGAATAGACTAGATCAGGAGGGAGGGGGCGTCTCCAAGGAAAACATTGGTTTAGTCATCAGTACCAGTGTGACGTCACGTCACACTTCGGTGATTTTCAATATGGCGGGCGAATTCGTCGTACTATTTTATCGGAAAAATGAGTATTTTCCCACGATTTGGATGATTCAGATACTGTAGTCGATGTTACTTAGGATTCAACAAAAGTGAAAGACTTCTTTGCGATAGTTTTCGGTTGGTAGAAATGCTTTAAAGCCTTACATTTCGAATTGAAACATACTACCAAGTGGTTATCACGTAGGCAGAATTTGCTCGCCAGTGAACCTTTACGGGCAGCTCGTACAGTTATGCGTAGATCTTCTGATCCCAGAATAGGAGGTTTGGCATATGGTATACCAAGCTTTCTGTGTGCCAAGGTTCAGTCCCTCAGTGCTTGTGGTTCGTCTCATCAATCCTTTCAAAGTCGATGGAGTGGCAAATAGAGAAGAAACCGCCACACACACCTGAGCCACAGCGGTAATTGTAAAGGATTTTGCTTAAGTGTAAGCTTACTTACATGTAACAGCAGATACTTTTTCGTGCACTACCGTCAGCGAAAACTCCCCAAGTCGAACATATTTAGGTTTGGTTACATGTAGCTGTGTTGCTTACAAAAACTAGTGTCGAGCTTAATAACTTATGGTGAATCTTTCTTTTGAGCGTTTTTGAATGCAACTGAGTTGCAGAGGTTAAACACTGTAAAGTGTTGTTTTTCTTGAAACATTTTTGAGCTTTTTTGTACTCATTCTCAATCATTTAAGTGATTTTAAAAAGAAAGGCTGATAAGACATACACATACATGTACGTCACTGGGAACATCACTGGTTTAATACGAAAACCTTATTGTTGCATTGTGAACATGTCACTGTGGACGGTGTTGTCTTCAGTATACCTCGCTGGGCATCACTGCATGATCTTGTGGAACTTTTACCCTTTGCAGATTTTTCCTTCAGGGTGATAAACTGCCATACTGATATCACATTCTCTGACGTTATTGAGATTTTTCAAAATCAGATGTTGTGTCCTTACGGGTACATTTCACACTGCCCAATCATGCTATCAAATTCATGAGACCTTGTCTTATTTTCATAACCCTTCAAACAGCATTTACTTCTGCCATACCAGGAGTGTAGCAACCACTCGTCCATTCATAATAACTGCTCCAGCTATTTCCTTCAAAGGTGCAAAATCATCATGTAAAGGCTTGCCACAGCATGACAGCCAATACAAATCACTGCTTATATTGAATTTGGCATTTAATTGAGATCTCAAATCTTTTACAGTGGCATACCATGCAAAAGTAAACACATGTGATTTGGCTGGCTGTTATGTCTATGGCTGAAAGGGTTGTTACAAACCTTTTAAATCTTATCTAGAAAACCTGAATGGTGCAATTCAGTAACCATTTTTGCACAAGGATAACTTAGCAGTACACCGAAGGAAAGATCCAAAATAGGAAAAACAGTTGCATTTCTATAGTGTCTGGAGCTAGCATCAAAGTTTTCCCTTATTGTTATTACAGTCACTACATATGAAGCATAGGGCTGTTATTGTCAAAATAGCAGCAGCAGTTATTAAGTAAACAGGAGCAGAATGAAGCCCACAGTCCAATAACAAATTATGGATTGTGCCAAGGTTTAACAACATGTCATTAGAAACCAAAAGGTATATTGTCATTAGACTAGAAAGAAAAAACTTTGGTGTTATACCAGTGAGAATATGAATATTGTGGTGGTATATGTAACAAAATTCTTGAAAGGGAAGATAACAATTATCTCAAAATAATAATAGCAGTTTATAATAGTATCTTCAGATGTACTGTATTTCAACATTTGCCTTAAACAAATCATGTACACTGCAAAATAGGAAAAGACAGTAAGAGTAAATGATGACAGATGGTTGCAACAGAAACAAAAAGGTTTGACAGGCTGGTGTTTTGAAAAAGTCTTACTTTTGAACAATGTCAAAAAAAGGACTGGCCACAATAGCAGTCCAACATCCAGATTTGGCATTATTTGACTTTAGAACAGTCATCATGTATTACTATAATGCCCCAAGGGAGTAAGTCACTTGCTTCTCATGAGACTGTAAAGGGACACAAAGAGAACATGGGAGTTTTGAAATCCTTGGCAAAGTTAATGAAATGATTGCAAATACAATGTGAGTGCACAGGACAGCCATCACAAGATACACAATACACCATACCATGTTTTTATTCATCATTATATTTTCCTTTCTACTTTACTCTAAATACTTTTTTCACTTGTAATAATTTTTTTTCAATTATCATCCACTTATCTTAATTTTTTTTACTTTACATGGTATGCTATAACTTTGTCACCACACTACTTTTTTCCTATTAAAGGATTTTTTCTCTTATGTGTTGGTATTTATGATTTCAGTTATCTCACACATAATTGTTACTGTTTCACACAGTAAAATTATTATTCAAATGTCCCCAAAAAGCCATCACAGGTACTCAACCAGACAAAACACAGGCAGTCAACAAGAAAACAAATTTACACAAGCAGTCAACAAGCCAACCAATTTACACATAAGCAGTCAACAAGCCAAAACATTTACACACAAGCAGTCAACAAGCAAAAACATTTACACACAAGCAGTCAACAAGCCAAAACATTTACACACAAGCAGTCAACAAGCAAAAGCATTTACACACAAGCAGTCAACAAGCCAAAACATTTACACACAATCAACAAGCCAAAACATTTACACACAAGCTGTCAACAAGCCAAAACATTTACACACAAGCAGTCAACAAGGAAAAACATTTACAACGTACACACAAGCAGTCGACAAGCAAAAACATAGTTTTACACACAAGCAGTCAACAAGCCAAAACATTTACACACAAGCAATCAACAAGCTAAAACATTTACACACAAGCAGTCAACAAGCCAAAACAATTACAAGCAGTCAATAAGCAAAAACATTTATACACAAGCAGTCAACAAGCCAAAACATTTACAAGCAGTCAATAAGCAAAACATTTATACACAAGCAGTCAACAAGCCAAAACATTTACAAGCAGTCAATAAGCAAAAACATTTATACACAAGCAGTCAACAAGCCAAAACATTTACACAAAGGCAGCCAACAAGCCAATTAATTTGCACACAGGCAGTCGACAACACAAAACAACGTTTGCATAAAGGTGGTCAACAACTGGCCAAAAAGTTACACACAAGCAATTAACAATCCAAAAAATTAACACACAGGTAGTCACAAGCCAACAAATTAACACATGGGCAGTAAACAACCCAGTGAACTTATGCATCAGTCAATTCCAGCAGTGCCCATCCCCCTCCCAGGCATTAGTTGGCATTTTTCCTCATTGTCCGTCCCAGGGGCCGGACATTAGTCTATGTCACAGCACTGTCAATTCCTTTCAGTGACAAGTTCATCAGGCAAGGACGTTAAATTTCTGATAAACTTTGTCTAAGTAGGACAAAATGAGAGGGTAGATCCACAGAACGGATAATCAATCAAGTAATAAAGAGAAATAAGACAACTGAGATTTAGTTTGGCCTGCTTTAGCTTTCATTAGAATAAAGGTAAGCCTGAAAACTAAGAAATCAACTTATTTTTGTACCCGTATGCCAGGGCATCCGAAAGGGTTGTTTGTCCCTGCCGTGGCGCATTTGCTGGTTTGTTTTAACAAAAATCCTAATGCCTGGGGCTCAGCCTTGAGAGGGGAGTGGGGATATGCACTGTGGAAATGACTAGTGCATTACACACAGGCAATGAACAAGCCAACAAAATTTACACAGGCATTCAACAAGCAAACAAATTAACATAAAGGCAGTCAAAAACCCAATAAATTTACACACAGGCAGTCGACAACCAAAAAAAAAAGATACCCACAGGCAGTCAGCAACCCAAAAAGTTTGCATACAGGTAGTCAACAACCCAAAAGAATTACACACAGGCAGTCACAAGCCAACAAATTAACATAAAGGCAGTAAACAACCGAACTTCACACACAGGTAGTCAAAAACCCAAGAACTTTGCACACAGGCAGTCGACAACACAATAAATTTACACACAGGCAATGGGTGAACAAGCCAACAAAATTTACACACAGGCGGTCAACAACCTAACAAATTTACACACAGTCATTCAACAAGCAAACAAAATTTACATACAGGCAGTCAACAACCCAATACATCACACACAGGAAGTCAATAAACCAACAAATTTACACACAGGAGCTCAACAAGCCAACAAATGTGTGAGAACAGACTATCAAGGCTCTTAATAAGCCAGACTAACATTGAAACCGATGCAATCACAAAGCACCTTCGCACTCGAAAGGATTGATGAGCAATAAGGCTGATTCGATTGGCCTAAACAACCAATAGCTATAAACCTTTATTATCAAGGAATAAGACGTCCTTTTATGAGGTTGATCAGTTGAAAACTTTAGGAGAAAACGGCGAATGTTTTGTGTGGACTTCGCAAGTCACGAAGTCAAGATGGCGGCCCCGCCACTTGTCCCGACTTGAATTTAACAAAATTGCAAACAAACGTTACCACAAAACGATCAACAATTTCAATAAACATGCAATACTTACAACAGAGCTTGCACACTTACATCAATTAGTGAGTAATAGCTGAATAATAGCCCGTATTAGCCATTTTTGTGTTTCACTTCAATGGCGTCCGAAAGCTAATCTGGAGAAGCCGAACAAGAGCCTTGACTTGTTGCTATGTGACGTCACACTGGTACCGATGAGTCTGTCGAGGATTGAGAACAATAGAGTCATCCCCTCCCTCCTGGCCCCAGTTCCTGGAAAGGCGATTAGCGCTAATCGAGGGTTAAATCTCGCTAATCGAGGATAAAAATTTATCCCTCGGTTAGATTCTGTTCCTGAAAGCACGATTAGCTTTAATCTGGCGATAAACGACGGGATAAATTTAATCCACCTAGCGAGGTCGATTAACTCACTAATCGGGGGAAAACCGTGATCAAAACAAACAAAATGGCGGACTTATTGTTCCCATTAAGTGTACCGCAAATGCGCGAAAGAAGGTTTCGTCAACAAGAATTTTCCCTTGACGAATTTTCTGACGAAGAACTTCGCTCCAGATATCGTTTTGGCAGCCAATCTATAGAATATTTAACAGAAATTATCGGAGATGACCTGCAGCGACAGACGAAGCGTAATCACGCAATCACTCCGACACTGCAAATTCTTGTCGCCCTACGTTTTCTTGCCAGTGGGAGCTTCTTACAGGTCATTGGTGACACCTTTGGTCTTCCAAAGTCTACTGTTTCGAGAATAGTAACGGATGTGACCCTGGCTCTTGCCCACAAGCAGAACGAATTTATCGTGTGGCCGTCACACCCCGTTGAAATGCACGAAGTGAAGAGAGGTTTTTTCGATAAAGGTGGCTTCCCAGGAGTTGTTGGATGCATTGACGGGACCCATGTCAGGATTCAGGGGCCAAACAGGAATGAAAATGATTACGTCAATAGAAAGGGATATCATTCGATAAACGTCCAAGCAGTGTGCAACCACAAAGGTAGGAAAACGAAGCGCCATTTAATGAGCTCCTGCTTCCATAGCTGCGAAATGTTAAACAATAAATCGGCGACTATCAAGGTCTTTTCCAAAGCTTAAGTGGGAGAGCGGCATAATGCTGACCTGCCACTGGCTGCTTGGATTTTTTGACTCATGAAAGGTCAGGGAAAACATGTAGGCAAAAACACATAAAGGCGCACACAAAAACACAATGCGGACCGCAGCGGAAACAGCGAAGTTGACTTGTTTTTCTCGTCTACACGGGGTTGTTTTTTTGTCGTGCACGGGTTTGTTTTCGAAAGTCAGATATTGGTAATTGGTAAGAAATTATATAGCACGTTTTCTAAATTTAAATTTGCTGTATGTTTTTTCAGGAATGTTTACCAATATCGTAGCTAGATGGCCTGGAAGCACACATGATAGTTTTGTGTTCAATAACTCCCGAATTGGACAGAGGCTGGAGGCCCAGTCTTTCTCACTGGAAAAGGGTTTACTCCTGGGAGATAGTGGGTACCCTTGTAAGCCGTATCTGATGACCCCCTACCTCAACCCAGCAACAGCGAAACAAGAAGCATACAACAAGGCCCATACAACTACCAGGGTGGCCATTGAACAAGCCTTTGGCTGGTGGAAACGCAGGTTTCATGTGCTTCACTCTGAAGTACGGATGAAACCTGAAAAGACTTGCATAGTGATAGGTGCATGTGCTGTACTTCATAACATTGCAATACAGAGAAATGAGCCCATTGATTGTGATGCACGCGATGTCGATGACCAGCCAGACGTTGCTGCATATTGTGGCCCTGAAAATGGAAAGGCCATCAGAGACCATATATGTAACACCCTTGTATTTTTTCTTTCTTTTTTACGAAAAAAAGGTTTTCTAATGAATTATTAATAATTAGAAAACCTTTTTTTCCTTAAAAAAAAAAGAAGGAAAAATATAGGTTCCGCAGGTTCCGCAGTCTGCTGATCCGTACTTTAGTAACACCGCGCAAAAAAGATTTTTTTTTTAATCTGAAGTTCTTCTTACAAAACTAATTCATTTTCGAGCCCATAGGCGAGAAGATATTATTGCTAGAAGATACTGTCTTTTAGGTTCAGTGTAACAACACTGAATTTAAAAATTTAGCTCGATATATCCGACGACATAATTTCCATGAAGGTTGCGTCCGACTGACCGTATTTCCAAATACAGGAGTAAAACGAATAGACTAGATATATTACTTGCAGAACACGCCAGAGAAAACAAAAACCCTTCGCCAGATAACGTAACGGGAGTTCGAGATAGCCAATAGCAAATCACTTAGCAACGTCGTCCAAGGGAAATGAATTTCATTTCGAGATATCGGGAGATTTCACGGAAACAGTTGAGGTCCGAGAAAGAGGGAGATTCGAGATATCTTGGACTCGAGATAGCGGGGGTCCCGAGATAGCCAGGGCCCGAGATAGTGGGGGATTCGAGATAGCCAGGGCTCGAGATAGCGGGGGTTCGGAGATAGCCGGGGTTCAAGATAGCGGAGGATTCGAGATAGCTGGGGCTCGAGATAGCAGGGGATTCGAGGTAGCCGGGGTTCGAGATAGCTGAGGATCGAGATGGCGAGGGCTCGAGAAAGTGGGAGTTTGGAGATAGCCGGGATTCGGAGATAGCCGGAGTTCGAGATAGCCGAGGATCGAGATAGCGGAGGTCTGTTGTATTACCGACAAGCCGGAATCACTGTGCATGGATTCCCGATTCAGGGATCGTTCTTGTAATCTTGTGGGGGCGCCCATGGTTGCAAGTTACGTTAAATTATGCGGTAAATTGCCGTTTTCACAAAATAGGTGTCATTGAGGTCTGGATGGATTATTAAAGCTGAATTTGTCACATCACGATAATTTTGAAAACTATCAGGGAATTCTCAGTGCTAATGTTAAAACAGATGTACGCGGTCTGATAGGTATCCAATGATGGCTTTCCTTTCAACTTTTTCAAGGAACAGTTCTTTAATTTTCTTCAAATATTATTGAGTTAATAAGGTAACAAAGCGCGAAAGCGGTGGTAATAAACAATAAAAGGACCCGATAGTTACGAACAAGAATGACAACGATGAACTTCAAAAATGTGCTTCTGCTGTACGCACTCAGAGCTTTTTCGTTTTTTCTTTTTCCTTTTTTTTTTCTTTCTTTTCTTAACTTTAATTATTGATACGGTGTGATTTCCGCTAAACGCTGCCCGCAATATAGACAAACTTGGGAGGCTTTTTTTGACAAGAGACGCAATTTTCATCCAAGCGAATAAAAATTAACCCGGGCGTTGCACGGAGACTATTGATTTCTAACATCAATAATGTGATTCTATAATTATATGCATCTTCTCCTCAACTGAATCCATAAAATTTTCCTTTAACCTCCTTGCATGAGCCCGTTTAAAGTCACCATAATTTTCCAGTGAGTTTTGCTCAAGTTGCCCAACGTTGTACACGTGCGGCGATTTTAGGTGGGCAAACTAAGTCGGGATCCTTGGCAACTTTTAAAATCCTTCTCCACTCTTTGTATACCGTTGTTAGCGTCATTGCGTCCAATATTGGAATTGCCTGTTTATTACCTTTTCTGTCAGCTTTACATAAAACATCAGTTTTAATCCTCTCTGTCCTCACCGGCCGGGTGCAACAAACAGCCTGGCGATTGTGGTAATTGCAGATTCGTGATGGTCCTATGTAGATGATTTGGCGGGTGTAGCTTGGTTTCATTCTTAACTGATTGATTTCCGCTAAGTCCATGAAATATAGAGTGAACTAGTTATCGTGGGCGAAAAAAAATTAAGGGTCTTAACTTTCTGCCCTCTTGTTCATATAAGAACCTCTTTATGACAACGTTAAGGCTGAGAAAGAACGAAAATACCTATAGCAGTTCAAGTTAGTCCAGTACCAATTTATGAGCAAAAAATGAAAGAAATCGAATTTTCAACTTTTATTGTGAAATCGACATTTTGCTTGATCCTTACGAAAAGTCGCTCTTAGGACAGATTTTAATGGAAAACCTGTTATAAATCAAATGAAACCTTTCCAGATACAAGAATATTACTGAGGCGTATAACGTTAACACAACCTCGTTCCCAGGGTATCTCCTCTTCTCGTCCCCTGAAACAAGGGTAACGTTAAAACGGGCCGTAGTTTGAGGCCGTACTAAGTACTAAGTCCACCGTGGACTTAGTACTTAGTACGGCCCCAGCAAGGAAAATTTCCCGAGGGGTGGGAGGTCAGGACATGCATATTAATATTTCCGGGAAATGTAAGCCCAAGCGTTGCTCAAAGCAACCGATTTCTGATTCCCGTCAGAAGCAGATTCAAATCTTGTCAACCAAAAGAAAGTGGTACCATGGTCAAGTAAGCCTTATTTTTTTTCTCCTTTTTAATTGAGCTCCTTATGACAGCTGTTAAATGTTACAACTAAACTACTTGCTGCACCAAGCGTCTGTACGTCTTGGTTAAGCATGAATGACTCTCATCTAACTCTACCTCATGGTGAACAGTCTCTAGCCACAAACTACCTTACGTCTTTCTCCGAAGCCGCCGGTTAAGTTTGACAACATGTAGGTAGTTTCTTAACCGATTGAAGAGTGATCATGGAATGTTTGATTTGAAAGTTTCGGTTCAATGGACGACATCCATTCAATTATCCTTCGGCTTGCATTATTGATACGCAAACGCCCGGACTGCGAAACTTACTTTGTAATCTTCGTGCTGAAAGCAGCTGCAAGTTTTGAATACCCCTTGGGTGTATTAGCATTTGTTCAATAAATACCTCTTTCCGTTTCCCAGAATCAAACAAACAGACCCTACGATCGAGTCATTCAAAGTCTGTCGGCATAGTTGATTGACCTACAATAGATCTCAAGTGTGACCAACTATATCGAACAGTATCTACCTTGCTGTTCCTTTGCAATGTGTTTCGTAACTGATATATTCAAAGCATTTAATATTTCGAAGGCGCATTGGGCACTCTTTTTCCCTTGGAAAAGCTACGCAATCTGGAATGCAGTTAAAAAGACCGTATAATTTTTCCTGCCAATTTGGGGGAACAGAATCCTTTCCGCAACACGAACCATAGTCATTGCAAGTCTCCAAGATTTCATGCATTTAATTGCTAGTACTTTTAAATTTCCGGTCTTTTTACAACGATTAGTACTCTAGTTTGTCTGAAAATAGCTTAATATACGTATACCGACTCATCAGTCATGCTGTTTGATCTAGTTGTTTTGCATATTCAGGGTTCCTAAATTCAATGTTATTACTGCATAAATTACACCCGCACGTGGTTGTGTTACTGCTCCAAAATCAAAAATTCCAAATTTCGTTTAGAAATATTGTACTGAAAACAACAGGAAAGTGCTGCTCAGTTGCGTCCATTTGAATTGCTGCCCTTTAGGATTTCATCAACACCCTCAAGACTGAACTACCTTGTAAACTGGCACAGTTATAAACATTGACCACAGGAAGGGCCGGGCTACAGAACAACGTTTAAATTCTAAAGTGTGACCACTTAAAAATGGTCACACTTCAGGATTTCGTACACACATCATAAAATTAGAATCACCTTCTACAGCAAAATGAACTGCACCTCTTTCATTTGAATCAGTCACACTTTAGATTTTCGTGTACAGGCTCAAAAGTTGCAACCAGCTTAGCTTGATACAGCATTACAAATTGTACCACAGGAAATCACTGCTCAAAAACTTTCATTTGAGTGGTCACACATTAGGATTTAATCTACCTTGTATAGCACAATAAACAGCACCACAGGAAAGTACTGCTCAATAGCTTTTCCATTTGAATGGTCACACTTTCGGTCTTTTACAAGATACAGCATTACAAATTGTGTCACAGGAAAGCTCTGATCAAAAGCTTTCATTTGAGTGGTCACACTTAGGATTTCGTCCCCAGACTTAAAATGTTAAATTATATGAATTATCATTATCCAATACTACTAATGGTTTTGACCATGGAACCAAAAAGGGCGAATTTCAGTACGGATAACGATGAAAACAAAGAGCAACAGTTTTTATATTGCGACAACTTCCCAGTATCCGTATCCCAGTGTCCATTCCATGAAACACAACAAAACCGAGATATTAGAATTTAAAACTATGAAAGGCCCGATCAAAGTCCAAGGAGCTTTTTTATCCTACAACCCAGACAAAAACTTTGAATTAAATTACCTCAGCAGGTTCAGAAGAATGAAAACAAAATTGAATTTGTGGCTGTCAAGAGATCTCCGCACACTTTATGTAAAATGTTTATTAGCTAAAACGCTATCAGTATCTCAGCTACGACATAAAGCGTCTATGCTTTCTGTTCCTGGGATGTTCAGAAAAAACGTTCAAACACAGTTATTCTCGTTTTTTGTGGAACAGTAAAAAAAATAAGATCAAAAGGCTAGGGCTAGTCATGCAGCAACCACTCGCGAATAGAGGAATCAGTTAACTTTGAAAATTTCGCAACCGTAGTTAAGTCTCTACGCCTAGCCTGGATTAGCAGAATATTGAGTTACACCGATGATTTGTGGAAAGCGATCCCAAATTACTTTTTTCAGAATACGGAGGAATATCTTTCCTTCTCCGTTGTAACTACAACCTTACTTCCATAAGCAATAGCCTGCCTAATTTTTATCGAGAGTTATAGTAATACTTTCAGGAACTGAAAAGCATGACCCAGATCTTTTTTTATGGTGAATATATGCTTTGGAATAATAAAGCAATAACCATTGAAAATCATTGGTTGTTTTGGAAATCCTGGGTTGAGCGTGGAATTTACTTTATTCAAGATGTTCTAAACTCCAGTGGAAACTTCTTGACACTTGATGAATTCCAAACCAAGTTTCAGATTAAAACAAACTTTTTACAATACTTTCAATTGATAGCACCTATACCTTCGGATTTACTGAAAAAAGAAAGCCGAGACTCATGCAGCTCCTCTGCGTGATTTACTGGAGACAACTACAATATCCTCTTTTCCAGGAAAAGCTTATTTAGATCTATCCGTCATGGGCTGCAAAAATTAATACAAACTGTTAAACGAAAGTTGCAACATTGAACCGACGGGTGTTAAGAAATAATGGAAAGAGAAATTTCTTAATGATTTTGTAGATTGGAGCAATAAATTCTTACACATCTATCGATCATCAAAAGATAATAAATTGAGACAATTTTATTTCAGTCAAATTACTTCATAGAACAATCGCAACAAAAAAAGAACTCAACAAATTTCGTTTAGTGAATTAATGACGCAGCATGCACATTTTGTTCTAACCCCGACTCGATTGAAAACACCTTTTTAGACGGTAATGCTGTAACATCCTTTTATCCCGAAGCACTCTCCTGGTTTAATCAAACTTATGATACTAACATTTACCTCACAAATAGACAAATTACCCTCAGCGACATAACCCCTGCAACACGATTGTCAGATCCAAAAAAGAAACCCAATCTTTTGAAATTCAAAAAAAAAATTATTACAGTGACATCTTAAAAAATGTACTCTTCTTTAATTTTTGGTTGGGTTCTCCCACACGTGAAAAACCAATTATATGGTCATCGACTGAACTTCTCGTTACCTCAGTCTTCTCTGTAACTATGTACAATAGTCTTAAGCGTCTTCCGTGTATTTGTAATTTGTAATCCGTTTGGTTCTGGCTTAATTGTAATATTAATTTGTCTTTTATTAATTTGTCTTTTCTGTTAGCAAATGTAATGTATGTGTTTGTTTAATAAAGTAATTTTAAAAAATGTCATTCAGGGTCAACGTTGACTGTATTGTTAAACAAGTCCTTTTAATGTCATCTGATCTTCATAACACCAGCAAAAATAGTTTTTACTCTAATGTTATGAGGATGTCTGAATATTATAATTTGCCTGATGATTAAACACTATGTAAGTCTTATGCAACAAAAGTATATTTCACACTGGCAGCATACTATTCGAAACTCTAAGAAATTAGAATTCTATAACACTTTTAAGGACGAATATACGCCTTCCTGCTATTAAGATCTTACAAGAAAACTAAATAACAGGAAAGAATTAGTGAAACTTAGAATAGGTAATCATAAATTATTGATCGAAACTGTCAGATATGATCAAACCCCAAGGGATAATAGACTCTGCCCTACGTGTAAATCAAACCAAATTGAAGATGAAATTCATTTACTTTTCCATTGTACTAAATACTGTAGTTTTAGAGATGAATTTTACAAAAAAATAGAGAACCAAATACCAAACATAACACAATTACCTCCTATGTAAGCCACCAAAAATTAATGAATTCTGATAATTGTTATTTAAATACTCAACTGATGAAGTTCATTTTGAGATGCTTATCTTAACGAAATAATCTTCTATCGAATGAAAGTAATGTAACGCATACATAATTGCTTTTTTTCCTATTACATGATTATGACCGTTATAAGTTTCGCTTTAGTTAAGTTTTACGCTTTTGCAATACTGTATGTACTTATTATAGTCATGCAAATAAAGCTTGTTGTTGTTGTTGTTGTTATATTCCGAAAATTCCGATAATAAGTCCTCGGCTTATCGTTGTCCAAAGAGCCTTTTTGGTGGACTTATTTACGAGGAGGAGGAGGACTTGTATTGGAGGGAGTTTTGCCCTTAAAAATGGTTGGGCTTATACCGTGGAACCTCGATTTAACGAAGTGCCAAGGGACTGGGAAAATTGGTTCGTTATATCGAGGGTTCGTTAAATCGAGGTTCTTTTCCATACATTACACTATTACTGGGCTGAAAAATATCGTTCGTTATACCGAGGACTTCGTTATGTAAAGGTTCGTTAAATCGAGGTTCTTTTCCATACATTACACTATTACTGGGCTGAAAAATATCGTTCGTTATACCGAGGGCTTTGCTATATAGAGGTTCGTTAAATTGAGGTTCCACTGTATGTGGCCGGGAGAGATTTTGGGACTAAACATAAGGGATTTTTCGCGTGAAAATGAGGAATTTCTGCCTGAAAATGCTGTGCCAGGAGGAAGGTGTGTACAGAATAGAACAAATACTAGTTGTGACATAACATAATATAACATGTATGCTCCCAAATACGTCAAAAACATTAATCTTGGGATCGAACTATAAAATTATCCCTTTACTACAATGTAATTTGCTTATTGTTTTTGTATGGCATCCTTTTGTGGTTAACAAGCCCGTTGTTGTTGTACGCACAGTATTTAGATTGCTATTTACGCGTGGAGACTTGTGATGATCGGGGATATTATGCCGTAATCGTTCTTGCGATGTAAACTAAGTATACGCCCATGGGCTTATATTTGGGGGGGGGGGGGGGGGGGGCTTATTATTGGAATTTTACGATATTTTAACGTCGACAATCCAAGCACAGTCTTGTCGATACAGCCTTTGAACAGTCTTTTTGGCGCGTAAAGAAGTTTGATCAGTCAGACACTTGTACAGTATTGTCATGTAGACCAATCGAAAACCCTTTACTTAGAGCAGTTAAATTCAACGGCGGCCGTCCGTAGACGTTTCTGAAAGCAGAATCCGGCCACATTCGATTGATTTTGTTGATTTTACTAATTTTACACGACACTGTGCTATAAAATGTCGAATGTTACCGGGTTCGGAACTTCGAGCTTTGCAAGACATAAGCTTTCAAACGAATGAATTCAGTTAATACTGTATTTTGAAATACTAAGTGAACATGCTCTCAGTTCAAGTAGTGTCGATTGTCGCGTTCTGTCAATAAAAGGTAGCAAGAGACATTTGGGTTAAGTATACCCGGCCCTTTCTGTTTTCATAAGGCGTTTTTAATAACGTTAATGCCCATCACACCGTGGTGGTCTTTTTAGACATTTAATCTCAATCAGTACCTTAATGCGCTCTATAGACTGAAAATCAGTCAGTTCCGCAGCGAACGTGACCTTACAACAAACAGATTACAGCGAGTGTCAGATTCTGGCCATATCCCACAAGGCCACCTCGTCAACAATACTGGGGGGTCCTCCTCAGAATTCATGGTGCGTTGTGGCAGCTAGAGCTATCAGTTAGACCAAACGTATGGCTTTTCAGATAGCGGGGGTTTCGAGATAGCCAGGGCTCGAGATAGCGGGGTTTCGGACATAGCCGGGTTTCGAGATAGCGGAGAATTCGAGACAGCTGGGGCTCGAGATAACAGGGGATTCGAGGTAGCCGGGGTTCGAGATAGCCGAGGATCGAGATAGCGGAAGTCTGTTGTATTACCGACAAGCCGGAATCTTGGATTCCCGATTCAGGGATCGTTCTTGTAATCTTGTTGCGGCGCTCATGGTTGCAAGTTACGTTAAATTAAGCGGTAAATTGCCGTTTACATAAAATAGGTGTCATTGAGGTCTGGAGGGATTATTAAAGCTGAATTTGTCACATCACGATAATTTTAAAAACTATCAGAAAATTCTAAGTGCTGAGATGTACGCGGTCTGATAGGTAACCAATAATGGCTTTCCTTTCAACTTTTTCAAGGAACAGTTCTTTAATTATCTTCAAGTATTATTGAGTTAATAAGGCAACAAAGCGCGAAAGCGGTGGTAATAAACAATAAAAGGACCCTGATAGTTACGAACAAGGATGACAACGATGAACTTCAAAAATGTGCTTCTGCTGTACGCACTCAGAGCTTTTTCTTCGTTTTTTTCATTTTTTTTTTCTTTTCTTAACTTTAATTAGTGATACGGTGTGATTTCTGCTAAACGCTGCCCGTAACAGAGACAAACTTGGGAGGCTTTTTTGACAAGAGACGCAATTTTCATCCAAGCGAACAAAAATTAAACTGAGCGTTGCACGGAGACTTGATTTCTAACATCCATAATGTAATTCTATAATTATATGCGTCTTCTTCTCAACTGAATCCATACAATTCTTCTTTAACCTCCTTGCCTGAGCCCGTTTAAATTCACCATAATTTTCCAGTGAGTTTTGCTCAAGTTGCCCAACGTTATACACGTGCGGCGATTTCAGGTGCGCAAACTAAGTCGGGATCCTTGGCAACTTTTAAAATCCTTTTCCGCTCTTTGTATACCGTTGTTAGCTTCATTGCCTCCAATATTGGGATTGCCTGTTTATTACCATTTCTGTCAGCTTTACATAAAACATCAGTTTTAATCCTCTCTGTCCTCACCGGCCGGGTGCAACAAACAGCTTGGTGATTGTGGTAATTGTAGATTCGTGATGGTCCTAACACAACCTGTTAGTTTTTGGGCACTGATATGTAGATGATATGGCGGTTGTAGCTTGGTTTCATTCTTAAAGGCAGAGTTTCACGGTTCAGCGCATGTGCGAGTGATGACTTGAGCGCTGTCAAGATAATTGTCTTTAGACCAATTAGAAGCACGTTCACAACCCTGACGGGATACGGCGGTAAATTGTTATAACTTGTTGTCGATAGCATGCGAAATGACAGGCCAAGCACGACTGCCGCTAGTTGTTGAAGTTATTCCAGCCTTCAAAATAGAGCTTGCCCACATACAATCGTAACAGCTTTGGCCCTTTGATCAAGATGATTTGAAGGCGACACAGAGAAATTATGCCGGTAAATTTATGAAGGATCCACGAGCTTCTTAATACGTAATTTGATGTTTGCTTGCGGTTATCTTCCCTGCTAGCAGAGGCCCCTTTTCCTTTGTATTCGCTGAGCTGACGGATGCGACGAAAAGCGACCTCTGCCATGGGTCGAAACTCTCTTTGATCCAACCGCCGTCCACGATCTTGGACGGCGGTTCCGAAACGCATGCTCCCTGCATTGTTTGCTGACCGTGACTTGAGCCCACTGTGTCTCGCGCATTCCTTCACAGTTATTCCGCTGTCATTTAGTGAGCCCGCATAGTGAAGAGTTACAAAGTCTACTTTCTCTCGTTTCGGAAAGACAAACAATCGAAAGAAGAAGCTCTAAGAAACACTCGACAAGTTAAGGAATGGAATTTAGAGCGAAGAAAACATCTGTCAAGGCGAAGGACAACCTTCCACCTCCAAAGATTTTTCGAGCTACGGACTTTCTGTGAAATGCTCCAGCACTTCTACGAGTCTACGGTAGAGTAAATTACACATTTGATTGTAAGCTTGTATCGAAATCGCTTTTTAATTGAGGGATTCTTCATATTCCTTACAGTTTTCGTAGAAGTTTTGAAAAACGTGCACAGTTCGCATCACCAAATGCTCTTCAAAATAACTTGCACATCGAGCGATCGCTTGCGCGTAGCTTCCCTCGAAGAAAGAATTGAACGCGTTTGGTCTTCAGAAACAAGTCAAGGCGTGTTTTAATAAATGTATTATTTAGAAAAGCTTACTGTCTCTTCTTCTGTGTACCTTCATTCAAAAAATTTCGAAGAGTAGTAATCTGACGTAAACAGACACAAATGCTCTGTTGTAGTTTGATTTCACGCGGGAGACAACATGAGAAATCTCTTGCGGAAATTTTTAAAATTTTGACTTTGAGATTGTATTTTTGGATAATTCTTAATTGACAACTGGTGTATTTTATTTAAAAGTGAGAAAATTTAACTATTCTAGATCAAGTGATTGTTGTTTTTTCGAACCTATAAATTGTCCTTTCGTACTGCACATGGGTTGTTTATTACCAACTGCTAATTTAGTGAAGCGGTCATAAAACACGCAGCCTTCAATAAGTTAAATTGTCTTTGATTCCTGGAGTTGTGGTCATGTTAAAAAAGCTTCCTTGTCCAGATAACTTGAAATTAATAACGTAGATTAGACAACAACTATCTCTAGACGAACTGTGCAGGTGTTTTTTGGCGCGCTAGTTGAGAAAGGTGCGAGTCGTCAGCTGATCACGTGCTAAAAGCATCACGTGACGTTTCGGTCGCTAAGTAACCGTGGCGCATGCTCAACACAGTTCATTTCGACCCATGGCAGAGGTCGCTTTTCGTCGCGTCCGTCAGCTCAGCGAATACAAAGGAAAAGGGGCCTCTGCTAGCAGGGAAGCGGTTATCTGCAAGACATGTAACTTTCTTTATCACGGATATCAGATCCAAATTAATTATTCTGAGACTGTTGCCGTCTCTTTTGATCATAAAGAAGCTACAGCTTCTGGCGCTGTCGTTTTAACTCCACTTTCGTGGTTGTGGTTAAAATGGAAATAGAATTCTTGGAGTTAAAACATATTGCACCTCTGTTGTCTTATGGCGAACTACTACCATCCAACTGATAGATCTCCAGCAGCAACAGCCTCCAGCAATTCCGACAAAGGTTATATTGTTTGACCTGCTTGTGATGGTCTGTTTGTAGTTCTTAACGATTTTCCATTTGTTAAATCCGCAACAGTTAAAATGCTGGTTCGTAAGACTCAAGGATTCTTCAGTCTCGTGTGTATTGTGCACATGTTCTGCCATCCCGTCGCCAGTCTACCACGACGTCTCTTCTGACCATTTATTGACTAAAATGCCGATTTCGACTGCTACATCACTTTCAGCATTATAAAAATCGAACTAATATTTACAACAGCAAATAAAGACTATAAAAAGTGGAAAGCAAAGAGCGGATGTGCAAAATTAGGGCGTGATTTCAACGGATTTTTCCACCATAAGCTCAGTTCGAATTTAGTGTCGACCCGTACAATTTATTTTTGAGCCCTTCCGCTTGCGCATGCGCTTCTCCGTGAACAGCGGACTTTTAACTGATTGATTTCTGCTAAGTCCATGAAATATTGTGAACTAGTTATCGTGGGCGAAAAAAAAATAAGGCTCTTAACTTTCCGCCCTTTTGTTCACATAGGCTGAGAAAGAATGAAAATACCTATAGCAGTTCAAGTTAGTCCAGTACCAATTTATAAGCAAAAAAATGAAAGAAATCGATTTTTCAACGTTTATTGTGAAATCGACATTTTGCTTGATCCTTACGAAAAGTCGCTCTTAGGACAGATTTTAATGGAAAACCTGTTATAAATCAAATGAAACCTTTCGAGATACAAGCATATTACTGAGGCGTCTAACGTTAAACGTGTGAGAGAGAGAGAGAGAGAGAGAGAGAGAGAGAGAGAGAGAGAGAGAGAGAGTTGTTTTATTTGCCCCATTCAATATTTTTACAACAATGTAAATTATCTCATATATACTTAGAACAACCTCGTTCCCAGGGTATCTCCTTTCCCGTCCCCTGGAACAAACGAGAAAAATAAGAAAAGTACCTCAAAGATAAGGGAATTATTTTCACTGTTTAAATTTTGATACTTTACTGGTATCCTGTGGATTTACTAAAATGTTTCGAACTTTGCTGAAAACAGTTCTAAGTGTTTGAAAACGGGAAACGGACTTGTCGGCGCCATTCTAAGAATAATTTTTTTTCAGGTGCGGAACATTTAAATAGCAAAGAAAGCTCGTGTTTCGACTGCATCGTGAATAAATCTTACGAGTTAAAACAAAAAAAACTGCCTCAGACGTTTGACCGCGGTGGAGGCCGTACTAAGTACAAAGTCCACCCCAGCAAGGAAAATTTCCCGAGGGGTGGGAGGTCAGGGCATGCATATTAATATTTCCGGGAAATGTAAGCCCAAGCGTTGCTCAAAGCAACGGATTTCTGATTCCCGTCAAAAGTAGATTCAAATCTCGTCAGCCAAAAGAAAGTGGTACCATGATCAAGTAAGTCTTATTATTTTTTCTTCTTTTTTAATTGAGCTCCTTATGACAGCTGTTAAATGTTATATTAAATTAAACTACTCGCTGCACCAAGCGTCTGTACGTCTTGGTTAAGCATGGATCACTCTCAAGTAACTGTAAGGCATGGTGATCAGTTTGTAGCCACAAACTAACTTACATCTTTCTCAAAACCGCCGGTTAAGTTTGACAACATATAGGTAGTTCTTTAACCGATTGAAGAGTGATCATGGAATGTTTGATATGAAAGTTTCGGTTCAATGGACGACATCCATTCAATTATCCTTCGGCTTGCATTATTGATTGATACGCAAACAACCGGACGGCGAAACTTACTTTTTAATCTTCATGCTGAAGGCAGCTGCAAGTTTTGAATACCCCCTGGATGTATTAGCATTTGCTCAATAAATACCTCTTTCCGTTTCCGAGAATCAAACAAACAAACCCCACGATCGAGTCATTCAAAGTCTGCCGGTATGGTTGATTGACCTAGATCTCAAGTGTGAGCAACTATATCGAACAAAATCTACCTTGCTGGATGAGCAAGGCTTTGCCTTTGTAGTTTGTTTCTTAAGTGAACAGTATTCAAAGCATTTAATATTCCGAGGGCGCATTGGGCATGGAATGTTGTTAGAAAAGCCGCCCGATGGCTTGTGTGTAATTTCTCCAGCCAAATTTTGAGGTACAGAATCCTTTCTGCAACACGAACCATAGTCAATGCATGTCTCCAAGATTTCATGCATTTAAATGCTAGTATTTTTTCCGTTTTTCACAACGATTAGTACTCTAGTTTGTCTGAAACTAGCTCAATATACGTATACCGATTCATCAGTCATGTTGCTTGATGTAGTTGTTTTGCATTCTCTGGGTTCCTAAATTCAATGTTATTTATTGCATAAATTACACTGGCTGCCACGCACGGTTGTGTTACTGTTCCAAAATCAAAAATGCCAAATTTTGTTTAGAAACATTGTACTGAAAACCACAGGAAAGTGCTGTTCAGTCGTTTTCATTTGAATTGCTGCCCTTTAGGATTTCATCCACACACTCAAGACTTTGAACTACCTTGAAAATCTGCACGGCTATAAACACTGACAACAGGAAGGGGCCACTGAACAACTTGGATTTCGTCATAAAATAAAAATCGCATTGTACAGCAAAATGAACCGGCACCGCTTTCATTTGAAACAGTCACACTTTGGGTTTTCTTGTACAGGCTCAATATTTGGAACCAGCTTAGCTTGATACAGCATTACAAATTGTACCACAGGAAAGCACTGCTCAAAAACGTTCATTTGAGTGGTCACACATTAGGATTTAATCTACCTTGTATAGCACAATAAACAGCACCCCAGGAAATTACTGCTCAATAGCTTTCATTTGAGTGGTCACACTTTGGGTCTTTTTCAAGATACAGCATTACAAATTGTGTCACAGGAAAGCTCTGCTCAAAAGCTTTCATTTGAGTGGTCACACTTAGGATTTCTTCCACAGACTTAAAATGTTAAATTATATGACTTAACATTATCAATACTACTAATGGTTTTGACCATGGAACCAAAAAGGGCGAATCTCAGTAAGGATAACGATGAAAACAAAGAGCAACAGTTTTTATATTGGGACAACTTCCCAGTATCCGGACGCGCACGACCGAAATGTCCATTCCATGAAACACAACAAAACTAAGATATTAGAATTTAAAACTATGAAAGACCCGATCAAAGTCCAAGGAGCTTTTTTAATCCTACAACCCAGACAAAAACTTTGAATTAAATTTCCTCAGAAGGTTCAGAAGAATGAAACAAAATTGAATGGCTGTCAAATTTATTTATTTATTTATTTATTTGTTTATTTATTTATTTGGGGGGGGGGCGGGGGCTTATTAGCGGAATGTAACGATATTTTCACTTCGACAATCCAAGTACAGTCTTGTCGATACAGCCTTTGAACAGTCTCTTTGGCGGGGGATAAGGCAGTTTGATCAGGCAGACCTTTGTACAGTACTGTCGTATAGACGAATCGAAAACCCTGTACTTAGAGCAGTTAAACTCAACGACGGCCGTCCGTAAACTTTTCCGAAAGCAGAATCCGGCCACATTCAGTTGATTTTGTTGGTTTTACTCATTTTACACAACACTGAGCTGTAAAATGTGGAATTTTACCGGGTTCGAAACTTCGAGCTTTGCAAAATATAACCTTTTAAACGAATGGATTCAATTAATACTGCATTTTGAAATACCCAATAAACATGCTCTCAGTTCAAATAGGGTATAGTATTCACGGAACTGGGTCTAACCTAGGGTCTGACAAGTCATAAGTATTGGTCTAACTGATAGCTTTAGCTGCCACAACGCACCACAAATTCTGAGGAGGACCCCCCGGCTTTGTTGACGAGGTGACCTTGTGGGATATGGCCAGAATCTGACACTCGCTGTAATCTGTTTGTTGTAAGGTCACGTTCGCTGCGGAACTGACTGTTTTTCAGTCTATAAAGCGCATGAAGGTACTGAATAAGATTAATTGTCTAAAAAAGACCACCACAGTGCGATGGGCGTTAACACTGTTAAAAACGTCTCATAAAACAGAAAAGGCCGGGTATACTTAACACAAATGTCTCTTGCCATCTTTCCCCTTTATTGACCGAACGCGACAATTGACACTATTTCAAGTCAAAACGGCTAAAAAACCATATACGCTGGTACTTACCTTTATAAAGTATTAACTGATATAAGGAATTCCCCCCAGTTTGTCAGTACTCTGGCCAGGTTATCAAGTAAAATCTGACCGCCGCATGCCACTATCAGTTTACCATTTAGTTCTGTTTTACACCCTTCGCAGGGTTGAGCAGGGGAGAGTCCAGGATAAGCCCTTTGTAGGGAGGGGTAAAGGAGAAGTGCAGGATAAACCCGCTGTAGGGAGGGGTAGGCGAGTTCAGGCTAGACCCGTTGTAGGAAGGGGTGTAAGGACAGATCAGGATAAACCCTTTGTAGCAAGGGTAGGAGGAGTTTAGGAACAGGACTAAGTTTAATGTTCTTTTTTGTTGCAGGATCACAAAAAATATAATCATACTTGTCGTGGTGGTGGTGGTGATTTTGATTCTTCTGGCTATAGCTGGAATCCTTATTTGGTACTTCCTCACGAGAGAATCAGACAAGCCAACGGACGAGCCAACGGACGAGCCCCCTTCCTCAGGGGGGCCCTTCTTTAAACAGGCCGTCGCAACAGATACCCTACAGTGTTCGAAAATTGGCAACGATACCCTCAGTGCGAACGGTTCAGCTGTGGATGCAGCCATCGCCGCCATGTTTTGCCTGGGAGTTATAAACATGCATTCCTCGGGAATAGGAGGTGGTGGAGTCATGCTAGTGTATAACCGGAGCCTCAACGAAACAAAAGTGTTCGACTTCAGAGAAACTGCCCCGGCGACTGCAACGCCTCACATGTTTCCACCGAACAAAACTGGGGAAAACAAGTCTAAATTCGGTCTGTATATACATGTACATTACATATCTTTAACGTCCACTTAAACCACGGTTTTCTTATGGCAGTCTTTAGGCCAGAGAGGATAGATAAAAAATAAAGTAAGTAGATCTGATCAATCGCAATAAACAGAAACAGAAAAATGTTTAAAACCGATCAGAGAGGTCGAAGCAAAGTACGATAAGTATGATAAGTATGAACCATAAAATGTGAGACCCAAGGGCATTCTGGGAAGTGTTCCCATTGAACAATACCCACATTTACATAATCAGCGAGTGATTATTTTCATATACAGTACCGGAACAACACGGTATTTCCTTATTTCCGAACGTTTTCCAACAAAAATTGTTTTAGTTCGTGAAAGGATTGAAGTGTTTGCAAATTCCGCACTGTCTAGCCATCAAATTGGCCCTTACTGGACATTTTGGCCACTTTTAGAAAGGTTTGCACCGTTTCCAATACCACGTGCAACATTACTCGCAAGAAAACAGTCTTGTATTTTCACTATGCAAAGGCTGACATACATCTACCCATAAATCCATTAGGTCTCATCGTTAAGGGCTTATACTTTTCGCGTGACAACGTTTTTCAATGGAGTGTATACGTGCAGCCAGCGTCAAGTAATGGAAGTTCCGAGTGTACCGCGTGTAACTTATGTCAAGAATTGGTTTTTATTTTGGTTAAGAAAAAACAGCGTGTTTGATCAGAGCAACTTGCACGAGTTTCTAAACCCTTCACATGTTGCAGCAGACGCAAGACCAAAGTGAACACAAAAATCTTTTCTACAGCCTGAATGGCGGCCGCTTTAATTCTGGTTATTAGCCTCGGCAGGAAAAGGGGCGTTGCAGTGCTAGCAACAAGAATGCGCGTCTTGTGTGGGAAGGGCCATGTAGTGTCTATAGAGCGCGTGAAGAGGAGTAAGAACAAAAGGATCGCGCGCCGGCCACGGGTAGCTGTCGATCCTCTCGTATTTTACAGCAGGACCATGCAACCTGCTAGCCTTCGTGCAGACGTCTTGAAGCAAAGGAAATAGGGTACGTCTACACGCAGGCTGGCAACCCGCTTGCCTTGCAGACAACCCAGTTTTAGGAGAAATCAGTGGCTAGAAGGCCTACATGGAGTTTCACTCATAGCTCGGAAATAGCCAAGAACGTAAATAGTTTCTATTTATGTTCTGTCTAGCTTTGCTCATGCTAAAGTGATTAGTTTGCTCGTTCTTGATTTCTATTAACTTTTATGGTAAGTTAACAGCCGATAGAGACCTAATGCTCGTGGCATATTTGTTTAGTACTTAGTGGTTTAGATATCTATCGGGTCGAAGCCCGAGGAGTTGATATGAGGACGTTATCTTGGTGGTTCTATCTTTTTGAGTCTGTCGATGAAACCATAAAGTGTGACCATTCAAATGAAAGCTACTGAGCAGTACTTTCCTGTGGTGTTGTTATTATTCTGTACCAAGGTAGTTCTAAATGAAACTTTAATATATAAATTTAGCCAAGCCTAAAAGCGGAGCTCCACATCTCTCTTTCATGCTTGTTGGCCCGTAAAATACATTAATTAAATTTTAGTTGTACAGTTATTCGCCAAGAGGTGAAAAACAGCAAGGGAAACCGTGACTTAGCTTATTTTTCTTCAAAGAGAAGATTTCAGCACGACTTTCACCGACAGCTCTTCTTGTAGCATTCTTTCGAAAGCTAGCTAATTAAGTTAAAAAAAACTATAGTTTCTAAAAAAACCCATTTAAGTTGCTCCCGGTAGCGGCTCGACAGACTTTTCCCTGCAAATCACACTTCTCACTGATTCCAATGCATCCCTCTGGCTGTTTAATTCTGTTAACCATGAAACATTTCTCGAAATCTATTTTGCCAAAATAAATAATATTTTCCAGGCATACCCAAAAAATGCTTTCGGAAACTGTCAAGCACACGTATAATTATCAAGAGAAAATAATAATGACACAAGTTTTTCACCCTCCAAGTATTAATCGGGCGCTTTCAACAACACACCCTGAACTAATTTTTGGAAGCTTCGAGAGTCTCATTTTAGACAAAATAGACTTGAACCGAGAAATGCTATGGTCAGAGTTACTTAAAGAAAGATTTCATTTCGATCTGCAACTAAAGACACACTGAAATGGCTTACCGGTTAAAAACAAAACGAACACGAAAACATGCCACACTGAACTCACTAGCTGAAACGGCGATTCTAAGTTTAGTCGCTAAATTGGGACTGAAATGTCATTCACTTCAAATGAAGAAACCAAAAACATACAAAAATATAAGGAAAATAGAATATTCCACAACTGAACAAAAAACACATGGAACTTTACACTAAGACTATAAACTTAATAAAAAAATCTTGACGACAGAGCAACTCTTCAGGTGTTGAATACTTAATTACGAATTAGTCAAAACAGCCCAATATGCGGTGCCGAAGAAAAACAACCTAGATTGAAAAAACAACACAGACTCAATCTAGAATAGTCACGATTTCTACTTCTCGAATAAAATACACTACTGACTAGAATTGTTCAAAGAGAAATATTGAAAATTACGCACTAAAGTTCAAAAGAAATTGCGCATATAAGAACTTATATCAGATTGCTCACTAATGAAAATTCCTTTAATGAATAAACACAGAAAAAGGGACAAGAAACCTTCAAAAACATGAAATGTCATTCACATACGAAGCACTTGTTTGCCTGGAAAAGCAAACTGCATTCAATTTTCCCCTCGAGTGAAGTTACTCGCAAGCCGACAAACGGGAACTACAAGGCAATTTTTCACGGATATTTTAAACAAGTTTTTAAAACATTTCAAGAAAATTTCCGTAATTTACTAAACATGTAAAGTCGCTCAATTAAACAATTTTACAATGTAAATCCACAATCAAATCTGTAATCTACTTTACTATTGAACTGAAAGAAGGACTTTAAAATCTAAACGAAAGTCGCCGGGTTCTTTCCAGATCTCGTTAGCTTTGAAAAAAACAAGTATGTCCTTGAACAAGGATTTCTTGCCTTCAAGCTCTCCAATATCTTCTGTATGCGCCATCGAGATTGAAGCAATCCTTTTCCTTTTCATGATGAACTGTTACAAGTCTTCATTCCAAGAATGTATTACAGTTATCGTATTGAAAATCGAGCCTACGAGGAACCAGCCGCCATATTGTCTACTTCAGCAACAAGAAAAAAAAGGCATTCCGCCTCCCCCGGTCGGGTCGTCTTGGGACTCCCCTCACCCTCCCCCAGAGTCTGTACGGACGGACGGACGTACGCTGACGTCAGAACCAAAATTTTTCGGATCAACGGGTTACCAAATTTGCTTACCTATGGTGCTCCGCGAGCTCCGCTAAAAAGCGACCATTCAAATAAAAGATGCTGAGCAGTACTTTCTTACGGTACTGCTTGTTTTTTAATACTGTTCTTCAACTAAAATTTGGATTTTTTGACAGTCTTAAACAGCGGTAGTCTTGAAAGTATATGGATTAGGGAGAGTACAAAGTCCCGGTAAAAAGAACCTTTACATGGCCGATCACACAACACCAACTATACTCCAAATATTCTCCAAAACACTGACTGTGCCTAGCGAATAAAGTAATGTAACATGACATCTTAATTGTCAGGTGGTCTCTCCATCGCGGTCCCTGGCGAGATACACGGTCAGTACCAAGCCTGGAAGCAATACGGCCAGTTACCATGGGAACAACTCGTTCAACCTGCAATCGATTTGGCCAGAAATGGATTTGAAATAAGCACCGCTGTTGATGACGCCTTGACTGACATTATGGTGGAGGCAATTAAAAAAGATTCCGGATTAAGGTCAGAAATAGCTTCACTTATATAATATATAGATTTAGCCAAGCCTAAAAACGGAGCCCCCCTTTTTGTTTTGTCTGTTTTTTGCTTTTGTTTTTTGCTTTTGATTTTTGTTTTGTTTTTTTGTTTTGTTTTTGCTGGCAGTTATTAATTTCTGAAAATACTCTCATCCAAGTCGTTTTATTAAAAAAAACAACAAAAACAAAAACAAAAAATTCTTGCTCCCGCTGAGTGTCGAACCCGGCTCGTCGGCGTGAGATGCCGGTAACTAGACCACTAGACCATCGGCGTTTGACATTGTTTCCGTAGTTAATTTTAATACTTATTTCTTTCTTCGTGACAAGCTGCCTAGCAGCATGAAAATGCTGGTGTTTTTCCTGGCAAAATGTGTTCGAAACGCCGTAAACACCATGGTTGTGGACAGAAAAAACCAAAAAGCATCAGCTCTGCTATATTTGCCGTCGAAACCGCTGCGAAAAGCTGCGAACTCAAGCGGTGTGCCGACCGAGTTTGAACAGAACCGACGAGGCAAATTTGAACTTTTTGCCTGAACTTTATCGCCAAATTTCTTTCGCCTAGATTGAACTTTTCCCCTTCCACCAAAAAGACAACTGAGTGTTCTTTTGAACTTTTTTTTTCCACTAACAAATTTGTTTTTGACTTTTGTTGTCTTTGCTTGTTTTGCTACAACGCGGGTCAACATGCGATTTCGCGCCGAAAACACACGGGATTCAGCACAGGATTCTATCCAGTGTAGGAAGTGTATTGGTAGCCCTGTGGTGCGGACGGACGGACGTACGGACGGATGTACGGACGGACGGTCACGTGACTACTACGTCACTACCAAAATTTTTTGGCTTGATAGATTACCAAATTTCCTTAGCAATGGAGCTCTGCTGATGCGCTAGCGCGCTGGCTCCGCTATTATATAAAAAGCGGAATAGTCAGATAATTGAATGCGCGGAGATGCGAAATTTTTCTTTGAGTGGTCAACTTAACTTCTTACGAATAATGTTAGGTACGCAAACTGCGTACCCGTGAACGAGCAGGATTAGCTGAACACGTAAAAAGAAAATACCTCCAATATTTTCTCCTGAATATGTGCTGATTGACGTTTAGAGCCTTTTCTTGTTTTTTTTCTTCCGCTCTATCCATTCGAAACATTGGCTATTAATCTACGTTTTTATGCCAAGTACTACACAGTAGTTTTCGAAATGTTATGTTAACACCCCAAATCGAGTTATTTGTACTCTTTTGTGGAGTTATAATAACTCCAAAAAGTACTTCCAAGGAAAGGAGTTAACGTAATTCCAATTCAAGAGTAAATAACTCCCTTTGGAGTTGCAACAACTTCAAACAAAGCAACTCTAACGTAAGAGTTATTCTAACGCCACTGCAGTAGTAATAACAACTCTTGTATTGAAATCATCTATTTACTCTATCTAATTTATTATGGTGCACTTTTTAAAAATATTCTAGTGAACTACTCCTGGATAAAAACAAAGAGCCTTACAAAAAGGGAGACAAAATCACAAATAAACCATATGCAAGGACCCTGGAAAAAATACAGAAGGAACCTGAAGCGTTTTACAATGGCTCGCTGGCCAGACAGATCTACCTTGACATAAGACGAGCGAAAGGGGAGGTGTCTGAGGATGATCTGAGGATGTACAAGACGGTAGAAAGGAAGCCCCTTGAGAGTGAACTATCGGGGATGAAAATGTACCTCACCCCTCCCCCGACAAGTGGCGCTGTATTGGCCCTCATCTTGAATATACTGAAGGGTGGGTGTCAGTATCTGAATACACATGTTACATAATCACCTTGTTTCTTTTAGTAGCTGGATATGTTAAGAGAATGTTGAAGTACAAAACGTTTTAGAGAGTACAAATCGTCTAAGGTAGTTGATCACTTGATTTTACAGGGTACAATATGACGTCATCGAGTCGTGATGGCGTCAATTCTTCGGTACTGGCGTATCACAGAATAATTGAAGCCTTTAAGTTTGGATATGCTTGGCGAAGTCAGCTTGGAGATCCAGACTCAGTTAATAATTCGCAAGCGCAGATAAACAAGGTAGGTGCCTGGTTGAAAAAACAGAGCTTGATCTCTGCATGGTGAAAACTGGACTGGTGAAGACGACTTTTCGATCTTTAAGACTGGTTTATATTGCATTCACCACTTAAGCATAAGAGCAAGGAGAAATGCGCGAGAGCGATGCACTAACTGTGAAATTTTGTCCAGGAGATCTTAGCACTCTCAGTCAATTCTCAAAGAAATGATTTCAGGCCAAAATGTAACATCCCCTTTAAAATCGTATTCGATAATTGGATTTTTTTCGCCTAAAAATACTAACTCTGCCGATCTAAATACCAACTTTTTTCTTTTGTCAGTATTTATGTTTGCGTAGTCCCAGTTCAAACGTACGACACTTGTAAGAACAAAAAGGAAGACGTTTTGTTTTTGTGGTTGTGTTCATGCTTGCCCTTATGTTTGCATCACAATTTATATCAGTAAACAATAATAGATAACGATGTCGCTCTTTCCATTGTCTGAGGAAATCAAGTTACTTTGAAAGGCGCGGAAGTTGCACGTGTGGTTGCTACAGCTCTACAGTGATGTCATCTTCACAGTGGTCAAACGCAAAAACCCTGTGCCACTTCCGGTTGTCATTGCCGCTTGAATTTTGTATGAGTTTGAGGCGTAATATGCAAGAAGGCCATGAAGAAACATCATAGAAAAAGCACTGATAAAGCAAAATACCCGTCAATAAAACTAGTGGATAACAGCTATTAATTTTTCTCTCTATATTCGGCGTAAAAAGCTTCTCTTTTCAGTAATTGTCTGATCTTTTGGCCGCAAAGTATGGAATCTCAAAACGCCGATACAAATGTTTGCGTTTTGCCGGCTAACTTTTGGCTTGGTCTGCGCACGCGTCGCACGTCTGACCACTGTGAAGACACCACCTCTGATTGGTGTAGAAGCGCAGAGACCACATTTCCCTCAAATAGTGGGTGCCAATGACAAAGAAGGCTCTAAATAAGAAAGAAGAAACCATGGAAAACCCTGCGATGAAGTTCGACACCCAGCAGTCGATAGGTGTCAGCCAAGCGGAAAACGAGATCGTAATAGGTTTACTTTGTTCATTTCAACCTCAGACTGCTCAAGAAATGACACAACAACAGTTAGGGGACTGGCTACGTCAAAAAATACTGGATAATAAGACACACGAGAACGTGTCGTATTACGCGGAGTCATTTTCTGACGCTGATTACGGCACGACACACGTGGCTGTTTTGGCCCCAAACGGAGATGCAGTTTCCGTGACAACTACGATCAATTTCAGGTAAGTTTAGAACCAAAAACCTCCCTAGTTTTTTGATAATGGGGAAAGGCTACGGGGAGCCGGAAAGCCCCAAAGAACGTTCAATGTTTATTGGTCATTTCAGTTTGAGACCACTGCTCTAAATTGTTCAGTTGGTGCCTTTTCATGAACTCAGATGAAGTGTGGAGGCACTGTGGTGTAGTGGTTAACGCATCGGACTTTGGACATGAAGTTCGGTGTTTGGAGGCCAGGTCTCTGCCACTGCTTTGCTTCTCCTGACAACAGAGTCTATTCAATATTATTGAGCGTGAAGTCATCGATTAACGACACATGTTATCACTCTAAACAGCAAGAACCCTAGACTAGACAACCTAGTTATCTGATACATCAGATCAGTACCTAAAAATAACGAAAATATCTCCGAAATAGCCCAATGATTCAACGAAGTTCCTCTCTGGGAAATACCGAAGATCTCTCGGACATCTGCGAATGTACATGAGAGCTCACGAAAATAACCACAGAAATGTGGTCAACTTCCCTACAATATCTCGTCGTTGCTATAGCAACCAAGTGACGACAAAAGAGCCCCATAAAACAAGGAAAAGAGCAGAAAAACAGGGAAATTAAAACTAGGGCGTCTTTCCTTGTCCCTTCCCAGCATCCCCCGCGCGCTTCCTTTTTCCCCTCTCCGTAGGTCTGGTTCGATAACTACAGAGAATAAACAGTATTGCGGGGAAAAACTGCTCAAAAGCTTTGACTTTAGGATTTTATCCACAGGCTCAAATGTTAGAGCCCCATCACGTGATGCAATGTTTGTCTCTGTCAGTGAAAAGGTTAAAATCCTGTGTGAAGTTGTTTCGCTGGATTTCCTCTTTACTATTACCGTATTTACTCGATTAAGCGCCCGCCCCCGATTGAGCGCCGCCCTCAATAGCTGTTATTACAGTTGAGCCTGCAGTCCAATTTCCTTTTGTTTAAAAAGGCACGCAAACGAGGCTAGTGGGTCAATACCATGCGATACAAAGCAGAATGACCCACTGGCCTCGTTTGTATGTCAAAACCGCTGATAACTGTAATAACAGCTATTTAAAGCGCCTCATATGAGAGCGAAAATATTAAAGAGCGCCGCCCTCGAATAAGCGCCGCATTCATTCACAACAATGTAGCAATTAGCAATAGAAGCATCATCAGACTGAATCAATGTTGGAGGAGCCAAACTAATAAGCAAGTACGGTACAAGTCAATCTAAACCAGCCTCCGAAATTTATTCTCCTGTATTATCATGTTTTTCAGTTCGAAGTGGGTACATCTCATTATTTTTCTTCGTTAACATTTGCTTGTTATCGTTTACAAATTGTGATTTTTTAAAGAGCGCTGCCCTCAAATAAGCGCCCCATCTGAAATAAAAAAATTTAAAGAGCGCCGCGGCTTTACTCGAGTAAATACGGTATCTGTTTCTTTACAGGTTTGGATCCAGATATCGATCAAATATCACGGGAATCATCTACAACAATCAGATGGCAGATTTTGACATACCCGGGTACAATATTGTGGACGGTATTTCCCCATCACCTTTTAATTTTCCCGAACCACGTAAGCGACCTTTCTCCTCCATGTCTCCCGCCATTTTGACTGACGACGACGGAAACGTGGAGCTGATTATCGGCGCTTCTGGCGGGAAAAGGATCACCACGGCTGTGTCACAGGTCAGTCACCAATAAAATCACTTCAAAGCCCCGAAGAGGGCGAATTTTCTTTTTACGCCTACTTGGCAGCAGTTGCGATTCAGGCATTAGATCAACCAATATTTTGTTGTCTAAAGTTAATTAACTGTTTAGCATTTAGGCTTAAATGCTTTTTAACCGTTTGGCTCGTGCAGTGGGTTGAGATTTGGTAATTTTAGGATTAGAAAAAAATCAGTGAGTGTTCGTATAAAAGTCATGACATGGTAGCGTTATGGGACATTTGCAAAAGCTGGTTCGAGGAGCTTGGAGCTCGGTAGTGTATTTTAAAGAAATAAGCATAGTATGCGTTTGAATTCACTCAATTTGCGAATGTTTTAAGCAACTTAAGTACAAGAGTGACCTTTACAAGTAAGATCTTGAGATCGCTTTTGATAAACAAGGGGTTAGTTTCTAAAGAAACTGTGGTGCTGCGTTGGTGGGGACGTGAAACACAAAAATTTGGATTTATCAACTGAGTTGATAAGATAAATGGGCCACCGTAGAGAAATTGAAAGCTGGCGTTTCGAGCGTTAGCCCCTCGTCAGAGCGAATCAATGAATTGTGGATTGAGCTTGGTTTTTATGAAGAACAGTGGATCTACGCTATTGGTAGGAAAACGGCAACGTAAAAACAAATGAAAAAAATGTTCCCAATGACAGTGTAGCTCCACCGTTCTCGATATCATGAGATATCGAGAGATATCTTTAAATAGCCTGTAAGACAGATCTATAGGCGCTCGACTTCAGCTGCTTTTTTACTATTAATAACCTGTGTCGATTTAAGGTTATTTTTTTGGTAATCCTCTGCGACAAAATGTAATATTGAACCGCATCCTCAAGACAGGATTCTTATCAACCTCGTTCTAATGCTTTTCCGCATTACCCAAATTTAGAAAAAAGGGAAAACCCCGCTAGGGAGACTGGATTCTTTTGCCTTTTAAGTAGGTCTGAGTTCCCTTTGAAATTTCCGACGAACGTCCCCATATGCTTTCTTACAGGTAAGAAAATGTTTGGCTTGAGAAGCATCATTCTTTTATATATCAGGACCGGGTTGTTCAAAGCACGAGCGTAAGCTAACCCAGGATCATAGTTCACTCAGAATTCACTTTTTCAGCGTGCACATGTGTATTCCTGTAAATTCCTTATCCCCTACATTTTGGCTTTTACTTGGTCTGTACTATCACCTTAAAAATCAGCAGTGACAACGCTCTTAAACAAGAAAAACAAAACCTTTGGTTAACATTTAATCCCGGATTAGTGTTAATTGGCTTTCGAACACTGAGCCTGGCCCAGAACTTCAGGAAAAGGAAATAATGAGAGTTAGGGCAACAAACGAGTTGGTTTTCTCCCCAACCTTTTTTGGCCAATCATATGCATTTGGCCGAGAAGCCATTTATTGCCAATATTAATTTAAATGGTGCACGGAAAAACGCCAGCATTTTCATGTTGATAGGCAGCTTGTCACGAAAAAAGAGATAAGTAGTAAAATTAACTAACGTTTAAAGATAACAATAAACGCTATAATGGCCTAGTGAATCGCCGGCCTTCGACGCCAATAACAATATAAAATTGCACCACATCCTCAAGACGGGATTCTTATCAACCTCGTTCTAGTGCTTTTCCGTATTCTTAAACCCAAATTTAGAAAAAGGGAAAGTCCCTGTTGTGAGACTAGATTCTTGTGCTTTTTAATTGGGGCTGAGTTCCTTTTAAAATTTTCGACGAACGTCCCCATACCAAGCTAGGCCAGGATCATAGTTAACTCAGAATTCACTTTTTCAGCGTGTCCGTTTGTATTCTTGTGAATTCTTTAAAGCCTTCGTCTATACTATCGACTTAAAAATTAGCAGTGAAAACGCTTTAAACAAGAGAAACAAAAACTTTGGTGAAAATTTTACCCCGGAGTAGTAAAATTAACGTTTAAATATAACAATAAACGCTCAGGGCCTAGTGGACAAATCGCCGGCCTACGACACCAATAACAATATATAATTGCACCACATCCTCAAGACGCGATTCTTATCAACCTCAGCGAGGACATGAACTTTTTTTTCTTTTTTCTTTTTTTTTTTTTTAATTTGACGACTTGAATGAGAGTAATTTTACAAATTAATAAGTGCCAGCAAAAAACAAACAAACAAACAAAACAAAACAAAAGGGGAGCTCCGCCTTTAGGCTTGGCTAAATCTATATATTAATTGATTTTAAGTGTGAGAAGCCAACACAAAGGCGATAAAGGTGGTAGTGGCATTGGCGTGAATGCAACATACAGTGGAACCTCCGTCAACGGACACCTCTCTCATGTCCACAGGGAAACCACTTAAGAAACCGTAAGGTGTTAAACTCCTTTTACGGGATAACTTTCAAAAACGGACGTGGACACTTTATCGAGCCTTATCTCGAGATCAATGGAACAAAGTTCTGTAAGCGAATACTCGGTCATGTTAAACTGCGTCATAATTTAGCACTTCAATCGACAAAAGGGATGCCATGAGAAAACACATGACACTGTTCCCATGAGGTTGTGACTAAACGAAGCACGTTTCCTTTTCACGCACAGGTGTTGATGAATAAGATGTGGTTTGGACAGAACTTGACTGACGCGGTAGACGAGCCTCGGGTACACACTCAACTGGTGCCGGATCAGAACGTGCACATTGAAAAGAAAGAGAAGTATCGTCTTGATAGCAAAATAGTGGAAGGCTTAAAGGCTATCGGACACAACGTCACAGTAGATAGCGACGCTGGCTTCGCTGTTGTGCAAGCGGTGTATCGAGATCCGAAAGAAGGGATATACGTTAAGTCTGACCCAAGAAAATTTGGGTCGCCCGCGGGACAATAAGAACTCTGTCCCCAAAAAATCACTCACTAGTTGTTAATAATATTGTTATTAATTATTATCTTAGAATCTTACACAGATACTTTCCGGAAAATTTGAAATTTGAAAACGTGAATGGCAAAAGTTAAGATACTACTATGTGGCTGAGGAAGAAACCGTGTAATCCCGTTTTAACTTTTCCATACATTTGTCTGTAAAAATTGCCCGCAGACTTTGAAATAATACAGATAAATGTATGAAAAAGTGAAAACGGCGAGATTGCATGCTAGTTCAGCTACATCTATCAAATTTTGAACAGTCTCTCTCTCGCTCCAGGAGGTGGGAAGAAGAAGACCCTACGAACGAAGTTGGAACTGCACATGTAGTTGCCTTTCACCAGGGTGTTGCTCCGCCTTCCCCGAGTTACAACACATGAGACCGCATACTTTTTATACCCTATATCCATCCTATATCTTGGGATCTACAGCAGACACATTTTTTCTCAAATTACATTCATACCAAGACTAAAACCACGGACCCTCAGGCCGAAAGTCCGATGCGGTAAAAACTAGACCACTCCGCCTCCACAGAAATCGTAAAGCGATACGTTGTAATGCGTGCAAAAATTTATCTGTTTTTTCGTTTCGTGCCAGACATGAAATCGCACGTGAGTGCCTAATAATTGCACCAGTTAGTTTCCGGCTATAAGGTACTAAGTTTTCAATTGCAAAGAAAATAAGCTATGTAATGAATAATCACCTTTCTTTGAAGAATAAATAATTGTAGGTGTGTCTGCGATAATTTTCTTCACACCAACAGAACATAATAAAAAATTGAGAGAAATATAGAAAGTGCAATAAATGTTTCACTGAGTTTCAGAGATATGAATGTAAGTTAGGAAAGCCAAAAAAGGAAAAAAGAAAGTAATTTTGACAGAAGGACTAATACAATTCAGTATTTCTTTGTTCTCCTTTATCCAACCATGAGTGTGTTTAAAATTCTTTATCCGATAACAAAGGAGGTTTTGATCGAAATGAGTCAAGCGTATTTCCCCACGCTCCACGCTAATGACATTAACTATGGGGATTGTAGCCACGGATGCTTAATTGGCATTTTGAATGAGTTTTTCCGCTTGACTTCGACTGTCCAAAGAGGGCTTTGCGTAATCGGAAAAAAATTAACGCAGTTAATGTAATTCATCCTTGGGAAACGATTCAATCCACCGTATAAATTATCCATTCTTTAAGGACCGAGGCGTGGAATGTCAGTAAGACGGCTTTGAATTAATTGGCGAGCAGATGACAGGTGTTGCCACTCTTAAAGAAAATATGAATCGTCTGCACCCAGGCTACCTGTACGTACGTAAATTAACCCCTTTTTTGAAGTTTTATCACATATCTTTGAGTAAAAATAATTCAGTTATACGGTGTGATTTCTGGTCAACGCTGCCAACCCCGCCCCGCTTAACACAAGGAAAGGTAAGAGGCTTGTGAAGACAAGGCGATGCAATTTTTGAGCAAAAGAAGAAAAATTAAACCTACTTCTACGGAAACGATTGATTTATATAGTGAGTGAGCGAGCGAGCGAGCGAGCGAGCGAGCGAGCGAGCGAGCGAGCGAGCGAGTGAGTGAGTGAGTGAGTGAGTGAGTGAGTGAGTGAGTGAGTGAGTGAGTGAGTGAGTGAGTGAGTGAGTGAGTGAGTGAGTGAGTGAGTGAGTGAGTGAGTGAGTGAGTGAGTGAGTGAGTGAGTGAGTGAGTGAGTGAGTGAGTGAGTGAGTGAGTGAGTGAGTGAGTGAGTGAGTGAGTGAGTGAGTGAGTGAGTGAGTGAGTGAGTGAGTGAGTGAGTGAGTGAGTGAGTGAGTGAGTGAGTGAGTGAGTGAGTGAGTGAGTGAGTGAGTGAGTGAGTGAGTGAGTGAGTGAGTGAGTGAGTGAGTGAGTGAGTGAGTGAGTGAGTGAGTGAGTGAGTGAGTGAGTGAGTGAGTGAGTGAGTGAGTGAGTGAGTGAGTGAGTGAGTGAGTGAGTGAGTGAGTGAGTGAGTGAGTGAGTGAGTGAGTGAGTGAGTGAGTGAGTGAGTGAGTGAGTGAGTGAGTGAGTGAGTGAGTGAGTGAGTGAGTGAGTGAGTGAGTGAGTGAGTGAGTGAGTGAGTGAGTGAGTGAGTGAGAGTGACTGACTGACTGACTGACTGACTAACTGACTACCTGCTCGTGTGGGTCACTGACTGACTGAATGACTGATTGACTGATTTACTGACCGACTTATTGTCTTACTGACTAACTGCCCGACTTGCCAACTGACTGACTGACTGACCACGCCCACAACACAAGATTCTGGAGAATCTTTAACGGTTTCCTTTCAAATTAACATTTCAGATTTTTGCACTGTAGCAACTCAAATCATTTAACTTATCTTTTTACACATTTGGAGAAAACAAACAAACAAAACATGAAACACCTCTTGTGATGAATCATTTTGGCTATTATTTACTGAACAATATTTAGCAATTGCATTACATTCGTAAGCCAATTTTTGGAAGTCCCCTAATTTGAAAATCTAGTTAATTCGGTCCCTTTTTTGAAACCTTGGTTATACCTTTATTAATCCAAGTTTGCTGCATGCAGTGTGCACAGCTGTTAACAGGTTTAGACACAAAATTCAAGTCATAAACTTTTTTTCGAGCGTCTTTTACAAAACTGAACATTTTCCATTGTGGCAATGGTCGTTGGGTCAGTTACAATACGACCGTACGTTAACTGATCTTATTTCTGTACGCTGACGATACAACAGTCTACTGCACCGGCTCAACTGTGGATGAAGCCTGTAGTCTTCTTAACAAAGCACTTAATGAACTTAACGAATGGTGTGTTACCAACTCCCTCACACCACACTCTACAAAATGCGAGGCAATGCTGTTACACAGAGGTTCTTTCATTGGGCCACACCCCCTCATTACAATTGGCTCGACTACAATCTCATGGGTGCACCACACAAGGCTGCTGGGTGTCATCATAGACCATAAGCTTACCTGGTCGAAACACCTTTCAGATCTGAAAAGAAATTTCTCCAAGAAGTTAAACCTCCTGAAAAAATGTTCATTTTTGAAAAGAAGAGCTCTTCTCGACCTTTATTTCAAAGTCATACTGCCGTCTGTTACGTATGGCATCATTGTCTGGGGGGGTTGCAACAACTCTGACCACATACAAGCACTTGAAACATTGCATCGCAGGGCAGCGAGAATTATCTTCAATTTGTCATGGGATACACCTTCGGATACGGTGATGGAAATCACTAAGTGGGACTCAATACTCGATTTATACAAACTCAGTCTTATTAAGCTGTTTTACAATATTGTAATCGAAAAGATTCCTAAAACGATTTCAGATTTGGTAACGTGGAGACACGGACCCTACAACCTAAGAGGACACCTAAAAGCGGTTGTCCCACGATTTTCAACGTCGTTTTTAAAGAACTCAATCCGGTACAGAGGTGCAGTCTTATGGAATTTTGTGTCAAGCTACTTTAATAACGCTACCAACCACAAGCAGTTTTGCAAAAAAGCGAGAATGGACCCCATATTTAAAAAACTTAATTTTGGCGATCCAGACAACTCCGAAACACATGTGTGATTTTCAATTTTAAATCTTAATCTTATTAAAACATAATATCGTTTATTTTAGTTTATTACAATGTAATATTAATTTTTCTTAGGTAGGCAGTTAGTCATACGTACACACGACCCCTCAAGCATGTATTTGCTTTAAAACAGATCGTGGTTAAATAAAGGTTTACTTACTTACTTACTTACTTATAAGTAAGTAAGTAAGTAAGTATACTTAACGGCGCCAATTTGTGGGGACCATGTATCGCCACCTGCAATCTGGGGACACCGACTTCCAGAATCAATAGTAGAAAAAAAATTGGTGCATTTTAATGTGCTTCTGACAAGCGAATATACAGAACCATTATATCAAATAAATCGTCAATCCTTCACCGTGGGGACAAATGCTCAACTTGCTTGTGGGGACTGCTTATGAAGTTCTACATTGTTGGGACTCAAAAATGGTTTTTTTATAGCTGAGATCATATTGTACGGGAGAGTTGCAGTCTTTCGTTTACTGCTGAACCAGATGATCAAGACTCGTTATACAAATACCAAATGCACAATGTACTTCTGGGGACTTACAGAGGTCAAACCGATGGGACCATAATAGTAATAATTTAGGATGAGCGAGGGGAGGTTTCCCAGATCATGGCCAGACGGTCATAACATTTGCGTAGAAACATCACCACTGGGAGCAAGCAGCTAGAGAAAAAGATACTTAAATGTATCATTGGATTCGGTTTTCGCATGATAGCAAAATTATCAAGGCCTCGGTTTGTTATCTACCGAAGCCGAACAAACCTCGGCCTTGACTTTTTTTCGCTATCATGCTCAGCCTCATTAATTGAAATAATTCTAATGGCGAGTGATAAACACTCCGAGCACTGAAATCAAACTTTGTTGCCTCAGAAGAATCATTGTTGTATCCTGTTGGAACGCTCAGAAATGGAAATAGGGTTGCATTTTATAATTTCACATATAACAACACACAAACTAAAATCTTCAACTTTGTTTAATGTGCTAGTTCTATGACGAATTAACAATTTTAGTTCACATTACGGAATTAACTTCCACTATTAAAGTTCAGTACATGTAATAATTCGGCGACATGATGTGAATCTAATCTGAGCAAACATAATTTACGTGTCAAAACTAACGGCTAACAATATAATGTACGCTTACGGATCCAGCACCAAATTATTATTAATAGATCTTCCTTTTGAAAAGGTGGCCCCACTGAGCGGAATGTATCTTACAGGAAACGTAACTTAAGATTAAGTCTAGGTGTTGTTTTGCTCGTAAATTATATTTTTCACACAATTCTTTGACAACTGTCCAATCTCTCTTTTAGCTCAAGGTTAACAATAACGATAACAAACAGACAACTCCTGTTATTCTACTTTTACAGATCCAGTACCAAATTATTATTAATTCTTCCTCCTCAAAAGGTGGCCACACTTAGTCAAATGTATCTTACAGGAAACCTAATAACTGAAGTCTTAGTGTTTCTTTTTACTGGTAAATTACATTTTTCACACAATGTTTAAACAACTGTCCAATCTCTATTAGCTAAAGGTTAACAATAACGATAACAAGCAGACCTCTATTATTCTACGCTTACAGATCCAGAACCAAATTATTATTAATAATTCTTTCTCCTCAAAAGGTGGCCACACCAAGCCGAATGTATCTTCCTCGCATGCTTGTGCAGCTTTTCCTACTTGGTTTTGACCAGGCATACCTTTGTCATTTGTCTTCTGCGTAACCTTTCCTCCCTAACTAGAGTCAGAACTTTCATCAGCATCTCCACCTTCATAATCACTGTCAGACTCTGGTTCCGATACTATAGCTTCAACACTGCTACTGAGATGACGTTTCTGTGCAGAACCTGTAATTGGGACTGAAATCCAGTTAATCTAGATACTCGATAACAAACCCGATAACAAATATTGAGAATACACGCTAACTAAAACAGAACGAGAAAAGTTTCCTAACTACAACATCATCTACAATATAGACTGACACCTCTTGACCAAAGTTCCCAAGAAATTGATTAAAAATTCCATTGCATTGATCTAACAGCAATCAAATTACTATATATTTTGACAAACGTTCTTTCTCTGTAATGGGGATAAATAGAATTGAGACAAAGATAAAATCTAGCCAATGTTGGGCAGCAGTATCACCCATATATGGAGGTTCCTAAGGGCAATGGCATGTTCCCCTTTTTTTGATTTTGCTCTGTTTGTTAGCTCAGTCACTTATTTAGTCTTCCCTCCCTCCCTCCCTCCCTCCCGACATTTTGTATTCACCCTTGTACAAAAAAAATTGGATACATGTAACGTAAGTAGAAAACTCTTATTCACTCATTTTTTTAAGGAACATTTAATTTTCTGCACCATGTGCTCAACAAAATTTCACGTACATTTACCATGTTATCTCATCAGTGTGCAACAAATGCAGACTGCAGACCAGCAGACTTCTTAGTACATGTATATATCATGTTACCATTACCATTATTGAGAGTTAACCTTAAACAGGCTAACCAGAGCGCAATTCAGGCTAATCGGATCGCTATTCAGGCTGACCGGAACGTTATTCACGCTAACCGGGGCACTTTTCAGGCTAACCAGAGTACCAGTACAGTCTAGATCTGCAGTCTGCATTTGTCGCACACCGTTATCTCATATATGAAAATAACATGAGCTTGCACAACTTCAGTGAAAGGGCATAATTATATAAAAGCCACACGTTTAGGCGTTAGTCCATCTGAAGACAGCAATGTCCAAAAATAGTAACTCAGATTATACACAATAGCAGAAAAGAACAGGGAACTTCTGACAATTTGGTTTTCGAGAAAGGTGTCCTTTTCCACAACAGATCACTAGTTAACAAGAACAACATATTAAAAAATCCCACAAGCTACATTATTTGTACAGCAAAAATGCTGCTTTACCTCTTGTATGTGCATGAACTCTTGTACAGCTCTCCATATTCTCATCTTCCTTTTGAGATCCTTTGCAATTTCCTTTGTACAAAAAAATTAACATTATGGCAATGCAATTTCTTTTTGAACAGGCGAAGCATCCAGCATACCTACTGTTCAGACCAGACATTTCCCCCCAAATAAATTAGCTTCTAGCAAATTCATTATTAATAGCTCAAAAAGGGCACTTCAAAATAGTGACTAAAAGTTAAAACTGTTCAAAGCCATCTCAGTATACCAACGTCCCCATAATGTACAACATCATCATGTCCCCATAAAGTTAACTACAGTACATTGTCATGGCACAAATCTGAGGCGCAAATCCACTGAACTTGAAAATTTACTTGAACAGAGAACTGTTTAAAAAAGGTAAAGTCTGCGTTCGAGCCTAGTGGCCCATCAGGCCGGAGCTTATCCCGGTTTCTGTAGCATGAAGCGACTAGGAATATTTCTACTCCCCCCCTGGATGGGACGCTAGTCCATTGCAGGGTTACCACCCAGCAGTAAATTCACCGGTACCCATTTATACACCTGGGTGGAGAGAGGCACTGTGAGAGTAAAGTGTCTTGCCCAAGAACACAACGCAGCGCCTGGCTAGGGCTCGAACCCGGCCCGTTCGACCCGAAGTCGAGTGCACTAACCGACTCCGGGTCGAGAGAACTGTTTATGAGTCCCCAAAATATTAGATATCCCAGCTTGCAATACTCATAAAGAAATTCATAATTTGCATCAAACTTTCAAGGACAGTTCAAATAATTCAATTAAATACTGACAGAACAGTGTTTCCATAAAAGCTGGTGAAAATGATGAAAACATTAACTTTCTGGCACATAGAAAAATTATAAGGAAATAGCTTGAAAAATATGCTACCGAAACAACATAATCCAGTCAAAAAGTTCTGAATTCAACAGCAGATAATAATCACCTACTGTACCCTTGGAACTGCCTTCCTCAACTGAGCATGAAACCGTCTCACAAACCAATGGCATCTCGAATTCCTTTTCTACAGTACAAAAGGATTGAAACAAACTTAGCAGAATATTTGCCTTGAAATCAAAAACAATTAAAATGTTATGAGGTAATAATAAAAGAATGCATGAAGATTCACATTTGCAGACCAAGACAATATCCCAATAAAGTTACTCAGATTATACACAAAAGCAGGAAAGTCAAGGGAACTTCTGACAATTTGGTTTTCGAGAAAAGTGTCTTTTTCCACAACAGATCACTAGTTAACAAGAGCAACATATTAAAAGATCCCATAAGCAACATTAATGTACATCTGTACAGCAAAAAGGCTGCTTTACCTTCTGTACATGTACGTGCGTGAACTCTTGTACAACTCTCCACATTCTCATCTTGACCTTTTGAGATCCTTCGCAATTTCCTTTGTACAAAAAATTAACATTATGGCAATGCAATTTCTTTTTGAACAGGCAATCCATCCAGCATACCTACTGTTCAGCTAAACCACACATTTCCCCCCAAAATAAATTAGCTTCTAGCAAAGTCATTATTAATGGCTCAAAAAGGGCACTTCAAAATAGTGAATAAAAGTTACAACTGTTGAAACGAATCTCAGTATACCAACGTCCCCATAATGTACAACACCATCATGTCCCCATAAAGTTAACTGCAGTACATATTGTCACGGCACAAATGTGAGGTGCAAATCCACTGAACTTGAAAAGTTACTTGAACAGAGAACTGTTTATGTGTCCCTACAATACTAGATATCCCAGCTTGCAATACTCTTAAAGAAATTCATAATTTGCATCAAACTTTCAAGGACAGTTCAAATAATTCAATTAAATACCGACAGAACAGTGTTTCCATAAAAACTTGCGAAAATGATGAAAACACTAACTTTCTGGCACATAGAAAAATTCTACGTGAATAACTTGAAAAATATGCTACCGAAACAACATGATCCAGTCAAAAAGCTCTGCATTCAACAGCAGATAATAATCACCTACTGTACCTTTGGAACTGCCTTCCTCAACTGAGCATGAAACCGCCTCACAAACCAATGGCATCTCGAATTCCTTTTCAAAATAGTGAATAAAAGTTAAAACTGTTCAAACCCATCTCAGTATACCAACGTAGCGTCCTTGCAGGCGTTCCCTCTCCCAATCCCCAATCGCGCTTCGCGCTTCTCGTTTCGCGCTTTTCCCTATCCTTCCCCCTTAGAATGCCTGCTATGCAGGCTAGTCAGTGGTATTCCCTGTAAGTACAATATGCATGTCTCCCAAGTAAGTGCTTGCATTGTGTTCTGTGTTCTGTTACATGTAGTGAGGCATTGTGCTATAGTTAGTGTAGCAACAATTAATGAGATAACAAAATTAAAGAATGCATGAAGATCCACATTTGCAGACCACGACCATGTCCCAAGAAAGTTAATCAGATTATACATAATCGTAGGAAAGTCCAGGGAACTTCTCACATTTGGTTTTCGAGAAAAGTGTCCTTTTCCACAACAGATAACTTGTTACCAAAAGCAACATATTAAAAAATCCCATTGAAGCAGGATTAATGTACAGAAAAAGTTCTGCTTACCTCTTGTATGTGCATTAACTCTTGTACAACTCTCCACATTCTCATCTTCCTTTTGAGATCGTAATTTCCTTTGTACAAAAAATAAACATATTTTATGGCAATTTGCATCATTACTTTTTGAACAGGCAAAGCATCCAGCATATCTACTGTTCAAACCACACATTTCCCCCAAAATAAATTAGCTTCTCGCAAACTTATTATTAACCCTCTAAGCCCGAGCAGTGACAAAAATGAATTTTCTCTTTACATCATTAACGCTTGTTCAAACATTCAAGTGATGAGAATAAAGAAAGTGATCACCATAGATAAGATGCCTTGATATTTAGACAAATTCTCCTTACTAGTTCCATAAGAAATGTATGGAGAACAGTGAGGAGAATATGCACTTCCTACATCAGGGCTTAAAGGGTTAATGGCTCAAAAAGGGCACTTTGAAATAGTTAATAAAAACTTAAAACTGTTCAAACCCATCTCAGTATACCAACGTCCCCATAATGCACAACATCATCATGTCCCCATAAAGTTAACTACTGAACAGTGCATTGTCATGGCACAAATCTGAGGAGCAAATCAACTTAACTTGAAAATTTACTTGAACAGAGAACTGTTTAATATGTGTCCCCACAATATTAGATATCCCAGCTTGCAATACTCATGAAGAAATTCATAATTTGCATCAAACTTTCAAGGACATTTCAAATAATTCATTTAAATACTGACAGAACAGTGTAATTCCATAAAAACCTGTGAAAATGATGAAAACATTAATTTTCTGGCACATCAAAAAATCTAGTAAGTGAATAACTCGAAAAATACGGTACCGAAACAACATGATCCAGTCAAAAAGTTCTGAATTCAACAGCAGATAATAATCACCTACTGTACCTTTGGAACTGCCTTCCTCAACTGAGCATGAAACCGCCTCACAAACCAATGGCATCTCGAATTCCTTTTCTACAGTACAAAAGGATTGAAACAAACTTAGCAGAATAATTGCCTGGAAATCAATAACAATCAAAATGTTAAGGAAAGTCCAGTTAAGGAAATGTGTCCCTACAATAATCCCAGCTTGCAATAGTCATAAAAGAAATTCATAATTTGCATCAAACTTTCAAGAACAGTTCAAATAATTCAATTAAATACTGATAGAACAGTGTTTCCATAAAAACTTGTGAAAATGATGAAAACATTAATTTTCTGGTACACAAAAAATTCTAAGTGAATAACTTGTAAAATGTGGTACCGAAACAACATGATCCAGTCAAAAAGTTTTGAATTCAACAGCAGATAATAATCACCTACTGTACCTTTGGAACTGCCTTCCTCAACTGAGCATGAGTGTCACAAACCATTATGGCATCTCAAATTCCTTTTCTACAGTACAAAAGGATTGAAACAAACTTAGCAGAATATTTGCCTGGAAATCAAATGAATAACAATCAAAATGTTATGAGGTAATAATGAAAGAATGCATGAAGATTCACATTTGCAGACCAAGACAATGTCCCAATAAAGTTACTCAGATTATACACAATGGCAGGAAAGCCAAGGTAACTTCTGACAATTTGGTTTTCGAGAAAAGTGTCTTTTTCCACAGCAGATCACTAGTTAACAAGAGCAACATATTAAAAAATCCCATAAGCAACATTAATGTACATCTGTACAGCAAAAAGGCTGCTTTACCTTTTGTATGTGCATGAACTCTTGTACAACTCTCCATATTCTCATCTTCCTTTTGAGATCCTTTGCAATTTCCTTTGTACAAAAACAAAACATTATGGCAATGCAATTTCTTTTTGAACAGGCAAAGCGTCCAGCATACCTACTGTTCAGACCACACCTTTCCCCCAAAAATAATCAGCCTCTAGCAAATTTATTATAAATGGCTCAAAAAGGGCACTTCAAAATAGTGAATAAAAGTTAAAACTGTTCAAACCCATCTCAGTATACCAACGTAGCGTCCTTGCAGGCGTTCCCTCTCCCAATCCCCGATCGCACTTCGCGCTTCTCGTTTCGTGCTTTTCCCTATCCTTCCCCCTTCGAATGCCTGCTATGCAGGCTAGTCAGTGGTATTCCCTGTAAGTACATGCATGTCTCCCAAGTAAGTGCTTGCGTTGTGTTCTGTGTTCTGTTACATGTAGTGAGGCATTGTGCTAAAGTTAGTGTAGCAACAATTGAGATTAACAAAATTAAAGAATGCATGAAGATCCACATTTGCAGACCACGACCATGTCCCAAGAAAGTTACTCAGATTATACATAATCGTAGGAAAGTCCAGGGAACTTCTCACATTTGGTTTTCGAGAAAAGTGTCCTTTTCCACAACAGATAACTTGTTACCAAAAGCAACATATTAAAAAAATCCCATTGAAGCAGGATTAATGTACAGAAAAAGTTCTGCTTACCTCTTGTATGTGCATTAACTCTTGTACAACTCTCCACATTCTCATCTTCCTTTTGAGATCGCAATTTCCTTTGTACAAAAAATAAACATATTTTATGGCAATCCATCATTTCTTTTTGAACAGGCAAAGCATCCAGCATACCTACTGTTCAAACCACACATTTCCCCCAAAATAAATTAGCTTCTAGCAAATTTATTATTAATGGCTCAAAAAGGGCACTTTGAAATAGTGAATAAAAACTTAAAACTGTTCAAACCCATCTCAGTATACCAACGTCCCCATAATGCACAACATCATCATGTCCCCATAAAGTTAACTACTGAACAGTGCATTGTCATGGCACAAATCTGAGGAGCAAATCAACTTAACTTGAAAATTTACTTGAACAGAGAACTGTTTAATATGTGTCCCCACAATATTAGATATCCCAGCTTGCAATACTCATGAAGAAATTCATAATTTGCATCAAACTTTCAAGGACATTTCAAATAATTCATTTAAATACTGACAGAACAGTGTAATTCCATAAAAACCTGTGAAAATGATGAAAACATTAATTTTCTGGCACATCAAAAAATCTAGTAAGTGAATAACTCGAAAAATATGGTACCGAAACAACATGATCCAGTCAAAAAGTTCTGAATTCAACAGCAGATAATAATCACCTACTGTACCTTTGGAACTGCCTTCCTCAACTGAGCATGAAACTGCCTCATAAACCAATGGCATCTCTAATTCCTTTTCTACAGTACAAAAAGGAGTGAAACAAACTTAGCAGAATATTTGCCTGGAATCAATAACAATCAATTAATGAGGTAAAAATGAAAGAATCCATGAAGATCCAGATTTGCAGACCAAGACCATGATGTCCCAATAAAGTTATTCAGATTATACACTATAGCAGGAAAGTCCAGGGAACTTCTGACAATTTGGTATTTCGAGAAAAGTGTTGTTTTCCACAGGAGAATTAGCTTGTTAACAAGAGCAACATATTAAAAAATCCCACAAGTAACATTAATGTACAGCAAAAAAGCTGCTTTACCTTTTGTATGTGCATGAACTCTTGTACAACTCTCCATATTCTCATCTTCCTTTTGAGATCCTTTGCAATATTTCCTTTGTACAAAAACAAAACATTATGGCAAATTACGCATCATTTCTTTTTGAACAGGCAAAGCATCCAGCATACCTACTGTTCAGACCACACATTTCCCCCCAAATAAATTAGCTTCTACATGTGTAGCAAATTTATTATGGTTCAAAAAGGGCACTTCAAAATAGTGAATAAAAACTTAAACTGTTGAAACCCATCTCAGTATACTGATAACTCCATAATGCACAACATCATCATGTCCCCATAAAGGTAACTGCAAATGTTGTCATGGAAATTAAATACACAACTTTAATAGATTTTAATGAAGTTAACGACTAGGACTAGTATGCTGGCCAGCATGGTAGCATTTTTGGTGCATTTTTATAGCGTTTGCAGCATTTATATTTGCCGGATTGCCGGGACCAACTTCTGGTCAGTGATATTCCCTGTAAGTACATGCGTGTCTTCCAAGTGCTTGCATAATTGCATTCTATGTTCTGTTACATGTAGCAAGGCATTATGTGCTAAAGTTAGTGTAGCAACCAGTAATGAGATAAGAAATTAAAGAATGCATGAAGATCCACATTTGCAGACCAAGACCATGCCCCAAGCCGAAAGTTACTCATATTATACACAATAGTAGGAAAGTCCAGGGAACTTCTATCTGACAATTTGGTTTTTGAGGAAAGTGTCCTTTTCCACAACAGATCCCTAGTTAACAAGAGCAATGTATTAAAAAATCCCATAAGCAACATTATTCGTACAGTATACAGCAAAAAATATGCTGCTTTACCTCTAATGTACATTGACTCTTGTACAACTCTCCATATTCTCATCTTCCTTTTGAGATCCTTTGCAATTTCCTTTGTACAAAAAATAAACATTATGGCAATGCAATTTCTTTTTGAACAGGCAAAACAGCATACCTACTGTTCAGACCACACATTCCCCCCCCCCCCCCCAAATAAATTTAAGCTTCTAGCAAATTCATTATTTTGGGCACTTAAAAATAGTGACCCTTGTAGAACCAGACATATGTAAAATCTATGCTCATGCTATTTCTTTACTATGTTGGACTATGTTTTAGCTATGTTCTGTTCACTACTGCCTATGTATTAACTATGTAAGGGGCCACATTACATAGTCCAGAGTATGTAAAACATATGTTGAAACTATGCCAAGGCTATTTGAAAATAACATCGCTTTTGAATACATATGTAAATACTATTCAAAATCTTTACATATAGTCTTCAGATAGCTATGTATTTACTATGTAATAGAAAGTTCTGATTTTCCTTCCAGTCAGCATCCTATGTATTTACTATGCACCAAAGCAAAGTAGCTTTTAAATAGCATGTCAATGTCCAATTTTATTACCAAAAGGTTACATAGCTTTTACATATTGAAATTTTCTATGTCATATAAATGAAAAATATTTCTAGCCTATGTATTTACTATGTTACATTCTAACAAAGCTTTATCACATAGCTTTCAAATAGCATGTTGATGGAAAATACCACAGGTAAAAGGTTACATAGCTTTGACATAAAGCCACCTATTTCCTATCAATCCTATGTAAAAGCGGTTTCAAACAGCTCAAAAAGAAAGAGAGTATGACGTCTTAATTATTTCCAAATTTTGCTTACCATCAAACACTAATAATTCTTTCCTGCATGCAGGTAGTTTCGTAAGGTATGTGTGGCAGATTTGAAAAACATTGAATTACTTCAGCTTATTTTCTCTGCCTGTGATGAATTCAGTTTAGAGCGTGGGGTCTTCGATTTTCATTGTATTTTAATTCCACGGGCTTGACTGCACTTAATTTGAAACATATATTGTATAAAGAGAAATTCAAAGCTTAAAATCAGTGGAAAAGTGACGGCTGTTCATGGATGATTTGTCGAACGCTCTACAATAAATTTTGTAACAAAGCGAAAGCAAATAAAATTCTTTTTACTGAAATTTGCATTTTGACTACTTCATATTTATAATGTATACACTCTACAGATCCCATTCTTGACGGCAAAATATCATAATTATTACTGGATTTTACTCGAACAGTCGTTTTGTGCCTGCAAACCGAAACTGTTGAACTTTCCAAACTTTGTTGGGTTTTCAAATTTTGTTCGGGATACTACAGATTTCATTGTTTTGTACTCGACATTCGATTGGCTCAAAGCGAAAATGTTGGACTGTATTGTTCTCGTTCTGCCCTGTGATTGGTTAACTTTGTCAAGGTGGCCCTGCTTGCACTTAGTCACACTTTAATTATAACCACAGCAGAAGCAACAGTACAAAGACCCAATTACAGAACTTGAAGCAAGGACAACAAAGATGTATTTTAATTTCTGTTAAAAGAGACCAAATACAGTGTATTAAGCCTACCATTATATGTACCATTATTACGTAATGCACCTTTGGAACTGGCTTCATCCACTGCGCAAGCAATTAAAGCTTGATCACTATTCACAGACACTTCCTTCTAACCGTTTATTAAATAAAAAATAAAATAGTGCTTAAAGCACATTTAAATAAAATGGGTCATTTTAAAACCAAAAGGTAAGATTGGTCATTTTTATAAAGCAATTTATAACAAATGGGAGTTGGTAAAGCGAAAACCAACGACTGAAATTCCTCTCCACTGGTCAACCACAACAGATGCAAACATTTTAAAGGAACCATAATGACACGAGGTTGAGCCTGAAGCAAGAAATAATTTTATTTACAACTAGGTTAAGCATGGACAACTCTTTGCAACCAGGTCACAACTGCTTTCTGTTATTAAATTCTGATTGAGAAAGATCAAGAGCTGCAGCCACTTTATTTTTGAACCAATCCCAGAATGCAGTACAAAGTATTGTCTAATTTCATGTATTATACACAATAATAATAAGAAATCGAAATGCTCATGTTCAGAGAGTCCTTCTTGTCACATAATTCCCAAGCAGAAAATGTTATTGCCAAAGTGAACAATAGACATGTTATCAGTGGCACAATTTATCTGCAAAATTTAATTAAGGATGCATTTACCTTTTAGTTTGCGCCAAGGAAGATCTTTAATGCCATAGTCATAGCATAGTTCTTCTCCTATCTCAATATCTCTAAGGGAATAGAGGGTAAGATATGTCGCTGTTTCTTCCTTAACTTTTCGTATCACAGAATTGCAATTACTTTTGTTTAAAGGAGCATCGTTAACAAGTCTCCCAAGACCATTTGAGAATGTGGCATCAACACTGTAAAATTAACAAAACTACATTGTACTAAATAAAACAATTAATATCAGTAACAAAAAACAACAATAGTCCCTAGTGCTATATTCCCACCTGGGGAATTTCTTAAATTCTGTGTGGGACCCAGCCTATACCATTCGTGGTGGGTTATACCAGATGGGATGTGTTTATTTTGAAGAATGCTTCAAAAGAGTCTTACTAATCTGTGAGCCAGCGAGTGATGCAAGCCACGGTGCGGGTCATGCGAGCCATGGTGTGAGCCATGCAAGTCATGAGAGCCAGTCAAGGCTGCATTATGCTGTAAACATAAATAAATGTTGACCTAACCAACAAATGAAAGCTAACCACAAGCAAACAGCGGGGAACTAACCGCAAGCAAACCAGAGTGGAACTAAAAGCAAGCAAACCAAAGTGGAGCTAAGCACAAGCAAACCCCAAAATATTGAAGTCATTGAAAATTTAAAATGGCTTGCAGTCACGGCTCACATGGCTCGCTGGCTCGCAGTTTGTCAAGCCCCCTTCAAAATTATTAATTCCCCATATAGTTGGTTCTGTTATTGGTCACTCATCTGCATTGCACAATAACTTTATTGGTCTCACTGCATGCTCAGCAAATGATTCATGGTAGCAAGATGGTGCACTTAGTTTGTAAGGTATGATCGTCCAGGTGAGAGTGGCTCTGAGAAGAACTGTTGTCGGTGACTGACGTTTCAACAACCTGAGCAGAAGTCATCTTCAGAGTCAAGTAAAGAATTGTTGTCAGTCGATGGTGTTAAAAAGTCTGGTTTGTTAAAGGTGATTGGTCAGTTTTGCCATGATGTTATTGGCTGTAAGACTCGTGTAAAGTTTGTCAACTGTAATTGGTCAGTTTCGACCCGTCTATTATTAGTCAAATTTAGTCGGTTTGTTTGTGGTCCATTTGTTGGTTTTGTTTACATCGTGAATAAGTCGTTTGTAAGGTGCCGGTAGTTGTTGACATCTGTTGATAGGAGTTTGTTCTAAGTTAGTGTACCAGCTTTCTAGAGTCAGTTGTTGAAAGTTAAGTTGTTACTGTAGGTTAAGCATTCAGCTGAGTCCCAGTCGATTTTGTGATTACACGCCGGGCTGGCGCGCGCTGTCAAGCAGAACTTTTTCGCCTGCTGTCCTTAGAAACTGTACAGCGGAAATACATAAAAATTAACAAGGCACCAAGTTTAAAAATGGCTCCTGAAGCTGCGATTGTAAACACAACAAAAGCTTTTCGTCCACTACGGGACCATTTAAATAATCACTATATGTTTGAAGAAGAGGTTAAAAGAAGTCTTTCTCTACTTTATGAAAAATACGTTAAGGGCCAAAGCTCTTTGGAATGAGCAATTAGGTCCCAAATTGAAGCCGCTCCACTCCTGGAAGGGGAATTGAAAATTTAATTGGCTCCAAATGATTAACAGGCGCCTTAGTCCACAAATGAAAGTACGTAATGGCTGGATGTTGGAATTCAGACGTGCAATGCAGTTGCAAGTTTTTACATTAATTTTGGAAGTGATAAAGAAAGTTCGTTCTACCTATGGAGTCTGACCTGCAAAGAAGAAAAACTGATTACTATAACCATCTTATATGACAGAGAGAATAGACTGATCCGTGATTTGTCAGTGTTATCCCAGATTAGTCGCGAGTCTGTCCGTGAATTTTTCACCAAGAAAAGCAAAGGAAAAAGAAAGGGAACTTCAGAAGTTGTGATCAGTTCCGAAAGTCCTTTTTCGATATGTTTTGTTAAGAGGACACAGCAAGTTGTGGTGAGAGTCCATTACAAATTTATCAATGAATATGGATACACTTTTTCATGAATACAGGCCAAGGTATTCCATATGCAGTTCAAAACAAATTTCAAGAGTATTGTAATCGACATTAAATATTATCTGTTATCTAAAATGACCACAAAAATAATGAGGTGGATCATTAAATAGATTTTATTCTATAACTTAACAATATTAATAATATTAATTGATACACTCAGGAGCAAAATTTGTCCAAAGCAAGCGTTTAAATATCCACTGCCTGGTCTGTCTGTCTGTTTGTCTCAGTACCCGGCTTAACTGATACAAGTACTTTTTCTTGCGATATGATGCCAATAGCAAAATGAGAATTGTTAGCAAAAGACAATTAAATTGATATATTTGTTGTGCCTTTGTGCAGTCAAAACATTTTTCCAAGAAATTTATACAGCTACATGCATTACACTTGGCAATCAACAACAATCAGGTTTTCAGATGCTTAATGGATGGCTGATTTTGCTCACGAATATATCACAAACAGTACATCTTTTCCTTTAATATTAGCTGTGTAAGGTTTTTAGCATTAAAGGCATTACTGATATTTGTTCAACTAATTACAAAAGCTGTGGAGCAATCTTCCCTTCTTTAACATTTTGTTCGATGGGTTTCGTCAGTGCATGTTATCTTCAGGAGATGCCTTTAAAAAGTCCACAGTAACAATAAGATAAATAATTTCAAGGCATTGCTGATATTAGTTAAGCTAATTACAAAAGCCCTGGAGCAATCTTTCCAGCTTTTACACTTTGTTCAATGAGTTTCATGACTTTGTCTCCACAAAAAGTGCACTTGACATCATCAGGAGATGCCTTTAAGAGGCCACAGTAACAATAAGATGGATCATTAAAAACTCTCTGTGGTATACATAGGCTACATTTTTACACTTAGTTCCTGGCTGCTGGTAACCTTGTTGAGGTAACCAAATCAACATGATGAATTCATGTCTAAATTATAATCTCTAACCATCTGTTTTGGTAGGTTGTGTTTTCACTAAGCTTTTTAAAAAAATATGTTTAGCTTCACGTCCTTCCATCGTAACCATTCCCAAACCCTGGCCGTACTTTTCAAATACTTGAGAACAATGGGCAGGGACAATATGGCCCAATGTCCAAACAGTAGGATTTACAGAGGATTGCACAAACATTGCATTAACATTGAAATACTCACAACAAGCAACAGAAAGCTGACTAATCTGGTCTAAGGTTATGTCAAACCTGTTTAAGAGGGCAACACAGTCCCTCAGCCTCACACCTAAGTAAGCTAACATAAGAACAGTTTGATGTTCTTTCCTGGAATCACTTTCATTACTTAGCCACTTGATTAATCTCATGAAGGTATGGCAAAAACAGCGAGAATCTTTGCCTGTAAATCTATAATGCAAATCAGATCCAGACCCTTGCGTTTCATTGAACCACTGTTTAGTCTTGTTTGCAAGGCGCCTGGTCTTTACTTCTGTTTGTAAAGCTGTAATTACTCGTGCAAAAGGGCTATCAGTTGGGACCTCTGAAAACTTTTTACAATCAGCTGGCAGCTTAGATTTTCTTATGGCTTCTGTTAAAACTGCTTTAAAGAAGTACTGCCAAGCATTGTTTTTAAGATGAAGAGGTTCCACATGAGCTTTATCAATGTAAGAACCTAAGAGAGGCACATATTCCTGTCTACTATTTTGCTTGGCAATGAAATCAGTAATTTTAGATCTCTTTCCTTTCTCAGAAATTTTTTCTAGTGCTACTCTTTTCTTAAATGCTTCAACCTTGTTGACAACATTTATTCTCTGAGGGTAATTCCATGGCTTCCACTTGTTTGAACTTTGACTTCCAAATTAAATGTACCCAGTTCACTTCACAATCAGCTACTGAAACATTTGCAAAGGGAGAGAAATACTTAGCACTGATAGTTTTCGTTTGGCAATTCCTCCAGCTTAAATCTATATTTAATGCCTTCAAATTCATATTCGGCTCTTTCTAACTCTGCAATTCGAGGTAATGACTTCACATATTTCTTTGTAACAGGAGAACGTTCATCACAGTTGGCACCAAAAATTAGAAAATTGTCATAACTTGATGCCACCCTTCTTCCAACATTAAGGAAACTGACTAAGAAAGAACATGCGCTCTCATTTTTTCCAAATGGGCATCCGTCACCGCCAAGAGCAATTTGAAAAGTGCCTGTTGATTCTGCAAAGCCTTTCAAGCTTTCTTTTCTATTCTTAGAAAGATAAAATTTGGCTTGCAAGCATTGGAAGGTATTGTCTCAAGTCTCTATATGCACCATTCACTGGGTTTTCAGTTTCTAAGCCCTCTAGATAGTCTTGGTCAATTTCATGAACAGTCCCAATATCAACCTTTTTTAACTGTTCTACAAGGTTCAACTATAAGTAAGAAGCTTTGGAACCTTACAGCCTTAACAAATTAAAATGCTTATTTTTTTCCCTGGTTTACTTTCATTTACCCCCTTTGGACAAGCACGTGTTCAAAGGGATTAATTGCGCAACGCACACCCTTAGTATCAGGTGATAGGAGTTTCGTTTTTCAGTTCAAGTCAGTTTTCACTTCAAGCGTACCAGACTGAAATTTGTGTAGTACGGTTTCGTTTCTTCTTCATTCGTTTTATCCTAATGGGTCGTCAAAGCAAGTGCCCAGGTTGCAAAGGGTTAAAGTCCCCATGATTTTGGTCGTCCTGGAAAGGATTGTACGGGTCCAGTTCACAACGATACCGAACAGGATCGCGAGGCGGCTGATGAGCTAGAGCATACCGACGAGGTTGGTGCTACCGCTTCTTCAAACCCTGACGTATTGCAATCTTTGACAGCCTCGGTGCAGCTCTTATCCACCGAATTGAAATCTCTTCGACAGGAGACTAACGAGTTGCGCGCGTTAGTGCGTCCTGCCTCTTCACAACAGCAGCAAGCGCCAGCAGTCCCGCCCCTTGTTACATTGCCAGAGCTTCGTGCTATGACCGATTTAGCTAAGACCGTGGATCGACGGGTAGAGCACCTTGGCGTTGGTGGTTCGGATGATAGCGAGTCTGAGAATGAGACCGACCCTATTCAGCAATCAGGAGCTACTTCTGCACCTTCCTCGCGTCCTGGTAAGTTGAAATCGGGCCGGGAGGCCAAAGCTACCAGTGAGGTTTTGTATCCTCAAAGATGGCCCCACAGTTTTCTTTGTATCACACGAGCGCAGCGCGAGGTAAAATACGAGGAGTTAACGTTGGCCGAGTTCGTGGCTGGATACGCTCAAATTTTGTTATGTAAGGATATCACTCCTTTAGAGCGCACGGAGCGTGAAAAACATCTGGTATCCTTAATGTACTTCGCACAACAGTACGAATGGTCGGCCGTTCTAAATTTTCATGGTTCCGTGTTGCTCGAAATTGAGCGTGGACTTGTTAAATGGGGAGACTCTTATCTTCATTTGGAAAGTAGAACACTTTACGGACACCCATTGAAGGAGAAATCGCCGACTTCTTCGGCGCCAGTTTTATTTTGTCGCGATTATCAGCGAGAACAATGCATTAGCGTTAAAGACCACTTCGGATTTATCCGTGGCGAACGCAAATGGTTGAAACATATCTGCGCAGCGTGCTGGACTCGTCTTCGAAAGCAGGAGTCACATCGTGAGAATTCTTCGGATTGTCCTCTAAAAGATTCTGCGAAAGATTCGCCGGCGACGTCAAAAAACTAGACTATTTTTCGCCATCTAGTCTTCACGGAGCCGAAGCTGGGGGCGTGCCCGTTTTGGATTTTGGTTGTGGTTCTAGCCAGTTTACTCGAGACTTTTTATTGCAAGACTTTTCTCCCGCGAGACATTTCGATTCTGGACGGTCAGAATTTTCATGTTCCAGTTCTAGTTTTTTCCCCGCAAGACAATACGTTTATTACGTTTTCACAATCGAGACATTCAGTTTTTGATTACGCAACACGTCCTGTCACGAGTTCCTTTGTCGACGCTCACTGTGCTGTTTTTTCTTCGGGACAGTTCAATTATACCGGACTTCGTATTCCCGTTCCTTCTCGACTGAATATTCCAGTGTGGCGTGCCTTGCTTCAAGACTATGAGGACAGTGTCATTTGTGACTTTTTGGAATTTGGTTGGCCACTTGGCTACACTAACCAGACCCTTCCAGTGTTCGACCTTCGTACCCACCGTGGCGCGTTGGATTTTCCTTCCGCAGTTCAAGACTATATTAGTAACGAGATTTTACTTGGTCGCGTTGTAGGACCCTTCGATGCACCGCCTTTTCCTGACGGTTTTGTGGTTTCTCCTCTCAACACGGTTGCCAAGCGCGACTCTCAGGAACGAAGAGTGATCATGGATTTGAGCTGGCCTTGTGGCTCCTCAGTAAATGATGGTATTCCTTCTGGTTCTTTTCTTGGAGCTCAACTCGACTTGAGTTATCCCACTATTGATGCCATCGTCTCGGCGATTGTTTCACTCGGTCGGGGTTGCATGCTATACAAGCGCGATCTTCGAAAAGCGTACCGCCAATTCCCCGTCGATCCCCATGACTATCATTTACTTGGTTATACCTGGAACAGACAATTTTACTTTGACACAGTTTTAACGATGGGTCTCCGTTCTGCTGCGATGGCATGTCAACGCTTCACTTCCGCAGTTACTTGGATTCTCAACCGGCGCGGACTAAGTACATTTAATTATCTTGATGACTTTATTGGTGTTTCGCCGCCGACTTTGGCCACGTCTCATTTTAATGAGGTTGGAGTTTTGCTGCATCGTCTTGGATTAGAAGAATCTATTGATAAATCATGTCCTCCTTCTCCAGTAATGACTTGTTTGGGTGTCGAGCTCAATACTCTTGACTTTACCTTATCTGTTGACTCTGACCGATTAGCCGAAATTGAGAGCTTGTTACACACCTGGTTACATAAACGTACCACAACGAAATCATCCCTTCAGTCGCTGGTAGGCAAGTTGGTATTTGTATCGAAGTGTGTTCGCCAAAGTCGGGTCTTCATTGCGTGGATTCTTCGTTTATTACGGTCGGTGAAATTTAATCATCATCACATTAATCTCAATTCTGAATTTCGTAAAGACATTCAATGGTGGTGCAGGTTTTTGCGTGTATACAATGGTGTGTCAATGATTACTGTAAATAACTGGTCGTCTCCTGGCGAGGTGTTTACCACCGACGCTTGTCTAACTGGTTGTGGAGGCCTTTGTGCGCATTATTATTTTCATGCGGAGTTTCCAGAGTTCATCTCCAGCCAGCATCTTGACATTAATGCCTTGGAACTTTTGACCATCGTTGTTGCTCTTAAACTGTGGGGCCATCTTTGGCGCGGCCTTCGTTTAACTGTTCGGTGTGACAACGACGTCGCAGTCACTGTTTTGAACTCGGGACGATGTCGGAATGCCTTTATTAATTCTTGTTTGCGAGAAGTCTGTTTCTTGGCGGCAACACACGAGTTTGAGATTCGCGCGGTTCATATTCCTGGTGTGCTGAACAGTGACGCTGACGTGCTTTCTCGCTGGAATGTGCCCTCACGGGCTAAGGAACAATTTCTGCACCGTGTTCAACGTGATCAACTTATTGCAGTTTCTGTGGCAATTAATTTCTTCCAGTTAGACAGTCCTTTCTAATGGACCGTTTTTGTTTGTTTTTATTGTAGATTTCTTAGCATTATCTGCATTGAGAAAGGATTGGAAGTACACGCTCCGTTCGGCTTATAGTGCTGGAACATTTAGTAATTTAAGGACTCAATTTAGAGCCTTTTTGTTATTTTGTACATATTTCCGATTTACCCCGACGCCAGCTACGTCGGATACTATTTGTCTGTATGTGCAATTTCTTAGCCGTACTCTTAGTCCTCCCGCTATTCGTAACTATTTGTCAGGGGTTAAGCTGTTACATTTGTTTTCAGGGCTAGATTTTACCTTTAATAAGGATTTTCTACTCTCGTTGACGTTGCGTGGCATTGCACGTAACGCGCTCCACACCCCATGCAGAGCTCCCCCAGTTACTCCTGCTATTTTGTGTCAAATTTCCAGGGTTTTAGATTTCGAGAACGATCCTATTTCGTGCACGTTGTTTTGTGCCTTTCTATTTACATTCTTTTTAATGGCGAGGTTAGCTAATATTATTAATAGTACCACGTTCACGTAAGTGTTTTGATCCTTCGCGTAATCTTACTCGGAGCGATGTTGCAACAAGTCAACATGGGCTAATTGTTACTTTTAAATGTACTAAAACTATTCAGTTCGGAGAGCGAAAATTACATATTCCTTTGTTACGACTGCCGGGCTCTCCCTTATGTCCAGTCGCTGCATATCAACGTATGGTTTGTCTCGTTCCCGCTAGTTCCCGGTCCGCCTTATTCGTTTTGCCTAGCCATTATGGTAATACTATTCTCACTCAGGATCGTTTTATCGCCGCCTTCCGTCGGGCTCTTTCCGCTGCTGGTCTTCCTAATGCTTCGTCCTATCGAGGTCATTCTTTCCGTCGAGGTGCGGCCTCTTGGGCCTTTAATCACGGTGTACCAGGTGAACTCATACAGATATACGGTGACTGGGCAAGTGATGCGTATAAGGCTTATTTAGAATTTAGTGTCGAATCTAAGCTCACCTTCGCTCAGCAGCTTCGTTCTGCTGTTTTTTCTAGTACTTCGTAGTTTATTTGTTCAGTGCACAGTTCGTTTTTTGGGGCGTTCCGTTTGGTGGCAGAGAGGTTTATTAGGCATATCGTTGGCTGTTGTTTACTTTTTGTGCTAATAATAAACTTCTCTCCGTGCCAAAAAGCGAATTGTGTTTTATTTGTGTCAGGGGGCGTTGTTGGGGAATTTACCCCCTTTGGACAAGCACGTGTTCAAAGGGATTAATTGCGCAACGCACACCCTTAGTATCAGGTGATAGGAGTTTCGTTTTTCAGTTCGAGTCAGTTTTCACTTCGAGCGTACCAGACTGAAATTTGTGTAGTACGGTTTCGTTTCTTCTTCCCACCCTCCCACCCCGGGTGATTTTATTTACTGTCATAGGGTGGCAGAGAGGTTTATTAGGCATATCATTGGCTGTTGTTTACTTTTTGTGCTAATAATAAACTTCTCTCCGTGCCAAAAAGCGAATTGTGTTTTATTTGTGTCAGGGGGCGTTGTTGGGGAATTATTTTGATTTCATTGAAAGTACCAGTCTAACACTTTTGTACTTCCGTTTGCCCATCACACCACTTGCATAAAATGTTGCAATACTTCGTATAATGTTGTCATCTGCCTTTTCAAATTCTAAGACACTCTTCTTATACTCTTTAGAAACTACTCTATTTAAGTCAACTGCTTGTTCCCTGTCACATATGTTGTTAAAGTATCTAATTTGCATCTTTTTGCAAAGTGTCAAACAATCCCTCGTAAGTGGCCAAGGAATGTTTATTTGTGGTTCCATGCATTTTGGCAGCAGCTTCAATGGTCTCATGCCTTCTTTTCATTGCAGTTCTTGGTCCCAGTGTTGATTCCCCACCAACAAGTGCAGTAGGGCTTCTTGTTCGTGCCTGAGATACTTGTCCCTGTGACTAAAAATATCACTAATCTTCATATCTAATCTGGCTAGAATAGCTATACTATATACACTAAAGCTTGGCTGCGACTAGACACACCGGGTAGTAAGACATTCATTAAAATTAGATATGGTTGGATGATAGCAAATTTGTAAACAAAATAGAACTGGACACAACAATTATTATTGTATTTAGCCACATCTTACATTTGATATTTTGATGTTTATAGTTTAGAGAAACTGTCATTTATGACAGTCTTTACTGACCAAATGAACACAGGCACACACTCAGGTTTCTTACCCAGGCACTGGCATACAAGCCTGGCACTGGCTGTCATTCTGGCACTGGCTCTGTGTTAAGTGGCCAGTCCACCGAAATTAAACTTGCAAAAATATTTTTTTCTTAATTATATAATTTGTTATCAAATATTGGTGTAAAATTAAACATCATCCAACCACTTATTAATGCAAACCTACAGACTCAGTCAGAAGTTGTGCTCAGCAGTTTTTTTGAGGCACACGTACTGGTAAAACAACCACAATGAAGAATCGAGAGTATACTCACAGGAATATTTCTAACAACAAGTGATTGGTTAATTGTTACTGCCATTTAGAGTTCATGCAGTCACATAAAAAGCTGGGGGGGTATTAACAAATGTTTGTTTAGGGAGGTACAGCGAGGACGCAAAAACCATTACCCTGTTTATAATAATAATAATAATTATTATTATTATTATTTTGAATTTCCTACCCTGTCAAAATTGAAATACAAGCCTCCCTGTACATGTACATGCACTCCCACACTTACCTATAATGCTTTCTTACAAAATTCTCTAATATTCGAAATATAAAACTTTCACAAAGCACCAATACTAAATTACTTAAAAAGGGCAAATTAAATATATTACTTGCCTTTTCCTGGGCTCGCTGGACTTTTTTGTACTCTGCCAATAGCTTGCGATTTTCACTAACAGCTTTCTCTCTTGCAACCTTCCGGGTTTTCATGAATAATTTGAGCCAAGTTAAATCGCGTGTTCTTGTTGTGCGGCATCCTAGAAATTAACTCATAAAAAACTAAGAAAAGAATGCAAAGTTAGGAAAACAAAAATCATAGAGTTTTTGTCAAGGCTTTGAAGTCTCTCTTCATAGCAAAATTTCTCGGATAAGTAGAAGTATTTAAAAAACTATCCTAGCCAAAAAAATGATACGAACGACAAACAAACCTTACCTTTTCTTTTCCTATTTCCTCTGCTTTATCTTTCTCAGCGAACATCGTGAAAAGTGTGGCATATTTGGTATCAAAATGGCAGTAAAAATGTGTGCTTTCAGAAAATTTGAGTCTTGGCGCCATCGAACTAACCCCAGGACCGCTCGGAGGCATTTATCAACAGGCGCTCAACTCAGTTCCAGTCTTCTCTAAAAACACACGGTCACAGTCGCCATATTTGTGGACAAGGATTGTTCCGCTTCACCAGCCCAGCGTGTTAGTGAGTCAGTGGTGTTCAGAAATGTGATTGTTGACATCACCATTTCTAGTCGCTCGTTTGTGTTCAGTCAGTCTTGTTGTAAGGTTTCTGCCAGTCTCACCGATGCAGGAGGTCTGGCAGTCAGCGCATTTGATCTTATAAATCGCTCCTTTCTGTTGTTAGGTTCGTCCTTGTCTTTAACGTTGGTCAATAAATGTCGTAACGTAGTTATAGGTTTGTGAGCTACATGGATGTTGTAGGGCTGTAGAATCCGCGCAATAGTCTCAGAAGTGCCCTTGATGTAGGGTACAGTAACTGTAGTACATGTAACAGATGTCGAGTTCCTGTCAGTTTCAGTAGTTTCAGTAGTCCGGTGAAAACACGGTCAAGGTAATTGTTTTTGTCAGATAAACTGTCTGGTGTGTCGCAAACTTAAGTTGCATTCGTCTTGTCAAAGTCTTGATAGTCGTAGCTTTGTGGGAAGTCGGGTTGTAGGATGATTCGTCAAGTAATCTGTCGGTATGAGTCGGTTTTCTGTATACTGTCGTTCGTTAAGTTCGTTGTTGTCATGGCTTACCAGACAGTTGAGAAAAGAAAGTTTTCCGTTCTCCCAGCTGGTAAACTTGATGTCAATGTTCTGTTCGTTGAGAACAACTACAATGCCGACTTTATTCTACAAAACATTCACCAGACTACTGAAATTGTTGTCGTAAAATCAAACCGTGACGGAAATGGCCGCAATGAAAACATGGCGATCAAAATTTTCATGTGCGAGTTGGAGCTATTGTTTTCCTGTTCTTAAAATTATTTCGGGTTCTTTGCTGCCTTGGTCAATCTTTGTTTTGCGTCATTGGTGAGCCCCATGTGCGTTAAAAATCATGTTACATTCATTTGCAATTCAGAGTTAGAAAGAAATGCGAAATCACAAAAAATTCTGTTTTTTTAATTATGCGATGATGACCAAATTTTTTTTATTTAAACCATGTGTTTACGTTTTTAGCAAAGATAGTTCTGATCCCTTTACAAACACTGAATCCACGGAATCACTGTCGTGCATGGTTGCTCTAGCTTCCATTTCACGGGAAAAGATGGCTGTTGCTGCTCTGTTGAAAAACCACTGACGAGAACTTGAACTGATTGTTTTGCAAGTTGTGAGAACATCATTATTCGGCCCCAGACCTCCTTTCTCCCCCCCCCCCCCCCCCGATATGTATTACAGTGTATGTTTCAATAGCAATGCATAAATTGCAAGTTCACCTTTAATATATATAATAATCACAATGGTTTTTGGTTAGTTACCTTATGATTAAGTTCTAGCTGATAGCTACATTAATGGCTTCTGGCCAGATAAAAACTAATTATTATTATTATTTTAAAGTTGTTTTGAAAGTACATGGAGCTGGCTTACCAAAAGGACTTGGTACCATCTTTAAAGAAAAAGAGGAAGCTTCCCAAGTCTGCATGACAGGACTCTTCTCTTCGATATCCTTCATCTGCTGAAATAAGTTCTCCTCTATAGACAAGAAGGAAACCATCCTTGGAAAACTTTTTTGTTGTGAACACACCTCTCCCTAGGAAGCACAATTATAATAACATTTTGATGTAATATCCAGTCTGTCACAAGGTTAAAAAGAGTCTACATGCATATTACAGCAGCGTGCAAAGAAGTTAGTGTCCGCTATCCCGGGGCTAGTGGATTCTATCTTTCACTTGTCTGTTGGGCAAGTGAAAGTTTTCGGGGGAGATTTTTAATTAATTAATCAGTGCTTCTGAAAAAAATTTTCAGGCTAGTACTTGAAAATGACTTTAGCTGGCACTGGTAACTACACAACTTGTACATACCCTGAAAACTAGGGAGAACACTGTATTAAAGCGCTAAAATTATGGGTAAGACTTTGAAGTATTTTTCCGTTTCAATGTTATAATAGTGAGTTTATGTTTGATGAAGAAGACTTCTAAACACTCGACTGATTTCTTTCAAAAAACTTTTTTTCCAAAATTGGAGTTGCTAATTCAGGGTGCGGCTTATCTGCGGGTGTTTATGGTATTCAGTTTCTAGTGGCCAATCTCAATGGCGTCACCAGTGGAAAAACCCACCAGTGACGCCACATTTCAGAATTGACGCAATGCAGGTGAGACAAGTCGCTCGTTCTGCAATCCATTTTGATTTCAAGCCCGCACATGCTCTCTGTATCCAGCGGTCTCCTCAGGCCTGTGACTAAAATGAGCGATTTGGAACAAGTCTAGTTCATCATCTGATGAACATAAACCCATGCAATGCAATCAGGTTCCTGTTATTGATGTAGGAAAACCATTCATGAATGTGTTTTGGGGTGTGGTAAGGAAAATGAAACTTGAACCAAGGATAAATCAACCACAACACACACAGCAACTGAAGCTTTGAAGTTATTGAGGCACCAAAGGAAAGGCATTCTAGAACTCTCCCAAAAAAGAACATTTGGACAAAAAAGAACATTTGGTTGTATCCCAAACAATCCCTGTTTAAAGAAACTAGGCATGCACGGTGGTCTCGGTCTTAGGGCCACAAGGTGGTACATATTGGGTAGATTTGCCACAAGTTTGCCAGGTTCGCCACAACAACCAAAGCTGTCAGAGTGTCTTGGTCATTATTCAGCTCAGAGTCGAAGCAATTACAAAGTTCTTTACAGTACAAAGGTGGCTTTTACTGCTGGAGTATAATTATGATCATTTTCATTGAGGACCAGATTTGTTGTGGAGAGTGTGGAAATATCGTTTAGCTGTAGCTGGTATCCGTCTCTCCGATATTGTTTACATTTTTTTTTTAATTGCAAATGCTTAGTTTTTATACTTGCATCAGTATGAGGAATTTCTTCAGCGTTTGCAGGATTTTTCAAAGTACCAAAGAAATAATTTCTTAATTTAGCCAAGATTGAAATAATTCAGAACCAATGGATAACAGCTCTCTGGCTCATCCTGAATTTGAAGTGACAACCACTGTTTCCCCTAGAGGTTCGAGAAATCAGGATTCTACTATAGTACATAAATCATTAACGTTTGATCCACTTCCAATCCAGAAATGTGAGTTTGTATTGTTTAATGTTATTGGTTGGTTTATGGTTTTATTTATGGAAAAAGTCCTATTGATTGTTTTCAATCAATGGTTTGCTTGGTTAATTTTGTTCTAAGTGGCTCGGTTCCTTTAGTGCACTGTAAAAGTTGTCAAACATTATTTTCAGGAATGTTCAACCTTCTTTTAGTGTTGTAAATGCCTGTCTTTAAACAAGAGGTTGTGTGACAACAAGTGTCGTGAAAGGAGCTGTTTGCATTGTTTGCAGAATCAAAGAGAATCGAATAGAATTGCTTAATGAAGCTCAACAGACAAATAATAGTTTGGATCAGAAAAATGGATGATTGTATAGAAATTTCATGTAAATCGAGAACTCCCTTATGAATAGCAATGTGTGCCATACGAATTAAGACGCTATGAATAGCCACTGTGAAACGTTTTGCACAAAGACTGACCAAGACTTGTTCTGACACAGAGGCAAAAGGTAACTGGGAAATGGCCTATTCTCATCCAGCAAGATAACTGAAAACACACATTTTTACCTCATACAGTACTGAATTTTACTCATAAAAATTGCAGCAAATAAAAATTGTATGGATTCATGATCAGAGCTTATCCAATCAGAAACGGGAACGATGAAAATTCACTAATGAAAAAACATTGTTAACCCATTCAGCAATGCAAAAGGACAGCCATTTTATAAAATTGCATGCTTTCTAGAATTATATAACCGAAGAAGAGCTTGCTTATACAGTATAGCAGGGAAAAAGGTTACAATGAGAAAAGTCATAGTTCCCGATCTCTGCTGCTGCTGCCATCACTGTCCAATATTATGGTGTTGCAACAAACTGCTTGTAGAAAAAAATTAATTTTCGTGGAATTGGAAGGTGGATCGAGTTAGCTTAATTTGATTGAATCAAAATATCTGGTAAATTGCAGGGATCTTGTGCGGACAAAAAGCGTTCTATCTGCTTTACCGACATAAGCAGAGTAGTAGCCAGGGCAGCTGAATTTGTACACAACATTAGATTTGCTTAGTAGTGGTGTTTTGTTTTGGTGTTAGTATTAAAAGAAACATACTTGTTTTCTCTTTTATTCTAATGTCGATATTCGGGTCGGCTAAACTTCGACAAAGCTTACGCTTCAGTTGAATTTCTTCAACTGACTTAAGTTGCAAGGCCAGAAGTCTAAAAGCGGCTGGAGTGTGTGTAAAAATATTTTAGACTAGAGAAATATTGAAAACATACCTGCCGGTTAGCTCGACCTTCCTTTGTCAAAATTTTCAAATCCGTACGCGTTCGCAAGCAAACAGCTTCACTTTCGTTGTCGTCGATGCAAAGCGACAGCCTATCATAGATTCTCCCTGCTAGCCAAAGGAAGACGAACAGGAGATTCTCTCCCCCTAATTTAATTGTTACGGTCCCAAAACAAGGACAAAACTGGGTTAAACAATTTGCCATGATACTTCCCACCCCGGCCATTAAGCTTACGCGGTGCAAAAGTGCAAAACAAAATCAGTTAATCAGTTGGTATAGCACACCCTATTGGCCCAGATCAAGTAGCCAATTAAATTTTCCTTTAGTAAGGTCTGTCGATTTGGCGGGAAGACCGAATTTCCCGCGCACAAGAGACGACACGAGACAAGAAAAGAAAATCGGATTTGAAACCTTCGGATCGATGCTTTCGGAAACAACAAATATGTACTCGCGCGAAACTATATAGAAAATCTTGTTCGAATCATCTTGTGACAGCACACACGTTTTTACATGTGTTTATACTCACCGGTACGTGCGGTTCAGATTGAAATCGCCTGGTCCTTCTTGCCATCTCAAGACGATCACCGCCTGAAACAAGTTAAATATATCGTTAAAATGGGGATTTCATCACCTATCACAAACTAATGCCAGATGCTCAATGAATTCAGGTAAAAACATATAAACCGATCGACAACTTTTGGAGCAGTTACAGCATAGATGATACCTTTTCTTTACGGCTAGGCAGAAAAACGAGAGGAGATTGAACTTTGTCAAATCGAGTGATATGCCTTTGTTGTTCAATCTTTGTCTAAATATTTTCCCGAATACCTGCAATTTTGCGACACTAAAAAGAAAGTGGACGTGAAAGGACCACGCAGAACTATCACACAGCAAAATAAGTGAAACTTACCGCTCAGTTCACATTGTAATTTTTGTGTAGTGAAAACGTTTAGACTAAGGTCCCCACAGTGCACGTCCAATTCAGTCGGCGTGCTGCTGCAAATGTCCCTATAGTATATTAAAAAATCTGACCCACCAAAGAGCCTTTGCGTTTTAATGCGTAACTGACGAATGAAAAAGCATTCGACTAATCAAAATAGCGATTATTAGTATATCAGTGACATCGAGAAAGAGATAAGACAGCCAGATAACATTGAGACTCAAAGCGTGAATTCGCGTTGGTCTCCCATTAAGAAAGGTAATTAGTATTGTTGCAACACTCAACTGAGAATCTTGGCACATCGGATAAAGTTTGTACATAGAAACACGTATCACTTTCCACTTCTTTAGACTTTGACTTTTGTTTTCAGGTCGTTTAGGAACATAGTTTCGCCCAGATCGCTACTCTGATACATTTATGGGGACATCTTAGAAGATAACATTACTCTGATAGTAGTGGGGACACAGCTGCTGGTCACTTTCGCAGATAAACAAAACCTTTATCAAGCTTCGCCCGTATTTGGTCGATAAATAAACTACTCAAATTCAACAATCTAGATTCCATATTCTTTAATAACACGCTACATTTCGGAAATAAGGTCGTTCACACGACAGAAAAATTCGGTACGGACCCTTAAAAAATAGACCAGGACCCGGTAAATTTTATGGAAAAACAGTCAAGTTTTCGAAGGACCATAGGCGCCTATGGCCCCGCGTATTTCTCTGCAAAAATTATCGGGTCCTAACCTTTTTTTTTTGATGAGTCTGTACCCAACGAAGATGAAAAATTACTCTTAGAATAGAGTGTACGCTTACCATGAAGCTGTGAACTATCTTGGCATCAGCCTGCGTAGCAGCCGCCTGAGTAGTAGTTTTTGGGCAGCAATTTGGGAGACGCGAAAAGCGCGAAAGGCTTTTACTTTTTTTATTCTTTCGTTTTTCTCATTCTCGAAACATCGCATACTCAGCGCACTTTATTCTGCATGTTAATATAAATGATTGAGCCAAATCTTGGCACATTAGATAAAGCCTTCCACTCTTCACACTCTTTCAGGTTTTCATATTCAGTTGCTTACTTTGTTTAGAAATAAATTACTCTGGTAAACAAGTGACCCGTCTTGTGGGGACAAATTAAAAACAAGATAACATCACTACAGCTAGGCTTGTAAAATGCCAAATAGAGTACAGTGCCCAAAAGAGTACGACGCATAAATTATGAATCATTGTGCAATATCTGTCTCAGCAGGAAGTAAATTAGTCTCACATTGTCATCCAACGCACGCTTTCTACATTTTTAAAATGAGCCAGCTTGAAAGCCTTTTTCTCCCCAGTATCTGGCAAACCCACCCATCAAAAGAAAAGAGATGAAAAGCTAAGGCGGCAATCAACCACACAACTACAAAATCAAACGCGTTGGCAGTTTCTATTATGTATTCCCGCATTCACCCTGACTGTGTGTACAATTGTCACTCGATCTTAAAACCCATGTCACGCATACCCTTGACATGCTTGATACAGTGCAACCAAAATAAACCCGATGTGCTTACGTATTGATCACGCCAGCGACAAAGCGATTTAAAATATCTGCAAAAGTAAGAGTTTCGCATCTCGGATGAGCGAGTGTAAGCAAAGGTTGACAACTGTACAGTTCGCATGGAACCTCCTCCGGGAACTTGAAAGCGAGAACGTGTCGAGAATCGTTGTACCGGGATATGGTTGATAATTAATTTTTCGAAGTTCAATCAAGAAGAGATAGAATAAGCGTTAGGGCTTTCATTTTACGCCAAAATAGCGCCTTCCATGCAGTGAAAGTAAACACTTTGACAAGCTGGTGACAGAAACGCAAAGTTTTATGCCCTACGGGACAAATAATTACGGTAATTTAATAAAACTTTGTGTGATTGCTGTAGGTGTTTGTAACTCTTTTGCGGTATGTGATATTAATTATATCGTTGCAACGGGAAAAACTTTATGCTTGGGTCGCTAGATTTCCATCGTTAAACCGGGAATATCGTTGGACCGAATATTGTTGATCGGGATTCTGCTCCATACAATTTACTGTAACTTTTGACATAGAAAGATGATCGTTAAACCGGGAATATCGTTAGTTCGACGATCGTAAAATCGGGGTTTCACTGTAACATCACTACAGCTCGCCGATCACTTTCTGCGCAAATAAATAAATAAATATGCTTTATTGCAGTAAAATTTGCACATGACGTGATATACTCATTACTCGCTTTGCGTTCAGCTGTATTCATTACTTGTGGGGTCATATGGGTGCATGTATTTAATATTCGCGCGCAAAACCAAATTGATCGCAACAAAAGGGCAAGATAAATTAACCACTTAGAATTGTAAATAAGTGACCCGTCTTGTGGGGACAAATTAAAAAACAAGATAACATCACTAATGCCCGCCGATCACTTTTTGCGCAGATAAATAAATTCATAATCAAGCTCCGACTGACAGCCGCAGAAATTCGGGCTAGTTGCCGTTGGAAGTCCAGGAATGGTTAACACTGACTCTGAATATTAGAAAACAAGCACTGAGGAACTGCAGAACTGCAGTCTCACGGAATTTCATAAGAATGGCTGTTCAAGTCGAATCCTTGTGCAAACCATTTGCGCTGGAAAACGACCCAGACGCGACCTACTACTTCTTTCACTCAGAAAAAGAAGACGTCGAGAATGAAGGCTACAGCACACCAGTGCCAACTCATGACATTTGAAAAAAGTTTAAACTTCTTCCGACACTTCCCCGCTCTCCGTCCCGATCACCTCCACATTCGCCGGTCGACTTCGATTCATTCGGGGATGATTATTGCTCAGTTGCTGACATCCCGTGAAAATTGTGTCTGATTTCTTGACGAGGACAGCCAGGCTCCGGGCCTGGCAACTGCCTTTGATTTTGCTGCTTTCAAGCGATCCATGATTGCCCGGCAAAATAAAAGATTTCTATCGCAATTCTCCTTCAGTTTTACTAAAAATAGAAGCTTCCAACTGCTTCGCGACTACCACCGCGAAAACCCGAAATTAGAAATTATCCCATCGAGTCGGTAGGCTTGAACTATGCTTTGTCATGGTTTGCAATAAAATAAGCTTACCTGTCTCAAGTTCTGTTTGTCTTTTCTAAAACGGCAAGATTATTTCGAAGGATTTTTCTATCGATTAGATGTTTCATGGCAGCATTTATTTCTTGAACCGAACAATGTATATACAGTACCTAGCTGCTTTCAGTTGAAAAGTAAATTTCGAACTTTCCAGCAAATCCATTTGCTGAGCACAGGTCCAGTACACGTATAAACGTTTGCTAGGGTAACCTTACAGAGATTAAGGCATTTGATTTGATTTTTTTTTTGGCCCTTGCCTTGAAATATCTTAGCTTAAGTCAAGGTAAAGATATTTGGGCTCTTCACCTTAGAATGAAAAAAACAGAGTGGTTGACTTGAATAACATCAAGAAAACTGTGCAATCTCAAGTGCCTTGCTTACAAGTGCAAAACCCTTTGATTTTAAACAGTCCTACCTGTTCAAAAAAAATCAACTTCTACTCACACCCTTGCAGAAAATTTGTTTACTAACGGAAAACAGTTTCATATTACAGTGTACATTTGCAGGCTGGAGAGAAACAGTGTTACAATGGCATATTGTTATTCATTTCACATCTTTTTGTACTGTAATTAATGCCACTGGATAATAATCCATATTGTTTGTGCTATACTGAGTCTATACTTCTTGAAGTTGGATAATAAAATTGTAACAGTTATAATTCACTTGAAAAAACCTCTACTGAATAAAACAATAAAAGTTCATTCTACCAATCACCTCAGAGTAAATGAGGGAAATTATTGAGAAAATCCTGGAAAGTGAAGTCCTTGGGAGTTAATGGGGGGATTGACCGTCGAAAAATATAAATCAGGATACTTTGCCTTTCCCCTTTAGGAGATCATGAGAATTGGTTTAAGCTATTTTGCATTTGGGGGCTTTTTGCCTTTCAAGAGCTCTCAATCAAGGGGAGAGCGACGATACAAAATACTGAATGTGCATTATATATAGTGGATAATGAACACAATGATCACCGTACAAAAATGTGGTTGATATCCCTAAAACACGAATGGACATGAAGTGTCTCTCACTGAAACAACAAGAAAGTCAGAAAAATAAAAGACCAACCTTCAGCTTCCCTCGACTCATGAACACACGTAGACGGAGAACATGCAACAACAACTTCTGTGATAGCGACTTCCAAAACTTTACGGCGAGGGTTAATTACCTTCCCGTACTAACCACTGCAAACTATAACCATCAATATTTCAACCATGGTGTTGTAGAGGGAGTGGGCTATTGAACACGATGTTAATGATGCATCAGGATTTACTAGAGCCTAAAGTTGAAACGCCACTTGTTTTCAGAGTGTAAAATATTCGCCATGAAATGGCAGTTCGGTCTCTGTTTTTTCCCAACAAAAAAGATACTAAATGTATCTCTCTTGTCAAAATCTTTGCCCAGGAAGTCAAAGCAATGACTCCGCAACTCGCTGATATCCTCATTATAAAATACCACGGAAATGTTGGTTCACAAATACAAAGAAATCTTACCCGCTCGAAAGTTCGCTTTACAACTTCACTAAATCGAGCGCCGCGCCATTTTTTCGACCGGATGTGGCGTCATTTGTTGTTGGATGATTCAGATACGATTTTCGGCCCCGCCCCTGCTAGGGCACTGGATCGGGAAGAAACATTGTGACTTGGGCAAAACATAATATTAAAAATAGGCCAATCTTAATACATTTCATTTTGATTTACTTATTTCATAATCATTATGTAACTTCTAATTTGGCTCTAAGGCTTGAATCAGTAGATAAAACAATTGAAATCATATAATTCCTTTTGTTTTAGTCCCTTGGAGCCAAGCTAGACCTTGTGTTGCCTCCCTGTGGGTTAACGTCCTGTAAAGAAATGGAACTCAAAAGTGTATTTAAATGAAACCACAAGGAAGGCTTAGATTAAGTGGGAACAAGGAAGTCCTTATTCTTAATGGTAATTTTTCTCGAGTAAATTCTTGAGAAGCATGGCTAGCTGCTGTTAGGTGTCATTAAGAGATAAGTAAAGAACCAGTGCCAGGAACTGCAAAGAGGGCAGCAAAAAACAAACAAACAAACAAACCAACAAAAAACAGTTTAAATACCAATTATTCGGCAGAAAGTCACCCGGCCGCAGGTTTGCGTTTCTCGATAAGCGTAAGACCGGACAATCATAGTTGATACGTATTCAAAAATTGATCAGCTCCCAGTTACCTGATACCTCTGAAGCGCTTAAAAAGAAGTCGAGGTTTCGAATCCCGCGTTCAAAGTCTTTCAGGCTTTCTTTTCACAACTGCTGAAGCTGTGTATATGTGAAGGTAGTCGAAATATCAGAAACACGTCCGACAACCGAATACAGTCCGCCATACTTATATGTAGGATAGAATATAAGTCGCGTATGTAACGTGAAATACAACTTATGGAATATGCTGCACAGGGTATAACATTTCCCGTTTTAACGGATGCTCACGTACAACAAACGTTTGAAATTAGTTTTATGATTAAATCTTTAAAGTTCTCAGTAAAGACACTCGATTTATTAGCAGATAAAGTAATATAAAGGACACTGTTGAGCACCAATGTGAAAACTGAAACTTAGCCAAATAGGCAGGTATAAGCCGCTGTCGTCTTGGCCTCAATGACTCTTTGTACTCTAGAACTGTTAGCACTCTGGAAGTGTCCTATGACAGCTATGATGCAACTGTAACTGGTGTGGTGGGTCCACTTTCTTTGGTTGGAGCTGCCAGCGTTTATGAGCAATTCCATCCAGTCACAGTTTCTCTACTGGTATATCGACGTCACTGATGACGGCATTGTCCACTTTAATATAAGTAAATTGACTTAAATCCCAACAAATGTCTCAAACGTCCCTAGCTCAAACAAATTCATAGGCAGTCGATCATGGGAATGTTTATTTTCCTTCGTCTCAACTGGACGTAACTTAACTGTAGCATCGACAGATCATTAAAGAAGAAGTAAAATAACTCTGTTCGGCAACTCCATGACATAAAGGATATACCTTTGTAGTTCTTGAACACCCGGCGCGGTCACCTTTCTTTGGAACGTTTATGATGTAGCTCCCGTTCTAACCTGCGTAGCTGGCGGGATTTCGCGTGCGAGTGCTTTGTAGCGCCCGAATGATTTTGTTTTCTTTGGCTCGAGGGTAAAATTCACTCTCGCCCGCTTCTCCCGCCTGCTACGCAGGCTACTCCCGTTCCAATCCTGTTCCACTCCAAACACCTCTTCTTTCTAGATCTTATCAAACAGGCCGTAAAGGATATCTGCTGTTAAATTAGGCACTGTTTCAGCGCCTCTGATGGTGTATTATCCGGGCCAGCTGCTTTCCCTGCCTTTAGCATCTTGATTGAGCAAACGATCCCCAATTTGGATGAGCGACGCCTCACAGCTCACATTCTGCTCCCTTAAAGCCTCTAGGATTGATGGAGTATTTTGGAGGTGGAGGTCGATTTAGAAGCTCGTTGAAAGGCTGCCCACCGCTTAAGCTGTTCATCTTTCTTCGTCAAGATATTTCCCTCTTCGTCCTTTACTAGGTTGTTAGTCTGGACAATTTTACCCGCCAGTTTCCTGGTAGTATCGTACAAATCCTTTTTGTTTCCATTTTGCTGCAGCCCCTGTGCCGCTAGGGCATTATAATCATCCCTTTTATCCCGTTTGATGCTCTCTTTTAGCTCCAGATGTGCTGCTTCGTACTTCTTTATGGCCTCTACCTATTTTGTTCTCGTCGTGCTCCCGTTGCCCTCTACATTCAAACACGCCTTGTGTTGATTGATTCCATGGTTTCTGGTGTAATCCATTCCTCGTGCTCAGCTGCCTTTTCTGCCAATACTTCTACACATGTCCTGTTAATAACCTCTCTGATGACAATCCAATCATACTCTATGCTGAGGTCTTGCATAGGCCGACATCTGCTGGAAAGGGAAACCCTGAAGCTCTGTGATGTTTCCCTGTCCTTGAGGTAGTGCACATTGTACTTGATCCTAGGATTTCGTAGCATGTAGCAACCCTTCATGGCAACTACAAGGGGGTGGTCAAGTCTTACGTCTGAACCTCTCTTGACCCGTACGTCCAGAAGGGATCGTCTAGACTTATGTGAGATGCCTGTATGGTCGATTTTATTCTCTGTGATGTGGTTGGGTGATATCCGTGTTGCTTTGTGGACTGGTTTGTGCGGAAATAGGCTTTCAGTCGCCGCCGATTACAAGGTTGGAATGGGTACAAAAGACTGCAAAATGCTCACCGTTTGAGATCATCTTCCCCCAATCTATGTTCGCCCATAATTCTCTTTTTATTTGAAATCGCCCATTAAAGATGACTTCACTTTGTTGACTGTCTCGCTAATAACGTGGAAGAATCATACTTGTCCTCCTCAGCTTCCTCGTTCGTTGGAGCACAGCTCTGGAATATAAGTACAGTTATCTTCTTCTGTCTGGTCCTGAACCTGGCAGTGTTAATCCTACAGTTTATGGGTTCCCAGGATATCATGGCCTCGCGCGCCTCTGATGTTAACTTTAAAGCGACGCCCCAGCGTATGGTGCTACATCTTCCTGATGAGACCTGAATGGATGATAGTGGTGCCATCTGCCAATTTTATCTTTTCTGGTGAGGTCCACTACGTCTCTTTCAGTCCAAGAATTAACAGCTTATACCTCTTTATCGCGATGGCTGGGATATATGCACCGAATGACCTATGTCCAGGATTGAACGCAAGTATTGTTTGATTAGTACTTCATATTTTGTCGGGTTATTTGACATTTTCATACAACTTCATATATTGACAGACAGAATTATGTGTATTTTGGTGACTTTTTACCAATTCTTTTTACCAATTAACTCTGATGACACTTCGTGATGCTTATCATAAGGAACGTGCATGTCATAAACGTTCAATCCTGGACATATCTGCCGAATGAAGGACGGTCGTATACCAAATGATGTCGTGTACGGTAAGCTGGCCACAGGACGCCGTCCTGTAGGCCGCCCAGTCCTGCGCTTCAAGGCTGTCTGCAAGCGCGACCTAAAACTCGCAGGCATCGACCCAGACAATTGGGAGCGGCTTGCAGACGACCGAAGTAGTAGGCCCTTCGCTGTTCGAGAAGGGGTCAAGAAGGGATAGGAAAAGTGCAACCAACAGCTGGAGGACAGGAGACAACGCAGGAAGCAGACACAGCATACTCAGGCCGTCGACCCCCCCTTCCTCCACCTTTCTCTGCAATGCCTGCGGAAGAGACTGTCACGAAAGGATCGGATTGCTGAGCCACTCCGGACGCTGCACTCGACGGGACCGGTCTTGACCGACAAAGGCGCTACCATTATCGCAAGAGATAGACGGATGCCTACTGTGATGGCAGATTTACGTGGTTGGAACATGGTTCTCACGTTCCATGTACCTCTTGTTACACGTTGACTTTGGAGAGAGAAGAATGGCTTTATATGGAACCTAGCTCTAAGATGCAGTTTGTCGCTATAAGCTATAAGGATGTCATCGACTGTCCTGTTCCGGCATGGCCTATCTTCCCTTGGAGATAAGATTTTGTTTGGTTTTGTTAGGAGTTTGCATGGATCTTTAAACCACTGGTTCCGCGGGGATGTTCAGGTGTAAAAGCTCGGCGATGTTGAAATCTTTCTTCCTCCACAAAAGCAGAACACTTTTTAATGACATGACTATTTAAGTACATTCCTATGCGTATCTGATTTGTCTTCGCTGTTCTCAGATGTCCTAACTTGTGGGCAGTTTTAACGATTTTTGCTTAGTCGACATCCCTTCTTGCTGGTTTCCCCCATCTCGACGTGTTTCTTGCTTAATCCTGACCAATAACAAAAATGCATTATGCCATCAATATCGTCTCTGGGTCGTAGTTCACAGTGTTTGGCAGTGGATGTCTGGACAAGAAATCAAGAGAATTAGCTTTGGAGCTTTGTTCTTTCTGTAGCTTATATTTCAATTCCAATTCCACATCCTGCGTTTCCACAACCAACTGCATGATTAAATTTGTGGTGGTAGCCTTGTTTCAGGCTTAATATTTAACAGCAGACGGTAGTTTTTTGTCGTGGAGCTTAGCGCCCAAGTAGATCGATAGAGAATTGATCAACGGGGCACTTCACCCACAAAGCATCTTTCTCGGTTTATAGCTCTTTTCCACATTCGTCAGTGTAGGGCTTATAAAGTGCAACAGTTGCCAGCTCTTGGTGGATTATTGGAATAGACTGGCTGATAATTCCTCATTTTTGATATCTTCCCCTCTCATTATGATGGTTAACGTTTATTTGAAGAATTGCATTGCGTCCTTGCTTAATATATTGGTTTTCAGTTCTTCGAGAGCATAAGTTTCTTCGATATTCCTGGTTACAGGCCTCGCAGGTTAAATCGATGACCCAAAAAGGTAATCTGTTCTTGGCTAAGTTTAAACTTTAATTCGTTAAATACGATTCCATAAACGTCAGCTTTCTACAATACTGTATCCACTGTTTCAAAAATTTCCTACCAGTCACTTGCCACAGTTGAGATGTCGTCTCTTTGGTTATCGGTTCTTCGTCAGGTAATTTTTTAAACGGCTGCCTTCACGTATGGTTAGTTACAGGTACTTCTTAAACGGACCTTAGAGATAGTATGTTACCTTCTCGATTTTAACCGTGTTACCTACATCACTTCAGACTTGGAATCTGTCCATTATTTCACTGTTTCTTTTAATTTCTTCTATCCTTCTAACGCTTTCAAGAAGTGTACTAAGAGATCCAATCCTATATATCTCTGGAATTGCTTCTACTTATTTGACAATGTTAACGCTGTGCTGTGCCTCAATTAATTATCGTTTGTTAAAAAATTTAAATTGAGCAAAAACCTGGAAACCAACATTCCATTCTAAGCAAATTTCCTCTGCAGATGTGGGTGTGTTGATATGAAGTCATTTTAACTCTTGTCATAATTTTAATCAAATGCAGCCTCTAAGGTGTGTACAATTGTATTTGCATATGCTCTACATGACTCTACAGCTAAAATCATCAGTACAGTGAAACCCTGATTTTACGATCGTCGATCTAACGATATTTCCGATTTAACGATCAACTTTCTGTGTCCCGGCAAAAGTTACAGTAAATTGTATGGAGCAGAATCCCTATTTAACAATATTCGGTCCAACGACATTCCCGGTTTAACGATGGAAATCTAGCGACCCAAGCATAAAGTTTTTCCCGTTGCAACGATATAATTAATATCACATACCAAAAAGTTTGACAAACACCAATTCCGATTTAACGGTATGATTTTGCTTTCTCCTTGCCATATCGTAAAATCGGGGTTCCGCTGTAGTGGAGCTTGATGATGTATGAGCAGAAAATACAAAAAAAAAATCAAACTTCCACAACACAGTTACCGGGTATTTTTCATTTTTTTCCCCTGAAACATTGCTGGCTCTAAGGTACATTTTCTGCATTTCATCTTAAGCAACATTTTGGTTTCTGAATATGAAATCACCTCCCCCCCCCCCCAAAAAAAAAAAATCAGCCAAAATACCCTTCTAAAAAATAAGCTCAAGGGCTTTTATGAAGTAACTTGTGATACTACGCACTCTCTGATTGGTCAAATTGGTCTAAATGATCTTTGTACTTTTGTACTGAAAACGAAAACCTAACACCCTTTCGAAGAGATCTAATAAGGAAGCTAACCAAATGAGAAAGGATGGAATGTTGACTAGTGTGTGGTCTTTGGACGGCAAGATTTATGTAAAGACATCGCCCGATGGTGCACCAAAGAGAATCCAGTCCCATGAAGACCTCGACAACTTATGACTTTACGCTAGCCCGTCTGCGCTTTAGCGCATCTTTATATCTCAGAGTTTAAACTATTTTTTTCACTTTAAGATACGAATTAGGATGGATATGACACAAAGCCCTGAACGCCTTTAGATAGCATGCAGCTCAACGCTTGTATACGTTTGTGTTTTGTGTGTGTTTTCTGTTTGTATTCGTCAGCGGATTTGTTTCTTTTCCATATATTTCACGGCGTCAGTCTAACTATAAGTTATTATTTTTGCGATTCTGTGCATTTAAAATTTATCAGTTGTTGTGCCTCATGACTGAAAATTATCATCTGTCAACATAATTTGTAATGGTCATGTCGATGCAAATGAAAATAAGTATCTTATCTTAAAATGTTAGAGGCTTAAGAAACCAACTTAAACGAAGGGGTATTTTTAGTTTTCTAAAAGATCAAAACTGTCAGATGTACCTCCGCCAAGAAACATTTTCGGAACCCAAAGGTGAATCGATATGGAAGGGTGAGTGAGTAGGTGCTGTTTTCTTTTCCCACGTGTCAACCCATAGTAAAGGAGTTTCTATTCTGATAAATCCTTTAAGCAGATTAAATGTGGAAACGACCGGTAAAGATCTTGAAGGCAGAATTGTATAAGCTTACTTGTTTTGCAGTTCAGGCAGAATTTTAATCTGTAATGTTCACACCCCAAATGACTCCCAGCAGCAACAGAAATTCTTGCTAAATTAAACAGATATTTGGTGTCACACACAGAAATTAGCAATCTTATTGTGGGAGGTGTTTGGAATGTTACCTTGCAAGCTATTGATAACAAAGGTGGTATTTCGCCTTGAAAATGGGCTCGTGACTTGGAGTCCAACGATACAGAATTGAGAGGCTACTTCAAATTTTACACAGAATCAAAGGACCTGTGTTGAAATGGTATAGAATGCAATAGTGCATTCGTGTATTGTCAGGGGTCTGACTTAATTAGCCATTCTTTCATTCACTGTCGATGGTCCAAAAATAATTTTCTCTGAAGTCATTAAGTGGTTCACTTAACATATTCTTTGGAAAATTACCAAATGAATCTAGTCCTGGTTTACCTCCTACGGCTATGTCCTCGTGTACCGGTGCACAAGCGGGGATAACCATTGTATTTTCTTTGTTTAGGAGTCATTGGTTAGCTTTAATGTATTGTTTGGTCTTTCGTATCGGCGGCTCTTGTGCACCGGTACACGAGGACAGAAGCCCTCCTACGATGTTAAAAAAGCTAAACTATCTTTTTTTATTTGCTTAATCCTACATTTATACTAAGTAAGTTTGAAGAAATTTATTAGAAATAAAACATCATATTGGAGGATTTTAAGTCAATACGGAAATTAGGCCTCAGATACGTCCAGTAAGTCGAAAGTAAGTATGGCATAAAACGTTTATGACTCGCACGGTTTCCGCTAAATTAATTTCCAAATAATTCGAGTATACTGACTTGACGTCGCCAAGTTTTGGTTCATTGGGTTCACCCCTGCACCCTTCAGGGACATTGATATGAAAACACACCAGCAAAGTGGGGTCTGTTCAAATTATGGGGACATTTTCAGGTCCCCGCAGAAAAAGTCCTCTTAGATAGGTAGTTCCTTGAAAATAACCTTCAAATGAGGACCCCTGAAGGGTCCTCATAAGTTGGTCCACAGAACACACATCTTGAGTCCTCACAAGAAGGTAAAAAGAAAACAAAACTTGTCAAAAAGTATCTTTTTGCCTTGTAGCACATTAAGAAGTGCCCAAGAAAACCATTAAGATACTTAGATTGACGAATAAATCACTTTTTAGCGGTTTATACACTACAATTCTACTTAAAGAACACACTATGTGAAATGTGGGTATGTGTTGTATTTAATATGTAGGTCACGGCTTAGCATTTTTACAGTTTAATAAAAATTAAACTAGGAAACATTGTTCCTGATGTAATTGCAGTCTAGCCATGTGGGCAACAATATTTGCTTCCTGGCTGCAAGAAAACCGAATCACTTAAAAGTTTTATTGACGCTTGGATGACTGGCAACTTTTAATACCTCGCAAAGAAATCAAACCATGTTATCATATATCTGGTCTTTATTTCTTAATTTCTCCCTCATTTAAAAATAATAAGTATTTACATGAAACTTAATATTTGGAAATAAAACTAAATCTTCTAAATTTAATCATCGCGGTTGATAGGAAAACATATCAGTATATTCACCTGATCTTAGGCTCAATTCCACTGACATTGCCATAAATTAATATTTAATTCAATAAAGTAATTTCAGTAAATGTAATCTGCTAATGTATTGTAGTTGCCCTCAGAAATTTGATGTTCTTAAAACATCCTCAATAGGTATATCCTAAACCTTGCAAATAAGGTTTTTCCTGATTAAGATGATATTGAGTAATACTTTCTTGACTTTCACAGAAAAGGTTTGGAAATTGTTTTGAACATTTTTTAATGAAACCTGTTAAAAGTCTTGATAGTAGCCCCAATCTGATTGGTGTGAGATACATACATGAATCACTGACTGACTGACTCACTCACTGACTGAATGACCACAACGTCCCTCACGACGACTAAGAGAGATTTCTTTGAGAAAAAAATAACTCAAAAATTCTTTTAGAAAAAAGGAACAGAAAATAATCCTTAACTATATTATCAGGAAAAACCTTTCAAATAAGGGCTTTCCTGATTAAGATGATATTAACTAATACCGCTTTCTTGACTTTCAAAGAAAAGTTTTGGAAATTGTTTTACTTTAGAACATTTTTTTTTATGAAACCAGCTATTTACAAGGAGCAATATGCCCCACTTGGTGTTTAGTAACCCCAGGCCGTGCCTCAGACACTGGTACCATTGACAAGCTTGAAACTTCAAAATTTGTGACTGCTACTGAAAAGCAACAGAATATTTCCGTTCAAGCTGGGTCAATAGACGAATTTGCAATTTAAAACAGCTTCCATTCACCACTTCTTAAATCTACAGTGTCAGCATGTAAAAGCTGTTGAAATGACGACACAGGGCGTTGGAGATGTTCAACCATATACCTCATATCTTGGGGTGCTACGTTCTTTAAAGTATACCTTCCGTTATTCTTATGATATCCAAATCTCAAGTTTACATTCACCTTTGCCGAGTTGAGAAATAACTTGTGGTTTAATACAGCCCACAAAACTAACAAGTACTTTTGCTCCCAAGGCAAACCACACTTTAGGAAAACATCCTTCTCGGAATCGTAAAGGAACACCACAAAATCCTCATTGCTTGTTAATATTGTAGGTATTAAAGTTAAATTAGGCTGGCGACTATGATAAACAAAAGAAAATGCTATACAAGTTGCTATGGCTTGTGATGTAGATGAAACGCCTGTCCCTTTTTTCCTTTCCACTGCGACATTCTTGCCTGGTGAGAAGTCCTTTGGTCCACTGCCTTCTTCTGCAGCACTACTGCCCGGAGAATCATCTTTTTAAAACAAAAAATATATTTAATCATTTACACTATGCAGTTTCTATAAAAGCATCACTGCATTCTCAATAAAAATACTACATGTAACTGCTAATCTTCATTCTGTTTTTCAAGAAATAACACTCTTTGAAAGAATACTTTCTCTTTGCTTCTTGCTTACACAGCAAAGAAACACATCAACACAAAAGTGGCATGTAATGAATAATGCCTCGTAACACACATACTTCTGGCCTTCTCGCAATTGTAGTGTAATTTTGATTGGCTCTTCAGTCATAAAGTCAATAAATGTCAATCCATCATGAAAGAGGGCAAAAGGCATCTTCTAAAGGAATTGTATCAGGTTTAATTTTTTGCACCACCCACCAAAAAAGAGAAAGTATTAAAGTATAGAGCTGGGACGTAGGAAAATTAGCTTGTTGGCAGCTTACTGTTCCTTGGAACATGTTGCATTTATTTGGCCAGCCCCCAGGCAACAAGCAACAATGTTGAACCCTGTTTGACTGCACAGAACACACAAATTCTCCCTACTGGTTTCTCTTAAAGTACTTTGTAGCAAAATTTGATGATGTGTAAGTATTAACCCTTTAAGTCATGATGTCAACATGTACAAATTTTCCTCATGGGTCTTCATACATGTTACAATAAAAGTTGTGACACTTTATTTAATAAGACTTTCTTTAAATTACCTTTCTTTTATTCATAACACTTTTGATTGGGCTTATTAATGGATTACTGGAATACAGTTAGTGTAATTATCATGAAGTTTAGTTTTTTTTCAGTGATATTCCTCATTTCACCTTCATTTTGATATTTCAATTTCTATCTTCTACTACTCTCCTTGTGGTGGACACATAAAAAACAGCACTTATGATAGCCAGTATGCTTTGGATTCCTAGACAAAACTTGTAGAGAAAATAATTCTTGATGCGAAATTCCACAAAAGCTCTCTCTCACTTAGGTGGCCTCACTTTCTTAGGGTGCATGTATTAGCATGTTGCAAATATATAAAACCATTAAGTAATCTATTTATGCGAAATAACAAATCAGTTTTACCTGCCCCTTTGCGCCTTTTACTCACAGGTCCTGTTGAAGGAATCAATAAAACGGATAATTCATAATACGACAAAAAATAGGCAATGCATGTAAGAAGGGGCTTTTGGCATAACAACAGTTAACCTGCAATCAGGCCAACAAAGATATATATACATGCAAAAACTATATGTAGCCTGTTTAGTTTCTCACAAGAACCTATATATGGTGAAATCGATTTTTTATTTGTGTAGAATGACATGTTCATAATTTTTTTGGGATTATTTTTGTACAGTCAAACCTCGATTAACCGGATTCGTGGGGACTGAGGCAAATAGCCCAGAAAATTGAGGGTCCAAACAATAAAAAATACGAATAATAATGAGACAAAAACAAATCCAAATAAAATAGGACATTTCACCCTGAAACTGCCAAGAACATGACCCACTTTTTTTTTAACAACAAATGGCGTACAAGTTTTTCACAGTAAATTTATACAACTGTTCATGCAAAAACAAACGTATTAAAATAGTACATGTAATGATTTATTTCATTTTTTTGTGGTGTTTTCCACGGTCTCAGCAGTTAATTGATGAAACAATTCTGAAGATGGAGACATCGAAACGTTGTGTTGAACTCTTGTCGCTAATTTTTATCCTTAATTGTTTTTTCTGTATCTTAAAATTCACGTCAAAATTTGCTCAACTATTCATTTCACTTATAGTTGTTGTTGAAATGGTGAATAAAGCAAGTGGGGAAGTTTTCTTGTTTGTTCAACCATGCAGCTTTCTTAGTTTATCCTTGACTTCATGAAAACAGATTGCCATTTTGTTTGCTTCCACTTGAATAAATTAGTTTTCCATAAATGGAAAGTAGTGCCCAAGTCTAAGCGAATCATATTTCATTTTAATACGAATGCATTTTGTCACTAACTGTATGTGCTAGCGCTCTTTTTACTCTGCAAAAGCAAATAAAATTATGTTTTAATTGCACTTTCAAATGCATGTAAAACATACGATAGCTTCAGATCTTCATCATGACTTATTAATTTTCACAAAAAAAAATGGGACCACAGGAAAAGTCCGGATAATCGAAAAGTCAGGATAAAGGAGGTCTGGGTAATCAAGGTTCAACTGTAGTCACAGTTAATATTATTTCAATGCTCACTAAAACACTTGATTAGTAATTCTCACTTTGTTTTTTAAGAAATAGTTGACTCAAAATAACGCCTAGTTTTTACAGTGATTCTCAAGTGTGAAATTGTACTCACCATAATCATCATCATCGTCATCATCCTTGTTTTCTGCTTCTATAGCTCCTTAATAGTACAATGCAGTCTTCATTAGTCTAGTCTTTTCCCTATTTCACCATTATTCTTTTATGACAATAATATACTCATGCACTGACTTGCATTTCTTTAGGTTTGTTGCATTTACTGCAGAATCAGGGTTGCCACTCATCAGAAACTTAAAAATTCCCTGACTTTTCCCTGACCTCTAAAAAATATTTTCACTGACATTGCATTAGGTGAATAATAAAAAAAGACAATAAAAATCACTGACCAACACAAATTTACACAATACTTTTCCGAAAGAAAATGTATTAATTTTGTAATCTCCAGGAAAACTTGTGAGTCAGAAAATTTAAATTTCCTGACTTTTCACTGACTTTGACAACATCTAAGATTTTCCCTGACCTTTTACAAAATTCAATGACTTTTCCCCAAAGTTGAAGAATACAACACAGAAGATGGTCCCCCCCCTGCTTCCCCCTGCTTCATTTCAACTACAGAAAGGGTATTCTTTCAATATACTGATTTTCAAGTGTTGTAAGCTATAAAAGTCATAAAAACTGTAACTTATCATTGTTACAAGTGATTTCACACATTTCTATTTTCAGGAAAGTAATCACTGTATTTACCTATTCCAGCTACACAACAATCTTTAGAATCTGCAATAATAAATATAAAGTCTCAGTATAAAGTAAACTCTTCCTACAAATAGACCACTTTTTGCTTGGTTACTATAAGTAGACAGATGCAATGCCTGAGGACACATGGTTACACATTATTAAGTAGGAATATTGCCCACTTGAGTGACTATCTAGATAAGTAAGATGTGACTCGCAGGTCCGCGCAAAGCTAGAAGTGCGGGGATTAATTATCTTGGTGGTGTGGGGATCAGGTAGAGTTGTAACGCAACAGGGGGAGTAGCCTGGTGTGTACAAATCTAGTTCCACAATTTCTTGTCGAGCTAGAATCGTGGTGAAATAAAAAAAATTTCAAAGCAAAAAATGACAGTTGGTCATCAAGTATATAGACTTCCTCAAAGTCCATTTTAGGTTAAGCTGCAACAGAAAATACCACCCACTACGGCTAAGCTCTTGGCAGACAAAATCTTAAGTGAGTAACTATGCACAGCCTTCAGCCTCACTTCATGAGGAATTATTGTTTCCCGATCAGCGAGAGACCTCTACATTTGGGAAAACAGAATGCATGGGGCTTGATGGGAAGGAGGTAAAACTCTACATCTGTCCCGCAACTATAGAAGTTCCAAGCCCATGACAAACCTTTACTTATGATCGAGGATTGATGCTTGGGGTGAAGGAAACAGCTCCAAAAGGTCCTGGCCACAAAACAGGGCTGGTGGTTTTCTCACATTATGATAGAATTATAGCAGCGAAGCCCTCTGGGGCAATGTGCTTTGATTTGCTTCACCATGTCTTTGTAAACTGTTTGTTCCAAAATATTCAAGGCAATGCTTTGATTGCCTGCAAAGTGGCTTTACCAATTACAGTGAAGAACAGAATTTTGACAAATGTAATAAACAACAGTAAATTAACCACTGCCCAGAATCAACTCCTGATTGAGCCCTTTGAAGTGAATGCAAACAAGTTTCTTCAACACAACTTTCACCTGTTATTCAGTAACATAAATTTGCTTTGTGTGACAACTTGGTGCAAAACATATTCAGCAAGGCCAACAAGCTTGAAATTAATTTTCTATTAAAAATGTAAATGAAGGCTATCATAATAAATCAACTTCTAATTTCCGCCTAACTTACAGACAATTATTAAGTTTGAGTTTTTTAAACACTGACATACCTCTTGGACAAGGAAACCAGTCTGGTTCTCCAAATAATGCACCTTCAAAACCTATAAGGATAAATGGTATTAAGTATACATGAAAATGGCCATATTTAGAGGACGGCTCTTAGATGTGTATAAACATTCAACTTTGATGATGATGATGAAGATGATGATGACGAAGATGAGTAGAATATTGATGATGATAAGGATGACAATGATTATTATTATTACAAGTGGAACCTGCAAAAAGCAAAATATTATATTATTACGTATAATGTATTCAGTGGATTCAAAACCTTGATACAAAGAGCATTAGTAAAGAGCATAAAATTATAACTGGTCAAGTTTGCTGAGAGTAATAAAGATAATCATGCACTACAGTGTATGTTACAACATTGTGCTTGACTTATGTTCTGACTGAGGCCAGGGAAAATTTTACTGCCAGAAGTCACCTTCAACTTCATCTTTATTTTCATTTGATGTAAAGAGTGCAACCAAGGAAAAGCTGTATACTATAAATTCACCAAACATTTTATATTCACTTCCCTTCATTTATTTATGGGAGATGCAGTAGCCTAATGGTTTGCGTACTGTACTCCGAATCGAACGGTCTGAGTTTAAGCCCAGGGTTGTCGCTAAGCACCAGCTGCCGGCGAAATTCGCCGGCTGAGAAGGAGGACATCGCCGGCTGAATTTTGGCTGGCGAACACTCGGTAAAGGGCAATCAACAGTTCTTTGTTTATGCACTAGCAATCGTTCAATTTAGAATCATTGTATTATAAGAAGGTTGAATAAACTCCTGACTACCTTGAGTATCCATGCCACTAATTAATTGAAATAAAGTCTTATTTTGAGAACTTGTTTACCGTGTCCTCTTTCCGTTTTCTGATGAACTGCAAAAAATACAATGGTGCAGCTAGGGTGATCGCAAAGGCAAATTATAAGACAAGCTCCAACACACTTCTGGAGATGCCGAATTGAGACACACTCTCAGATGTAATCAAAGGCTCCTTCTAAGCCAGCTTATGAATGAATTTGACAACTGAAGAGATCTTTAAAATGGATAAAGAGAACAAAAGAAATTGGTGGAATGATTGAGGTAGGTTATTTGGCAAGGGAGGCAAATTCTTACATCGCAGTAATTTATGGTTAACTAACATTCGTAAAAAAATATATCACTCTGGTGTGTTGAACATTTTTCTGCATGAAGAATTACAGTTGTAAAAGAAAAGAAGATAATTTTAGTTGTTGCGGTGATGTCACGAATGTGACATTGCGTTAGGCCTTTTACTTTTTTATTATTTTGTCTAAGTTAATGTTTCACTATCTGTTTACTTTTTGAACGTAACATGATCACAGACAGTCTAAACCGCCGGTATTGTCCGAGACTGCAAGCAGTCTCTTTCTTTTCCTAGCGTGCGATGCGAAAATGCGATATTTAGATCGAGTGGCGATAGCCTCCCACGGAGTCGTTTTTAGGGGCTATCATGTTTCACTAGCCCCCAAAAACGACTGCATGGGAGGCTAGAGCAGCAAGCACCCGCCAGGTTTTTCCCTGATTTGCATAATTCTTATTTTTCCAGTCACATGTAGTATGTATTGAACAACTAGACGCATAATTGCGTGTACTCGGGTGTCTCTTTATATGGAAATAAACTTTCTTCACATTTATAAAATAATACATGTCGCACTGATGCCCACCCATTGCATTATTTATAGTATATATTTAGCGATTACTCTAGTATGTAGTCTCAAATCAACACACCGACTGATTGACTGCAGACTTTTCTCGTGTCACGCATTTACATGGCAGCATAACCCAGCATCAATTGAAAGAAACCAGCTACAAATTCACTTCAAAAGCTTTTATCACTTTAAGATTTCATTTAGAATATGCTCAACAGTTGCTCTGACCATTGCTTTTTTGATTCTTTAAGCGTTTCAAACTCTATAGATATAGCTCACTAGGTTTCTCGATGAAGTTTACTCTGAGGAGTTCGCTCGTAAAGGTCCCTCGTACATGTATAAAGTTCATGGACCGATCTGTTCCAAACTAGACAGTCGTCATGTTTAACTGAGGAACTACCATGGATTTAGCGAATTAAAAATGACAGTATATTCAAGCTTACAATCCATGATGGACCATGATGATTGTATTGAGTTCAATGATGAATAAAACAATGAAACAGCCAGCTCTGTATAGGCTAGATTACAAGAAGCTTGGTGAAAAACAAAGCCTATAGTGGTATACCTACTATCCAAAGTCCACCCACTTTGCAATCGTCAGGTGTTTTCAACCCTGCAACTCCTTTGAACTTATGATCCTTGTTCATTAAACAGTACCCATTTTGACCAAGGAGTGGAAGAAAGATACAATGTAGTTTTGGCAATTTTGACATTTAGGTCTTTTTCCTTTGTATCAACTTTCAGTTTGACTGCGTTTGAAATAACATCATCTGTGAGTTTCCCGAGAGCCTGTTGGTATGACTTGTAGGCTTCATGTTTTTCAGGCTCAACATTTTTGCTTGCAAACTCCTCGTCCAAAGGGAATAGCTCTTTGAAAGCTAAGGTATAAAAGGAACCATCAGATGAATCCTGTAAGAAGAAATGGTACAAAACAATATGCTCACTTGAAAAGATTTATAGCACACTTGTCCATAAATTATTATATTTGGCTCCTGCCAGTGAGCAGGTACTCTTGTTGTACTGCTAATTTAATTTGTTGTTGAAGATTATACAAAGGGGAATGTTTGTGCCAGTGTCTTGAATACATGTATATGAGCTTTAAGATGTGACAAAATAATTACTAGATTATTGCCAGGGGATTTACAGTTTTGAACCACATGAAAACAAAGTTATGCACATTTTTAAATCAGTTGAACAAGGTTTACATGTTTACAAAGTATTTCTCCCATAAACACAAATTACATAAAGGTGGCTGAACACAGTTTTGGAAGATTTGAGAACCTGTACTTCATCATAACTATTTAAATGCTAAAAGCTAAAGAGCCCATACTTGGCAGACCTAATAAATGACACCGCTGAAGTCAATTTGTGAAGTCCTCTTTTGTTAAGTGAGCTGTTTCCATGGCAATAGAAGAGATTTTGGTTTTCACTGGATTATAAGCAACAGAGTCAAAAGCAAATTTGGAAGAAAATGAAAACGTTCTGATTCTTCCGACTCCAATTCCGTTGCTTATGACTCCGCTTACTACTCTGAGTTTTGATTTCCACTAGGTCACAAGCTCTCTTACGACTCTGACTCCGTTACTGGTGAAAACCAGCCTTCAGAGTTTGGCAAAGGGATCATCAAAGAATTTGGCTAGACAACAATTTTTATACACCAGAGGTGGCTTTAAGGATCAAATACGGAGGAAAGGTCAGCCATTTGCTTATTCCTTCAATAACGACAGTGCACAACACTTTGCATGATGTGATGAACTGCGACTTTAAAAGACAGGGTGATGTTTTTGAAGCTCACTTCAGGCCATTTTTTGCTAGTTTGTTGCTAATTTTTCCCTAATTATAGTCAGTTTGTCGATTAATTTTCTCAGCCACCTGATAAGTCGGTTATTTTGCTTTTTAATTTAAGCTTAAGCTTATACGTATATTTGCAGGGTTTTATAGAACAAATAAAGTTGTGCTGTTGTTCATCCTCTTGATATATTATAACAAAAGACCTTAATGTCTGTTCTTCCCTGCTAGCAGAGGCCCCTTTTCCTTTGTATTCGCTGAGCTGATGGACGGGACGAAAAGGGACCTCTGCCATGGGTCGAAACTCCCTTTGATTCAACCGCCGTCCATGGTCGTGGACGGCGGTTTCTGAAACGCATGCTCCCTGTATTGTTTGCTGACCGTGACTTGAGCCCACTGTATCTTGCGCATTCCTTTACAGTTATTCCGCTGTCATTTAGTGAGCCCGCATCGTAACATGCCGTCCGACAGTCCGACAGTCATGCCGTCCTGGAAAGAGACCTAAACTCGTGAAGAGCTACAACGTTTACTTTCTCTCGTTTTTGTTAACATGGACGACGGAAAGATAAACAATCGAAAGAAGAAGCTCTAAGAAACACTCGAAAAGTTAAGCAATGGAATTTAGAGCGAAGAAAACATCTGTCAAGGCGAAGGACAACTTTCCACCTCCAAAGATTTTTCGAGCTGCAGACTTTTTGTGCAATGCTCCACCACTTCTACGAGTCTACGGTACAGTAAATTACACATTTGATTGTAAATTTGTATCGAAATCGCTTTTTAATTGAGGGATTCTTCATATTCAGGGCTCGAAACTAACGGTAGCCAACTAGTCACAGACTAGTAGAAATTTCGTTTTGGCTAGTACGTTTTGCGCTTTCACTGGCCATTGTGGCTAGTGAAAATTTAAAAGCACTAAAGCACCAGATGAAACCCAAACTAAATATTGCTTCTGATGATCGAATTCCAAAAGCAAATTGAGTGAGCAGAAACTAAAACTTATTGCGTAGAAGGATATCATAATGTTCGTACCATACTTGTTTTGTCCTCTCAACGTTTTTCCCTACTAATTCTTGTCTCAGATGGCAACGTTTTCTCCGTCATCTCTACGTTCGAACGAAATTAGCCGTCTTCAGAACGTTTCACCATACGTTTCCTTGAAAGGTCCATTAGTGCGTTCATATGACATTTGTCCACATGTTAGTATGTTCACACAATTCTTTAGTCTTGTTTTGGAAAACACTAGTTTCTCTTCCCAGCGTTTCTTTCTAGGTAACGTCTTCACAACATTTCTCCGTACGGAAGTAGGTTTGTCGATTTATTAGTCTAGCCTTCTCAACTTTCGCACGACATTGTTCTGCTCTTCCTAAGATTTTCAGTGTGTTGGTACATTCGTACGATAATTCAACACTGCTTAGTGTGTCTCTGTACGTTAGTATGTTCATACGGTATTAGTCTTGTCTTCTCAATGTTTATCCGTACGTTAGTGCGATTTTAGTTGTCTCATTTACGTTTCTCCGTAATTTACTGGCCCACTGTAGTAATTCAGTTTGTCCATTCGGCGTTCTTCCGTACGTCACACACTATCTTACGGAATTAGTTTTGTCTAATAACCTTTCTCCGTAAGTTAGTAGTTGTGTATTTTATTAGTCTCTGTATCTTGGTAAGTTGGCAGTGTTTCTCCCTACTGTGGTGCATTTGCAACCAAAGTGTTTGATCTGACTTCTCAACATTTCTCTGTATCTTAGTAAGTTTGAACCTTATTAGTTTTTTTCTGCTCAATGTTTTTCCGCACTTAAATCCGCTTGTAACATAGTAGTCTTCTCTTGTAGACGTCTTTCTGTACGTGAGTTGAGTGCTGTATCAGTCTTGTCTTCCCAACGTTTCTCGGTGCGATGAGATGCTCATATAAGGTTAACTGTTCGAGTTATTCATCATGATCTGACTGAAACAGAAAAGAGAGGCGTGAACTACATCACGGCTGGAAATTTGCCCTGAAGGCACATAGTACTTTGTATTCTGCATGTGAGGATCTTATCTGAACCGTTGGAAAGAATGTAGTCAACATTCAAGTTCTTCACTCTTGAGATTACAGCGAGGCATGTTTACAGTACTTGACTCGGCTAAAAATTAGACATATTGAACACAACTTATGAGATTATGCAAAAACGTCTGGCTAGTGAAAATTTATTTTGGCTAGCGAAATCAAACCTCTCACTAGCCACTTGGCTACTAAGTTGAAAAGTTAGTCTCGAGCCCTGACAGTTTTGAAGAAAAACGTGCACAGTTCGCATCACCAAATGCTCTTCAAAATAACTTGCACATCGAGCCAAATCACTTGCGCGTAGTTTCCCTCGAAGAAAGAATTGAACGCGTTTGGTCTTCAGAAACAAGTAAAGGCGTGTTTTAATAAATGTATTATTTATAAAAGCTTACTGTCTCTTCTTCTGTGTACCTTCATTCATAAAATTTTGAAAAGTAGTAATCTGACCTAAACAGACACAAATACTCTGTTGTGGTTTGATTTCACGCGCGAGACAGCATGAGAAATCTCTTGCGGAAATTTTCAAAATTTTGACTTTGAGATTGTATTTTTGGCTAATTCTTTTTTGACAACTGGTGTATTTTATTTAAAAGTAAGAAATTTTAACTATTCTAGATCAAGTGAGTATTGTTTTTTCGAACCTATAAATTGTCCTTTCGTACTGCACATGGGTTGTTTATTACCAACTGCTAATTTAGTGAAGCGATCATAAAACACGCAGCCTTCAATGGGTTAGATTCTCTTTGATTCCTGGAGTTGTGGTCATGCGAAAAAAGCTTCCTTGTCCAGATAACTTGAAATTGCTAATTTAGTGAAGCGATCATAAAACATGCAGCCTTCAATGGGTTAAATTCTCTTTGATTCCTGGAGTTGTGGTCATGTTAAAAAAGCTTCCTTGTCCAGATAACTTGAAATTAATACCGTAGATTAGACAACAACTATCTCTAGACGAACTGTCTAAAATTTTAGGGTTTTGGTAAACTTGCCATTCACGACAACAAAACTGTGCAGGTGTTTTTTGGCGCGCTAGTTGAGAAAGGTGGGAGTCGTCAGCTGATCACGTGCTAAAAGCATCACGTGACGTTTCAGTCGCTAAGTAACCGTAGCGCATGCTCAACACAGTTCATTTCGACCCATGGCAGAGGTCCCTTTTCGTGCCACCCGTCAGCTCAGCGAATACAAAGGAAAAGGGGCCTCTGCTAGCAGGGAATGTCTGTTCCCTCATGAAAACAAAAATGTTTCCCTTAAGTAGAATAACAAATGAAAAATAGACATAAATTCTTTTAACACCTATATTTCGGCCGGATAAACCGGTCTTAACTTCATTAGAGTGAATGACTGAACCGTTATACACGCCACTAGTAAACTATAAAACGCGCTATAACTGTAACAAAATATATAAATAGAAAGATAAAAAGATATATGTCTCATGTTGCCTTACTTTTGGGATACATTTTGGATGAAATTCTGTTTTGGTGAACGGCACATCCCAACAGTTTGGCTCCTCGTCCCTGATGTATGAAAAAGACACTGCTTTGGCATTAATATATTATTTTGAGCACAGAGGACAAGATGGCGAACACCCTTTTTCACTGTGACGTCACGCGCGCAAAGATTTCTGGTAGATTTCTGGTACCACGCGCTGGGGTAGCCCTCACCCCCCACCCACTATCCCGCTGGCTGTTTATGTGTAGGCGGGCCAGCCCGGGAAAGTTCTCAAAATTCTACGTCATTGTAAGCCAAAATAAGCTATCTGAAAGATACGCGATACACTTGTTCTACGATCGTGCGCCAGTACGCCGACTTTTGCAATCCATGAAGATCTTCGGCGTAACCAGGCTGGGGACAGTAGGTGTTTGCTTACCCGGCGAGTCTTGAGTAGTGGATTATATTGAACAGCGGTGTTACTCGTCACCATGGTGATCGCAAAGGAGTGGATGGGCAGCCAATAAAAATGCTCACCAGACGTGCTTTGCTAAATTTATATTTCATTCAGCTTCAAATGATGGGAAGAGAAGAGCCAAGATTTAGGGTTTTGGATACTTGTGATAGGTAAGACTACTTTTCTTATTTTCCTTACCCTCTTATTTAGGTATCCAGGTAGTCGGTTCGTACCCAAGGACGATTTGTAGTCAGTCGATTCGTACTCAAATTTAGACGATTCGTTCGAATTGCTCGTTTCGCTATAAACGACCACTTATGTCGATTCGCTTACGTCTCAGGTCAGTTCCCTAACGTTCTATAGGTCGGTTCGCTAACGTTTTAGTTTAGTTCGCTAACGTCTCTTATCAGTTCTTCTACATCACATAGAAGCGAGATAGAAGTCAAACCCTTGAAATAATTTTAATCTAGCAATCGAACTCACCTTAGTAAGCCAAGCGGTAAATCTTATAAGATTTAAGTCTTATATTAGCCCATTTCAAATGATGTTACGAACGCACTAGTCAAAACACAAACTCGGATCGCTACAGAAAGGTAAGCCTGAAATTAAAGGCCCAAGCCTTTTCCTTCAAAAAACTGATGAATGCCATTTTGTTTCCTAGAAGTCAAATGGGGCGCACGCTCCGTAATCCGCCAGAAGGAGGTCATCTCGGAATTAATTCCGAAGATGAAATCCGATGACTCCCGACTATATTTATGCGGTTAGCCTAGTAAGCACTCCAGTTAGCCTAAGTAGCACTCTGGTTAGCCTATGTTAGCTTAGGTTGCTTGGGGTTAGCCTTTATATTGGGGTAAGGATTTATAGCCAAAAAATTCAGGTTTCTGGCAGCTTGTCGTCGGGGGCCTAGTGAGCATGATTCCTGCATGATAATCCTACAACATGGGTTCGATTCCACTTTCTAACAACTTTTTTTAACTTGAAAAAAAATTGTAAGTGTGATTTATACCTCACGTATGAACATTTATTAAGTCTCGCCCAAGAAAACCTCCAATAGGTCGATATGAATTTGTTTCAAACGTAAAATGTTGGAAGTCATTGGATTTCATCTTCAAATTAATTCTGAGATGAACTCCTTCTAGCGGACTGCGGAGCGTGTGCTCCAAGTCAAATTGTGTACCGTCAACATAAGGTCGACAGAAAATGGACTGGACATAGCGTCGTTGTAGTTCAGAAGCGATTCTAGTTTGTTTTTATTGTTTTTTCGCTAATAAATGGTGACAAACAAGTATTGGAATTAACTACATTTTATTACAAATTTGAAATATTTACAAGCACTTTATTTGTCTTCTCAAAGTAGGCGAAACAACGGGATACCATTCATTCCCCTATCATATTGATGTAAGCTTAATAAATCAACTGCAGAATCAGTTGAAATGAAGTCTAACATACTCCAACTATAGTATTACTACCCTGGGGAGTGAAAACGTTGCGTATTTCTTGTTCTTTAAGTGTGAGCAAAAAGCGAACTGCCTTTTGGCGAAACAATCAGTAGCCAATGATTCATTGGCCCCTATTTATAGTAGACTTTGCTTAATACAATACTACAGGTGTACGTACATTTGGCAAGAACAACATACTGTTTGATGATAATAAGGTGAGCAAGAATGGGGATGAAATGACTAGATTGGCTGGCTACAAATCTACTGAGCACAAAACATCCGTGGGTACAAAACGGCTGGTAAGCCTCATTTAGGCAAATGCTAGTTTAGTAAATACCAAATGTCCATAATATCCGCTTTGGTTAAGGTTACCGTGTACCTTCAGAGGCGTCTTCAGTCTTACGCATGTAGCGCTTCTCAGTTTCGCCACAGATACCCCAAACCCTATATCAAATTAAAGCTTATAAAACTGGCTATTTGAATATGCCACTAACTTTTCACGAAAACGAATTTTTAAGTTTTCCGCGAAGTCTGAATATGAAGGTCTAGATCGCCTTTTGAAAGCTCCAGCTCAAAGGGAATTTTAAAGTTTGCAATTTTTTTTGCTTGGTGAAAGTCCGGCACATAAGGGCTAAAAAACCATGTTGGGGTTTTCCTTTATTTAGCCGCGTTCAAAAGCTTTCAAACATTTTCTAAATCGCAAGAAAAACATACGGAGTAACGGCACAGAAATGGTTCTTAACGAAAAAATATTTAGAATTATCGAATTCCCCGACACGTTCTTGTTGAAGAAGCACCAAGCTAGCGACTCTCCAAATTTGATTAAAATCGAACAAATCGCCTTTGAGTTGGAACTCTTTAAAGTGTCACCTTCAAGCGAAAAATGAATGTCGAGAAATAGCGCTCAAAAGAAAATCTTCACTACGCAAACAAACACCGCCTCCAAACACCTTTGCCGACAGTAGACCAATCAGTGGGTGCTATTTTATCTTCCGGTCACCTCCCGTGGAAATTTCGCACAATATTCTCTCCACGCAAATCCTAGCCTAGTGTTCCTAACATTCAACCATCTTACCATTTTGTCAAATTTCTTTCAATGTTGGACGTCATGTGATTTTCTTGACAACGAACCAATTTTCTGATTCTCAGGGAATTTGTCACATTAGGCCTTCACGCTTGGAGATCTATTGTTTTGACCTGGGGTTCACTCACCAAATAATCTTTTGTCAGCTTCTCTAATTTTTTCTGGCGTTTTTACGCCTTTCCCTGGTATCAAAGCATTTTCTGGAGTTTTCAGGTACTGTTATTATAATTAGGCATACATTTTTTTAATGTGTGCATTTTTTTTTTCAGGTTCACCTGACATTGATACCTTCCACTGAAAAGAGAACTTGACTGTATAGATTGTGACCAAATCTAAAACTTATAAGGTTAACTGTTAGTAGTAAATTACAACCAGCTTAAGTATGCAAAACTAGTATTATATATTTAAGTGCATGGCTTTAGATACATGTAAGCACCAATGGTGATGAAAATCATCGGCTACATTTCTTAGAGAAGTGGGCAGAAAGATTCTTTCGAACAGTCGGTTACTCTACTTAAGCCAGATGCCAACCTCAAATTTTATTAAAACCCCTAAAGTGCTTTTCATTGTTATTGTAAATAATATTAACTGTTTTGTTTAATGTAGAAGTAAATTTGCTAAGTTTTTCTGGAGAAAAGTTTCTCTTTGAGCTTATCCACACTAGCAGACAAATTAGGAATATATTATGTTAGTACATGTATATACACACTCAGTGATTTTGGTGTTTCAAGCAATCTGATTGGTTTGCTATCTCTGGCTAATGAGCATTATTCACTCCCTAGTGAGTGAATAATGGTCCAAACAAAAACAAAATGGCCGGTATAAACTTGTGTTTCACCAGTGTTTCTGAATCGGAAATTCTATGGGTACAAGAAGATGCTTAAGAAATGAGCAAATGTTTAAGAAAATTTTACATGGCTGGAAGGAAACGACGGGCCATATAACAACAAAGCAATGCTTACCTCAATTACAGCCGCCACTGATAGACACTTATGCAACAATTCAAACAGCAAGCCATTCTCGACAGTGAGTCCACAGAAGCAAACAAAGCACTTTTATTCCTTTCTGAAATCTCTGAATGAGTCAAGTCAAATATGTTCCATGGTCCTTAAAACATCTTTGTGCAAAAATACATCCACTTTTCACCACAGTTCTGTGCGCAATGTACAGTTTTCAGGTGAATTCTTTGCCAAAATTTTTATTTCAAGTGAACTTCAAAAACTTTGATTGAACGGAGGAATCTTTTGCAAGCTGACTTGATTTAGATTGTTGATTTGAATGATGTAAAAGGACCATTTTACTAGCTTGTGTCAAGGATTTTAGCGAAGATTAACTAGCTTTGCCATGTTTAAAGATTCTGTAAAAAGTTTTGCGCATGCTTTGTACCGCTTGCAAGTTTTCTGTGCATGAATTGAGAGGTCAATTATATCAACTTTTAATGGTGTCATTTTGAAAATGTTGAGATCTTCTGTTGTTTAGATCACTTTGTGTGTATATACATGTACTAAAACAATTATTCTGTTCAATCTTGGTGAAAAGCGGCAGAATATTGACCTTGCCGCTTCGCGGCTCGGTAAATATTCTACTACATTGTATTATTTACCTTGATTTCAAAGAATAATTGTTTAATTATTGTCTGTGACAAAACCAGAGGACAAATTTTGTCGTGACAATTTTTGTCTAGCAATAAATACATTTTTTATTTTTTTAGTTTTTGACCCACAAATCCAAGAGAAAACTAAAGTGTTGTTTGTTTTTCCATTGTTTGCGAGGATTGTAGCAATTTGAGAATGTGAATGAGTTCACTGGAAGGCCAGGCTTCCAAACAAGTTGCAGGAACAACTAATTTTATTCTTCTGTTTCATTTGTAAAAAGCTTTGTAGCAGTAATAGACTAATCTGCAGTGATGTTATAGTGAAAGCTGAGAGTTACAACTTAGTATGGGTAATCAAATGGTGACTAGTGAAATTAGGAAATAATTTTACGCGTGTTTTGTCAAAATCTAATCTTTATAAAATTTTGACAAAATGCAAGTGAAATTTTTTCCTAATTTCACAAGTTTACTATTTGATTACCTTTTAATATCATGGGTGACAAATTACGCTCATAATCGTGGGTTTTTAACTTGTTTATTATTGTATCAAGAACTCCAAGCTTTGAAAAGTCTAGAGCATACGTTTTAGCCAAAGTTCGCAATTTTTTGAACTCTTCGACAAAAACCTTTTAGAATCCTTCTTGCTGTTTACAAAATGTTCAAAAGTTAATTGTCTAATCTTTTTTAACATTATTGGCTGTAATTCGTCGTGAACGAACTGAAAGTGGCGCCCGTGTAAAACGCTCACAGATCCACTCGACACCATTTATGTAATTAGCTTTGTGTTTTGAAATCGTTTCGACGTATTTAAATATAAACTATCGCTAAATATTTAATACATGGGCAAAGCAAACTTGTCTAGATGAAATTCAAGCGAAAATGTACAAAGTTTAAGCTTGAAGTCTGTCTTTAAACCTGGATGCCATCTTGGCACTGAGAGATGGGAAACGTTGCCATGGCAATTTTGTAATTTCACATGTGAAATTATAAATTAACGCTACAATTTCGCGTCAAAATTTGTCACCCAGGATATTAATCGTGTAAATAACCTCTGGGGTCACAACTACTTTGCTGTATGCTAATGGCAAAATGACAGATGACTGGCAAGAAAAACATGTTTTTGTTTATTTAGTCCATTTTATCCAGTTGAAGTCTCATCTGCTTCGGCCAAATTTTCTCAAGTCTCAGCAAACCATTTGCACTTGTATTTTTTGCTGGTGATGGCAGAAAGTTTGTTCATAAACAACCTTTTTGCTAGTCCAGATAGGCCCTTTAATTTGTCAATCAAAATTTATAGAAACTTAAGTTTTCCTAATGTATGCATAGTGTTGCACCAAATTATTTGGGCTATACCTTTTTACAGTACTGCAACAAATTCAACCTGGACCACTCAACACTTGTTTACCACTCAGAATCTCAAAATATTAATCTTAAAGGACCAAATCACTCCTAAAAGTATTTTTTTGTAATCACCAATGAAAAGTTGAGTAAGTTGAGTTGGGTCACTGACCATTGTTTTAGCTTTTAAAGAGCTTTTGAAGCATAAAGGCAATGTTAAAGTCAATGATTACCTTGGTTTGACTCAGATCTGAAAGAGGTCAGGAGGTAATCATAGAGTAGGTAAAATTGTATATAAGCCCTGGAAGTGGGTGAGTTCTAATTTCTATCCCTGGGCTTCTATTTTGATTTTTTGCGGTAAAGAGAGATAAGAGATATTCCTCTTATTTGTTTTTAAATGATTTTTACTTTTCTACAAAAGATGGGTCATCAACATTATATGTGACCCATCTTCACATATCTTAATAATAGTGGCTTTCTTTACATGTATTTACAGTTTGGGATGTTGTAAAAATTCCAGGGTTTTTAAGACCTGGGGTTATACTACTTCGTAATAGGTTTTGGGAGGGCTTATATCTTATATATCTGGTGCACCTGTAATACGGGGTATGGAAAAAATCGGTTTAAGCTGATGAGGAACTAGTTTATTAGCAGACAGATGAGCCTACAACTTGGAGGGCTTATAAGCAGGGAGTGAGAGGCACTGGGGCCTAGTGGTTAGTGTGCTGGACTCTGGATTGAACAGTCTGGGTTCAAGCCATGGCAGGGATCATTGTGTTTGGTCTTAGCAAGACACTTCACTCTCGCAATACCCTTTCTCCACCCAGGTGTATGATATAAATGTGTACCAGCACATAATGGACCCTAGTAAGCCACGCCTTTGTTTTTGTTTACAGCCAAGATTTTCGGTATTATATTTTACGCGGAGCATATCTAAACGAAAGAATTCACTGTGAAACTGCTTAAGGTGACTAAACAGACTTCCAGCACCACAACTTACTGCAATGCAATAAGATTCTGCTTTACCATATAACTTTCATAATTTCGATGGCATCGAAAATGGCGGAGGCTGACTAGGGTCCTATAGGCTCCGGTCTGATTGGCCAATAGACCCGAATGCAGACTTCACCCTTTACCTTACCTTATAAGTAGGGAACATCTGGCTTCTCTTACAAAACTGTTGCTCCAGTTAAGTCGTATAATAACCTTGAAGTACAGTTGGCAATTTGTTTTACTATTGTTAGTGCGACTGCATGTATAGTTAAAGTGATAATAAATTCAAAATTATTAAAACTATTCATTTATTTAAGGTTAAAAATCTTTAAGAAGAAAGAAACCGAACGTTTTCGACTTAATTAAGTCATCATCTTAATCCTTAAGTCCCCACAGGGTCTCAAAAAAAGTGAGTAAGTCAACATATTACCCCGATGATGACTTAATTAAGTCGAAAACGTTCGATTTTTTCTTTCTAGAGTTTTTTAGCCTTGTAAATAGTTTTAATATTTTTAATCTAGCAAAATCTTTGATCAATAAAAAAATAAACTACATTACATGGCAAATGTGAGTATCTGCTTGATGAAATGTCTGTGAGTATTTGCACGTTAAAGACGTTTTTTCCAAACAAACTACATGGACAGCTTTCAAAGATGATGCTTAACCACTTCTGTAAAAAAGAAATTAAGAAAACGGTTTTTTTTGTTACTCATTTTTTTGAGACTTCGTGGGGACTTGTGAGTTAGTTATACTCAAAACCATATTATGGGGACGTCTCTGCTTTGTAGCGCAAAGCCGATTTCTGGCCAAAAAATGCAGTTTTAAGGGCATGTATTTGTGGGGTCCCGATTTTGTCCCCACAAATGCAAGCGGACCCCACAGTGCGGGTGTGTAACTATACTCGTGTCCTCATAAGTCACCATGCGTAAATACTTACTTACTTACTTACTTACTGATCTAAGACGCCGTCCGACACAACACTACTCCTGGCTACCAAAGAGATTCCGCGCATCATTCATTCAACCGTGCGATCAAAAGGGACGTTTTAAAAGCGTCCACGACGGCAACAAGTTGCTTCTTTATTCCTGCTCGTTCATTTTTTGCAGTTTGCCCAGTCACCTAGGAACTGAATTCGTTTTTGTTGTCTGTACATGCTCTGTTATAAAAGTCAATTTCTTCGCGTTTTACTTTGTCAAGTGTGGAAAAAATATACTGGCCAAAACGTAAAGTGCAGGAGCTGAGCTACTGTTTTGATTATTTTAAAAACCTTCTGTTTTATGCTATTTTTAAAAAAAAAAAAAGCCTTTTGCTTTACGACGTGACTTTTTTGCGTCACATAACCATCTTCCTTCTGAAAATAGCAGTATCCTTTCTTTGGGAGGAAATCGTTTGGGTGCTTCACCTGCTTGGCTGCGTTCGGCTCGCAGTTTGGAACATTGTGATGTTGAAGATTTTAGAGTCATCTGCAATGTACTTGAAGTTGAATGATTCGCACTTTGGATCTCGGGAACAAAACAGCGCGCAAGCTATCTCACTTGAAGTCTGGATATCTTTTATCACGTGATTGAGCAATACAAAGTCTTTCTCCTCCGTCAAAAACGCATGAGATTATCTGGAATAAAAAAAAGTACAGTTTGCGGATTTACAGAAATTTGATCAGTTTATGAGAAAGTGACTTTTAATCAGAACTTAGCATTGGCTTTTTCTCGGTACTTAGAGCTGGCCTTATTCTCCAAGTGAAATGTTGCATTTTTCTTTCCTGCTTCTCTCCTCGTGAGTCTTGCACCTAGAGCAGCAGTACTTGTAGAAGGAGCAGAGATGCCACAGTGGGCTTCGAATCCAAGACTTAGTGGCCTGTCTGTTGGTTCTCATGTTTCTCCAAGGTTTCTTCAGATAATCTAAGGTTCCCATCCCCACACCTCTCCATGAAAAAACCAACATTTCAATTTCATCTGGGATCGGAGACCCTGTAAGAATTCAGAACTCGTTTAAAGCAATTTCGCCGGATTATGCGAACGAATGCCCCTCAGGTGAATATCGTACCATTACCTGGCCACAATCGGCTCAAAGTCAAAGAGAAATGAGAGATGATCGAAATAATGATAATTATAACAATAACGGTTAATTATTACCTTGATGACTGTCGTTCCGGTTGTCCTTCTTGTTGTCTTTTTCTTTACCTGAGATTTGATTACAGATTTGATTAAGATATCTCAAAGACTACTTGCGTAGAATGTCTCTGCAATTTCACATCTTTTGTCAGGGTTTTTCCTCAAATATTCTCCTTGGCAGTCACAAAGACTCCTTTGATCAGGGCTGTCTGATAGTCTGTCTGGACATCATACCAGGGTATGCTGAAAGATATCGAAGCTCAGGAGGAGTATCGGTTGATTCGATACCTTTCGATGCTGCTCACTGCGCATGGTCTTTGATGATTGAGGGAATTTTTGTTTCTATTCAAAAATTCGACTCCCATGAGACAATGATCCACGAGGCTCAGCAGAGTTAACAATTGGTCATGTGATCAGTTATTTGTATTACCGGCGGAGAAGACAATTGCGCGCGCTCAAGAATCTACGACCCTTTGGGCGCTTCACGTCTCGCGAATATCTGCGCCTTTGGCAAAGTCGTGCCGTCCCCTCTGTGAGTTTTAAGAGAAAAAAGCTGAAGTTTTGCAGTTTATTTCGATACCGTTCCGCGTTAAACACAGATATACAATCAGCGTATAGTGAAATTGATCTTAATTTTTTTAACTTTGAGTAACCACTTACCCAAAAATTTCTGTATTTAATTTGTCCTGAATTTTAAAAAAAAATGACAAAAAACTTGAAACGTGCTGCAATTTTGAATAATGGTCGATAGCGTTAAGCAAAAAAAAAAAAAGAATTTGTATTACGATGCATTTAGTCCTATCCAAGACTAAACTATTTATTTTTCTGTTGCAAACGAAAAATAAACTTAGCTACATCAAAATGAAAGTCAACAGCTTCCGCTGAAAAATCTCAAGTACAGCCAATAACACCACAGAAACTTTCTATTCAGTAGCTTTTATTTGATTTCATCCACTGACTCAAAAGTTAGAACCATCTTGTACAGCATAATAATAAACAGCACCACAGAAGAGTATTATACAACAGCTTTCAACTGAGTTGCCACTCTTAAGAATGTTATCCATGCATAGATTCAAGTGTTACAACTGCATAAAAAGAACGAAGTTTGGAAAGTGCAAAAGCTTTTTAAGCAAAAATAACCAAAAAAGGAAGATTGAAATGTTTACCTAAGCTCTGTTCTGGTTTTTGAACTTGAAAATGGCGTCATGACGACACCGAATCGTCGTTCGATTTTACCAGCGTTGATTTTTACTTGTTTCTGTTCTGGTTGTTTCCACAAACGCAGAAGTGCAACTAATTCCAATTTCCACAGGCTCATTGTAACTTATTCCACTGTGCGGTCACAACGGGTAAAACAAGTCCTTTAGCGCGAAAATCTCCTCTTTGAGTTCTTTGCCTGCAGCTCTTAAAGCAGGTGTCATTTAGTGGCTAATTATTGATTTTATCTCGGTTAACAAAGCGTTTAGTGCCGTAATTCTCGTGATCTTGACGATAAAGGATTTCATTGTTAACCTTCCAACCTTGACAAAGATTGAGTAAAAAAAAAGCAAAAAATAATAATTAAAAAAAATAATAAAAAAGTACACATTGACGAAAACAGTGTGTGTTATCGAAACGGTTACTTAACCAGATTATGGTATTCAAAGTTTTCGGGAGAAAAAGAATATGTATTCCCTCTACGAGTTAACCATTGTGTGCCTCAGTTTTATTTGATTTAAATGTCAAGGCATCTTCGAATATATGTTTTTGTTGCTTACGGAAATTTGCAATCGACAGCTTGACTCCAAATTAAAAACACTCCATTTGTAACCAAGAGGTTAAAGAGAGGTTAAAGGGGCTTTTAGCTGAGCTTGATTATGAAGTTTAATAGGAACGGCGCCAGTCGGTCGAAATGTAAGAACTTCTCTATTTTGAACAGAAAACCGGATCTTGTTGAACAATATAGGATTTATGTACCGTTTGTGAACTATGTCGAAATCAAATCGGACAGGAGGATTTCTCGCAGAAATGAAAACAAATAAACTTTCGCTTTGGCACCTAAGGTAGAAATCCCGCTGTCTCGAGCAATCTTTTGTTTTCCTTTGAAAGACCGAGATAGCGGGAATTGCCGAAAATGCCACCTAAAAATGATCACCGAGAATTATTCCTTAAAAATATATAGTTAAAGAAAACAAACACACAAAAAAGAAAGAAAAAAGAAGAATTGTACACAACGATAAACGATTACCTCACTGAAAAATTAAACCTGTCATAGCATTGAAAATCGGTTACTTGATTTCCAAGACGGTGTTCTTTTTTTTTTACATCAAATTATTGTTGCTTGTGGTCGTTTTACATCGTTTAAATTTACTGACGCATCTGCAGATTAAAGTTTGAAATAAAATCTGCGTTTACAATTAGTATTCCTGTTTTATGCTAGAAGAAGTCAAGAAATGAAAAAATAAATGTTTAGCTGTACTTACTTAAACTGAATCCTTGTTGTTCCCATAAAATGAGAAGTGATACCAAGCGCGATATCCAAATCCTCATTTTAAGCTATTACAACTTTTAAGGAAAAGGGGTAAAACAATTTTATTAGTAGTTTGAAAAATTGGCTCTGTTTTCCTTGGTTGCAGAGTGGAAAGTTGTACGTGAGTGTCTAATAATCGCACGATTTAGTTTCCGGCTGTAAGGTATTAAGTTTTGAATTGAAAAGAAAATACGCTACATAATTGAATAACCATGCCTGTTCCTTTAAAGACTAAATAATGGCAGACGTGTTTGCAATCAGCTTTTTCAACCAGCATAAAAAATTGAGGGGAATATAACTGGTGCGATATCTATTCCAGAATCAGTGAAGTTTCTTCATTCAGAGACGAAAACATAAGTCAAGTAATTAATGATAGTGATTTTTGAAGAAGGGCTAATGGTACAATTCGGTAAATGCTTCTTTATTCTTCTTTATCCAGCTGCGATAAGCGCCTTTAAAATTCTTTGTTCGATAACAAAGGAAGGTTTAGCGAAGGTTAAGCGCATTTCCCCAAGCTGATAGGCATTAACTGTAGGGATTATGGCAGCTAAGGATGTTAAAGTGCCATTTTGAATGAGTTTTCCTCTTGACCTCGATTGTTCAAAGGGCGATAGAACAACTTATCCCAATTAACGTTATTCATCCATCCTTGGCAAGCGATTCATTCCACTGTAAAATATATATTATTCACTCTTTGAGGGACCGAGGCGTGGAATTCAGTAAGACGGCTTTGAGTTAATCGGCTGTCACATTAGTACTAGTTGGATGCTAACCGGTGTTGTCACTCTTTATTTCCCAAGAAAGGGTATTACTAAAGTATGGATCTGCAGACCTCGGAACCTGCGGAACCCATAATTTTTCTTTCTTTTTTTTAAGAAAATAGGTTTTCAAATTATTAATAATAATTTTTTTTTCTCAAGAAAAGAAAGAAAAAATATAGGTTCCGCAGGCCGCGATCTGCTGACCCATACTTAAGTACCACCCACCGAGAAAGATTTTTTTTTTAAATCTTAACTTCTTCTTACAAAACTAATTCATTGCCAAGCCCAGAGGCGAGAAGATATTGTTGCTAGAAGATACTGTCTTTTAGGTTCAGTGTAACGATGAATTTTAAAAATTTAGCTCCATTTATCCGACGACATACTTTCCATGAAGGTTGTGTTCAACTGACCGTATTTCGAAATATAGGGGTAAAACGAATAGACTGGAGATATCACTTGCAGAACACGCCAGAGGGAAAACAAAAACTTTTCGCCAGATAACGTAACGGGAGTTCGAGATAGCCAATAGCAAATAACTTAGCAATTTCGTTCAAGGGAAACGAATCTCATTTCGAGATAGCCGGGATCCGAGAAAGCGAAAGATTCGAGCCGTATCCAGGGCTCGAGATAGCGGGGGTTCGGAGATAGCCGGAGTTCGAGATAGCCGGGGTAGAGACAGCCGAGGATCAGTCGAGATAGCGGAGGACTGTTGTATTACCAACAAGCCGGAATCACGATGCATGGATTCCCGATTCAGGGATTGTTCTTGTTGCGGGGGAAGGTTAATCTAACGCGCCCGTGGTTGCAAGTTACGTTAAATTAAGTAAGTAAGTAAGTTGCCGTTTCCACAACACTGCTGTCAGTGAGGTCTGGATGGATTATTAAAGCTGAATTTGTCACACACGATAATTTCAAAAACCATCCGAAAACTCTCAGTGCTAATGTTAAAACAGATGTACGCGGTAACAGGTAACCAATGATGGCTTTTATTTTAAAATTTTCAATGAACAGTTCTTTAATTTTCTTCAAGTATTATTGAGTTAATAAGGTAACAAAGCGCGAAAGCGGTAGTAATAAACAACAAAAGGACCCTGATGGTTACGAACAAGGATGACGACGATGATTTTCAAAAAAGTGCTTCTATATCTGCTGTACGCACTCAAAGCTCTTTTCTTTTCTTTTTTTTTTCTTTCTTTTCTTTTCTTAGGAAAAGAAAATAAATATAGTGGAACCCTTTTATGACAACGTTAAGGCCGAGAAAGAACCAAAATACCTAGGGCGGTTCAAGTTTTTCCAGTACCAATTTGTGAGCAAAAAATGAAAGAAATCGATTTTTCAACTTTTATTGTGAAATCAACATTTGCTTGATCATTACGAAAAGTCGCTCTTAGGACAGATTTTAATGGACAACCTGTTATAAATCAAATGAAACCTTCCCAGATACAGGCATATTACGTATACTGAGGCGTCTAACGTTAAAACAACCTCGTTCCCAGGGTATCTCCTTTTCCCGTCCCCTGGAACGAGGTTGACGTTAAAACGGGCCGTACTAAGTCCACCCCAGCAAGGAAAATTTCCCGAGGGGGAGGTCAGGACATGCATATTAATATTTCCGGGAAGCGTTGATCAAAGCAGCCGATCTCCGATTCCCAAAAGACAAAAGCGGTTTCAAATCTCGTCAGTCAAAAGAAAGAAGTACCATGATCAGGTTAGCCTTATTTTTTTTTTCTCCTTTTTTTAATTGAGCTCCATATGGCAGCCGTTAAATGTTATAATTAAACTACTTGCCGCACCAAGCGTCTGTACGTCTTGGTTAAGCATGAGTGACTCTCATCTAACTGTACCGCATGGTCGTCAGTTTCTAGCCACAAACTACCTTACATCTTTCTCCGAAACCGCTGGTTAAGTTTGACAACATACAGATGGTTACTTAACCGATTGAAAAGTGAACAGAATGTTTGATATGAAAGTTTCGGTTAAATAGACAACATTCATTCAATTTATTCTTCGTCTTGCATACGTGATCATACGCAAACAGCGACTGCAAATTACAAATTTACATGGTATATATATTCTTCATGCAGAAAGTGGCTGCAAGTTTTGAATACCCCCCTAGATGTATTAGCATTTGTCCAATAAATACCTCTTTCCGTTTCCCAGAATCAAACAAACAAACAAACAAACAAACCCTACGATTGAATCATTCGAAGTCTGCCGGTATGGTTGATTGACCTACAATAGATCTCAAGTGTGACCAACTACATCGAACAGTATACCTACCTTGCCGTTCCTTTGCAACGTGTTTCTTAACTGAAATATTCAAAGCATTTAATATTTCGAAGGCGCATTGGGCACTCTTTTCCCCTTGGTAAAGCTACGTAATCTGGAATGCAGTTAGAGAGGTCGCCCGATGGCTTGTGTATAATTTCTCCGGCCAAATTTTGAGGTACAGAATTTTTTCTGCAACACGAACCATAGTTAATGCATGTTTCCAAGGTTTGATGCATTTAAATGCTAGTACTTTTCCAGTACTCTAGTTTGTTTGAAACTAGCTTAATATACGTATACCGACTCATCAGTCTTGTTGTTTGATCTACGAGTTATTTTGCATTCTCTGGCTTCCTAAATTCAATGTTATTTATTGCATAAATTACACTGACTGCCGCACACGGTTGTTTTGCTGCTCCAAAATCAAAAATTCCAAATTTTGTTTAGAAATATTGTACTGAAAACCACAGGAAAATGCTTCTCAGTAGCTTTCTTTTGAGTTGCTGCCCTTTAGGGTTTCATCCGCACACTCAAGACTTTGAAGTACCAACAGGAGAAGTACCAACAGGAGGCGGGCTACTGAACAACTTTAAAATTAGAATCACCTTGTACAGCAAAATGAACTGCACCGCTTTCATTTGAATCAGTCCCACTTTAGGTTTTCTTGTACAGGCTCAAAAGTTGGAACCAGCTTAGCTTGATACAGCATTACAAATTGTATCACAGGAAAGCACTGCTCAAAAACTTTCATTTGAGTGGTGACACATTAGGATTTCATCCACAGACTTGAAAGGTAAAACCACCTTGTACAGCATTGTACACCTTGGGTTTTCTTGTACAGGCTCAGAAGCAGGAATCACCTCTTCTTTCAAGATACAGCATTGTAAATTGTGTCACAGGAAAGTACTGCTCAAAAGCTTTCATTTGAGTGGTCCACAGATATATGACTTATCGTTATTTAATACTACTAATGGTTTTGACCCTGGAGCCAAAAAAGGCGAATTTCAGTAAGGATAATGATGAAAACAAAGAGTAAGAGCCACAATTTCCCAGTATCCGGACGCGTAGGACCCGGCGAAATGTCTATTTTTAAAAAATGTCATTCAAGATCAGCTTTATTCGTCCCTTGTATACCGAAAAGTCCAATATATAAGCCCTGGGTTTATATTTGTCCAAAGGGCCTTTTTGGTGGGCTTATTTAAGAGGAGGAGAGGGGCTTATATTGGAGGGAGTTTTGCGCTTCAAAAATGGTTGCGCTTATATTTGGCCGGAAGAGATTTTGCGTCTGAAAATAAGGGATTTTGCGCATGAAAATGACAATCTTCCGTCCGAAAATGCTGCGCCAGGAAACTTTTTTTTGCAAATACTAACTGTAACATAACATAACATGTATGCTCCCAAGTACGTCAAAAACATTAATCTTAGGATCGAACTTTAAAACACAATGTAATTTGCTTATTTTTTTTGTATGGCACCCTCTTGTAGTTAACAAGGCCGTTGTTGTTGTACGTACAGTATTCAGATTGCTATTTACGTGGGTAGAAAATTACGGTAGTTTGTGTGGAGACTTGTAATGATCGGAGGATATTATGCCGTAATCGTTCTTGGGATGTAAACTAAGTATAACCCATGGGCTTATATTTGGGGTGGGGGCCTTATTACCGGAGGGCTTTTTGCGAATGAGATTTGAGGGGCATATATTCGAGAGGGTTTATTTTTATTCATTTATTTATTTTTTTTGGGGGGGGGAGGGCTTATTATCAGAATTTAACGATATTTTAACTTCGACAATTCAAGTACAGTCTTGTCGGTACAGCCTTTGAACAGTCTCTTTGGCGGGGGATAAGGCAATTTGATCAGACAGACCTCTGTACAGTACTGTCGTGTAGACGAATCGAAAACCCTTTACTTAGAGCAGTTAAACTCAACGACGGCCTTCCGTAAACTTTTCTGAAAGCAGAATCAAAAATCCGGCCACATTCAATTGATTTTGTTGATTTTACTCACTTTACACGACACGGGCTGTAAATGTCGAATTTTACCGGGTTCGGAACCTCGAGCTTTGCAAGGTATAACCTTCCAAACAAATGAATCAATTAATACTGTATTTATTAAGTAAACATGCTCTCAGTTCAAGTAGTGTCGATTGTCGCGTTCTGTCAATAAAAGGCAAAAATAGCAAGGGACATTTGCGTTAAGTATACCCGGCCCTTTCTGTTTTATAAGACGTTTTTGACCTATGTTGAAAACATAGGTCTTAGCCGGACTGAAGTTTGTCTGTATGTATGTATGTATGTATCATGGTATGTATGTATGTATGTATGTATGTATGTATGTACGTACGTACGTACGTACGTACGTACGTACGTACGTACGTACGTACGTACGTATGTATGTATGTATGTATGTATGTATGTATGTATGTATGTATGTATGTATGTATGTATGTATGTATGTATGTATGTATGTATGTATGTATGTATGTATTTTTGATCCGGGGGGGAGACCAATGTGAGACGGGCGGGAATGCTCGTCGGAAACTTTGAATTAAAGCCATTCTAAAACAGCCGGAGAACGCGAGACGACGAGCATCCATGCACCTTTCACATGGGACTGCACCCCCCGGAGAATTTATGTAGCACTATGTGGCACCAATCAGATTGAGGCCACTATGCTAAGAGTACATTCTACCGATGAAAAAGCTGGTTAGAATCCGCTTACTGAAGCTGAAGGTCAGACAAGGTTAAGCTTACCGGCCACGTTGAATGTACATTGGGACGGAAATGATCAGTGCAAATGTGTTTTTCTACTTTTTCCTCTCGAATATTATATTTTGAGTAAAGGCTTGGTGTGGTGGAATTGATGGTAATTTCCAAAAACTACTGTAAGGGCAGGCAATATTGAACTTTGTCGGGGCCCTCGGTGGAACGTGACAAAAACAACCTCGTCCCAAAAATAGACTTGTTGACAAGAAACTGTAATTAAGAACGTGATCACACCCACTCAGCCAATCAGTGTCCAGCATTTCGATGCTCTATATTCATAAACTGTCTTAAATTACGTAAAGTGGCGGGGGATTTGAAGCAGAGGGAAATTGTGGGGTAAAATTAGTATTCACAGAGAATTTCTGCATTCATTAGTAGTTCTACATAGTCATTAGTATGCTCTTTCTCATAGAGCGTACTAATGAGGCATTGTTTTCCTTTGTTTGGAAGCCTCATTAGTATGCTCTATATAGAGAATACTAATGACTAAGTAGAATTTACTAATGAATATACAAATTCTCTGTGAATATTTATAACTAAATCGCTAAAAACAACAGCTTTAACGGCGAAAAAAAAAATGCCATCTCACGGTGGAATAGCATAGCAAAAAGCAAATCGAAAGAAAACCATTACTTTGCATGAAATAAGAAGTGTTCAGACCTTAATTGAAACAGAAGGACAGACTTGTTTCTCCGTGTTTGCCAGACTACGAGTGTTGTACTTGAACTTGACTTTGGCCTCTTGGTTTTTCCCGTGTGTTCCCCACTTGCTGGTGCCGGTGGTTGTAGTGCGTCAGAGGCTGCTTTCACGAATGCGTAAATCTAGTAAATCTTGAGTGGTAATGCGTGCCTATGTTTAACAGTGTTAACGCCCATCACACTGTGGTGGTCTTTTTTAGACAATTAATCTTAGTCAGTACCTTCATGCGCTTTATAGACTGAAAATCAGTCAGTTCTGCAGCGAACTTTACCTTATGACAAACAGATTACAGCGAGTGTCAGGTTCTGGCCATATCCCACAAGGTCACCTCGTCAACAAAGCTGGGGTCCTCCTCAGAATTTTTGGTGCGTTGTGGCAGCTAGAGCTATCAGTAAGACGAAAACTCGTGACTTTTCAGACCCTAGGTTAGACCCAATTCCGTGAATACTATACCCTATTTCAGGTCAAATGGCATAAAAATCATATACGCCGGTACTTACCTTTATGAAGTATTAACTGATATAAGGAACTCCCCCCGGTTTGTTAGTATTCTGGCCAGATTATCAAGTATAATTGAAAGCCGCATTACTCTATTAGTTTACCATTTAGTTCTGTCTTGCACCCTTTACAGAGATGGGCAGGGGAGGGTTCAGGATAACCCTTTGTAGGGAGGGGTAGAGGTAGTGCAGGTTAGAGCCTAAGTAGGGAGGAGTGAAGGAGAAGTGTAGGATAACCCCTTTGTAGAAGGGGTAGTGGGAGTTTAGGAACGGTACTAAACAGCACTTTGACGTTCCTCTTTTGTTGCAGGATCATAATTGGCTCGGTAATTGTGGCTGTTGTGGTGACAGCTTCAGTCCTTACTCGGTACTTCGTCGAGAGAGAATCAGACAAGCCAACAGACAAGCCAACGGACGAGCCCCCGTCGTCAGGGGGGCCCTACTATACACAGGCCGTCGCCACAGATACCCCACAGTGTTCGAAAATTGGCAACGATACTCTCAATGCGAACGGTTCAGCTGTGGACGCTGCCATCGCCGCCATGTTTTGCCTGGGAGTTATAAACATGCACTCCTCGGGAATAGGAGGTGGTGGAGTCATGCTAGTGTATAACCGGAACTTCAACGAAACTAAGGTGTTCGACTTCAGAGAAACTGCCCCGGTGACTGCAACGCCTCACATGTTTCCACCGAACAAAACTGGGGAAAGCAAGTCTAAATTTGGTCTGTACATTCATGTACTTTACACATCTTTAACTTCCGCTTAAACCACTGTTTCCTTATGGCAGTCTTTAGGCCAGAGAGGATAGATCAAAACTCAAATAAGTAGATCTGAAGGATCGCGCCTCGACCACGCGTAGCTGTCGCTTCACGATCCTCTCGTATCTTACAGCGGATCATGCAATCCGGTAGCCCTCGTGCAGACGTCTTGAAACAGAGGAAATAGGAGATGTCTGCACGCAGGCTGCCAACCCACTTGCCTAGAAGACAACCCGGTTTTAGGAGAAACCAGTGGCTAGAAGGCTTACGAGGAGTTTCACTCGTAACTTGGAAATAGCCAAGAACGTAAATCTATGTTATGTTCTATCTAGCTCTGATCATGTTAGATTGCTCGTTCTTGATTTCTATCAACTTTGATAGTAGGCTAACAGCCGATAGAGACCTAGGGCTTGTTGTTTATTTGTTTAGTATTTAGTGTTTTAGACATTTATGAGGCCAATGCCAGAGGAGTGGTAGTCTTGGCAGTGATGAAAAATTTTTCTTCGAGTGTTCAGCTCAACTTCTTACGAATAATTGCGTAGCAAACGAGTAGGATAAGTTGAATACGAAAAAGATTCCTCCAATTTTTATCTCCTGGACATGTATTGATTGATATTTAAGAGCCTTTTCTTGTTTTATTTTTATTTTTCTTCAGCCCTATTCATAAATAGAAGACTAGTAATGCTAATCAAACATTCGACACTAATCTGCGTTTTCATGCCAAGCACTACACAGTAATTTTCGAAGACTTGTAGTCTTAACGCCAAAAAGGGGGTTAAAATTTTAGCAGCCGAATAATCTCATTCAAGTTACTCTTTTGCGGAGTTATTATAACTCCAAAAAAACTTCCACGGAAAAGAGTCTTTAACTGTGGTAGGCTTGACAACGAAAGGGTTAGGGAGGTTACAAGGTCCCAGTGAAAAAGAACCCTCACACGGGCGCTTACACAAGTCCAACTATACTCCAACTATTCTCCAAAACACTGACTTTGCCTAGCGAATAACAATAGGATAACATGACATTTTAATTGTCAGGTGGCCTCTCCATCGCGGTCCCTGGCGAGGTACACGGTCAGTACCAAGCCTGGAAGCAATACGGCCAGTTGCCATGGGAACAACTCGTTCAACCCGCCATCGATTTAGCCAGAAATGGGTTCGAAATAAGCGCCGCTGTTGATGACGCCTTGACTGACGACGAGATGGTGAAGGCAATTAAGAATGATTCCGGATTAAGGTCAGAAATAACTTCACTTATATAAAAAGAGTAATCAGATAATTAAATGCGCGGAGATGCGAAATTTTTCTTCGATTGTTCAGCTCAACGTCTTACGAATAGTTGTGTAGCAAACCAGTGAGATAAGCTGAACACGAAAAAAGATACCTCCAAATTTTTATCTCCTGAATATATACTGACTGAAATTTAAGAGAATTTTCTTGTTTTTGTTGTTGTCGTTGTTGTTTTTTTTCTTCATACATAGAAACATCGGCTATTAATCTGCCTTTTTATGCCAAGTACTACACAGTAATTTTCGAAAAGTTTTAGGTTTTAACTCCAAAAATGGGGTTAAAAGTTTAGCGTGGGAATAATCTCATTCAAGTTACGGTCATGTTAACACTCCAAATCGAGTTGTTTCTACTCTTTTGTGGAGTTATAATAACTCCAAAAAGCACTTCCACGGAAAGGAGTAAACGTAACTCCAATTCAAGAGTAAATAACTCTTTTTGGAGTTGGAAGAACTCCATACTGAAAGTAACTGTAACGTAAGAGCTATTTTAACGCCACTGCAGTAGTAAAAGTAACTCTTGTAATAAAATCATCTTTCCACTCTATATAATTTTGTCATGTTACTCTTTGATACTCTAGTGAACTACTCCTAGATAAAAACAAAGAGCGTTACAAAAAGGGGGACAACATCACAAATAAACCATATGCAAGAACCCTGGAAAAAATACAGAAGGACCCCCAATCGTTTTACAATGGATCACTGGCCAGACAGATCCACCTTGACATAAGACGAGCGAAAGGGGAGGTGACTGAGGATGACCTGAGGATGTACAAGACGGTAGAAAGGAAGCCCCTTGAGAGTGAACTATCGGGGATGAAAATGTACTTAACCCCTCCTCCGACAAGTGGCGCTGTATTGGCTCTCATCTTGAACATACTGAAAGGTGGGTGTTGGTGTCTGAATACGCACTTTACATAATCACCTCGTTTCTTTTAGTGGCTGAAAATGTTAAGACAACGTTGAGGTATAAAACATTTAAAGAAAGTAATAATCGTCTAAGATAGTTGATGACTTGATTTTACAGGGTACAATATGACGTCATCGAGTCGTCAAGACGTCAATTCTTCGGTGCTGGCGTATCACAGAATAATTGAAGCCTTTAAGTTTGGATTTGCTTGGCGAAGTCAGCTTGGAGATCCAGACTCAGTAAATAATTCGCAAGCGCAGATAAACAAGGTAGGTGCCTGGTTGAAAAAACAGAGCTTGATCTCTGGTAAAAACTGCACTTCTGAAGACGACTTTTCGATCCTTGAGACAGGTTTATTTGGCATTCACTACTTAAGCATAAGCACAAGGCAGGCTGCGCAAAACTGGTGCACTAACCGTGAAATTTTGTCCAAGAGATCTTAGCATTCTCAATCAATTCCAAAAAACTATTTCAGGCCAAAACATTACCCCAGTTTTCCACGATTCAAGATTCTCAAGTTAATTACGACCCCAATTTCAACTCCAACGTATTATAATTAAAACAATATGTCTAATTTAGTTCCAAAAACCTTAGGCAACACTGCATATCCTGGGCCCGCGATCAGAAGAGACTCTAAAGTCCCCTTTGAAATCGCATTCATATTCATAACTGGATTTCTTTCCCCTAAAAAACTACCTATGCTGATCTAATTTCCGACTCTTTTGTCGATATGCTATGTTTGTGTCGACCCGGTTCAAACGTACAACACGCAAGAACAAAAAGGAAGACGATTCGTTTTTGCAGTTGTGTTCATGCTTGCCCTTATGTTTGCGTCACACATTTGTATCAGTAAATGAGATAACGGTGTCGGTTTTTCCTTTGTCTAGGGAAATCAAGTTACTTTGAAAGGCGTAGAAGTTGCACGTGCGGTTGCTACAGCTCTACAATTATGTCACCTTCACAATGGTCAAATGCAAAAACGCTGTACCACTCCCTGCTGTCACTGCCTTGTATGAGTTTAATGAGTAAAATACAAGAAGGCCATAAAGAAACATAGAAAAAACACTGATAAAGCAAAATACCCGTCAATAAAACTAGTGCATGGATAACAGTTATGAAATTTTCTTTCTATAGTCGGCGTAAAAAGCTTCTCTTTTCAGTAATTGTCTTATCTTTTATCTTTTGGTTGCAAGAGTCTGGAATCTCAAAAAGCCGATGGAAATGTTTGCTTTTCGCCGGCTAACTTGGCTTGGTCTGCGCACGCGTCGCACGTTTGACCACTGTGAAGATAACACCTCTGATTAGTGTAGAAGTGCAGAGACCGCATTTCCCTCAATTAGTGAGTGCTAATGAGAAAGAAGGCTATAAATAAGAAAGACAAAATCCAGCGCAAACCCTGCGATGAAGTTCGACATAAAGCAGTCGATAGGTGTCAGCCAAGTGGAAAACGAGATCGTAATAGGTTCACTTTGTGCATTTCAACTTCAGACTGCGCAAGAAATGACAGAACAACAGTTGGGCGACTGGTTACGTCAAAAAATACAGGATAATAAGACACACGAAAACGTGTCGTATTACGCGGAGTCATTTTCTGACGCTGATTATGGCACGACACACGTGGCTGTTTTGGCGCCAAACGGAGATGCAGTTTCCGTGACAACTACGATCAATTTCAGGTTAGTTTAGAACCAAAAACTTCCCCAGGGCAATTAAAAAATGAGGGGAAGGCTGTAAGGACGAGAGAGCCCCAAAAGACATGTAATGTTTATTGATGATTTCAGTTTGAGACTGTTGCTCTAAATTGCTCATTTGGCGCCTTTTAGAGGAACACAAACTTAAGTATGGAGGCACAGTGGTGTAGTTGTTAGCGCATCGGCCTTTCCACATGAAGGTTGGTGTTTGGAGGCCAGGACTATGCCAGTGTGTTGTTTCTCTTGACCAAAACCCATTCTAACAACACATCACTGTTCGCTGTACTCTAGCGCTATTTATCCTAACAGTTTGCCAGAGTCTACTTGATATTAATGAGCGTGAATTCATCGATAAACGACACAAGTTATAATTATCATTCTAGACAGCAGAAACCCTAGACTATACACTCTAGTATCTGATACATCAGTGCCTATAAGAAACGAAAATATCAACGACATAGCCCGATGATTAAACGAAGTTGCCTCTGGGAAATACCGAAGATCTCTCGGACATCTGCGAATGTACATGAGAGCTCACCACAGAAAAATAACCACAGAAATGTGCTTAACTTCACTACAATATTTCGTAGTTGCTATCGTAAACACGAGATTAAAGAAAGGCAAAAATAGGAAAAAGAGCATCATAACAGGGAAATCAAAAACTGGGGCGTCTTTCCTTATCCCTTCCCAGCATCGCCGCGACCTTCCTTTTTCCCCTCTCCCTAGGCCTCGCACGATAACTACAGCGAATAACCGTACCTCACGAAAAACTGCTCAAAAGCTTTAATCTGAATGTCACACATTAGGATTTCATCCACAGGCTCAGAAGGTAGAGCCCCATCACGTAACGCAAGGTTTGACTCTGGCAGTGAAAAGGTTAAAACCCTGTCTGAAGTTGTTTCGATGGATTTCTACTTTACCATTATATGTTTCTTTACAGGTTTGGATCCAGATATCGATCAAATATCACGGGAATCATCTACAACAATCAGATGGCAGATTTTGACATTCCTGGGTACAATATTGTGGACGGTATTTCCCCATCACCTTTTAATTTTCCCGAGCCACGTAAGCGACCCTTCTCCTCCATGTCTCCCGCCATTTTGACTGACGATGACGGAAACGTGCAGCTGATTATCGGCGCCTCTGGCGGGAAAAGGATCACCACAGCTGTATCACAGGTCAGTGACCAACAAAATCACTCCATAACACCGCAGAGGGCGAATATTCTTTTTACGCCTACTTTAACGATGGTGGCAGTTGCGTTTCAAGCATTAGATTAAACAACATTTTACTGTTTAAGGTTAATTGACTGTTTAGCATTTAGGGTTAAACGCCTTTTAACCGTTTGGCTCATGCAAAAGGGCTGAAATTCGAAAATTTTGGCTTATAAAAGGTCAGTGTTCGTATAAAAGTCAGGACACGTTGGCGTTATGGCACATTTACAATAGCTGGTTCGAGAAGCTTGGAGCTCGGCAGTGTATTTTAAGGAATGAACATAGTATGCGTTTGAATTCACTCAAATTGCGAATTGTTTAAGAAGCTTAAGTATAAGAGTTACCTTATCGTGTACAAGTAAAATCTTGAGATAAGTGACATCGCTTTTAATAAACAAGGGAGTTAGTTTCTATAGAAACTGTGGTGCCGCGTCGGTGGGGAAGTGAAACACAAAAATTTGGATTTTTCAACTGACTTGATGACGTAAATTGGCCACCGCTGGAAAATTGAAAGCTGGCGTTTCGAGCGTTAGCTCCTCGTCAAAGCGTATCATAGATTTGTGGTTTGAGCTTGGTTTACATGGAAAACGGCGGATCTCCGCCGATCGGTAGGAAAACGGCAACGTAAAAAACAAATGTTCCTACCAATAGCGTAGCTCCACTGTTCTCCATGTAAACCAAGTTCAACCCACAATTCCTTGATTCGCTCTGACGAAGGGCTAAGGCTCGAAACGATTGCTTTTTAATAGCCTGTTATACAGATCTATAGGTGCTCGACGGCAGCTGCTTTTTTTGCTATTAATAACCTGTGTCGATTAAAGTTTCTTTTCCTTTTTTTTTTGTTACTCCTCCGCGATAAAAATATAAAATTGCACCACATCCTCAAGACGGGATTCTTATCAACCTCGTTCTAGTGCTTTTCCGTATTCTTAAACCCAAATTTAGAAAAAGGGAAAGTCCCGGTAGTGAGACTAGATTCTTGTGCTTTTTAATTGGGGCTGAGTTCCTATTAAAATTTCTAATACAAAAGGGATGCCATGACCAAACACATGACACTGTTCCCCTGAAGTTGTGACTAAACGAAGTACGTTTCCTTTTCGCATACAGGTGTTGATGAATAAGATGTGGTTTGGACAGAACTTGACTGACGCGGTAGACGAGCCTCGAGTACACACTCAACTGGTGCCGGATCAGAAAGTGTACATTGAAAAGAAAGAGAAGTATCGGCTTGATAAAAAAATTGTAGATGGCTTAGAAGCTCTCGGACACAACGTCAACGATAGCGACGCTCGCTTTGCTGTTGTGCAAGCGGTGTATCGAGATCCGAAAGAACGAATATACGCTAAGTCTGACCCAAGAAAATTTGGAGCGCCCGCGGGACAGTAAGGCCTCTTCCCCAAACATAACTAGGATAAGGTAGCATTTACACGGACGCGACGAAACGTAAGCGATGCGGTACGTGTTCACCTGTTTACTGTTTATTGACCCCAACTGCCTTCATTTTCAATACTCGACGCATTTTGTTTGTAGAAGAACACGGCAACTTTGTTACCAGCGATTCTCGTGTTCCCGTCCCTGGTAACAGCTACTAAGTGAACTTCTTCGTAACCAGGTATCCATGGTAACATGTTTTCGCCTTTAGATTTGAACGCAAAGTAGAGCCTGGGCCGAGGTTTCGTGTGAATTATGATGATGAAAAACGTTCGTGTTTTTATTCTTCTAATCTCTCACTAGTTGTTAATAATATTGTTATTAATTATTATCATTTCACTGTGTTTGTCGCTTACCTCAAAATGAGAATGTAAAATTTGAAGAAAGAATAAATGCATTTTGTCGGTACAGTTTAACCTCCGCTTACGGACACCTCCCGTAAGCGGACACCAAACTGCGGTCCCAGCGATTTCTCAACTAAAACTCTATATCTATAACCTCCTGTAAGCGGACACCTCTCGTAAGCGAAAGTGGACACCTTTTTGAAATCCCAGGAGCTAAAACAACCTCCCTTGAGGGGACAGACCTCCTAAAACTCGAACTCAAACGACAGAGTTCCATTGCACTTATGTCGATTTGCTTGCTTGTAAACCCTGACTGTATTAGTAAATTGTTCTCGAATCCAATATGACTGACACCGGAAAGGGCTACAAGAGATTTGATGAAGGTTTAGGTCTAAAATAGTTAATACTGTGCGTCACTTCCAGTAAACATTTTTATTATATTTTTGCCAGGAAATTTTACAGTATTTTACATTATTTACAATATATTCTTACTTAAAGCTAAATAAGAAACCAAAAGGAGGATGCATGGTAGTTCCCATTTTGCCAATGTTCACTAATTATTCTCAATACGACAGTTATTTTTGAGTTGAGTAGTAAACTCTTGGAGGGAGATGGCTTTGTTATTTAACTTACTTGAATATAGATAGTGGCGCATAAAGAGGGTGGTATAGTTAAATTTCTTCGTTGTTTTTCTATCGTATGAATCGGAAATTACACCAAATAACATTTCTTCTGTTGATCTGACACGCGTTTGTTGCGTTAAACCATTGCAAAACGTCTTTTACAAATGATAATAATAATAATAATAATAATAATAATAATAATAATAGTTTATTTAATGAGGGTAACATAATTTACTGGTTGCCCAGTAGTTTGCAATATGGCCCTCCCTAATTTTACATAAAAAGGAAAAAAGAAAAGATATATGACGCGATAAAAACCAGAACCTAATTAACTACATACTATATTCTAATGACTAATAATAATAACAAAAAATGGAGCTTTGTACTAATAAGATCGAAAAAAGGCTGCTAATTTCAAAGTGCTCTGAGGCAGCATTTTGGTTTAGTAGCTTCTGCCGTATTTTTCCTATAAATTGTTTATGTGATGTTATGTTACGAATGGAAACATCAACATTACTCCAAAGGCGAATTGCACTTGTATGGAACGTCCTGCAACCTGAAACTCTCTTGTACTTAGGCAGAACTAGGTTGTTCTTAGTGGTAGCTTCCAAAAAGAGCATTCAATGAATGTGTGGTCAATGGAGTCGTTTAGTCCGCAGTATATGCATTCATCATCCTTCTTGATACCAAATTTGAATAATTCTCTCTTCGTTACTATAATTCTATGTATGAACTTGAAGTGAAACTCTTTGAGTTTATTTTCCTTACAAACATTTTTCAGCGACTTGAAGATCCTACACCAGGAATCTTCGTTTAGAGAGAGACTTTTACTCCACCGTTTGGCGCCAGTTTGATTGTATGTATGCGTTTTGTCATTAAGTAATTGGTAAAAATCTTTTGACTTAGCTTTTCCCAGATTAATTTGTACAGTGTCATTCAAGTTGAAGATTTTATTATTGCTTGTGAAATATAGCTTGTTAAAGGTGGCAGTATCTTTCGCCTTTGTCAATAAACGGTTCGGTATTGCGCTAATTATTTGATAATACTGAAGAAAGTTAGTTTGGCATCCGTATTTATCAGAGAACTCCTTGAAAGTTTAGAAGTTTCCATCATTTTTAAGAAGGTCTTTAATAGAGACAACTCCTTTCTTGAACCATTCATTGATATATACTGGCTTCCCGTCAACTAGTATGTCTTTGTTGTTGAATAGAACTATATCTTGTGATTGGTCATAGCCATAGAGAGTTTTCAATTCATTGAAAGAGTCGAGTACATTTTTATAAAAAACGGGTAGTTGGTTGAAATACTTCGCATTATAGTTGCACCTCAGTATAAAATCTAGACCTCCCATTTTTCTGAAGAAATGGTTTGGAACTGTGCACCAACTCCTCTTGCCTGTGGCCAGTAATCGAGCGATCCAAGCAAGATTGAGCGATTTGAACATTTGTCCTATATCAGTCATGCGTAATTCACCTTTACTGATATCTTGATAGAGTCCTGATCTTTTTATTTTGTCTTTCTTCTTTTTCCAAAGAAATTTAAAACATTTTGTTTTAACAATGTCTTCGCGATTGCATACTACATCTATCACATTTTGAACAGTCTCTCTCTCGCTCCAGGGGATGGGAAGAATAAAACCCTACGAACGAAGCTGGAACTGCACATGTAGTTGCCTTCCACAAGGGTATCGCTCTGCCCTCTCCGAGTTACAACACATGAGACCGCATACTTTTTATACCCTTTATCCATCCTATATCTTAGAATCTATACCATTTACATTTCCTCTCAAAGTACATTCATACCAAGACTAAAACCACGGACCCTCAGGCCGAAAGTCCGATGGGGTAAAACCTAGACCACCCGGCCTCCACAGAAAGGGTAAAGCGATATGCTGTAATGCGTGTCTGTTTTTTCGTTTCGTGCAGCACATGAAATCGTACGCGAGTATCTAATAATCGTACGATTTAGTTTCTGGCCATAAGGTATTAAGTTTTAAATTGAAAGGGAACTAAGCCATCTAATAACTATTCACGTTTCTTTGAAGAATAAATAATTGCAGGTGTGTTTGCGATGATTTTTTTCTCAACCAGCACAACATAATGAAAAAAATTGAGAGAAATGTAAAAAGTGCAGTAAATGTTTTTACTGAGTTTCAGAGATATGAACATAAGTCAGGAAAGCCAAAAAAGGAAAACGAAAGTAATTGACAAACGGACTAATACCATTCAGTATTTCTTTGTTCTCCTTTATGCAAGGATAAGTGCGTTTAAAATTCTTTATCCGATAACAAAGGAGGTTTTGATCGAAATGAGTTTGGCGTATTTCCCCACGCTCGACACCAATGACACTAACAATGGGGATTCTAGCTACGGATGCTTAATTAGCATTTTGAATGAGTTTTTCCGCTTGACTTCGACTGTCCAAAGAGGGCTTAGTGTTATGGAAATTAAAGCTTATCGCAATTGATGTAATTCATCCTTGGAAAACAATTCAATCTACCGTATAAATTATCCGCTCTTTAAGGACCGAGGCGTGGAATGTCAGTAAGACGGCTTTGAATTAATTGGCGAGCAGATGACAGTTGTTGCCACTCGAGAAAGACAAGGAAAATAAGAATCGTCTGCACCCAGGCTACCTGTATGCACGTAAATTAACCCCTTTTATAAAGTATCTTTGAGTAAAAATAATTCAGTTATACAGTGTGATTTCTGGTTAACGCTGCCAACCCCCGCCCCCCCTCAACACAAAGAAAGATAAGAGGCTTGTAGGCGATGCAATTTTTGAGCAAAAGAAAAAAAATTAAACCTACTTATACGGAAACGATTGATTTATATAGATAAAGCAATTGTTGTATTTTCTCCTCAAATGAACACAGAATTCTCTGTAAGCTTTCCTAAGTCCGTTTACAGTCACCAGAAGTCACAATAATTTTCTAGCAAGGTTTGGTCAAGTTGCCTCACGTTACGTTCGCCGATTTTAGGTCCTCAAAGTCAGCAACTTTGGCAGTTTACTTAATCCTTCTCCACCCTTTTGTATACTGTTGTTTGCGTCATTGAGTTTAATATGGAGGATTATATTTGGCTTATTAGCCTTTCTAACAGCCTTGCTTTCAATATTAGGTTTTTAATCAACCTTTCAGATGTGGATGGTCCTACACAAAACCTGTTTTGTTTTGTTTTTTTGTTTTTTTTTTGGACACTGATATGTAGATGATAAGCAGCTATAAAAAAACTTTTAATTACAATATTGGCCATCCATTTGCGTCCAAATAGTACCTATACACGATTGTTCAGAGGAAATATATGAAAGAATGACTTCAAGTAGCACAGGCTGAATTAAGAGAAAACAAGTGTTGAAGTCGCCTGTCACTGTAGGATATCATTTCACACTATACGATTTCCTTTAACACGGGCATGCCCAAGAACTGAACAGTCCTGACTGTCTGCTTTGTAGAGTTAGTCTTTCTGGTAGAAGATAAAGCATAATTCAGAGCACGACTGTATTAATTCTTGCTGTCCCTGTAAGAGAAGTGTGAAAGAGTTGTCCATTACGAACATGAGCAAGTTGACCAAGTGGACTGTGTATTCTTTACATGAATAAAGGGGCTCGTCTCTAAAGAAACTGTGGTACTGCGTCGGTAGGGAAGTGAACTGACACTTAAATTTGGATTTATGAACTCAGTTATAAATTAAATTAGCCACCGTAAATTAATTCAAAAGCTGACCTTTTGAGCATTAAAACCTTAGTCAGAGCGCTAACGAGGGCTAACGGCGATTCGAAGAGCTAACTAAAAATGACAGCTTTTGAATTTCTTTGCGGTGGCCAATTTACCTTATCAACTCAGTTGATAAATTCCAATTTTTGTGTTTTCCTCATATTGAGCCAAAACTGCTGGACTTACACTTAAACGAACTCTTTCCCACTTACCTGGCCAGACCAGAATCCGGGTGGAGAGACGAACGTTAAACGTTCATGTTTTCAAATTTATCCAAGCAACAACCACCAAAATACAGCGGCTTTTCGTGATTGAAATTTCTTTCAAAATATTGTTGTTCTTACACTTTGTTGCTCACGAAGCTTGGTATTTCAAGACAATTACGTTTCGATGGGCATATTTACACAAATATGGACTTCCTGCTTAATTCTCGTACTAAATAACACTTTTTTTTTCTTCTTTTGCTACACTTCACATGTTAAGATTATTTTTATTAATTTTGGATGATATCAAGTCAACTAAGGCAGTTTTCTGAAGTCCTGGAAAAATCAAGAAATCCAAGATGAGGATTTTTTGGAAATTGTGACTTAATTTCCAAATACGTTATTATATTCGATATGCTGCAACTTAAAGTAAATGTTTTTGAAACCTACTAAACACCGGTCAAGTTTCATTCTCATAGCATCAAAAGAGTAAAAGGAGAGCGGAAAGATACTCCCCTCCCCTCCCTCCAATAGGAGGAGGCAGGATCCTCCCCCTCCCATTTCCTTCACACTCCCAAAGGCCATAATAAAAGCTCTGTACGAATAGGTTTAAGACACATTACCAAGATACATAAGAAAATATTCGTCACGGTAGCGAATTTAGAGAACATGGACATCTGAGGGATAAATTAGTAAATGGCTTAAATCCATCAGTCCCAGTCATGGCCTTTCTGTTTTGATCGTCCTGGTGAACATGAGAGAAGTCCCAAGCTTTCGTTTTGCAATTCTCTGTTATGTAACTTGAAAATAGCAGTATCCTTGTCGTGGGATGAAATCCTTTGCGTGCGTTAAGTGTTTGGCGGCGTTAAGCTCGCAGTTCGGAATCTTTCTTGAGTTGGCATTTTGGCTTGCCGACTCCACTTCTTTCCTTTTAAAGTTAAATGATTGACAGTTTGAATCTCGTAAACATGACATCGCACAAGTAATTTCACTCGAAGTCCAGAAATCTTTTATCACGTGATTAAGCAAAGCCCAGTCCTTCTCCACTCTGAAATAAGCTTGAAGACTGTCCTTACCCTCTAGAATAAGAAAAGCATACAATTAGTACATTCTTTAGTAGCTTAACAGAGCTTTAAACTGTAACAAATAAAGCTGGTGTCATTGTAGCATAATCGGAAAGGAAATTTGAAAAGAAACATCCTAAGATTAGTTTACATAACTTTAACTGAGCCTCTTTAATGTTGCTGACTAGATCTTTTCTTACGAAAAACGTTTCCAAGATAGTTTTTTTAACTTATGAAATTTGAAAGAGAGTTTCTCCAAATTCATCAAAACTTATTGTTGCGAGATATCATCCCCTGAAAACATTGAAGTTAAGCTTTCTCGAAAAGAACCCTGTGACTGATGAAAGAAGCTTAGTTACAGAATCATTGCTACAATTAACATACGCCCACTTTTTGCAAACAAGTAAATTAATAAGGATACCTTGATTATTAACATTCTTGCTAGATTTCTGTACGACTTGATTAGATTTTGTGGAGGAAATTAGAACTGCTGACGTAGCGCCTGACGTCATTACCGGCTCTGATGACGCAAATACTGGGGAAGAAAGTGGTGAAGTAACTTTCATAGATGACGTCATCTTACTTGAACTTTGGGCCAGAATCAGTGGTGACGCTGTTGGTGCAGAGCGTGATGATAGCGGTGGTGATGACGTAGCCATTAATAACGTCATAATACTTGATGTTTTGACCACTGGTGATGACCCTACTAAATATAAAAATAATGGCTAATCAAAAAAGGAGGTAACCTTCCTAATAAGGTTGTATTTGCTTCAAAACATATTTTGCATAGTCACGTCTATTTAATTACTGAAAATAGATCGATAAATCCCTTATTGAAGCTACATCTTACAGTCGGGCGACTGAATTACATGAGCTTTAAAATGTTACAACTAAAAATAGAATAAAAATAATACAAAAAAAACCTGGTTCATTAATCTTCTTGCTAGACTCCTTCGTGACATGATTAGACTCTGGGGATGAAATTAGAATCCCAGACATAGTGACTGACGATGTCACTGGAGCCGATGAGTTACGTAATGAGGAAGATAGCAGTGGAGTAATTTTCATGGATGGCGTCATTTTCCTTGAGCTTGGCGCCAGAACCAGTGGTGAAGGAGTTGCTGCTGATTGTGATGATAATGGTGACGATGACGTAGCTAATGATGACGTCATAATACTTGATGTTTTGACCGCTGGTGATGAAACTGCTAAATATAAAAATAAAGGCTAGTCGAAGAGGTTTTAACCTGCAATGAAATGGCTTCTTAGAAAGGTTTTGGTTTCTTCAAAACATACAATGCACATTCAAATCTATTTATCTCTTTTTTTGTTTAGCTGCAACTTGAACAAAAATTTAAGTACCCACACAAAAACAAACAGCAAAAGTGATATTGGCAGTACTTAAAAAATATTTCTGCAAATTAAAAACACCGTTTAAGTGCTAGTTGGGGTTTCGGTTTTTGGCAGGTTCAAACGGCTTGACGGATTGTTGGAGGGAGAGATGGACTGGGAAGGGTAGTCCACGATAAGAAAGTAAGAAAGCAAGAAAGAAAACAAGCAACTGTTCAGTAAATGTGACAGGTTAACTTACCTTGAATATAGAATGTTGACCAGCTACAAGATACAGCGTTGCAGTCCTCTGTCTGTCTCGTCACCCGACCCGGTGGACATCTTTTTCCTGGCTTCACGTCCTTTTTGCATCCTTCACGAGAGCGTTGACCTGTCTCACACGAACAAGCTCCCCACTCTCCCCACTCTCCTACACAATATTTGAATAACAAGGAATCCCTTTCAGGATGAAGTCTGGAGCAAGCTAATTGTATTTATCAGCATTTTGACATACGTTTTTATCTCGAAATCCTTTTGGGCCACGGCACTAAATGTGTACTTGCAAACCTTGTTTTGACACACAAGTTTGTCACACACTACACTGTCTAGAATTCTCTACACTACTTTAAAATCGTCTTTGTTTGTCGTGTAAGTGACATTTTATCAAAGAATGGTAAAAAAAAATGTCACACAAAGTCAAGAATAGTCTGAGGTAATTCCTTTAAGGTTAAGCAATGTTTTAATCGGAGTTTGTATAACTTTGAAAGGTCAGCAACATATAAAGACCCAAAGCTTTTTGTCCCGCAGTTTGACAACTGCTAAAGTTGCAATTACAAAGCTAACATCTAACACAGCTGAAATAACTTCTTCAAGAGCTTTAAAAGGTCTCTCAACTTTTGAAAATGGCATTCTATGGCGTTGGGTCAACAAGTAATTGGTTTTAGAAATTTCAACATTTAAAATATTACGAATGATTCGAGCAATTGAATCTTATATTATGAAAAGATTATGATCATGTTTTAATTCAGTTGCCTTAGACATTAAAAAAAAATGGTCTGTGTCGTCTTCCTCCTAAGCGTGCACTAATTGCTTATGAAGAGGTTCTGTCAAAGCATTAATTGATTTTAAGGTAGCATGAAAGTCCATGTCTCTATTTCTTCAGATTTAAAGGACGAGTTTGCCATTTACGTTATAGTTTTGACGGTGGCGTATTGACTCTCACGATATGATTCCGGCATCTCTTATAACAGAAATAACTTTTGATAATAACATGTGATACGAAAAGATTTTAACGATATGCCTATTTGAATTCAACATGAACTAAACTGGCATTATAATGACATTTTTATAAGCAAACTGACAACCATGGAAAATAAAGTTACCTGCACTTAAAAGTGTTTTTGTTTAGCCAGAAATAATAGTAACTGGAAAAACCAGCATAGATGAATCATTCATTAAAAAGCCATAAAAATCAGATAATAAGTTCTTAATTTCTTTCTAATATTATAGGGATTAAAATTTTATTCCAGACCAGGCGAAATTGCAAAGGCAATGTCAAAATATATTTTGTATTTAATATAAGATAACGCAAACGTACAATTGTATGACCCATTGTGTTCGTATTAGTGTTGTATTGAAACAAAAACGATTGAAATGTTAATGATAAAAGACGCTTTATCACTTTCTAGCTTCTCTGTCCACTCATGTCGTATGGCTACAAAACTACAATAATTAAACCAAGTGAATTTTTCTCCAAACTCGCTTTTTGCCAAGTATGGACAGTTTGACGGAAAAACTCGACCTGCATTTTGTGCGAAAACGAACGGAACTGCTGAGGCTGAAGATAGGTGAATTAGAAATCTCTCTTTGTTCAATAAAACACTATTTGAGTAAAGACACATTCGTTTTTCCGTCGGATCTGCTGACATAACAAAAGGGTAAAATTTTGGAAGAAACTTGGTAAAAAAAATCAGTTCCTTTTATATCCAGGGTTTGAAATTGATTCGAGCCTCGATCTAAAACCGCTCTATCTCAACATCATCTATTACGAAATATTTTTTCATGTTGTTGTTTTCATCTCTTTTGCACCAAACTGGTGTTAAAACCATTACAACATCTTGCTAATTTTACACATTCTCCTTGCTTTGCCTCAGAATTTATACATTCATGTTGTTGTTTCCTTTTGAGTTTTCAACAATATTATGAACACTCAAATGATCAAGTTTGTTTAAACTTCTCTAATTCCTTGTAGAAATTTTTTTGTATCTAGTTTAGAAAATTCATCTTTGTCCTCGAATAAAATTAAAAGTTGGCGTTTGCTCATTTCAGCCTATCATCATTTTAACCGGCCTTTACCTTGCAATACAGACGGCTATGATTAAAATGTAAGAAAAAATACCAACTTCCAAAAAAACCGCTTAAAAACACGATATATATAGTATCTTACCTTTATCATACTTTTTTGCCACTGAAACGACAAGTAAGCAAAGCAAAAGAAACTCTCGAATTCGACAATGCGAAAATATACGTATGTATTCTGCCATAAACACCCTGCACTGACTACATTAATTTGAATTCTTTTCAAATCTGTAAGCGATATTGCGACTCTTCAGCTACAGAAAATATCAAGCAAATATTTGCAACCAGTGCTTTGAAAGGCTTGACGTGTCGTTTATTGGCGGAATCTTTGACTGTCGGTCCCGTAACTGCAAGATGGCAGAATCAGCTCTTCAACACTTTAGGCACTAATTTGCACGGAAAGCTTATATTCAGAATAAATAAAACAAAAGCAGCTACAAAGAACCACTATATGTTGTTTTATAAGAATGCAAAGCACCGGTTTGTAAAACGCGATGAATAATTAACAGAATAAAGTAGGAAATTTTTAATCATCAGCGATATCGCATGCAATCAGTTGTCATTTTATGATTTGGAAAATTGAGCATGGCCCCGATCGGTATTGTGCGAATCGAGAGAATCGAGAATGTGGGAATCTACTTTAGTTTCGTAAGACATAAATTTTCAAACGGCGATTGTAACAAGTGTTATACTAAGAGGAAAGCTTGCCAGCAAAGTCTGCAAAACCTGCTGTATTACACAGCCACCGTCGATTTTGTTTTTCAACTGTAATTTCAATTTTTTAATTTCAACCTATAGGGAAGCATGTGGCATTTCGGCACTACCGTAAACAAACTCCAAAGACAAACTTCATTCTATTTTATGCACTTATCGGTTTAGGCGTTCGTGTTTAATAACAATCTCCTAATGTCAATAGGAGCATTTCGGTCACACTTCACTCAAATGTGAATCTGATTATGATCCGACAATCCGTGCGATTGATGGCAATAAACGTCTTAACTCCTCAGTTCAAAAAGCCAGCAAACGGCGTAAAACTACAAGAAGTGTTATGACTCAAATGAAAGCTGTTTAGAAATGTAAACTAAACAAAACTGATTGCAAGACTGGTACTACGACTAGAAGGGCAGATTAATTGGCAGATATTTAAACTAGTATAACTAGTCTTCTATCAGAATGAAGTCTAATTACCGGCCGGTGTACTAGTTGAAACATCGGCTAATAAATCTGTCTTTCTGTCGTAGCACCAGTATTGTTAAGTTTACACTTCAAGTGCCGTCTGGCAGGCGCATCTCTACTACAAGAGATCGGGCATTTAAAAAAGAGTTTTTTTCATACGTTGTGCTGTCTATTGCATTCAAAAGGTTTGTCTAGAAATACTTAAATGTCGTGGTATTATTAACAATTTCTCCACACAGCTATGTCAACGGTTCCTACAAACAATGAAACTTGAAAATGGTTTTTTGGATAACAAACTGGGTGAAATAATGAAAGAAATGATAAAGTAATGAATAACAAAGTTGTCAGTGGAGCGACAACCGATTCCGCAAAACGTCAAGATATATTTCGTAGGCTTGGAACTTGGTTCGTTTCGCTTACTAGAACAGTTATAAGGTCTCGTTGAAAAATTACTTGTATGAAAGAGGTGCTTATTATTTTTCTGAGGATTAAGTCGTCAATTATAGAAAGCCTGTCTGAGTGATTTGATCCCTGCTAACTAGTTTCAAAAGCCGTTATTTACAAAAGCCTGTTCTTGAGAGATTTAAGCCTTGCAGTGCATTTGTTTTCCAAAATTCAAACAGAAAACACTTGTAGTGTATTACCTGAAATTAACTAGTTTCAAGACCTTGATCATCCCTCGTGCTCAGAGCGCGACAATTCGTTTGGTCAGAGTTGACAAGAAGACCTTAAAGAAGTGGCGGAGCTCTATGGACGAGGAAAAACATTAATGGGCACAAATTGCGAGTATATTCGACAAAAAAACCCAGGGTCATTTTTTAAATTGTTTATTTTGTTAATATACCTAGTTATACTAACTTTTTAGAACGATAATGGATTTTTAAAAGATTTTGGTGAAGCGAAGCAAAACTGCCAAAAAAAGGCTTGCATTTTACTGTTGAATTATTCAACTTGGCGAAAGCGAGGGACTTCCCCGAATCGCCTTTTATGTTTCAGTGATGTAATGTTTACGTGCTAGGGCAAGTTTGGCGAATTCATGCCAGCTTCAAAGCTCGCTAGCACCTTCGTTCTTGCTTTCATCGAAGGGGTTTTCATGCCATTCAATCGCCAGTAATTTTCTACACCAACTTTCATGAAAATTCTGGCGAAATAACGCTAAACGAACCAAGATTGCCGGCAAGTATTGTTTTGACCGAGTGGAGGTCTGGGGCAAGTGAACACGACAAAAAAAAACAAGAAAAGCCCCAGGGGCATTAGACCCCGCCGTTGTTCTCCCTCCCCCAGGGGGTGTAAAATATGTTACGGTCACTCAAGATAAAAGCCCTTGGCTTTGTAGCGAAAGACACGGCGAGTATTTCTTTGGCCGAGCGAAAACCGGAGGTCTAGGGCAAGTGACTATCAAAAAACAAGAAAAGCCCCAGGGGCATTACCCCGCCGTTCCCCCCTCCCCTCGGGGTGTAAAAGATATTATGGTAACTCAAGATACACGCTCTAGCTTGTGTAGCAAAAGACGCGACGAGTATGTTTGGCCGAGCAAAAACCGGAGGTCTGGGGCAAGTGACCACCAAAAAAATGGAAAATAACAAGAAAAGCCCTAGGGGCATTGGACCCCGCCGTTTTTCCCTCTCCCCTCGGGGTGCAAAATAAAGCACGGTCACTCAAGATATGAGCCCAAAAGGTGTAAATTTTTCAAGTTGGTGATTTATCTTACCTTTGACGTGTTCCCTGCCCCCCCCCCCCCCCCAACGTCTTCACCGCACGCTTCTCCTTGTGATAACATGAATCCCTAATAGTATGAACACCTTTCTCATCCACCTGTTCTGGCGCTAGCGAAGAAGAACGTGACGAAATAGTTTTGACCATAGCGTGACTTGGTTACATCATCTTTTTTGTAAAAGAACTGACATCTCAGCGTAATTCTAAACAACAAGGGCACGGAAATTTAAATAGGTTGATAAAGAAAAGATTATCCTAAAATCTAAAGGGAACGGTTATCTACTGAAAAGGAAAGGTAAAAGTCTACTTTTAGGCCATGATTCCATGAATGCTTTAGCGAAAGCAAGGAAATTCCCCGAATCGGCTTCTGTCTTGAGTGACGTGATGTTTACGTGCCAAGTCTTGTTTTTCCGGCATCAAAAGGCCAATTCATGTCAGCTTGAATCGTTGGCTTTCAAAGCTCGCTAGCACCTTCGTCCGTGCTTTCGTTGAAGAGAAGTTAACTCCATTAAATTCCTTGCAACTTTGTACACAAAGATTTTGGCGAAGCAAAGCAAACCTATCAAAAATGCTTGCATTTCACTGTTGAATTTAACTCGCATCGAGTAACCAACGAAAAATAAACAACATCGAATCTCTGACCTTCAAAGCTTGCTAGCATCTTCGTCCTCGCCCTCGTCGAAGAGAGTTTTATGCCATTGCATCGCTAGTAATTTTCTACACCGTTTTTCATGAAGATTTTGGCGAATCCACGCTAACCGACTGAAGATAGTGTTTATGTTGACGGAACGTCTGCAAGACGTGTTTGTTTGGCCGAGCGAAAACCGGAGGTCTGGGGCAAGTGACCACCAAAAAAAAGCAAACAAGAAAAGCCCCGGGGGCATTGGACCCCGCCGTTTTCCCCCTCCCCTCGGGGTGCAAATTTATTACGGTCACTCAAGATATGTGCCCAGGTGGTATAAAGTTTTGAAGTTGGCGATTTTTCTAACGTTTGACGTGTGTGCTGCCCCCCACCCTTCCCACGTCTTTTCTGCACCCTTCTCCTTGTGATAACATGAATCCCTAATAGTGTCAACACTTTTCCCATGCCTCATTTCTTGGTCATTCACCTGTTCCAGCACTCTCGAAAAAAGAACGTGATGAAATAGTTTGACCATAGCGTGACTCAATTAATTCTTTTTTTACGAACTGACATCTCAGCGTAATTCTGAATTTATTGATAAAGAAAAATAATCCTAAAATCTAAAGGGAACGGTTATCTACCGAAAAAAGAAATGTACAAGTCTAATTTTAGGCCACGATGCCATGAATGATTTGGTGAAAGCAAGGGACTTTCCCGAATCGGCTTCTATGTTTCAGTGATATAATGTTTACGTGCCAGGGCCAGTTAGGCGAATTCATGCCAGCTTCAAAGTTCGCTAGCACCTTCGTCCTTGCTCTCATCAAAGAGAAGTCAACTCCATTGAAAGTCTTGTACTTTTCTACACAACCTTCCCTAAAGATTTTGGCGAAGCAAAGAAAAACTGCCAAAAAAATGCTTGCATGCCACTGTTGAATTATTCAACTTGGCGAAAGCAAGGGGCTTCCCCGAGTCGGCTTCTGTGTTTCAGTGATGCAATGTTTACGTGCCAGGGAAAGTTAGGCGAATTCATGCCAGCTTCAAAGCTCGCTAGCACCTTCGTTCTTGCTTTCATCGAAGGGGCTTTTATGCCATTAAATCGCCAGTAATTTTCTACACCAACGTTCATGAAAATTCTGGCGAATAAACAATAAACGAACGAAGATTACCCGCAAGTATTGTTTTGACCGAGCGGAGGTCTGGGGCAAGTGACCACGACAAAAAAAACGGGTATTACTAGACCCCGTCCTGACGGCGGCGTAAAAAAACGGGTATTACTAGACCCCGTCCTGACGGCGGGGTTAAAAAAAAGCCGGGTATTACTAGACCCCGTCCTGACGGCGGGGTAAAAAAAAAACGGGTATTACTAGACCCCGTCCTGACGGTGGGGTAAAAACAACTAAATTTTCCACCGCCTTCTGCGGTCCTCTTCACAGAGTTGACTCTGCAAGCGGTAAAAGAATGCAATCGGACAGACTAGAGAGAGAGTTATCGCCAACGTTGTCGATGATAAAAAAAAATGTTTATAACAAAACTGAGGCAAATTATTCATAACATGTTTTCTTTTTCATCGCCAATTAAATTTCATTTCATAGGAAAAAAGAAATGAAACTTAAACCTCGAACGTCAAACTCAGCTTTTATAATTGCGTGCGAAGACTGACGAAAAATCATCACGTTCCACAAGATCTAATCAGTGATAAACTTCCTTAATGTTTTAACTCAAACAATTGAATGATAAATTTTTGCCAATTGAAAATATCGATTTTCTTGAAACCACCTCTATCTGAGCAAGCTGTGTCGGCCACTATGTATTTATTTAGCTAATTACACTGCGGCATTATATTAGATGTAAAAGCTTTTTTCCCCACCGTACATTTACTAACTCATTTGTTATATAATTAATCCTTTAAAAAAACATTTTTTAAGCTCTAGTTTTAAACAAAGAAAAACAATAACACTGCCTTTTGCTTCGTAAGTAAAATATGCGTGCTTCTCGGAAAAATTCTCATTGAGTTTTTAAACAAATTGTTGAAACGGATGTCGTTACAAGGAAGAAAAATTTTCAACACAAATATAATAAGCGTATATTTGTTGATAGCTCGCCCATCTGCCATGCTGTATAGCCTGAAGGGAAAATTATGAATTAAGTGATGGATGTTTAACATATTGCGGTGGCGTTAAGGCCCGTTAACACATTTGGTTTTTGATGCGGTTTGCCACGCTCTCCAATGCAACTTTTGTCGCAAATGTAAACTAGCGGCGATTTTATTGCGATTTCTGTGCGATTCCAGTGGGATATTTGTTGCAATTTCCCATAAACTGACTGATGAAAGAAGCCAAGTTACAGAATCGTTGCTACAATTAACATACACGCACTTTTTGGAAACAAGTAAATTCATAAGGATACCTTTATTTTTAACAATCTTGCTAGATTTCTGTACTTGATTAGATCTTGCGGAAGAAATTAGAACCGCTGATGTAGCGCCTGACGTCACTACTGGCTTTGATGACGCAAATACTGGCGAAGAAAGTGGTGGAGTAATTTTCATAGAGGACGTCATTTCCCTTGAACTTTGTGCCAGAACCAGTGGTGACGAAGTTGGTGCAGAGTGTGATGATAGTGGTGGTGATGACGTAGCCATTACTAACGTCATAATACTTGATGTTTTGACCACTGATGATGACCCTACTAAATATAAAAATAATGGCTAATCGAAAAAGGATTTAACCTTCAAGTAAATGGCCTCTTAATAAGGTTGTATTTGCTTCAAAACATATTTTGCATAGTCACGTCTATTTAATTATTGAAAATAAATAAATAAATCCTTTATTGAAGCTAAATGTTGCAGTCGCGCGACTGAATTACATGACCTTTAAAATGTTACAAATAAAATTAGAATAAAAATAATACATAAAATACCTTGTTCATTAATCTTCTTGCTAGACTTTCTCTTGACATGATTAGACTCTGTGGATGAAATTAGAATCCCAGGTATGGTGTCTGACGGTGTCACTGGAGCCGATGAGTTAAGTAATGAGGAAGATAGCAGTGGAGTAATTTTCATGGATGACGTCATTTTCCTTGAGCTTGGTGCCAGAACCAGTGGTGACCGAGTTGCTGCTGATTGTGATGATAATGGTGACGATGACGTAGGTATTGATGACGTCATGATACTTGATATTTTGACCGCTGGTGATGAAACTGCTGAATATAAAAATATAGGCTAGTCGAAGAGGTTTTAACCTGCAGTGAAATGGCTTTTTAGAAAGGTTTTAGTTTCTTCAAAACATATAATGCATATTTAAATCTATTTATCTCTATTTTGTTTAGCTGCAACTTGTACAAAAATTAAAGTGCCCACACAAAAACAAACAGCAAAAGTGATATTAGTAAATATTAAAAAAGACATTTACGCAATTAAGAAACGCCCTTTAAATGCCAGTTGGGGTATCGGTTTCTGGTAGGTTCAAACGGCTTGACGGATTGTTCGAGGGAGAGAGGGCCTGAGAAGGGTAGTCCACGATAAAAAAGTAAGCAATCAAGAAAGAAAAGAGGCAACCGTTCAGTAAATGCCACAGATTAATTTACCTTGAATATAGAATGTTGACCAGCTACAAGACACAGCGCTGCAGTCCTCTGTCTGCCTCGTCACCCGACCCGGTGGACATCTTTTTCCTGGCTTCACGTCCTTTTTGCATCCTTCACGAGAGCGTTGACCTGTCTCACACGAACAAGCTCCCCACTCTCCCCACTCTCCTACACAATATTTGAATAACGAGGAATCCCTTTCAGAATGAAGTCTGGAGCAAGTTAATTGTATTTATCAGCATTTTGACATACGAGTTTATCTGGAATTCCTATTGGGCCACGGCACTAAATGTGTACTTGCAAACCTTGTTTTGACACACAAGTTTGTCACACACTACACTATCTAGAATTCTCTATACTCCTTTAAAATCGTCTTTGTTTGTCGTGTAGGTGACATTTTATCAAAGAATGGCCAAAACAAATTGTCAGACAAAGTCAAGAATAGTCTGAGGTAATTCCTTTTAGGTTAAGCACTGTTTTAATCAGAGTTTGTATAACTTTGAAGGGTCAGTAACATAAAACCCAAAGCTTTTTGTCCCGCAGTTTGACAACTGCTAAAGTTGCAATTACAAAGCTAACATCTAACGCAGGTGAAATAACTTCTTCAAGAGCTTTTAAAGGTCTCTCAACTTTTGAAACTGGCATTCTATGGCGTTGGGTCAACAAGTAATTGTTTATAAAAATTTGAAATTACAAACCTTTAAAACTGTAATTAAAATATTACGAATGATTCGAGCAATTGAATCTTATATTATTAAAAGATAATAATCATGTTTCAATTCAGTTGCCTTGGACATTTAAAAAAACATGGTCGGTGTCTTCTTACTCCTAAGCGTGCACTAATTGCTTATGAAGAGGTCCTGTCAAAGCATTAATTGATTTAAGGTAGTATGAAAGTCCATGTCTCTATTTCTTCAGTTTTAAAGGACGAGTTTGCCATTTACGTTGTAGTTTTTACCGTGGCATATTGACTCTCACGATATGGTTCCGGCCTCTCTTTTACAACAGAAATAATAAGTGTTAACGTTTTGATAATAACATGTGATACGAAAAGATTTTAACGATATGCAATTTGAAATTCAACATGAACTAAAGTGGCATTATAATCTTTATTAGCAAACTGACAACCATGGAAAATAAAGTTACCTGCACTTAAAAGTGTTTTTGTTTAGCCAGAAATAAGTAACTGGAATATTTCCAGCATAGATGAATCATTCGTTAAAAAGCCATAAAAATCAGATAATAAATTCTTAATTTCTTTCTAATATTATAGGGATTAAAATTTTATTCCAGACCAGGCGAAATTACAAAGGGAATGTCAAAATATATTTTGTATTTAATATAAGATAACGCAAACGTACAATTGTATGACCGATTGTGTTCGTATAAGTGTTGTATTGAGACAAAAATGATTGAAATTTAAATGATAAAAGACGTTTCATCACTTTCTAGCTTCTCCGTCCACTCATGTCGTATGGCTACAAAACTACAATAATTAAACCAAGTGAATTTTTCTCCAAACTCGCTTTTTGCCAAGTATGGACAGTTTGACGAAGAACAAAGGAAAAACTCGGCCCGCTGCATTTTGTGCGAAAACGACCGGAACTGATGAGGCTGAAGATAGGTGATTTAGAAATCTTTCTTTGTTCAATAAAACACTATTTGAGTAAGGACACACATTCGTTTTTCCGTCGGATCTGCTGACATAACAAAAGGGTAAAATTTTGGAAGAAACTTCGTAAAAAAATCAGTTCCTTTTATATCCAGGATTTGAAATTGATTCGAACCTCGATCTAAACCTGCTCTATCTCAACATCATCTATTACGAAATATTTTTTCATGTTGCTGTTTTCATCTCTTTTGCGCCAAACTGGTATTAAAACCATTATAACATCTTGGTTATTTTACACATTCTCCTTGCTTTGCCTCAGAATTTATACATTCATGTTGTTGTTTCCTTTTAAGTTTTCAACAATATTATGAACACTCAAATGATCAAGTTTGTTCAAACGTCTCTAATTCCTTGTAGAAATTTTTTTGTATATAGTTTAGAAGATTCATCTTTGTCCTCGAATAAAATTAAAAGTTGGCGTTTTCTCGTTTCAGCCTATCATCATTTGAACCGATTTTTAACTTGCAATACAGACGGCTATGATTAAAATGTAAAAAAAAATACCAACTTCAAAAAAAAACCGCTTGAAAACACGATATGTATAGTATCTTACCTTTATCATCCTTTTTTGCCACTGAAACGACAAGCAAGCAAAAGAAAAGAAACTCTCGAATTCGACAATGCGAATATGCACGTATGTATTCTACCATAAACACCCTGTACTGACTACCTTAATTTGAATTCTTTTCAAATCTGTACGCGATATCGCGACTCTTAAGCTACAGAAAATATCAAGCAAATATTTTCAACCAGTGCTTTGAAAGACTTGACGTGTTATTGGCGGAATCTTTGACTGTCGGTCCGGTAACCCGCCTGAAGGCAAAGTTAATTACAATTAACAAACTGCGAGATGGCAGAATCAGCTCTTCAACGCTTTGGGCACTAATTTGCACGGAAAGCTTATATTCAGAATAAAGAAAACAAATGATGCTACAAAGAACCACTAAGTGTTGTTTTATAAGAATGCAAAGCACTTTTGTAAAAGGTGATGAATAATTAACAGAATAAAGTAGGAAATTTTTAATGATCCCCGATATCGCATACAATCAGTTGTTATTTCATGATTTGGAAAATTGAGCATGGCACCGATCGGTATTGTGCGAATCGAGAGAATCGAGAATGTGGGAATCTACTTTAGTTTCGTAAGACATAACTTTTCAAACGGCGATTGTAACAAGTGTTATACTAAGAGGAAAGCTTGCCAGCAAAGTCTGCAAAGCCTGCTGTATTACGCAACCACCGTCGATAATGTATGTGTATTTTGTTTTTCAACTGTAATATCAATTTAGGGGGAAGGGGGAAGGGGGAAGCATGTAGCATTTCGGCACTAACGTAAACAAACTCCAAAGACAAACTTCATTCTATATATTCTTACGCACTTATCGGTTAAGGCGTTCGCGCTTTAATAACAATCTCCTAATGTTAATAGGAGCATTCCGGTCACACTTCACTCAAATCTGAATCTGATTATGATCCCACAATCCTGTGCGATTGATGGCAATAAACGTCTTAACTCTTTAGGTTAAAAACCCAGCAAACGGCGTAAAACTACAAGAAGTGTTATGACTCAAATGAAAGCTGTTTAGAAATGTAAACTAAGCAAAACTGATTGCAAGACTGGTACTACGACTAGAAGGGCAGATTAATTGGCAGACATTTAAACTAGCTTAACTAGTCTTCTATCAGAATGAACTCTAATTACCGGCCGGTGTACTAGTTGAAATATCGGCCAATAAATCTGCCTTTTTGTCGTAGCACCAGTATTGTTAAGTTTACGCTTCAAGTGCCGTCTGGCAGGTGCATCTCTACTACAAGAGATCCGGCATTCAAAAAAGAGTCTTTTCATACGTTGTGCTGTCTATTGCATTCAAAAGTTTTGTCTAGAAATACTTAACCGTCGTGGTATTATTAACAATTTCTCCACACAGCTATGTCAACAGTTCCTACAAACAATGAAACTTGAAAATGGTTTTTTGGATAACAAACTGGGTGAAATAATGAAAGAAATGATAAAGTAATGAATAACAAAGTTATCAGTGGAGCCAGAACCGATTCCGGAAAACGTCAGGATATATTTCGTAGGCTTGGAAATTGGTTTGTTTCGCTTACTAAAACAGTTATAAGGTCTCGTTGAAAAATTACTCGTATGAAAGAGGTGCTTATTATTTTTCTGAGGATTAAGTCGTCAATTATAGAAAGCCTCTCTTTGAGTGATTTGATCCCTGCTAACTAGTTTCAAAAGCCGTTAATTAAAAAGGCCTGTTCTTGAGAGATTTAAGTCTTGCAAGGGCATTTTTTGTCCAAAATTCAAACACAAAAAACTTGTAGTGTATTAACTAAAAATAACTAGAATTAAGACCTTAATCATCCCTCGTCCCCAGAGCCAGCAACCTCGTCCCCAGGACCTTCTCCTCGTTCAAAATGGCGGATCGGAGAAACCCCTGGCAAAGGCTGCTGAAATACTCCACGAATCGTGGAGTATTTTGTCATGTGACACATGATGAAATGGCTTTTTCGGAGGTTGTTTCCAGCGACTGGCGGCCCTGTTTGTCTTCTGCAATCAAAAACCGTTATTCAAACAAAACGAAGACATTTCATCGTGTTTGCATGAAGAAATTCTAACAAACTTTTGGGGTCACTTTGGCAGCCTTGGACGAGGAGAAGGCCCTGGGGACGAGGTTGCAGAGCTCGGCGATTCGTTTGGTCAGCGGTTGACGGAAAGACATTCAAGAAGTCGCGGAGCTCTATGGACTAGAAAAAACTTTAATGGACACAAATTGCGACTATATTCCACAAAAAACCGAGGGTCATTTTTTTTAAATTGTTCATTTTGTTAATATACTTTGGGGTTTTTTTTCACCTAGTTATACTAAAAAAAAAGACAAGTAATTTTTTTGAAGGTGAGCAAGCAAGAATTGGAATAATTACTTTTTATGGCACTTCTAACCAGTCGATTTTTTGATAACAGATAAATGAACGTCTAATGTTACGGGCCCACTTGGACAGTAAAAACCGAGTATATTTTCAGAACTGAAACAAAAAACTTCAGTTTGCTTATTTGAACCGACAATCAGAATAAGGTCTTAAATATCCGTTTTCTGCGCTCCAAAGTGATTTTTTTCCTTTTGACTTCATTAGCTGTAGCAGTATGCGCACGTTTGTAAAGGGTCAAATTAAACTGGAAAAATATTCAGAAATTGGGCATTGGCGCTATTGATTGTCAGATAATGACACCGACGTTTCGGCATAACTTCCTTCTTCAGAGTGTCAAAAAAAACTAGCACAGTTAAGTTCGTCATTTGCCATGGTATCGTCAATAATTTTAGGATGGAGACCTTGTTAGTTTCAGAATAAACTAAGAAACCTACTAACCGCATTCGGAGCAAGAACATTTACTTAAAAATAATTTACGCGTGTGCATATTGCATCCATAATAGTCTTTCCAATCAATCGGTGACACAAAAAGGCAATATGAAAAAGGTGAGACCGAGCATTGGGAACTTCAGTTAGTAAACCAAGTTTTCGTTTATTTCAAAATAATGATAAACATACAAGTTTCTTAATTGAAAATGGCAAAATGAATAGAACTAATTAAACAGTTCTGAAAATTGATTCAGTGATAAATTAATATGATGCAAAAATAAGTTGTCCATGTCCCTAAATATTTTCAGTGACGTTATTGTTTGTAAATTGGAAAGATACCAGTTTTAGAGCAAACTAACTAAAATTAATTATGAACTGTATTCGTAGCATCGTTCTATCACTAAAACGTTGATTTAGGCCACTTGCTCAATATTTTATGTTATTATTTTCCAATTAATTTGCACCTTCTTAGAACAAAAATTACCAACAGAAAACGAAAAAGGTATACACCACTGGATTAATTTTTAGCTTTAGCTTACTTGCTTTCTTTATAAGCAAAGAAATTGGTCCACCTAAGGTTTTATTATCTTACTTTATTTTATTTCTTTGACGCTGTAAGGGGCCGATTACATGGCGAATTTCAGCCCGGGCTGAAATTTCGGACTGCCCACCGAGCTGAAATTTTGTTGAGATTGCATGGCAAAATTTCAGCCCTGGCGTAATGTTTAAAATTGGGTTTGTGAAACCGGGCTGGAAATTTCAGTCCAGGCTAGATTCAGCCCGGGCTGAAACTCTCTTCATGTAATCGCAAACGTTTTCTTAAAAAGATTTGTTCAGGAAGCCGAGCTGAAATCTTAGCCTGGGGCTGAAATCTCAGCCCGGTTAGCCGGGCTCGGCTTCCTGAACAAATCTTCTTAAAAAGACAGTCGCGATTACATGAAGAGTTAAACGGTCAAACGGGCTGAAAAACCTCAGGTAATCGCATTCAAATTTCAGCCTGGGCTGAAATATGAACTTGGGCATGCGCACCGCTTGGGTTGTGAATGTAAAACGCTTTCCTACAAATTTTCCCGGCCCAATTTTAAGCATTGCGCCCGGGCTGAAATTCGCCATGTAATCGCAAGAAAATTTCAGCCCGGGCGGAAATTCGCCATGTAACTTGCCCTTAAGTCGCAGTACATATTCTCGTTTCCTGTTATTTTAAAACATTTACCTATCACCTTAGGGCCTTGACAGACTAGAGAGATCTGTCGATCATAAATAAACGGCCTGCGCATTGCGGGCAAGTGCGGACGTCTAAAACTGATAAGTAATGTTTTGAATCGGTGTTTAGCCGACTGTTACCGCAATGTGCACATGAGTGTTTTTAAAACTTGGTTGGGGAAATGCGATTGGCTTATCATGATCCAACTCAGTGATCGAGCAATGGAAAGTGAAACTCGCCTTTAACATGAGTTTAAAAGGGTGCCTCTTAATCAATTCAAGTTAGTTAAAAAAGGCATTACCTAATAAAAGACAAAGTTCGAAATGAGTTGCCCATGTGAAATATTAATGAAGCAAATTTGACATGAAAATAAATTAGGAAACCATTATGGCACTGAGTCAATGCTTTGTGTGATTCTTGGATGCAGATAAGACAAAAAGGTGACAGCCTGTGAGATCTGTCAAATGATTGCGTGATTTTATTCACGCGAACGAGATGTAAGTAATTCGTTTTTGCTTCTTCGTCGCTAGTTAAAATGTTGAGCTCCCGAACAGCATATATTTGTTTCTTCATAAATAGTTAGAGTACTTTCTTAATTAACATTAGTCGGATTACCGAATGTAAGTGGAAAACCGAAGTCCCTCACGAAGTGCACGAATCATCACCACATAATGGCATTATGCCAATCTTGACATTTTTTAAAATATTCAATTTCTTCATTTTCCGATATGCAAAAGTAATTGAGTTTATTGCTCTTTCCAAAAATCAAAGCTACCTTTGTTTCATCTTGGCTGGTGAATTATTTGGTGCTTTCGGAAATTAAGCTCCTTTCCAATAAATGATGAACCTGAAACGTGCCATACAAAGTTTTGAAACTTTATTAACTACGGGCCAACACAGTAGCATCAACAACGAGCGAAACGTGTCATAATCAGAAGTTAGGACGATACACTCGTATGAAAAAACAAACACCACGCAATCTTGACGAGCAGTTAACGAGCAGTTTTAAAATCAAACAGCAAAACTGACATGTTTATCTGGGTTTCAGCTGTTTATAAACAAAGAGCATTTCCTTGTGCACAAGTGAAGTACGCACAATAAATCGGAAATCGAAAATCAAAATAGAATACCGAGCAAACTACGAGGTTTCTGCAAACCGCATCTTTCCTTACACCTCTTCCTCGAATAAACCTCCCCACCCCTAAGAAAACCGCTGCTCCGATTTACTCTTGACTCAGGAACCCGTACCAAACTCAAACAAAACAGAGTCTGAAAGACGATGACAAAGATGCGGACGTCCGTCCGTTTTTTGTTTATAACAAAAAACACAGTGTGTGAAGCAAGTTATCGATAACAAACTCAGTCTATAAACATAGTTATCGATAACAAAACAGTCTTCCTTTTTAAAAGGAAAACTAATTTAGTTGTCGATAACAAAAGTGGTGGTTTTATCTTCGACAACTTGCTTTTCCTAGTCTGTGACTGAGCCAAAGTGCTCTTTTAGTAGCCATCACAATAGTGAAAGACTGGACCAGCACCGGCGTAGTAATCTTTTATTTTAACTTATGAATTGATTATTTATGTAGTTTTTAAGCAATATATATCAGAAAGTGTGAGAATGACTTGTAAGCCATGATTCTTTGGATGAGCTGTTTGTGGATTAGGGTCGATTAGCTGCCTATGAATGTGGATTACGACATAAATGAAGCTGATAGCGGGAATACTTGAGTCTTTTCAAAGACTTTTTCGCACACCTTACTTGGGTTAATCTTTTCTCACTTAGCGGCAAATGCTTTCTAGGGATTATTTTTCCAACAGTATTTTTTTATATTTTGGCATAAAACCTAGACAAGCCGGGCAAATGCCTCGTCTTGCCTTATGCTAGCTACGGCCCTGTCAGTGTGAACTGCCGCCATAATCAGTGTTCGTTGCTAGCGGTTTCTTTTCCCTAGAAGCAAACTAGGCATGCGTAGGAGCGCTACTTACAAGGCTCTTGCATAAAAATACAAATTTATCGATAATTTTGGCCTCTAGTGTGTAAAAAAGCCCTATCGAGCAGTAATGAAGTACTAATGAATTACTAATAACGTAAAACTGAAGTATAGATATTCTATGAAATAACTGTTGGCTTTGCAGTCAATGGCGGGAAACGTGATTTTCTTTCCCGAGTCATAGGTAGCCCTCACGTCAAAGTACATGTAGAATCACAGTCGCTTCGCGAGGCGCCAATTTGATTTTTAGTACGCACGGTCGTGCCTGGAACAGATGTCTCCACTATTTAAATGGAAGGCGTAGAACCAAGAAGCCTTTGGAAACCCTTCATTTATTATGATCATGATTATTATCGGTACGCGATCCGAAGCTCCGAAGAATGTCCGAACTTTAACACCAGACCTCGAGTTTTCTTCCCAGAGCAAGCACTATTTGACAGCGTACAAATTATTCAAAATGGCGGTCATCTGATAAAGAAACCGAAAAACAATGCGACTGAGGGCTCCCTGTGCCGGGTAATGATTATCCAATTTTGGATTAGGTTCCAAGTCATTTTTTTACTCTTTTTACGTAAATGTTTCTTCGGTTTGTATGCCAAAGCAAAAGCAAGCAGTACTTATGAGAACCAAAATATATAATATTATATAATATAAAGTTCCTAGGAAGCATTTTGTTCCGGCGCCAAATGTTCGTGCACGCAAATGGCTAAACATTTTGCCAAACAATTTTCATGGAACAATGTTTCCCAGTCTGCGGGGGCCTAAAGTGCTCAAGAAAGCATATTGAGTATAGAATTCTACCAAAAAAGATTTGAGATGGGTAAACAGCCATTACTTAGCACGTACGACGAATTAATCACAGATATGTATATTCCTCTCAATTTCAAAATTAAAAAAAGGCTTTTTTACCACATCCCTGATTATTCCTACCTTCGCAATTTGCTCCAGTGGGTATCAATAAAGCCAGAGTGAAAATAGCAGCCCACATGTTGTCTTTTTCATCGCCAATTAAATTTCATAGGAAAAAAAAGAAATGAAACTTAAACCTCTAACGTCAAACTCAGCTTTTATCATTGCGTGCGACGACTGACGAAAAGTCGCCACGTTCCTCAAGATATAATCAGTGATAAACTTCCTTAATGTTTTACACTCAAACAATTGAATGATGATTTTTGCCAATTGAAAATATCGACTTTCTTGAAACCATTGTTACCTGAGCAAGCTGTGTCGGCCACTATGTATTTATTTAACTAATTGCACTCGGGCATTATATTAGATGTAAAAGCTTTTTTCCCCGCCGTGCATTTACTAACTCATTTGTTATATAATTAATCCTTAAAAAAATAAATATTTTAAGCTTTAGTTTTTAACAATAAAAAACAATAACACTACCGTTTGCTTCTTAAGTAAATTTTGCGTGCTTCTCGGAAAAATTCTCATAAAGTTTTTAAACGAATTGTTGAAACGGATGTCGTTACAAGGAAGAAAGATTTTCAACACAAATATAATAAGCGTATATTTGTTGGTAGCTCGCCCATCTGCCATGCTGTATAGCCTGAAGGGAAAATTATGAATTAAGTGATGGATGTTTAACACATTTCGGTGGCGTTAAGGCCCGTTTACACTTGCGATTTTTGATGCGATTTTTGTCACGCTCTCCAATGCAACTTTTTCCTCAAGTGTAAACTAGCGACGATTTTATTGCGATTTCTGTCCGATTCGAGTGGGATATTTGTTGTAATTTCCCAAACACTGCCGCCAAGTTGCATCAAGTTTCCAACCTGGTCGAAACTACTGTGGTATAGAGGCGACAAATCGCACAGAAATCGCCGCTAATTTTCACGTTATGCATTTTTTGTTGTGAGTTCGAGCATTTGAGCATTTCGAGAGTTTGCGACTTTTCGGGATGGAATAACTTATTTCTTGGTTTACGTAGTTCATTTCCTCCCGGTGGGTAAAAAGACCGGAAAAGGATTTTAAAATTTCATTTCAAATAAATTTAGCGAGTTTATGACCACGAAAGCAACTTTTTTTGTAAGCACGTCAGTATCTCACTCGTACCTCGAGTCCTCGCTCCTTACTGCGCAAGACTATGGGTACGACATTGGTATGGTATCTATAAAATGCGTACGAAAAACCGTCTGCACGTGCGTAGTCTAGTTTTTACAGCATCATGAGTTTCTGACGTTGGTGCGTAATCGCCTTTCTTATTGTTATGCCGGAAAGACGACAAATGCTTGTTTGAAATAATCCCACAAATTTATGTCCACACATGCTGCCAACTCCCGTTACAACGGACATACACGATTACCGTAATACCGAAGGTCCGAAATAGAGGGGTGCGCGAGACAGTTTTGCAAACGCGGGTACTACAAAAGTGGCAAAGTAAATAGTGACGAAATGCGATGGAGGAGATGTCACAAGAATGACTCTCAGCCGCCGGAAAGTAAAATAAATGTGAAAAATCCATGAATCCCTGGTTGACCAAATAAATCATTTGCGTGTAAGCTATCGCACAAGCTAACTGTATGTGACAGTTTTTGGAAACTCATTGCGGTCCTAATTAATATTCATATCGTACCTTTTTTCTGGAATCCTCCTTGCACTGAACTGCCTTCATGGTACAGAAAGAGAAAGATGAAAAATCCTTGGCGGCTCAACAACGATCTCATTAGCTGAGAGTGAAAAAATTCAGTTCAAAAATGTTGAAGCTATATTCCATGTGCTCTAAGTGAATTTACTTTCGTCGGTGATACAAAGCTATAAAGTCATCAGGGCGAGGAGACCAAACACTTCTTTTGGAGCCATGCTTTTAATAGCACGCAATGGGATTCCTTTGTTGGTTGCATAGTCATAGAATTAAAAATGTGAAAGTTATCAGAGTACTTATCATGCAAGCACATCTGCCGAACCCATTTCAATAGTCTTAGAGACCTTGCTGAAATTTAATATTATTTCATACCATATTACTTTACTGTTTTTTCTCATTTAGTGAAAAAGATTTTTAATCGTCGCAACAAACGAATCGAATTCTCTGTTGTATTTTTAACCACGGAAAGGCAATTCTCCTACAACGAGACCATCCTATCGGAAGAACGAGCAGCGGTTAAGACAACGCGCTCAGCAAGAGACTAATTTACGCCAAGTTCAAGTGCAATGCTTTTTAACATGATTTTCATTACGCGGTTGCCTAGTTAGTTTTCAAAATTAGTTTCCACTGGGCCATCAATTAATTGAAAATTTTTTGAGAGGGAACTCACAAAAAACTTACAAGACACAACACCGTTGTACCTGCTACTTTGTCTAACGTAAACAGAACTTTTATCACGTATCCACGAATCTGCCAGCTTTTACTGAGCCAAATGCATAAACGTTTTCACCCTTGGAGTAAACAGAACTTTTATCACGTATTCACGAATCTGCCAGCTTTTACTGAGCCAAATGCATAAACGTTTTCACCCTTGGAGTTCCATGACCGACGATCTTCGACTAGCTGCGAAGATCGGCGAAAGTGAAGGGAAAAAAAATTTCAGTATATTTTGTGAAAGATCGTTTTGTTTGGAAATGGCTAGTGTGAATCGATCAAAAGCTACTTCCTTTTTGCCAGATTGGATCGATTATACAAATTGCTCCACGACGATTATTTTAGGTCTACTAGTCCATATTCATGATTCAGATATGAATGGATGTTCATTGTTTAATATCACTGATGAATCGACAAAATAAATGTTTTTCGCTTTTATCTGGTTAAAAAGGCAGTCGGCCGCCATCATGAAATGACCAAAAAAGGCTTGGCTAGCGTGCGCATGAAACAAAGCAAGTAAACATAATTGTCCTTCAAGCCTCCAACTTTAAGAAAGATACTTTTTATTCTTAATGTCAAACCAGCCAACAATTTTTTCTTCCTCAACCGTCAACTTATAAGGCGAGACAGGCCCTTTTGGGCCAGGGAGGCGCCTAGAAAAATGCACCTCGTTTTTCCCCAAAAGGATTCAAGGTCATTGCATCCTGATTGGCCGTTAGGCTTCATCTTTCGGCAACCCCTCAAAATGAGTTGCAAGCGGCTATTAGATAATGGTGCCGTCAACAAACTTCAAGGTGTAACCCTGCAGGGGGGGGGGGGGGAGCAGTAATAACACTAACTTCTTTATCATGCTGCGGGAAACCAGAGTTACCAAAAAAGGCAAGGGTACCTTCATCATTTTTGACACCGTTAACTTTTTTGGTCTTTATTACTATAAGTTAACTAAATTTGTAGCAAAATATAGCATAACATAAAAAACAGGAACAAAATGTCACCGATTTTGTCTCTAGTCGATAAATTCAAAACAAGGCGAGAGAATTGGGTGCTAGGTAGAGTGTAGAGTACATTACACCAACTTTCTCCACCCGAAATGAGCGAAATAAATTGAACTCCTGTGTTGCAATTGCTATAACTGACCGCTTTCGACGAAAATCAGTTGCGTAACGGTTCAGTTTCACTGAAATAAACGCCGTACCTCGGATAAACGCCGGGGGCGTTTATTTCAAATTTGAATGTGTAGACCTGGCGTTTATTCGAGGCCCGGCGTTTAGTAGGAAGCACCTTTGCGGCCGAAGGAGCTCCGCTACTAAACTCCGCTCCGCTACGAGTCAATTTTGATGAGCATGACGTCACGCAACCGTACGTCCGACGTACCTCGCGCCATGCTTCATATAAAATGTTCGAAGTGTCTCAATAGTCGCATGCGTTTACATACTGGTGAAAAATGGCGGAATTCCCTCGAAATAAAACGCTCACCACCTTTTTTGAGGCTTCAAGTAAAAAGGATGTACTTTCATGGACATTTTACCCCATTTAGGACCGAGCGATAACTCTTATTGAACACTGACAACAAAGAGTTCGAATCGCCTGTTATCACAGGAGAAATTTGCTCTGAAGACAACACTATCATTGGCCGCTGTTTCTTCGTACCCGCGATTTTCAAGACGGTAATCTAACATTCTTGGAATGAGGACAACAATATTAGCTGAGAGGTACGACGTAGGAGGCTGGAACTGGCTAGGACGCGTCCTCAGGGGAGAGGGAGAGAATGACTGCATGACAGCACTGACTAAAGTGGGCACAGGAGGGTCGAAGGGCGAGAGGGAGACCAAAGATCACGTGGAGATGAACCGTAGAGAAAGGGAGGAACAAAGCAGGATGAATGAGCTGGAATGAGGCCAAAACGGCAGCACAGGACAGGACTGGGTTAAAAATGTGACGGCCTTATGCGCCTACTGGCGTAAAGAGATGAGATGGTGAGATGATGGAATGAAGACATTCCTTTTAATAGCTCATCATGAAAAGGAAAAGACCTGAAAAGTACATGCTCGCAAACAATTCACTATTCAAGCAGTTGAACTCTTGCTTAGCACACAGAATGAGAAAGACTGACTATTATGTGCAAAACACTCTGAAAACTCAAACCAAGTAAATTTTAATCACTTGGGTGGCGAAGCTTCCTCTTGCTAGAAAAATTATCGCACATCGATGAGTCACACGATGAGTCCAAAATTTGCATGCAGAGTGAAGTATCCTAGTGAATTTGACTGTGCCTTTGAGCGAATTCCTCTTTTCTTCAAATAACAGGAAGCAGTAGTGAAGCGAAGGCATTATTCACAGAATGAATCTTCGATCACGCCAGGGGCCTAGTCGCTCCAAGATTTTCAGTAGTCTTAAAACAAATAACTGTTTTCTGTTTCCCGTAAAACATGATGTTCATCTTTTGGAATTTCTCTTCAAGCTGTCAACCGATTTCTATACCATTTTTACTAACCAATCCGGTTAAAAGTCAAAGTCCGAAGCGGTCCTTGTGTTGAACAACCCAAAATCCGTTTCTCGTTTCAAGGCGCTTGCAAAATGCAAATGGCGCTCTCCCGCTCAGCCAATCAAATGAGAGTTATTTTGGTGTTTGGCCAATCAGGAGTCAGTAATTTTGCCTTCGTTAGATAAAAAAATTAAAAAAAATGCCCTCTGTCTCAACCAATCAACATTCAGTAATTTTGCTCTCTATGTTGTAAATCAAGAAAACACTATAAGCGTGTGGGCTGCTCGCGGCCTGTGTGCAACTTTACTTTCCTGTACAGCATGGAGTTGATACGGTGGGAAAACTTTTCCTCTGGCCTTTTTTTAGTACGCACGATCAAAACTAAAGAGAGCTGTTAACTACAGTGATTATTCCTATCTATGCCTGTTTACTATTTCTACTTTAGCACTGACTAATTATGAAAAATTTCTTGAATTGTAGATGGCATCTTTTGACGAGTCACAAATAGATACTCTAAAGATAATTTATGATAAGTAAATCATGTTACTTATTTTTAATTTTTAATTTAAGCCAGTCAGTCAATATCTTCCGGCCATTCTTATGTTAATCTGCTTTTGAATAGAAAATCTCTGGGCCAACATAAGATCTATTCTAGTGGACGGCAATCAGAGATTTGTCTGTCACCCGATCAGATGGACGTTGAGAAGCAATTCATTAAAAATGTGAGATAAAATAATGAACACAATTATAGAAATTTTTTTGCTTTTTGGTTTGACATAAACGAAACAAAGTTTAGCTTTGTTAAACGTCCCTACTCTCTGGATGTTAAGAACTACAATGCTTCTTCTACTTATTGCAATTCTTCACGCACTGATAATGAGTCGGCTGGCTGATATTCCTCCGTGTGGTTAGTCAGTTGAAACCTTTATTGATACTTTTATTTTAATTTTGCTCTTTTTTGCGTGATTATATTAATACAGCACTACAAAAGCCTTAACTTTGAGAGTACAAATACCAACCTCCTTCCTTTTTAGTCTTGTTCAGTTCACATGAAGTTCAATATAACTGACACGGCAAACGTAAATTCGTTTTTTTTCGAAATCAGCAAATTGGGCAAGTCTGAAGTTTCTTATAATATATAAGAGTTTGCAAACGTCATTTAACTTATCGTAATTTTTTTATCTGCTAGCTTCTTCAGTTTTTGTCTACGGAATGCCAAGAGATTGATGTGAGAAAATCCTACGAGAAAAGAAAACTTTTTCATGTCGATACATATAAATAAGCGAGGCTTTCTTAGAAATCAGGATGCCATAATGAGTAGGAAACTTTTTAGAGTTACATATGTAGGCCTTTTTGTTTGCTTATCTTTGATTAATTGTTGACACAATGCGGAGGATGTTCATCACAGATTAAATGTTCTTTTAATGTTGATGCGCAATATTTTACTCTTCACAGGACCCTAAAGTAAGTCTTTGTTAACTATCAGCTGCAAAACGCAGTTTCCTCAGTTTTAGCTGACTGCTGAACACATCAACTCATTTTTGAAAATTGCACTAGTGACCCCGTTTGGACACACCAATTGAACCTACTATCAAAATCATTTCAAGTTTTTGAAGTATCGACTTCTTGTACTGCCAAACTGGTTGATCAACCAATTTATAATTTTTTTTGTATTTAACTTTGCTTGGCAAATTAAATATCGAAATGTTGCGATAGGCTATGGGGAAGAACACCAACGTAACAAATACTTCCGTAATAGTAAGTTAGAGTAGCCTAACTCTTACCTTTTGAGTTTTAGTGTGTTAAGGGGCCTTTTGTTTACTCCTTATAACACTGCTCCAATATATATGCGATGCTCGGCGCTGAAATTTTAATTCAGTTGACAATGATTTTATTGCCACTCCAGTGATTGATAAATAATTAAGCTACAACCATCGCCATAAGATTGGCCTGCAAATATTCGAGACTGAAAGTATAAGGAGAAGGGGTCATCTACTTATAAAGTTGTTTTTGAAAGTGAACTTCTGAAATCATCTATCTTCCCACAGCCTTCCCAACGTCTTTGGCGCTAGTTGTAATCAACGGCATGTTTAATTAATCCAGTTTTCTTTGAGATTGGGTTTAACCACCGGAGTGAATGCTAGTCTTGGCCAATCATTATTTCATTATTCGTACTACAGGTATAGAATGGGGCCCGTGGAGCGCATGCTCGGTGACGTGTGGTCGCGGGGTAAGACATCGCACGAAACAATGTAGTTCAGGTTACGATCCGCCGATAGCGGAACAAGAAACACAGACAGAGAACTGTACCGGAGAACAAGTTTGTTCTGAAGGTAACGGGAACAGCAATTTGTTTTGCAGTTTACGAGCTTCGAGTTAACTTTAGGCCTTGACACTGAAATCAAAATTTGTTGAAGAAAAATCAGAAATTTCATTTTGGTTAACGTTGTTGTTACATGGAGAATTCCTTATATTATTTTCAATAATTCAATATTCAATATTTTCAGTTTTCAATTTTCAACGTTCTTTTACATCTTCTTTCGGAGAAAGCTATTGAATTTTTCTGTTTTCTTATAATTAAGCAATAGTTTAGATAGTTTTCAATGTTCTCAAACTATGCTTTGTAAAAACTTGTAAGCAATGCTCTATCACAGACCTGCGATTTCCAGTGAAATTATATTTATTTTATTACTTTATAGATGTGACAGGGCATTCTCTTCTGGCTCGCGGACACGCAAATGTCATCTTACGCAATCACGTCACCAGTACCGCGACAGTGCACAGTAAGACAGAATGTGGGTTGCTGTGTTCACGTGATCCCAGCTGTCGGTCTTTCAATCTTTGCGGTGATGTAACCATGTTTCTCTGTGAGTTAAACAGCGCCACTAATGAAGACTTTAAGCATGATCTTTATTGGACGGACAGTTGTTCGTATTACAATGTTACTACTCGAACTACTGATTGAATCGGTCGTGTTCTCTCTGTTGTTTGCATTTCTGTTTTTCTTTTAAATCTAATTCACCAAAGTTCGCCTAAGCATGACGTTTTTTTGACATGCCAAAATTGACATGCTGACTCCACTAATTCGTCTTGCAGAAATGAGTGTCAGGGAGTGAAATAAAGAAAAGGACTCAAATACGGAGATACTATGGCCACGTCTCTGTCTAAGAGAAGTGCATCCGTTAGGGTGTCCCGTCAATTGGGATTTCACTGCGTACGAGGTCAATCGAAATTTATTGCTGACCTTTTGCTCTTCTGCTATTTGGAAGGTTTCTCTTCGGTCCACCATCTCAGTTCAAAGCTTTCAAAGAAACTATAATCAAACACCGTTAATACGGACACCGTTCGGACCAGAAAGAGTGTACGTGTTAACGAGGTGTCGCCAATGTATGAATCGGGACTACGAAAACTGCCTGTAAGAACGAGTTGTCTGTAGAGCGGATTCCATTGTATATTTGTGATTGTATTAAAAGTAGCAGTTTATGATATCAAAAATTGAAACTCTCCATTCTAAATTTTCTTACTCAGTTGAGATGCCTGTTTGCCAGTTTTTAATTTTGGCGGAAAGGTGGAATCATTATGACAATTCAAATAATCAGCTTTCTTCCACCATGTTCACTTCTTTCCTGCCTTCATGTTTTGGGCTTGTGCCCCCAGTTGCCCAGGGTTGCAAGTCAGCGGACATTAACAAACAAAAGAGCAACATTCCTAAGACGTAAATGACGAAGGTGACCCAGAATACCGTGCGCCACTCCTCAGCTTTCTAAAAAGGTACAAGAAAGGAAAAAAGTGTTAACGCACTGACGTAAAAGACATGAAAACAATAGAGCAGAAAAAAGGGGATGGAGTAAATTTTAAACTTCGCCAGAAGGCTCAGAGGTTAATAAATCAACTGTTAACGTGACTATAAAATGCTCCGTTAAGTAAGGTACGAGACACGTAAATTAAACGCGAAAACGCAAAAATCCCCTTTGATCAAAGTCGAATCTGTGGAAGATCTAATCAGTCAAAGTATTCACAAAATGAACGTGAAGGCGAAAGGACCAGAGGAAAACTGATGCAAGGCGTATGTTGAAAAAATGTTTTTGGCTAGCCAGTTCAGCCTTCCTGAAGTTTGAGCTTTCCCGTACCTGAAGAAGGTTGGTTTGGCTTCCTGAAATATTGTGTTTTTCGACATTTTCTTTTAAACATATCAGTTATACAATGTATCAGTCTTGCATACCCCACGTTCATTAGTGCTAATAAAGCAGAAATGATAGGATATCAAAGGGATCCGTTTTAGCTCAAACAGATTTTTAACTATGACAGCCTTCAGCTTCGCATTTTTGGCCTGAAGCTCTATAATTAATCCTTAGGCAAACTTGAAAAGTGCATATTTTTCTCCTTAACCAGACAATCAAAACTAGGCATAGTTTCTAAAATTTGTTGCACAGAGCCGTTGTACTTATAGGCAACTTAGTTACTATAGCGAAGTTTTTTGCTCATGCTTCGATAAACTGCTTAAGCCATTGTTTGATGCTCACCTTGTTAACAGTGATAAATCCAACCATCATAGGACTAAGAAAACCAGTTATTGTTCCCACTGTATTTGTGAGGCCCATAATCACGCATGCATACCGCGGTGCGATGTCTAACATGTTAACATTATACCCAGAATGCATCAGTCCCGAGGCAGCCACCCCGACACACATGCACGTGACCGCCACTGTTGCTGATTTGGCGTAACCTGCAGCAAGGATGAATGTGCCGGCTCCCAAGGCCCCTGGGAATTCGAATCGGAAGAAAGAGTCAAAATGTTGTTACACAATCAACAGGAAAAAAGTTTCAAGCTTGGTCGCGTCTTTCGAGACCACCGTACGTGTGATGAAGTTTTATTCCTGTCCAGTGTCGACTTTGTATGAGAAAGTCGTTAAACAGATAATGCATACACCTTTTGTAAAACCAGCGACTCAGCTTACTCGGTCGTCTCCACATAAAATACCACTGTCATTGGCAGCCGACCATCTCTCGACAGCGTTCCTATGTCCTTCCTTTTCTTGATCCGTAAAAAAGCGTAAAAAAACTATCGTAAGCTAATGACATGTTTGCCCTTGTTCATTTTGATTGATAATTTTATTTTTGTCCTGCATTCGTAGTAACAAAAAAACCTTCTCAGCAGCCCTAAAAAAGAGGTGCCTATTAAAACGATCATTTCTTACCAACAGCGAAGTACAGCCTTCTGACAGATCTGGTACTTAGGCCCCTTCTCCGTAAAAGATCGGCCGTGATACCACCAAAGGGACCTGAGAGAGACTTCACCAGGAAGGGCGTGGCCGCAAGGAAACCCATCTGCGCGATAATAACCAAATTTTCGGGTTACAGGGTAATATATCCGTTTTGCCGAAAACTTTAGAACTGTTGTTAAAGAAGCAAGGTTTACACTAGTCTTAAAGCCAGCGCTCATCTCAACTTCCTGCTTTAATGCGTTAAGCGACCTTATAAGTAATATCTGTTGCCATAAGATCAACGAAAAATTGGAAAGGCTTCTTGGCTCATTGACTATTTAGCCAATAAAACCTTATGTACATTAGGGTGGAGAGGGTCAGCCATTCAGAATGTCAGTCAATCAGCCAGGTCAATCAATGAATCCCTAAATCAATCAATCAATCAATCCACTAATGAAGTAATCGAACGAACAATCAATACTAATCTGTCAGATAACCGTTTAGCCTGTCAGCCAGTGAATCGGCCAGTCAGTAGGTCAGTCAGAAAGTCAGTAAGTCAGTCAGACAGCCCATCAGTTAGTCATTCAATCAGTCAACCGGTCGACCAATCAGTAAGTCAGCCAGCCAGTCCGTCAGTCAGTCAGTCAGTCAGTTAGTCAGTCAGTAAGGTCAGTATATCAGTCAGTTAGTCGGTAAGTCAGTCAGAGAGCCCATCAGTTAGTCAGTCAATCGGTTAACTGGTCAATCAGTCAGTCAGTTGGTCATTTAGTCAATTGGATAGTTTGTCTGTCAGTCAGCTAATCCGTCAGTCGGTCGGTCATAAAACAGTTGGCATTGCGGTTCAGAGATTTAGGAGATTTTTTGCAGACATGGAATTTATTTGTGCAAGGAGTTCTTGAAAGTAGTATTTACGTCACTAAAGTTCAATGTATCGATTCATACCGTCTGTATATCGAAGTGCAAAATATCAAGAAGAAACATTGGCAGGCAAATGAGAATGGTGTAAAGTCCCCAGTCAGAGGCCAGGTTACCAAACATGATTCCCCACACCGGAACTGATGTAAGAATTGACTTCCATGGAATCGGTGCATCTTCCTAAGCAAAAAACAATAACAACAACTAAAATATCTTTTGATTACAGCATAAGCATGGCTGGTCTTTCAATAGTGGGGGCGCGGTGGTGTAGTGGTCAGTGCGTTGGACCTCAGATCTGAAGGTCGGTGGTCCCTCTCCACCCAGGTGTATAAAATGGGTACCGGCGACATAGTGCTGGGGGTAACCCTGCGATGAGCTAGCATCCCATCTAGGGGACTGTTAGAATCCTGTAATATTGCAATTCCTTCTTATAATCCTTTTATAACATCGATTCTATTAAAGCCAGTTCAAATATCCTTACATTTCCTTTTTCAAAACTTCTTTCGATGTAATTCTTTTCTTCCTCGGATATGGTAGGGTGAACTGAGGGTGATTCGTGAACGATCAGTTGCCAAGCAACAAACCATAGAATACCAGCAGCACCTATAATAAGTAAGCAAACAGACAAACAATTTAATTAAAATTGTATCTGATGATCGAAAAAATTTGAAATGACCTTTCCTTGTGTTCGTTGTATTTTGCCATCGTGTCTGTATTAGTATCTCTAAGGTACAAAAATGCCGGGAAAATAATATAATGATAAATAGTTTAAAATAATTGAAAGTAGGGATGAGAGAAATGTACATCGTACATCAACAGGTCTTTCCTTAAATGGCTGCCAGGGTAACGTCAAGAAGCGCTTCAGGAATCTTTAACAACTCCTGATAAATGAGACAAACCAATATATCTGATGTTCGTTTCTCGAAATACCCATCAGCTCATTTTTACTCACCAAAGCAGTAAAATACAGAAGCCCAGCCTCCATCAAAGCCATACTTCGTTAAGAGCCCGGACAATGGCATCGTTATGATGGTACCCACATGACAGCCTGGTCAGAAGAAAGAAAAACGGCCATTAAAAACAGAAAAAATGCACCAGACCTCTGGCGGAGCACGCACACTATAGTTGTCAAGCCTAGGGTGTCCTGGGTGTTAAGCTCTGGGTGGGCAAATTTCTAGGTTTTGGCTATCCGGTATGCTTGTCTCTTTTCTACTTGACTGCAGTAGTGTGGCATTGCTATTTAGTAGCTTAGTTATTGTAGCTGATAAAAACAAATTGATGTCTTCAATATATCCCAGAAATGCGTGCATTCAACCTTTCAACACCAGATTTTTAAAAAATAAAACCGGACTTTCAGCGACAACTTCCTTTTTGGCCGAAATTGTGTTAACTTGCATTTAAATGGCTAGAAGTTCCAATTTGTGCAAAAACTATATTCTCCCGGCTTCATCTAGCTAGAGGTAATTTTGGATGAATTACATTTAGTCCATGAGCAGAACTAAACAATGTGGACTATTTTTTGCGAACCTAAATCGATCCTTATTTTTCGCACATCTCTTTCTTTTTCTTTTTTTTTGGTTTGTCTGCTGGAGTCTGGCTAACTTTTCAGGAAGGTTGAAAAATTTTACCTGGAAACAGTACCAGGGAATAGTTAAATTTTCCATCGATTTGGCAATTCCTTTGTGTGTAACTCTGGCAGAATTGTTCACAATTTCCAAAATGAAGCATGTACGCAAAGCGCTATCCTTTTTGAATACATCACTTACCAATAGGATACATTGCTCTACTAAAAAGCTGATTATATTAGACACGTTGGAGTCTGCGTATCACCTTAGGGGTCTTATTCGACACCATCGGGCCAAGAAGGGCTAAAGAAGAGCACAATACGCAGAAAATGCAAGTGAAGTCACCTGAAATAGCCATGGTAACAAGAGTTGTTCTTTCCAGTGGAGGGGCCCACTTGCTCCATATGGCGTGGTTACAAGGAAACACGGCGCCCTGCATAATTGGTAAAATAACCATTTTTAATAGTTATTAAATACATGGAATCATTTCTTTGAACTTGTAGCTATAGGCTTGATTTCTATCGCTCTCTCGCCGCCGATGTTCGTTTCTCGGACTCATTACCCGAGGTAATCGAACCTATTCTACTTCGTAGCATGACTCTAGAATTTCCATTGTTTATCCAGTTGTTTTGTATATGTGAAAGAGAAACCAGCACCACGTAATTCTGACAAATGCATTTATTCTTTCAACCTCAAACGTAGCCCATTCTGCTATAATTTCTTTAAAAAGATTGTCAAGGTCATAGAGTATGAAGAATATTGTCAACTAAGGGTTATTGTCCAAAAGTGATTATTAAAAAATACCATTAGAATAATTTAGTCACCCGAATCCTTACTCCGCTTCAAATCAAAGTTACGCGGCCGAATGCTCACACATCCACCCACAAGCACCAAGTTACACAGCAGAACATTCACACGTCCTCCAGCAATCACACGTATTTAAACGTTTTCCTTCCCATGAGAAGATGGTTGAAAGACACTGTAGCTTAAGTTTTCGTTTCAAAGCAGACCTTATGTAATCCTGTTTATACTGTACTTACCTTCAAGTTTTTAGTTATTAGTATTGACATGAAAGACACTGGACATGGTCTCATTTTAAAAGAGAGCTAACACTACCTCAGACGTTTGCCTACAAGTCATATTTGTAAGTTATTTAAAATTCAGAAGGTATAAATGTAGCACAGTGCAAATCATCTTACTAGCATGAGTCCTTCTCCTGCTCTGACAGCTATCATGCCATAAACACTGTACCGAGTCGCTACTGGAGTCAGTAGAGTCAACATGGAGGCGAAGAAGATGGCGTAACCAAATATCCTTGTACCACCCAGCTTGAGAGCGAGGCAGCCACCGGGCAGCTGGAGGAAGGCGTAGCCATAGTAGAACGATCCTAGTACAATACCTGGCAATACACGCAGCTAAGCAATTACAATATTGATTAAATTCGTTAATGATAAAATACTAAATTAATACGTCCTCTCTGAACCAATTAAAACAGTGTTTTTACGGAAGAAAAATTATCGTTGACCTTCCGATGTTTACAGTGTAAGACAAGTCTTTTTAAAACTCTCAATACAACTAGCTGATTAACTTTTCAATTATCAAAGTTGCTTACCGACCATTCTCCGTTTGCTGGACGGCCAACGAACCAAGATATTTGGTTGTATCAAATGTTATATTCACTTTCATATATCAATTTTATTTTTTTGAATAACGACGAGTTACACTGCTAATTTAAAAGTTTTCATTTGAGATACGGCAATTACAAATTCTGGACAACAAATAATTCGCAAAACTGATTACTGCATGTCAGGAATTTCAGTGAATTTTGAATTTAAAGCCAAAGATTCAATCTTAGATTTCTGTAATCCTCCTTAGCGTATCAGTGTTATTGCTGAAAAAATTAAGCATTTTCAAACTGAACTGTCCGTTCTTTCCCTTTTTGACCTAATAATATTTATTTAATAAAGCACCATTTACACGCGCAAAAACATCGGCACGGCACCCCGGAATTTCGGCACAGTGCCCAAACTATTTTGGCACGGCACTCCTAATTTTCAACGTGTAAACGTAACGTTGCAAACATTTATACGCCACCAGTGCCCGAAACTTTAGGGGTGCCGAGACTACCTCCCGGAGGTAAACGAGGCACCGTGCCGAAATTCCGGGATGTCGTGCCGATATTTTGCGCGTCTAAAGCCCCATTTACACTGCAGAAAGATCGGCTAGGCAAGGATGGATATTGGCAAGGGTAACGTAACTTTCTGGAGAGGCAAGGAAAGTTTACACGCACTACTTTCCATGCTTACCGGTTTTGAATTAGGCAAGGATGTTTTGTTCCAGGCAAGGATGAAAACAACGATGGTGAGCATGCGCACTTATTACACACAACATGGCGTCCACAGTTTTGTTAAATTTATTCCACTCCATGCGGCGAAAAGAACAAGAAAATGTCGTAGAGAAAACAGGCAACGCAGTAAAGAGCTAGCTAAACGAAGGAGGGCGTTAAGGCTGTTGCAGTCAAGGAAGAGGAAAATAATGGTGATCCTAATGTCTTTAGTAACATTAATATTAAACCCACCACGTGACCGAATGTATTGGATGAAGCCGCATAGCGACGATTGGTTTCAAACGGCTGACAATCACTTCACCCAGGAACAATGGTACGAGAACTTTCGTGTCACAAAAGATACGTTCACGATCATTCTCAATGAAATTGAAGGCGAAATATCAAAGCAGGACACTGCAATGCGCAAAGCTGTTCCAGCCAGGAAGAAGCTGGCAATGATACTCTACTATTTGGCCTTGACAGCCGAGTATCGAACTATTGCCAACCTTTTTGGAGTATCAAGGGCATTCCTTTGTAATAGCCCTTTTCACAGTTACCTTTTGTCATTTGCATGACAATGTAATTGAACGTGGATGTGAGGCAATTTCGGGCAAAAAGTGCAAAATTGTCCGAAATTGCCTCACATCCACGTTCAAATACATTGTCATGCAAATGACAAAAGGTAACTGTGAAAAGGACTATTGCTTCAAAGATGTGTGTTGTGCCATTATCAAGAACCTGCCGAAGATTCATTTACATCCCGATGAATGATGAGCTGGAATCTGTTCTTGAATCCTACAAAGAAAACTGGGGATTCCCTATGTGCGCTGGGGCAATAGACGGAACACACATTCCTATTATTGCACCCAAGGAAAATAAAATTGATTACGTAAACCGAAAAGGTTACCACAGTGTTGTCATGCAGGCTGTAGTTGACTGTAATTACCTTTTCAGGGATATTGTCATTGGATGGCCCGGTAGCGTACATGATGCCCATATCTTGTCTAATTCCAAATTGTATAAGAAAGGAAACGACAAGAGATTATTTCCAGATACAAGGGAACGTATCGGTGGCCAAGATGTTCCTAACATCATACTTGGTGACCCTGCTTATCCTCTGTTACCATGGCTTTTGAAGCCATACCTGGAAAACATCAATACACCTCAAAGCCAAAGAGTATTTAACTACAGATTGAGCAGAGCTCGAATGACAGTGGAAAACACATTTGGCCGATGGAAGGGAAGATTTCGGAGATTTTCCAAGAGGATAGATATGAAGGTGCCGGGGATAGTGAATTTAATTGCAGCATCATGCATTCTTCACAACATTTGTGAAGTCCCAAAAAATGAAGTTTTGGAAGCGTGGATAAATGAAGCAACTGCATTGCCTCATCTTGATTCACTTCCAATTGTGCTTGACGAAGCTGATGATGCAACAGACATTCGCTCAGCATTTAAGACCTTTTTTATATCTCAAGGAGAAGCGAATATTGGAACAAGTTCATAACCTGCACCCTTAATTAACTGTATAAAACAGTTCAACAAAACCTCAAGTTAACATAGTTTTATTTCAGCGATTTGTTAAGTTTACCTGCAGAACAAGTTTTTTAGAGAAAAACTTTGCAACTGGTTATATGATGACATAAATTAGGAACTGGTTTCAACATTGTTCTTCCCCACACGTTTCAGTCTGGTCAACACTTGAATCAAGGACCCAATGTTGGCTCTGTGACCCAGGATGCGGTCCATTTTATCAAAGAATTTCCACTTCCGCCCTCGTGCTCTACCACTCTTACTTGTTTTCGTTTTTTCTTCCTTGTACTTCTGACGAAGTTTTCTTATCTTGTTTATTATTACCTTCAGATCACATTTGATGCCTATGATGAAGGAAAGGGTGCAAAAAAACTATAGGTTCGTTACAACTGAGCTTCCAAGATGGCACTAGATATTTATACTTCACCTTGTTGTTCTAGTTGGACTTGTAATGTGCGGTATACGGCCGTTTTCTCCTTCGGTGTTTTTGCATTGTCGATACTAAATTGTATTGTTTCTTCGGCCCATAAATCGATTAATTTTTCCACTTCTTCGGTTTTCCAACTTGTCTTCCCTCTTACCTCGGTCGCCATCTTGAAACTGGTTTCAAGCGTGCGCTGTATCTCTGAGGCATGAGCACAATCATCGGGAAAAGTGCGGGGAGCACGTATAAGCGTTTACACCACGACCAAAAACAGGAAGGTGCCGCTTTTCTCCCTTGCCTCGCCGATTTTTCAGAAAAAAGGACAACGTCCGGACGTGGTCCCAAAACCGAAAAATTCATCGGCGAGGCAAGGCAGGCTTAAACTGTTTATACGACACAATTCATCCTTGCCTTGCCGAAAATGAAAATCACCCTTGCCACTTTTTATCCTTGCCTAGCCGTTTTTTTCTGCAGTGTAAATGGGGTTTAAATGGGGCTTAAATTTAATTTGATTCCACATGCTAGAACTCATGATAATAAAAAAGTCCGCCGATAGATTGGTAGGCACGTGATTAAAGTATTGCATTTGGGCCATTCTAAGTAATGTAAGAAAACTATATACTAGAAATGGTCACCTTGAAGTTTTGAATCCCAGTCAAACTCGGCTTCCTTTAAATACAGAAATAGCAAAGTCATTGATCAGCTAAGACCTGTGCAAATGAAATGAGTAGTCATCTTACCTCTCTTATAGTTCGACTAAGGGTAAAGTCTGTTTAACTACGAGGCTGATACCGTTAAGTGTTATCGGTCATTACGAGTTGTCAGATTTTACAGTTTAAATGTGTCTTAAAACCGATTTCTTAAGACTATTTCGCTTATCCCTACACCGGAATACACCTCATCGAATTAGCTCACATTTAATATTTTTCTTTTGCCAAAAAAATGTTCTTCCCATAATCTAAACAGAGAATTGGTGTTTCTCTTCTAATCTAATTTGTTGAATGTAGTATTAAGGATGCTTAAATTTTCACCTAAATATACACATACACAAGCAACACATAAATGTAGCACAAATTTGTTTTTTGAACTTAACCTGTTTGAACGATCAAAACAAAAGAGCACACATAAATCTTTGATTAGCTTAAAGGATCAACCGAAAATAAGCTTTACTTCGTGTTACGAAAATAGGTATTGCTCAGATATAACACTAAGGAAAAAGTTTTTCGACCAAAATGTTAATAAAAATGAATTCTTACCCGTATGACGGTGTATCCTTTCTGTTGAATTGTGTGATTATTCACCATTGCGCCTATAGCGACATTCAAATTTACACGTAAAGCGTACATGTTCATAAACCCGAGGAATGTCATTATTACCAAAATATATCGCTTAGGAAAGCTAAATTCTCCGCTAGTGACACCATAATCCCCCTCGTGATCCATCTCTTTGGCATCCTTGCTCTGCTCTCCACTTCCTTTACGTCTTGACTTTAGTTTAACCGCAGGGCATTCACAGAACTGGCAAAGAACTAGAAACCTTGACATGAAGCGAAAACACGCATAGAGAGTGTTCAAAAAACGGGTTAGACCCGACTCTAAATTTCCCGTAGACTTTTCCATGACACAAATATCTTTCTATGACATTGTCTGTTGTCACGATGTTGAAATTTTACTCTTGTGACATGTTGATCGTTTTAGGGCGGCCATTTTGGGTCGGTGAAGGTGGTTAATTTATCAGTTTTCTGCTGGTGTTTTTATGACTCTACCCGCAAATCTGACAATTATTGCCAAGCAACTTATTCTTTCTAAACAAAAGCGTTCACTTGCCTCACATAATTTACAACATAATACCCGTCATTGGTTGTCAGGACTTCAAGTCTGAATCTCGGAAAAATCACTAGTCGTATTCAAGCCGATTTTGGAATTGCCTCATTTACTGCGTTTTTTTAATCCCAAGTTAGACTAAGGTAAAGTTGTGTAAACAATTGGATCGATTGGGTAATGGGAAAGGAAACATTTTGTTACAATGGCCAAAATTTAAAAAAAGCATTTTTCCACTCGTTTACTTATACGGACGGATTTCTTGTTACATCTGAATTTAGACGTTTGGTTGCCAACAGTAAAATTACGTAAAATCGCTCTGAAAACTGAAATCCTGTTGAATGGAACTCAGCTGTATATGCTAGTTTGCTATAGAATAAAAAGACGTTTAAAAAAAGAACTTTTCCACTCGTTTACTACTACGGACGGAGTTCTTGTTACATGAATTCAGACGTTTGGTTACGAACGGGAAATTAAGCAAAATCACTCTGAAAACTGAAATCCTGTTGAAAAAGAGCTCAAATGTATATGCTAGTGTATTATATACATCAATTAAGACAATTAACTTTTTTGGAAACGTTTTGCTCCTCTAAAGTAAAGAGCATTGTCACTGGTCAGTTGCCTCATCCTGAAACAATTCAAATTCAATTCTAGTATCACACATCCGTAATTGGAGCCATTTCACCTCAGATGCCTCCTTTTCTATTCACTTTTAGCTACTATTGCATCAAAACTATCAAATTTATCAACCTTTCCACTTTTAAAAACTAAAATCATGTTGCAGTCTTTGACGGTGTTCAAGCGATCAGCTATGGTAATGACTGTAGAGTCCCTCAGTTTCTCACGCACTACGTTCCAGATTGTTTGTTCTGTGTCTGGATCCACATGCGCAGTGGGCTCATCCAGGATGATGATCTTGTTTCGCTGAAGCAACACACGAGCCAAACAGATTAATCGGATTTGCACCACGTCCCAACAGCTCGTGATCCAGCTGTCCATCCAGACATTCCACCAAATCTTTCAGATGCACATCCTCTAAAGCTTGCCATAAATCTGTGTCTTGGAACTGCTCGACGAGATCGAGATTTTTCCTCAGCGATCCACTAAAGAGTACAGGACTCTGCCCAAGAACAGAAATATTCCTTCAAGCCTCTTGCAGGTTGATCTCTTTTACTGGAACTTTGTCAACCATTATATCACCATCAGCGCCTGGTATGCGCATAAGAGCCACCACAAATGATGATTTCCCTGCACCCGTGCGGCCAAAAACACCGATCTTTGTTCCTCCTTTAATATCAAGATTTATTTTCTGCAACACTTGGGGACCCCCTGGGTAGTAAGTGAGTGATACGTCTTGGAATGCGGCTAATTTTATTAGCACGGAGACTCCATTTTAAAAATCGAATTTTCGACAAGTAATCTTTATCCGATTTCGGTGATTTTTGGTATTCTAAATAACCAATGTTCAAATTCTACAAATCTTTAAATTTTAAGACAAACGAAGTAAACGATAAAGAGATAGGAGCGCTAGAAAGAAAACATCCCTTTCTTAAATCAATGCGAATATTTCCATCAAACGAAGATAGATTTTCCAATTAAGCTCAAAAAGTTCCAAGACTTAAAGGTCTACTGTGGTCTACAAAATTGGCTGGATAGAAATTGCTTCACGGTTGATTACTGAATTTTGGCTTCAAAACATTATGCTTGTGATTTTTTTCAGCTGTTGGTTTTCTGAAAGCTTGATGCCCCCTTAAACTTTGCTGACAAATCGGAAAAGACCGGAAAGTTTTAGTGAAACCTGCAAGACAACGATGAACAGCATGTTAATAGTGCGTAATTTATGAATCTCAAGATATCAATTTTGTTTGACTTGTGAAAAAAACTACCGATTTGTTTTCCCTTATTTCGTACGATAAAATTTAGCATATACACAAACGACCTCATCTAGTTTCAGGGGTGTACCTTGAACGAAGCCCAGCGAATTTGGTTCGTCAAGTTGGCCACTACTCGGCACGTCTTCAATGTTATAAAGCTTGGAAAACCCTCGTGTTCGCCGCAAATTATTCAAACATACCGCGTTCTGGGATTCATTAGCCAGGGTTCCCAATGGGGTTTAGGGCTCCAGGGCTCAAAGACGGAAAATTCGAGCCTCTAGGACTCCATTGCTTCACTCCAGGGCTCCATTTAGCCAAAAACAGCATTTTTGATCGGGCTCCAAGTCGAGAGAGGCTTTGGGCTCCCGGACTCTGCGACAAAACTTTCAGGGCTCCAGGTCCCAGTTGTTCAAAAGTTGGATAGCGCTATCCACCGAATAAATCTCTATCCAGTGGATAACGCAATTGGTTTCCCTAACACTTATCCACTGGATAGTGATTTATCCGGTGGATAGTGCTATCCAACTTTTGAACAACTGGGGCCAGGGCTCCAAAGACCCCCCTTTGGGACCCTGATTAGCCACTTGGGAATCATAGGTCATTGACACTTTACAATAACAGCAATCATCTTTAACGAGGAAGCCATCTTAACAAAATGTTAGTAGGCTGAATGTGGTTGTCGTTTGCAATTTGTTGGAACGATAATGAGTGCAAGTCGTAAGAAAACCAAGCACTACAATTCAAAATGGAGTGGGAATCATGTTGAAAGCAGTAACAACGGTAAGTTGGAGTTAAGTCTGTTAAGTCGGCGACGTTTTATGTTTTAATACGAAATGTATGTCGACTGCGAGTAGTTTCTAATTTTGGCGATGGCGATAGCTATTGTGGGGCGGCCGAAATACACACGCACGCGCGCGACACTTCGAGGAGACGCGACGCGAGGGGAGCACAAAAAGCTAATTTTTGGCGCTCCCCTCGCGTCGCGTCTCCTCCAAATTTCGCGTGCGCGTGTGTGTGTATTTCGCCCGCCCCACAATCGCCATCGCCTAAATTTGCGACTACTCGCAGTCTAAAATGCATGTGTGCTCTCGTCGGTAAATATTTCAATTCGTGGAATTGATTACAGATACAAAGTCTCAAGCGCTCGGGCAGATAATGGTGATTCAAGACCCATTTCGTTTGGAGATAGGATGAAGGTAATTAACAACAGGCAAAAAGAGGAGAAAACCTCTCTGGCACAGCGTTTTTCTTCAAAAAGGAAAGTCGAGGGCTCTGAGAAATCACCAAAACTGTTACCACCCAGAACTAGAAGCAGACTGAAGAAGGAAATTGAGCTAGAATCATCAACTAATCCTCAGTATGAATCCTATACAAATTGCGATAAGGGACCACTAAATCTCCAAAAAGTTGTGAATGAAAAAGAGCTGGGCTGGGATTCAACATGAACTTTGAGTGCAACGAGTGCAATGTGGTAAACGAGAACTGTACTGATGAAATTTATGAAGACGAGAACTAACGAGACCCAAAAAGAATAAAATTGAATGAACCTTGTGTTTTGGGAACTATCCATTTTGGCAATGGACATACACAACTCGAGCATCTCCTCGCACCTACGGATGTACATTGCTTTCATTCAAAGTCAAGAACATAGAAAGAAGGGTGGAGCAACAAATTGAACGAGTTACTAAAAACAGCTGTTTAGAAATGGCTGGAGAGGGAAATAGACAGTGCAGACAGCAGCCAGAATATTGCTATTTCATAAGACTTGGGATGGCAGAAGAGAGGAAATACCAGGAATTCCAGAACAGAGCAGGGTAGAGCTGTTGGTAGACGTACCGGAAAGAAAGTTGGTTATGAGACCAAAACTACGGCTTGTCGTGTGCCGCGAAGGTAGAGAAGGAGCCTCAAAAACACGATTGTCGGATAAATCATGAAGGAATTTCAAAATCAATGGAAGCTGTTGCAGCAGTGGACATCTATGAACGATCTAAAAAAGATGGGGTTCATTACAATACCTTTATTGACGATGAAGACAGCAGCACAATTTCTCACATGAGACAAGTTGTGGGTGCACAAACGAGTGTTGTAATGAACAAAATTCTCCCCCGCAAAAAAAAACACAAACAAACAAAACAAGAATGACCCTCTCCCAGAACGTTGAACGTTTGCACTGAATTATTGTATAATCGTACAACCTGTACAGCTGTAGCTTAGTTTTTTAACCCTTTCTTTTCGGATTATGACCTTAATAAGCATGCAGACTTCACCCATATAAAGAGAGAGTTCGGTGGTGACCCATACAAGCCAAATCTCAGATCAAGACTGAGCAAGATAGAAACACTACACCGCCGAGTCGACAACGATCAATAACATGATTCCACGGACACCTCGACTCGGTCTTATCAAAGTATATGGTAGACAAAATGGCCAAAGCAGGCCTATCATACTCTGTTTTTGCAAGGCTGCATAAAAGGTTAAGCACAAGAGGGGTGTTTGCATTACTAGCTGGTGCAGGCCAAAGAAGTGCAAGAGTGACAAACAGCGCGCACATTCTATCAATGATCGTCTCTTTCCTCAAGGATGGACTGTGATTTCCTGTTATTTGTACGTTTAAATATGTGAAGATAACTATATTGTAAAACTTTTTCACGAAACAAATCTCTTCTAACATCCATAATTTTATGCAAAAATGACGTAAGGAGAATTAGACACTTCAAAAATACATGGTACTCAATTCAAAATTCAAAATAAATTCAATGTTATGGATTATTTTTGCCTCATTACACTTTGACAAATGAGGTTGCCGGAGTTATTGAGGGTAAAATTATAAAGAAAATGACCTGAAGGGGAAAAGTCACTTCGAGTTTGTGGGAGATTCGAGGTATGAAGGGAAAAATTGCAGTAGATGTATGGAGCAAATCCAAGGGAAATAAATTCTGGCTCGAGTTAGCGCGAGCTTCGAGTTACCGAGGGTTCGATTTACCGGGAGTGAACCGTACTAACATAATATGTCAGCAAGCCATCAAAGCATCTCTTGGCCAGCAAAACTAGGTGAAATTGTCTTCTGTTGATTAATGGCACAACACCTGCAATACCTAACAATCCGTGCATCACTTAAGAGGCAAGATCAGAGTTCAGGAAGATATTTTTTGGCAGCTCGATTCTTTAGTATCTCCATGGCCGCACCGTGCAGAGGACAGGAAATGAATTTCGCAGTTACTACTGCAATTTTCCAATCGCAGGACCATTTAATTCCGAGTTGACTAAAGACTGCTCGTCAGAGGTCGAGTACAGATCTTGTAAACAATAACAACGAGGGAGGTATAATGTGTATATCATTTTTTATTGTCCAACTGATTTGTTTTATTTCTTATGAATGTACTTTTTGATAAATTATTAACAGAAGCTGCTTTTGGATGGGAATATTCAACAATTATTTCACGAGTGCGTGTTAGATGTATAGAGGATATTACACGGCGGCACGAGGATAAAGTAATTGTTTTATAAAATTCTCAACTTACGAAATGGCTATTGAATCTTTTGCCAGAGTTTGGAAGAAACGGCGTCAACTTTTAAACACCGCGGTTCTTGAAATGTCATCCAGTTTCCTTGTAAGGAAAAACGCAGGATTAAAGGCTGATAACATAAGTGCTGTCAACCAATGAGATCACTCGAAAATCAATACCGATATTGAAAATTTAATAGAAGTGATATACTGTCACTACCTTGTTTGGAAAGCCCATGTTTCAAAAAGAACAGGAAAAATGTTTGCTTTCCTCCACTTTTTTTCCTCCAACTTACTTCGAATAATAAGCATTTTATACTGCGGTTCAGTTGATTGTAAAACAATAATTCCACACAATTTCCTCGCATGTATGAACTAATAGCCAACATGAATTAACATACGACTCGACTTCGAGGAGTAACTATTTACGAGAGGAATTTTCCAATAAATGACTGTAGTACGTGAAACAAAACACCCAGTTATCCCATCTAACGAAATATAAGAAGCAACCTCGAACCAACCAGTGCTGCAACAAAAAACGACGTTTTACTGCTACAAACCACTTGAATGCGTGCAGCAGCCAAGCCGACCTGTTCGGCATCTGTTTTCCGGCTGACTGTTTGAAAATACAATGTGCAAAGGATGTAACCTCATTGTTTTGTAGTAGCACGATTTAAGACATTTGCAAATGTTGAGCTCGGCTGAACTGAAGCAAAACCAAGGCAAATATATTTATTATTTTTACTCTCAATCGATATTTAGATCTAGTGCCATTTGTTACGTTAGTATATAGAACTTTCGATTTCCTGTGGCCTTCGTTCGTTTTAGACTGTTTCCAAGTAGAAAATTTTGATGAAATTTGTTCTTTGGCGTTCTTACTAGTTGAAAGGTTATGAACGTTTACATTCATGGTTACCAGGAAAACAATATACGTATTTTTACGTTCTCAGTCTAAATTAAGCTTATTCAGCAGGTTTCTCTTCAGCAGTTTCATCCTGTTTTTCTTCATCTTTACTCTCTTCTGGTTTGTCCTCTTCTTTCTTTTCAGCATCCTGTTTATCGTGTTTCTCCGCTCCTTTCTCTTCTTCTCCTTCCTCTCTGTCGTCTTCATCATCTTCCTTGCTCGTGTCTGCCCAGGGTTGTAGGTCACCTGACACCAGCAAACCAAAGATCACAATGCCAATAATGTAGACTATAGCTGTGATCCAGAATACAATGCGCCACTCGCCAGCGGTCTAAAAAGGAAACAAGATAGAGTTAAAGGAACACGTAACCTAACTTCAGTACTACTTCGAAAAGCTACAGACATATTGTTTTCAAAGGAAACCCAAGTTTATTCACTAATTTTCTGAAATTATTATTAAGTGCCTTTTAACCCAGTAAGAACTGATATGAAAATGCACATTCTCCTTACTGTTCTCCGTACATTTCTTATGAACTAGTAAAATGTAAAGGGTTAAGATGGATGATAATTGGGCTGGTTTTTTCAAGTTCTTCCTTCGTGTTTTGGAAAAATTGCAAGCAATATACTAGGGTTTGTCCTCCTTTTGAGAAAATCATTAGATTCCTTACTCTTGACTTTCTAGGAACATTTCTTTGCGAGAAAGGGTGCGTTGCTTTCATTTCAGTACAGTGTTGAACCGAACATTAGTAGAAGACACTCTAGTGTCAGCAGGGACCTTGAGCAATCACAGCGTTGATGTTTCGGATGTCTAATATATATATAAGGCTGGTACCGGAAGCCGGCGCATTTTGAAGTCACCAGATTGAGCCACATAAGTCGTGTTAAGAAACAAACAACCTAAAGGCATCAGGAAGTAAGAACGCGGACCAGATTACATGGCAAAGGGCTTATATGGTGCGCAAAGAAAAAATGTCTCACGTCTCTTTTCAGACAGTTCTGACGACAAAATTGAACTACAGCTTCAGTGACCACGAATGATCATGACAGTACGAACACTATTTCAAATGGTAAAATGCAGAGAAGAGCTATTTGAGAAGGTTAAATGCAGCAAAGAGTGCAAGAGAAAGGCTTTATAGTTTTATATTATTTTTCGCTGCCCGAGAAGAAAATCCTTCGGCAGAAGATGGGATTTTCTTCATTTTCTTCCAATAAGAACGCTAATTGCACACGAAGCTACATTCTCGTTCCCAGAAACCTCTATTGCAATGGTCAGCTGATTGCCTTTTGAGGATAAGAAAGGTACAGCTATTGATCAGACTAAACGCATACGCATTTCTGCCCTTTTACCTTATTAGGAGTGACAATCCCGACAATTTGCGGGCTGATGAAGCCTGGTGACGCGCCAAATACATTCGTGACGCCCATGATGACACCTGCGTACTGAGGCGCAATGTCCAGGATGTTCACGGCATATCCGGATGCGTTTAGACCTGTTATGCCGACACCAATGGTTAGGAAAGCTACAGCGACGGCTGGATTGGTAGCGTAACCCGTAATCAGGATAAATATTGAAGCCGTTGTACAACCTGTGAAAGAAGAAAATCTATCAAGGGGAGATACGAGCAGTTAAACTATAACGAAGGTTATCGATGGTCATTAAAGATGTGTTTATTGTTCATCGTGATGAACGTTTATTCGTTTGTCTTACGATGGAATGGCTTTGAGTTGTTGATCGCGACGTTTCGACTGCAATACTGCTAGTCTTCATCAGGCGATGAAGTCGATTATTTACGTGTCGCTATTTTTAGCATGTTGGTTCGCTGCTATTAATGCATTTCGATGCTCATTATTATTCCGACTATTAGATGTTGTTCCCTCACAGGTCCGCTTTGTAGTTCATCGGCTGTAGTGCTTTCTGATCGTAGGTATCCAAGCTTCAGGAATTTCGATTTCACTATCTCTATTGATGTTATTAGGATGAAGTCTTATATGGATAGCCTGTCTGACCCTACGTGTGTACCAGTGAGGGTCACGATCAATAGGAAGATGCCCCGTTTCGTTAGCGTGCTCCGAAACTGCAGAGGTTTGCGTACGAGCAAGCCGTATATCTCTGTCGTGTTCTTTTATCCTGTCTTGCATCGCTCTCCCTGTTTCCCCGATGTATACTTTGCTGCACTCACATGGAATCTTATAGACGACACCGTCTTGTTTAGTTGGTTCAAGGGCGTCTTTCGGTCGCACTAAGTGAGACCTAAGAGTTGTGTCTGATTTGAAGACGGTGCGTACGCGTTGTTGTTGTAGGCAGCGACGAAGAACCTCTGATACACCTTTTATGTAGGGCAGAACCGCAGTAGATTTAAATTCCTGCGTAGGTTCTTTGTTGGCTGTTGGTCTTGTTGTCTTTGTGAGCTTCCGTACAAATGAAGAGGAATATCCGTTCGAAACAAGTACCGATGATAAATGTTTCTTTTCCTCAGAGATAGCTGATGGTTTTGATGTGAAGTGTTTGGCTCGGTCGTATAGACACTTAACAATATCACGTTTCACTGACTGAGGATGGTGTGAATCATAGGCTAGGTATTGGTCAGTGTGGGTAGGCTTTCTGTAAACAGTGGTAGTGAGAAGATCGTTTGAATCCCTTGAAACTGACGTGTCAAGAAAGGGGGTAGTGTTATTTTTCTCGATTTCCATGGTAAAACGAATAGTAGGCTGTTGACTGTTTAGATGTTGTAAAAAGCCGCCAGCTGTTAGCCTTCGGTCAAACGGATTCAATATCATTCAATACTATTGAAACAACATTGCCGCACGATGTTGAAAGAAGTAACCAATGGAATTCAACATTGTTATTAACATTGTAACTTGAGTCAATATCATTCAACACCATTCAATACTGTTGAAACAATATTGCTGTATGATGTTGAAAGATGTAGCCAATGGAATTCAACATTGTTCGTAACTTTGTAACTTGAATCAATATCATTCAAAATCAGTCAACACTATTGAAACAACATTGCTGCACGATATTGAAAGAGGTAGCCAATGGAATTTAGCATTGTAGTTAACGTTGAAAATTGGATAAATGTCATTCAACATCATTCAACACTGCTGAAACAACATTGCCGTATGATGTTCAAAGAGGTAGCCAATGGAATTCAACATTGTTATTAACATTGTAACTTCAATCAATATCATTCAACTTCGCTCAACGCTGTCAGACTGTTGAAACAACATTCCTGCACGATGTTGAAAGAGGTAGCCAATGGAATTCAACATCATCCAACATTTTTGAATAGGAGAATTTCAGTTTTTGTTGTTAATGGCCCTGGCAATCCTCGATTAGATGCTTAAGACAAGGGTTTGTTTGTTCAAAGCCTGAGGTGTGTGGAATTGAAAAGGTTCGTAGATAAACATTACGTCAGCAGAATTCCGCCAATACAACTTTGTTGAATGAGATGGCTAAACGAATTCAACATTGTTTTTCACACCTTATTAGGAAAGAAAGATGATTCAGTATCATTCAACATTATTCAGCATGGTGGTTAAGTACGTTTAACATGTTAGTACTGTAAGAGTGAAAAGCGTTGAACGGTGTTAAATCGAAATGTTGAACCCGTTTTTCCCAGACGTCGAATGACTTCAATTTCACAGTCAACTGTCAACGAAAGTTAAAGTGTCAAGCAACAAATTATTGAAATTTTTATCGACAAACAAAAGAGATTTTTCTGTCACCCGTGAACAATTTGCCTGAATGAGTCAAGGATCCAGTGATTGGAACTTAGGTCGTTTCCGTTAAAATGCAACTTTTTGTACCGTCAATAGTCAAGGAGATACCCCAAGAATAGCAGTTATGACAGACACCTTTGAATCTACACTAAATTGTTCTCCGTAAATTCGTGAGTGGTAATTACTAGCAGAATGTTTCTAGTATTACTTCCGCTTTATCTTGGTTTGTTGTATATCCTGTTCGTGAAAACGTAATGCCCAATAAGAAAATGTCCGTAAGAGATAGGTGTTCCCAAGGCATGAGTTCAATGTAAGACTGGAAATGACAACGTTGCACTTCAGTTTAGCGGCAGTTGTCTAACATCGACTGTTTAAGGTGTGTATTGTTACTTGCGAAGAGCACATTTGACCCAGAACAGTTAAACTTTGTCATTTATCGTCCCCATTAGAGGTGAGCCTTTTTTTACTCCGGAAGATTTCAGCGAAGGGTATACTCTACCTTTTGTGAGAAAGTGTTTGAATTTCTGCTCAGGTTTATGCACTCCGATTCTAGCTAAGGTACAACCAATATGAAACTCTTATCGTAGTGCCTGATTTTAGATATTTAAAGCTTTATGCTAGTTTAAAACAGTATTTTTATCTTACAGGAAAATAGAGTGCCACCTACCAAATATAAAACAATTGTCTACATTTATAGAATCTATAAAAAAATTAATGAATTCTGATAATTCTTTTGTTAACATTCAATTGATGAGATTCATTCTATCATGCTTAAATTCACGCAATAATTTATTATCAATACAGACTGATGTAACTTGATTGTCGTCTCCTTATTACCTTATTCTTTCTTTTTGTTGAACAATTTTGTTCCTTTTGTTGAGTTTTATGCTTTTGCAATACTGTAAGAAATTCTAGTCATGCAAATAAGGCTAATTGTTGTTGTTGTTATCTTACCCACTGTGAATACGCATCTTCTTGTGTTTTTGACTGTCATTTTGTTTTTTATGAGCCAGTCCACGAGTACCCCTCCGGCTGGTCCCACAAACGCTTTAACCACATATGGCAAGGCTGCCAGGAATCCTGTCTGTAAACGAAGAAGTCAGAAATTATTAGACACCACTTTGAAAACGAGTAGGGTGCTGAGACCGAATAAGGTCACGGAGATCACCCAACAACAAAGAAGTGGTCCGTCAAATGAAATATCATAAAATAGCAAACTCGGCAGATTTGAGAAAGTCTGGATAAAAAGTCACTAAAGCTTTTTCAAAAAAAGAGAAAATTCAGTACAAACTTCTCAATTCTGAAAGTGGCATGTCCCTCCTTAACAAAGATCGCCTAATGTTTTGAAGCCATTATATATATTTATTTCATTTTCTGCAAACGAACTATTTCCAAACTTGGCAAAATTACACCATTTGGGGGGTGCTTTTCGGACAACGCACATAGTTTAATCAATAAATTGTTTTTCAAAACTCTTTCCCAGTATTTGTTTTTTTTAAGTGGCAAATTATTTAGTTTTAATAATAATAATAATAATAATAATAACAGAAACAAAAAGAACGCTACAAACCGACAATAAAATCCAAATTCAAAAAACAAACAGATGCCTAGCGCGGGAAATCTTGCGCTATATATGCTGTATATACGACCTTAAAGCTTGCCTCTTAGCTCACCTTAGCGAGGTCAAAGTGCATTACTTCGATGAAATATTTAGGGAGACAGATCAGTATGGTGTACATGCCCCAGTCTGCGGTGAAGTTAGCTGTGATGATGGCCCATACGGGACCTGACATGAAAATAGATTTCCAAGGAACTTTGCCTTTCTAAACAAAAAAACAGAATAAGTAAGTAAATAAGTAAATAGTAAATAAAATAGAATGATTAAAGTAAAAGTAAAATAAAGAAAAATGAGTAGATGAGTAAATAATGACTGAAAGATTGAATAAACGAATGAGCGAATAAACGAATGAATGAACGAACGAATGAACGAACGAATGAACAAATGAATGAACAATCAATCAATCAATGAATAAATGAATGAATGAACATGAAGCTGGCTTGGAATAACTTTTCTTTTCTTAAGACAAGGGTCATCAGTTAACATGGACTGAACTTGTCTGTAGTCTTGATGAGTGACAACCTACAAACTTATTTTTACCGTGTTTTTCTCTTTACTTTTGAGAAATTTTGTTACGTTAGTTTTCTCTGTGTTTTACAGATTTCTTAGTTTGATTCAATTTCACCCATTTTCTCCCATAACAATAAGACCCTCCGTTTGAAAAATTCTTTTGCATTAATGCCTATCGCTCAAGCCTGCCTAGGCATCCATATATACCTTGCGCGCGCGTGCCTACGTTTCATTTAGATATTTTTTGTTCTTTTGTTGGGGGGGAGAGGGAAGGACTAAATGATAAATAGGAATCAACCTTACCTTTGCTTGCGGTAGTTTTGCTATACTTTCTTCTATATAGACTTTTTCTTCAGGCGTGATGGTCGGATGTTCGGATGGGGAACCGTGAATCGCTAGTTGCCATACAAAGAACCACAACAGACCAACCGCACCTAAGCCCCCAACAAAAAGTTCCTTGCTATGCATGTTGTTGTAATGTCCTTGTTATAAATTTCTCGTTGCAAATTGAACAACAGTCGGGGTATTAAAGGTACAAGCAACGTAAGGTGCAATACCTATTGTACTAAGTTGATCAGTATTAACAGTAAAGTAATACAGTTAATACAAAATGTATCAGCCCTGATTCAAGGAATTTCGTCATTCTAGCTATAATATTAAAAAAAACTCCAATAATAAATTTGTGATGTTAGGAGACGAAAGAGACTCAGTAGTTATAGAGTTGGCGGTTCCAGCACAGTTTTAAAAAACTGTGCTGAAACGGCCAACTCTGTAACTACTATTTCCATTAGATGAAATCTATATGTTTTTTTTTATCACATGACTCCATCACGGCAATAGACCCCCCGGCATGCTAAGTATTTGGGTGGCTTGCGAAGCAAGACGTTCAAAGACGACGCACGGGGATGGGGGGGTCGTAATTGCTAAAGCGCCAAGGCGGGAAGAGCTCGAAGAGCGATGGGCGCTTTATTATGTGATTACATTATGTGATGGAGTCATTTTATGGATAACTATATACAAGATCCATTTTTTAAGCATTGGGGAACAAAAGCGGAGCTTTTGTGAGGCAGTGAATTGATCGCTTTGCGATCAAGAGGGGAAGTTTCTTTTTGCGATGCTGGTTCCATTTTATGGATAACTATATGTATTTTATTACATGGGCTGAATTGATTGGATTTGGATACTATATGTTGTATCTCATGATGCATCCAACGCATTATTCAATCACGTGATTCCACACCACAGGAAGTCTTTCTCGGAAAAGCAGGAAGTTTTTCTCAGAAACAAGTCTGGACATGTCTGATGAAAACAGGAAATGACTCAGCTATTTTCCAAGGTCATGATATCATATGATCTCTATTGACCAATTAAAAACGTACCCATAAATTACTTTTTCGTGTAAAAATATCAGAAATTGTTCCAGTTTGATAAAAAGAACAGAAGTTGTTTCCGGTTGATTAAAGATACCAAGACCTACACCTAATGCTGTACAAATGCCTGCGCCCAATGATGAACTGATGTTGGATGAATTAGTAATTTAGGTTGAACTTATTTAATACAATGATGTCCGTAAGCGAAACTATTTACTCCATTGTCGGCTATATATCTTTTGTCATCGAAACAGCTGAGTGACACGTTATTGAGCTCATAGCTTCCGAGTTGATGGTTGCTACTTCTGATCGTCTTCATGGTATGATGTATTTGTTTGTTATTAAATAGTACTTCTTTATAATCTGCATGTTTGATATTGTTCTTTATAATGTTCTTTTTGATTCCTTTGGCTGTTTTTCCACCTTTCTGGTTGTCTTTTATGTAACTGTACATTTTTGATCGCAAACCGACGAATTCTGTTATTGGAATACCGCAAGCTTCATCTTTGAATTTACCGATTACCTTCTTGTTTGTCTTATTGAAATACGGCGAGCTTTCTGGGTAGTCGCTGTTGTCGAATAGATCTTTGTTATTCCAAAAGTCTTGGTATACATCTTCGGTTTCGATTTCATATGTTAATGAGTCTGTGTCTGTGAATAATAATTTGGCTTTGTTACCATACTTTTCTTTTATGTAGTTATAATGGAAATCATACATCAATGTCTTGCTCAGATCAAGAATACACATTCCAACATATGCTGGCCTGTTTAAAGTGAGCGTTTCCTTTATTTTATGCACTGCTACCAAATTCTCGTTGAATATCTTACTGCTTACATAAGTAGGTTTGGAAGTCATCTTTAATAATTTCTTATCATCAGTCACAAGTCTTATATCAACTCGTTTTCTTATATTTTCCATAGTTTTACCGAATACTGAGTTATTCATAAGTTTGAAGAAGTCTTTTTCGAATGAATTTTTCGCTTGAGTACGTTTTAGTGTATTGAAGTTAATGTATTCTTTGAGCCAAGGTGACTGATTGAATTCTAACACTCGATGGACTTTGTTTACTTTCAATCCAAGATCAATATACAGCTGCAGGTTTCTATAATGCAGAACATATTTTTGTTTATTGCTTAATGTAGGAATTAATTTATGTACTAGTCCTGTCGATATATTATATTTTGTAGCTATTTTTTTACAATACTCAGACAGCATATCTTTATTAACACAAACTCTCTCGGCAGCTAATGGGTAGTCATTATGAAGGTCATGCAACTCTTTCGGGTATTCTAAATCGACTTCTAGTAGCAATCCTTTATTACTGTCTTCATTATACTGAGCTAAATTGATTTTATTAATCTGCTTTTCCGTCAACCATTTGAAATCACCAGTTGGTAGATATTGGCTCATAGCCCAACCGTATAAATTATTAGCATCAAGATACATAATGTATTTTGAGGGTGCATTCTCATTGTATTCTCTCATGTACTTGTTATTCGCTTTACCATATCTATTGGCAATATAACTTATCCCACCACGCATGCCTTTTTCAATGAATTGAAACATATCTATGTCTGTCATTAGTTCCAATTTAATATTAGTCATCTTCAACATGGCGTCCCAACTCAAACCAGGGCTAGTGAAATAGTGGCATGGGTCTAATTTGTAATACTGAAGACATGTTTTGCGGAAGTTTTCAAACACGTCGGCTAATAGAAGTATATCAGACTTGAGATATAGATTATGGTAATCACCCATCGTTTCTAATTTGAAAGTAGTCCAAACATTTTGAGCATGACAATAATCTTCATCTGAAATATGCTCATTATTCAATATGCTGTAAAATTCTTCTTTAGTCGGTAATTCTGTTTTATTGAATTTCTCAAAACTGTCCATGTAATCATACGGATAAATACCTTTTCGTGTCATAAGATTTAATTTTTCTTTTTGGAATCTTTTGCTTGTATACTTTAAAGCTTCTGCTGGTAAGTTGCTGACTAATTTATCCAAACTTGAACTCATGAATTGGAAACTGTCAATGAATGTCAGATGGTTACCAAGCATAAATGCCATATATTTTTCCATATTGTTTGGAATAGCATTTATGTTCATTTTCATCTCTTTTCCGTTTTTGGTGTATGTATTATTCTTGACAATAGCTCCAATTTCTTGCATAATGAAATGACTGTCATAACCTCTCAAATTATGGAATATAACAGGAATTTTTATTTCTTTTGGATTTATTCTGAGTTTCAGATTGCATTCTTGATGAGCTGAGCCTCTGTATTTACCAGTAATATGACAATGATCTCTGACTCTAATGTCTTTCTCAGTATATTTTTTATCACATATGTGGCATTCTTTTGCTTTTTTGAATTCCTGTTCATTCTCTTCTGTCATTCTTAATGGTTTATTGAAATATTTTTTCATTACTCTTTTGCAGTATTTCACTTCTTCTAAAATATTTTCCATGAATTTGTATACAGCCTTTTCACCTCTATATAGTTGTATTGGTTTGGTATATTTGTCATCATAACAACAAACTACTTTATATCCATATCCGCAGTCTGTATGCCTTTGGTAAGCTTCTGTGTATGATTTATTACCGTCTTGTTGACATCCATGAATCTTCTCTGTTATAGCCTCGAAATCGGCATAAATAACAAAGGGCACAGGTTGCTGTTTATGAAAGTTGTTGAATTTCAGTATGTTATTGTCTTTGTTGGGCATTTTAATTGCTTGAGCGCCGTTCACTTGTATGCAAATATCTTTGTGGTTGCTTAATACCCTGTCTGAACTAAAACATTGCAGACAGTGCATACAAAAGTGTTTCCTGTGTTCATGTTTTGTTTGGTTATACATAAATCTGTTGAAATCATTTACGAGAACATAATGCTTGTTTTCTTTTTCAGTTACCAGAAGTAGTTCCATATGATCTTCATACTTTTCTTTGGAAACATAGATGGGGTACGGTTGTTTGTTTTCATATCCGAATACATTTATATTGATGCTGTTTTGCTTTTCAATTTTGTTATAATGTTTGACACCGACTGGAAATTCAATGTTTGAATAATCTAACTTTCCAACGTATTGTTTGTCAGTCTTCTTAATTCTTTGAGGATTTTTGTCTTGTGGGTTTAAATGTCTAATGTGGCACCATCTGAAGCATTCATTATCCTCATTTTTTATGTTTATTAAGCCTTTAGCACTGTTTCTCAGTTCAGAAGGTAGTTGGATATATGAGGATCCTTTCATGGGTTCGTATTTTGCAATGTTCAGGTAATGGTTATCAACTGATTGTACCGTCCATCCTGATCCTTCTGATATCCATTGAGCTATCTTGTTTAAGATATTTTGTTTAGACATTTGTAATGCTTCATTAATTTCCATTTGGTTGATTATTGTTTGACTTGCACTATTGAAATATGCTGACTTTTCGACTATTACATCAGCTGATATTTTTTCGAAAGTGACTTTCAATGTTTCAACGTATTTCAAGCCTTTCATTTCATTTAATAAAGTTGTTACTTGACGTTCTGCACCTTTTCGTGTATTTTGCATTTGAGCTAATGGGTCTTTATTGTTTTTGATACTAATTTCATAAGATTTGACAAAACCTTTTAAAGCTTTGTCTGTTTGTTTTATTATGGTTCTTGGTGTTGGAACCGGTTTTTTGACAGCATTTTTCTTAGTTCTTGGTGCGGGGATGGGTTTGTAATTATCCCGGAACTCTGCTGGTGGAAGAATTATGTTTTCTTCATACTGCTTGACCATTTCTTTGACGCTCTTACGAGGTGTTGGTATTGGTCTTCTTTTTTGTTGAACTTGCTTCTTATTCTCCTGCTTCAGAAGCAATTTGATTAGTTGCGATTTGCTTAGTTTTTTCAAACTGGATTTTTCCATATTGATATTATAATTAGATAACTTTGACTTCATTATATATATCTATAGTAAATATTTTTTAAGTGATTTCAAACCGCGTTTAAGTATGGTTAAGAATTCAAATGATCCAAGCATGAATCCTTTGAACTGTATACATTATGTTAATTATTTGCGTTGCTATTTCTAATGTGTTTTTTTGTGTTTAAATGACAATGTTTTCCAGCCAATGTATAATTTCGTCCAGTTTTACAAATATCACAATACCATTCTTTATTTAGCATGTACGTTGTTTTATGGTTTTTTAATTCCTCATTGGTAAATACTTTAGGTCTTCCACGGCATCTCTTTACATTCAGATTTTTCATATATATAATACATATAGTATTTTATCTTTATAAGTGTTTGTGTATGTAATTCGAATGATTCTTTAATGTTTCTGTTGACTTGAATTTTCTGGAACAATGTTTGCATTTGATTCTTACACCCTGGAAATAAAGTATGATTTCTTTAATGATTTCATCATAATCGTTGCTGACTAATATTTTGTAATTGTTGTTTTCGTACTCTTGTAGCATCATCTCCTGTTCTTTTGAAAGCTTTCCATAACCAGTTGGTGTTTTAAATTCGATTGCAAAACCTGAGTACTTTAAATGCATATTTCCTATGAATAGATCACAAGCTCCCTTCTGATACCCCATGTTGTATGATTTTATTCTCATGTTAACATTGATTTGGTTTTCACCCAATGTTGGGATTAGGATTGCTTTAGGATAATTGTTTCTAATAAAGTTGACTACCTTTTTATGTAAATCATACTCTGTGTTGATATTGAATGTCAGCATTTTGTATGTCTTGTTTTTGAATTCATACTTACCAGTTTTTCTGATTGATGGTAAAACCTCTTTTGTTACCCAACGTTTGAATTCTTTCGCTTTATACATTTTTGATTTCAATATTAGGCTGTACAATCCAGATTCATTTATATAAATAGTGTTTCCGGTGTTCCATGTTAGGGGGGGTGAATCGTCCCCCCTGAATTTGAGCCTCTTAAGTGAACATTTATCTTCAGAATCAACATGTTTGAAAATTGCTTTCTTTGTATCTTCGTATCCCAAAATAATTGCAATAGTCTTAGCACGGAACCATATGTCATTATCCTTTTTGATAATATTCAGTTTTTTTCCTTCATAAATGAAATTTTCCATCTATATATATATGTTAATACTATATTATTTTTGTTTAAATATTAATAGCCAGAAACAGTTATCTTTTTGGCTACTCAGAGCAAAAGACAGTATATACTGTATATATTAATATATATATAAGTTATATACTTTTAAATAATTTATTCAGGGACTTTGTAATTTCGACCAAATTCTTTTTTAAGTTGTTTATCAACAAGTACACGTTTTTTCAAGAACCCTGAAAAATCCATATCTCCAATATTTTCCGTCAATAGTATATCTCGACGTATCATATATTCTTCAAGTTCCTCATTACGCTCACAACGTTCTTTATTCTTTTTATGAACCTTAGTCAGAAGATGTTTGTCCTTTCTCTTCAAACTGTAATTCTTATTACAAAATTCGCATAACCACTGCTGATTTCCTGTATCCATCTATATATATATGTATATATTATATTGTTTTTAAATCCTTCATTGGAACCCAACTGTTAAATTCATCACTGTATCCCTTCCATTTAACAAGAGCCTGTTTTTTCTTATAATCCCTCCGAATAACTTTATCAATTCTGAATACCTGTTGTTCAGATTTCAGTAATTCAGGTTCATAAAAACTCCCTTGAATGTCTTCATCTCTGAGATCCTTTAGTTTGTATGTGATTGGATTCGTATGTTGTATTTCATCAACTGTGAAAATTTCCTCAGACCAATTTGGGGTATATCCTTTATCAAACACATTTCGTTTATACTTACTTATTCTAACCTTATCAGCAACTTTGAACTTTGGTTTTTGTTTTAATGTTTCCATATCACCGTATAGATTAAAGTAAACAACTCCTTGATTTTTCCTTTTACTGGCTTCTGTAGGCGTCATCTTTATGCTGGAATGTCTGGTATTGTTATACTCTTTCACTAATTTAGGTAACATTTCAAGATACTGTGTATTACCTTGAACAGTAAACTGTTTCCACATTTTGGTTTTGATTGTGCGGTTCCATCTTTCACAAACTGACGACTTTTCCTCATTTTCAGTTGAGTACAATGTTATTTTATTCTTATCAAGTAGTTCCTTAACATGTTTGTTGTAATACTCTTTGCCTTTGTCTGTCCAAAGATATTGTGGTTTACGCCCCTCTTTGAATATTGTTTTTAATGCCTTAGCAACTGTTTCACCCTTTTTATCTTTTAAAGGGACTATCCAACCGTATTTAGAGAATACATCTAAAACCATTAGAAGATATCTGTAGCCAGAGTTCCATCGACTGAATTTTTGCATCTCAACGATATCTGAACAGCATGTCTCGTCAATATGGTTTACAATTACCCGCCGCCGGGTGAAGTTACGCTTTATCGGTTTATGAAGCTCATCAGCTAATTTTTCTTGCCAGTTTTCTTCACTCGACGGCCTTTTCCGTTTTTTGTCCCGAGACCTAGCTTTTCTTTTGTGTTAATTAAGAACCGAGCAGTTTGTCCCCATTTTGGCATCTGTCCATAAGGAATTTCATCTAATGACTTGACCATTTTTCTGTCACATTCACCCTTGTTTTTCCCCATGTCATAACAAATATCATGATGAGCTGATATTCTATCAACTTCATTGTAAGGTTGTACATACCATTTAGTAATCTCACCAGTGTTTTTATCATATTCTAACTGTTTATCGAGAGGATTGTATGCCCCCATGTACTTATATTTTCCAGGAGTCCATCCAGCTTTTGGTCTCGGTATTTTCCCAATTAGTTTATGTATATCAACACCAGCGCCATCCAAATCCTTTCTGTCGGTTATATACTTTCTATTTGGTCTGATTTTTGTTGATAATTGATCAAGAGCTTGACTTCCGACATTTTGAATCATTGGATTCAACTTATCGAGAGCATAATCGATAGCCTTTTTCTGCAGTTTTGGGTTTCTCAAGGCTTCTGATCCATAATATCTTCCCATTTCAACAGCCTTTTTTCCAAGCCAAGGAATACCGTGGTGAATCAATAAATCAGTACCAGTTGATGCTACTGTATCTAGTAAGCCCGCCCCTTTCGACGGGCTGACCCGTTTCCCGCCTGTTTAACGAATTTCGTCTTAGTTATTCCGCATTCTGAGCATTTGCATTTAAGCATAAGCCTCCCATTTTTAGCCTTTTCATATCGTTCACTCCCAGGTACACATTCTGTGACCTTTTTCTGTTTCACGCAATATGATCTCATATATATATGAGTTAGATATTTTTAAAATACTGTTCTAGAAACCTCTCATTCTTCGTCGTATCGTATATGTCGAAAACTTCCAACAGATCAAAATATGATTTGCCCTTATTCATCTCATTCAAAAAGTATAAACAGAAGTAACCGCATGTTGTCGTCAGTAAATTTTGTATTTGATTGTTCTGATGAAGCAATGTTAAGTTCTTCTTTTTAGCATGATTAACTATTTCTTGAAATGGAGGCAAACCAAATGAATCAAAGTAATTGATGACGTTATCTTTCACATAAGTAGCCACCCAATGGCTCCCTGACATATAACTCGGTTCAAGATTGTAAATGAATAGAGCCTGTTGATGATCATGTGGTACAGTTTCATCTCTTGACAATACATCTTTGATTGGGATATTCAGATATTTACACCATTTTATTAAATCATAATTGCTTAATGGGGCATTCTTATGGAATTTGGGTTTTATAATAGAATGTTTAAGAGAGGGACGTTTTTGAATGGTGAGTTTTTGCCTAATAGTAGACCTTTGCCCTTTTTGGGATCTTTTTTTTTAGTCCCCATACCGATTGTACCGTTCGGCCAATTCCCATAAAAAGGTGGAGATCTCCACGTTGGCATTAACAAACCACCATCCTGATTATCATTGGTTAGTTGTGATATAGATCTGGGTGGTCTTTGTTGGGGTTGTCCCATCTGAGGGGCACCTTTACCAGTCATCTTCTTTATTGCCTCAATAGCTAAAGGGACTCCAATTGATGCAAGAAGAGTACCTAAGAACCCACCCGTTTGTACTTTTGTTGGTTTTATATGAACACCAGAGCCTGTTTGTAGAGCATTTAATATATCCTTCTTTTGTTTGGCGGTCAAAAGATGTTTATATGTTATCAACTGATCGATTTTATTTTGTGGTATGAGGAACCCACCGGTTTGAACACCTTTTCCGGATATCTTCTTAACAATCTGAGATGCTCCTTCACTAGCTGCTCCAGCTAAAGCCGACAATCCAAGAGTCTTAGCAATCGTTGGTGCAAAAGTTCTTCCAAGTGCCAGAACTGTAGACAGTAGAGATCCACCTAACTGCTTTCGAATGTTTGTTTTAGAAAGTTTAATGTCCATTCCCTTTTTCAATTTTCTATTTTTATCCAATCGCTTAACTATATTCTGAGGTACGTATAGAGTGTCATTCCCAGATAGAGAGTCCTTCGTGAGCCTTAGAACTATTGTTTCTCTTTTATGATACGCGTTACTAAGATTCTTTTTCTGGTTTGGTGATAAACTAACTTTAATTTCGTATAGTTGTGTCATATAATATATGTTAGATAAATCTGTATTAAAAAACATATTCATTTAAACTATCATCAATTCGTTTCCAACTGTCTTTACTACAACCTCACTCTCGTAAAATACGATGCTATGAGCTCGGACGTTTGCTGCCGGGGCTACATTGAGACGATAATGGAGAATCAACTGTTTAGGATCTCTCGTCACTACCTCTTTCTGATATGACAAATCGAAATACAATAATCCATACAAACTAGTGAAATTGGATACATTAAGCTGTGTTCCTGAATTGTAATCGTTCTTACGAAATGCATATGACATGAGATCATTGAATACCCGTATTTTAGAATCTGCATCATATTCCAGCTCTGGGTAAAAAACATTATTCCCATATTCAAGCCTGCAGTTTGATAGAGAGCTATTAGCATTAGCTACATTCAACTTGAAAGTGTCAAACAAATACGGACTCCTCTCTGCTTCATCATTATTTGGCGCGTCTGTCCTCTGGAGATATATAAAAACATGTTTAACGTCATCGATAGCTGGACTGATTTGAAACATATTCTGAACAGCTCTGGTATTTGCTGACTGATTGTAGAGATCTCGCATATATGTCCAGGTTGTTGGTTTGAGAAACTCTGAAACGAAATTACTATACATGCTGTCTTTTGGGATTAATCTTGGGAGCCAAAGATACAATCTCTTTACTACAACACGACCAGCGTCTGTGCCATTTGCCATGCGAATCAGTTCACTGTCTTCGTTAAATGTAAGTTCAATTGTGAGCTGCATCGGAGGCAACATTTTTCTTTCTAATTCTTGAAAAAAGCTGTATCTGTTTAAGGGAAGCATCTCATTAATACTTTTAGCTCCCCCACCACCGTTGTTTTGTACTGCTTGGGTTAAAATGCGACGGGCTTCGAAACCTGTATTAGTATTTGCTGTTGTTCCATCAGTATCAAGATACCAGAACGAATTCTTCCCAACAGATCTACTAAAATCGTCACTGTATTCAAGGAGATTTTTGACATTCGTTATTCGATGCAAATTATCACTCTCGTATACTATTTTACCAGACGATTTGATAACCATATGTCTGATTAGACTGTGAGATCCGTTTATCATAGTGATGCGATCCGCTGCAGCATATCCAGCACCATCTGCCCTTTTTTGAAGCTCTTTAGTTACTTCGAAATACCCATTAAAAAAATCGAACATAGTCGACCTATCGTTGATTGTGAATCTGTAACCTGTCTTTTTCTGGCTTTGATTGTTAGCAGGTTGCTCAATGACATTATCCAAATGGAAACGAACGTATTCATATCGTTGTAGATTTTCATTTGTTCTGAAACTCATTTATATGAGTAGTTTAGATAAAATTCACTTTTTAATAACCAGTACCAGATATAAGTCTATTCAGAATTGTGTTGTAATCTTCTTCTTGTTTTGGTTTAGTAGGTTTGGTAGGTTTCATTGGTTGTTTAGTTGAACCATGTAATTTTCTCATAATAAGCTCTCCGCTTTTTTCAGCTGCTTTTTTTCCCAGTTTGTCTCCAGCATGTGAAATACCAGATTCTAGCGCTTTTTTGGCAAAAGGTTTTAAAACCATTTCTGGAACTTTACTTAACACCCTTCCAACTGGTTTGAATATGCTATCAACAATAATCCCAGATCCTTTATGCTTATACACAAAACGACCTAGTTTCGGGTGATAAATTCGCTTGTATTCATACGACGACATATATAACTATTAGTTACATTAATCTCTCTTCTCTCTTAAAATCAAACTGAATGAAGTGTCACTATGATTAAGATCGATGATTCTTCGTTTGCCATCTGTTATATATATCCGAATTTTATTGATCGTATTTTTATTACACGGGTTGTACTGAACTCGTCGAGGCTCTTGTGTGAAACTATAACTCGGGGTGAGAGTTGAGGTACTGAAACTATATATAATATCTGACTCTTCACCATCGACAAGACTGTCACTTATCAAATCACAATGAACATTCAATATTTCTCTGTCTTGTGAGAGATTAGGAATGTAATCTCCAACATTTACACTACTTGTTAGAATCTTTTTATTGAAACCAATAAGATCATTAAAATTACTTTGAGTAAGATCTAATCTGTAATTTGAGGCTAGTGTTATTATTGTCCTGAATACAGTATCGTTAAACTCCAGAGTGATTGGATATTGAGGGTTTGATGAGGTTCCTGTTTTTGTTTTTTCTTTGATTAAATTGTCAAAATCAATGTAATTCCATACTCCAGGGTTGCATATAATTTCCGTCCAATTAGTACCACTATCAGATGAATATCTTATTTTCTGATTATTGAGTTCCCTTGTCACATTAAACCAAGTAAATGACATCGAAATGATTCGGTCTAGGCCGATTTCATATTGCCTGTTTGAATCTAGTATTATCGGATTACTGTATTTGATTGTGAAATCCGATGGTTTATTACCATTTTGGGTTTTTACTGTATGACTGGATAATACAAGTTGTCTATTCATTTATATGATTAGTTTAGACTAAAATAGTTTTTGTATATTTTGTTATATTGCGGCTTATTGAGTATTGAATTTCTCAACAAGATATCAAGAAGAGCGACACCTGTGTTTCTTAGCTCTATGCTATTATTACCAGCAACCTTTGATCCGATAATCAGTTCCAGTTTTTTCATCATTTCTGTCGGATTATTGAAAAACATTACCTGTCCACCTCTTTTTGTTTTTTTCTTCAAACCAGACCCTTTAATATTTTTCAGTTTTTGATTGTTGTAATTGATATAATCATTTAGAACCTTCCTCGTATCAGCAATGACCTTCGTTTGATATTGAGCTACAGCTTCACTTATTGAACCACTTTTTAATTTCTTTTTGACGTTCGTCAAATGAGCATTTAGTATGTTCCTTTGTTTTTTAGCATCATTCAATATCTTGTTAAGATAAGCTTTCCTCCTTGTGTTATTCATATCCTTTTCTGTTAGACGTAATTCAACATCATCATAGTTCGGAATTCCAAGTTGATCTAAAGCTTGATTTATTCTATCCTCCTCAAGGATTTCGTAATCTGGTACTTCTTCTTCTTCGTATTCAGGTGGAAGATCTTCTGGTTCATACATGTATTCTGGATCTATATACATTTGTTTTTTACCTGATGCTAAATCCTCAAGGACATCTTCATAAGATGGAGGTTTTGGAACCAATTGTTTGTCATTTTGTGGTAGAACAGGTTGATCAAACAAATCGTCCAATCCATAATCAGGCACTTCATCATCAATAGCTATTCCATAATCAGGAACAGGTCGCTTTTTCTTTGGTAATCTTCTCAACGGTGCTTTTGGGGCTGTAAGTTCCTTTAACTCAGATGTTATAGGTTTGAAAAGTTTCTCTGCCTCGACTTCACCCATTTGATCAGATATCGTTTTTTGTTTTATTGTCTCTCTTACTGTGTTAATCTTTTTACCAAGCTCAGATCGTTTCTCAGCCATTTCTTTCCATTTGAGTAAACTCATTATATCATTTGTTTACATAAAATTTCGTATTTTGTTTGGAAAAATTAGGGTTATCATATATAAAAACGCTTGCATAGCGTGTCGTCATGCGATAAAATTGTATAACATAATATCATATGAAGATTCAAAATTACGACATTCAAGATGAAGAAAACAATGATTTTCGTCAATTAAAGAGTTTCATGCCAAACCGATGTTTCAGGATGCTTATTTGTGCTCCCTCTGGTGGTGGCAAGACTAACCTTTTGCTTGATATGATCTACAGGCTCTTATACTTTGACAAGATATATCTTTACGCTCGTAATCTCCAACAAAGCAAATATAAGCATCTGTTGAAATCTCTTGAACCAATATCAAAAGAGGTCGGTTATGACGTGATAGAAGCAAGTAACGATGAAATCATCCCTCTGACAGATTTGTCTGATGAAAACCAAAAATTAATCATATTTGATGACTATTTGAATACAGGTAAGAAAAATGACGAACGGATACGAGACTACTTCACCAATTCAAGAAATAAAAATTGTTGTTGTATATATTTGAGTCAAAGCTATTACGGAACCGATAAAACAATAAGACTGAATAGTTCACATTTTTGTGTTTTTGATTTTCCTTCTATAAACGAGCAATCGATGATTTGCCGAGAACTGAACATAAATAAATCAGATTATCAGAAAGCTACTAAGGATCCATATAGTTTTTTGTATGTTGATAAGGTCAAAAAAAAGGTAGCCCGAAATTTCGATGAAAGAATATAAACCATTAATGTATGAGTTATACAAACGGTATCCTTAATCATGATGATTCTCAAGGACTAGGTAAGATAGGTTTAAGAGGTTTACCTGGTATTGGATTTAAATTAGATGCTAATAATGATTATGATATGCAGAATAAAAAATTAGTGAATGTAAAACAAGGAACTAATAATAACGACGTTGTTACAAAAAGTCAGTTAGATAGTGAAATAGCCAAGATTCCAAGTGTGGATACATCTAAATTCATGCTAAAAGCAGGTGATACGATGACAGGGTCACTCATTGTCCCAAAAGACAATTATCCAGTTCATGGTAATCTCAACAAGGTTATCAGTTATGAATCGCAAAGAGAGATATTCTTGTCAAAGAAGGAAGGAGGCCGAATGGAGCAACATATTGACATGGGTGGTTTAAACATCGTAAATCTGAAATCACCAACTGCTTCTAATCACGCTAGTAATAAGGCGTATGTTGATAGTGAGATAAGAAAGATTCCAATAACTGATTCATCAAAATTCATCAAAAAAGATGGTTCAGTATTAATGGAAGCCAATCTTGATATGAACAATAATTTCATCACAAATCTGAAATCACCAACTGCTTCTAATCACGCTAGTAATAAGGGGTATGTCGACAATTCAGTAAAAAATAAAGCAGACCTTTCAAAGACAACAACACAAACATTTCAGGGAAGAATACAAGTACCAGATTTTGATCCATCCTCTCATTCAGAATCAGATATTGTCAATCTCAAAGATATTAACAACACCTTTTTGAATAAAAACAAAGGAGGTGTCCTGAAAAATCCTATCACATTCCTATCTTCATTACAAAATAATCAAAAACAGATCAACAACCTCGGCACACCTCGATACAATAGCAGTGCTGCTAATAAGAGCTACGTTGACGAAACATTGGCACAATCTCAAATCGATTCCAGCAACAAAAAGAATGCATTTAAGTACCTCCTTGATGCAGACGAGAGCTCCAGTGAGAATAATATAGTGGTTCTTGGTATCTCTGATTTCCCACAAAGCCCTCACAAGAATAAATTAGCTTACAAAGTCGGACTACAAAAAAATCCTAATAGCAATGATTATCAATCGAAAATCGGATTCAATCTATATCCTCTCAGTATCGGCAAATTCACATCTGTCTTGGAATATTATCCGCTAGGGTCACATACCAACATCCAACTATCCGCTCAGGCTACCACAGCTAACATTCACAAAACAATCCAAAAGAGCTTCTCAGATCACGTAAAGATTCTCGTACAATTCAACAATAGTAGCAGGGAATCCCTTGATTACATCTATTTCAACCTACACGGAAGCTCAACATTATCCTCACCAGAGGCTTTTCTCATCATTTATGGAGTCAAAGATTGGCAAGACACTGTCAATCCAGAAGTGTACGACTATGATCACAACAACCATGGAATGAGAATCGTTAAGTATACAAATAAGATTGTTTCCACTATTACATGGTTAACAGATAGTCCTTGGCAAGACCTAACCAACTATTATGCGAATTTCAATAATCCAACTGTTGGCAATGTCGTGAAACTGTTAACATATCTACAGGTAGGTAATGATCGAAACGGAGGCAATCTTTGGTGTCGTTGGGTTGTCAATATTATCAACCCGGCGACAAAGAAAGTCGAAAATACCCGTATAATACAAGTCAATACAACTAACTCCTTTTTTTTAGGAAAAAGATTCCGATCCAGTTTTGGTATTCAGCTGGCTCCAGACTATGAAAACATCGCCACACTCGCAAACGCTTCTTTTTTCAAGGTTGTAGACAAAGACAAGCTTCATAAATTTCAATTACAGACAAGAGTAACAGATGGGGGAACCTTTACAGTAAATCACCTCGCTAATAATAAAGATAAAGATTGGAACAGTTACACTGTGAGCTCAATTGAGGTTCAAGAGATAGCTGGTTTAAAATTAAACACAAATTCAGGTCTCCCAGCTGATGTCATAAGTTTCACCAGTGAATAAAAATTATCTATCAATATAATATATATGGATAGACGTAAAAGTATATTCTATTGGAACCATGTGTCAGAAAAATTAACTGATGATCAAATATCTGAGTTGAAAGCATTGTACAAATTCTATCATAAGAAATACTGGCTTTTCAAAATGACTTACAAATATTTCAAAACAGCAGAACTTGCATGTAATATTGGATCTGCTTTATTGGTAGTAACAGGAACAGTAGTTGGTGGTGTAACACTAAACCCTATTCCTCTTGGGGTAATATCTGGTACTGGTATATTGCTTAAAACATATTCAGAGGCTAAAAATTACAAAAGAAAGATTGAGATGTGTAAATTCGCGTACACCTCATATGAAAAGGTTTTAACAGATTTGCGGTCGTTTATGAGAGGACTGGAGTATAATGACAAAGAATTTCTTGATTATGTCAAAGTTCTTGATGATATAATCATTGATATGTGTCCGTTAACTGACAAATTTGAAAAGAAATATAATAAGGTGTTCATCCAATAATAGATTTTATGTTATCACCAATAAGAAACATAATTTTTGTCCAATACCGATCGTAAAAGGCTAATGTTTTTTTAGATTTGCTAATTGGAATATTTTTGTAAGGTATTCCCATCATCTTGAATATTTTTCTCATAATGAAATTGATACTGATCATCCTTTTTCTTGTACAATTGACATCATTAATAACATTGCCTATCGCAACATATATAGAATCAATCTTATTTTTCTGACTATTGGATAGTTCAATGCCGTACTTTTCTTGAATTTTTAATATATTATTATTGACATGATATTTTCTATTATATACACTTTTTCTTATAAATCTATGTCTATTCTCATAGAAATCAACATATTCTTTTACATAAGTATATCCTTGAACAATGCCACAACTTCGACAAACTTGCATTCCATCAGTTGTTATAACCTCCTGATTATCACAGCATTCATCATCTTTCGGTTTTTTATTAGAATCTTCTATTTTTTCGTCACAAAAAGGACAAACAACTTCTGATTCTTTCAGGTAATCGTGAATATCTGAGTTACAATACATTCTATACTATTATATGATATTATATTTTTATTTGAGTCATTTCCTGTTTTCATCAGACATGTCCAGACTTGTTTCTGAGAAAAACTTCCTGCTTTTCCGAGAAAGACTTCCTGTGGTGTGGAATCACGTGATTGAATAATGCGTTGGATGCATCATGAGATACAACATATAGTATCCAAATCCAATCAATTCAGCCCATGTAATAAAATACATATAGTTATCCATAAAATGGAACCAGCATCGCAAAAAGAAACTTCCCCTCTTGATCGCAAAGCGATCAATTCACTGCCTCACAAAAGCTCCGCTTTTGTTCCCCAATGCTTAAAAAATGGATCTTGTATATAGTTATCCATAAAATGACTCCATCACATAATGTAATCACATAATAAAGCGCCCATCGCTCTTCGAGCTCTTCCCGCCTTGGCGCTTTAGCAATTACGACCCCCCCATCCCCGTGCGTCGTCTTTGAACGTCTTGCTTCGCAAGCCACCCAAATACTTAGCATGCCGGGGGGTCTATTGCCGTGATGGAGTCATGTGATAAAAAAAAACATATAGATTTCATCTAATGGAAATAGTAGTTACAGAATTGGCCGTTTCAGCACAGTTTTTTAAAACTGTGCTGGAACCGCCAACTCTATAACTACTAGACTCGCAGGTGGAATTGAGAAATGTTGTTCACAACAGAGTCATTAAGACTTAAATTCCTTTTAAGAGAAAGAATTAAGTCGTGTTGTATTTGTAGTCCCAAACGTTTCATCTTTAACCGGCTTTGGTTGATTGGTTGCAGTGTCCCAGTAGAACACTACTTGAAATAGTTAAATTAGGTTAATTCAATAAAAATAATAACCGAGCTAAAAATTAATGCACTCTCCTGTCTCATGGTCTCTTACCAAAGCAGTAGAACACTGACGCCCATCCACCATCAAATCCATATTTGGACATCACACCACTTAGCGGCATGGAGAGAATAGTACCCACCGGACAACCTGTCACGTGACAATACAAACAGGATTATGTTACGGTTTGAAATTTAATGCTATTTAATGACAGTGCCTCCCTTTGTTGCTGCACACACTTTAAGTAAGTAAGTAAGTAAGTAACTCGGGTTTCTTAAGGATGGTACCTACTGATACAAAGGTATTCTTGTGTGGTTTATGCCAATACAGGAAAAGTAAATGTTAGAAGGGCTGTTGGAATCTTAAAGAAAGTTGGGCGTAACCACGCAATTTCAGAGATAACTGAGCTTAATTTTGTAAAGAAATAGCATCTATCTCTGAAACAGGCAAGGTTACCCACAGTTTTCTTTATGGATGCCAATAACTCTTGCTATGACCTGCTTTTCCTCTATAGTCATAACCTCTGCAAAGGCCTTAGCAAAGGCGCCACAATTTATGTTGACATCACCAAAACTGTGCACCATCTTCTGGTTTTCGTTCACCCACTACGGCTGACCAACTTTGCCTTTCACTTTAATGTCAGAGAGGTGAGCCAAGACGACAAGGCAGTCAGTCCAGGGATGTCATAATTACACTGCAATATGTTTAAAACTGACGCAAAGAAAATTGCACTTTTAATTTATGCCACAGTTACATAGATAACCAAAAATTATTTATCTTTAAGGAAGCACTTATGTGCATAGGTAAAAGTAACATGCCATTGGTTCAACTGCAAAATGAAACTTCCCTTCCCTTATGGACTATATGAAGGGGTTAATACGTTTAATAACTTTCCACGTTTAAAACTAAAAACGTATATAACTCTACATCATGGGCCACCTTGGGATGATATCTGTGAAAGAAGCGAAAAAGTCTTTAACTAAAGGAACCAATAACCCCAGTGTTGATGTTTTTGTGAGAAAGAACATCTCTAAGAAAGTACCTTTTTTTGCATTCTTATGTGCGTCTAAATTAAGAAAACAACGAGGAAAAGTCGTAACATTTTCTCTCCAAAACGCCTGGCTTTTTATGTAAAAAAACTTCCATTTATTAAAATAGCTTAAATGAACCTTGCTTTCTTATCATCTCAGTTCCTCTGTTTAATTCTGATTCAAGATGCATGTAAACTTACATAAGAAACATGCGCTGTTGAGTAGTGTTATTTGTTATACGAACGAAAACGTCACCTGCAGTCACTTTTTTTGTTTAATTTTCTTTCCAAAGAGCACAGGTATTCTGAATATTTAAAAATAAGATCTCACGGATTGGCTTAAGCTCAAATTGGATCTTTCCTTCGGTAAACATAATAAGTAAGCAGGACAAAAACTCGTGTCATCATCTTGGAATAATATACTGTGGGTTAATGTTTGGCGCCATGTTCAACCACTGACAAAGAAGTAGAACTACAGATCCACAAAAATTAACCCGCCAACATATAAAATAAAAATGGAGGATAATTAAGCGCCTTTCACTCGTTTTCTTTAAAGCCATCTTGGTCTTGAACATGTCTACTCGGTTAGTGTGTTTGACTTTCAGGAGAGGCGAGAACAGGTGATCATTATCATGAAAGGACTAAAAAATAAACTTCGCTCATCCCCAAGAAAAAGTATTATTAAAACTGAAAAATATCTAGAAACATCTAAAAACACACGATCATCTATCAACTTCAGCTCTTCTTTCCGATGGCAATCTCTTTCTAGATACTGTAGAAACGCAAGGTTTCGAGTTTTAAGGAATTTACAGAAGGTCCCGGAACATTATAGATTCTTCTGTTTTCCTTAAACAGCTGCTGCATATTTACAAAACTTTTAATAGACATATGTGCGTAGTAGTGAATTTGACGTGGTTGGCATATAAGATAATTATTCGTTGAAAAGAAGCGACACAAGTTCACCGACATACTCCCATTGCTGTATAATGGCAATAACAAACTTCACCGGCGAGAGAAACCAAAAGGCATTAGAACAACCCGACTTTTGCTCAGCAGAATTAACTGAAGGTATACACAATCCGCTGATATGCCTTATAGTGGTTAACATTTTCCTTTCCTTTACTGCAATTCTGGGGAATGCTTTGATCCTAGTCGCCCTCCACAAGGAATCTTCGCTTCATCCACCGTCCAAGCTGTTATTCCGTAATCTTGCAACAACTGATCTTTGCGTCGGTATCATTGTGGAGCCTCTGGCAATCATCTATTGGGTGACTTTGGTGAACGAACGTTTCAATATCTGTCGCTATGCATTAGCCGCGTCTTACACAACAGGCTTTATGTTGACTGCAGTGTCATTGCTCACACTGTCTGCAATAAGTGTGGACAGACTTCTCGCCCTGTTGTTAAGGCTGAGATACAGACAAGTTGTAACTTTGAAGAGAACATATCTAATTGCAATTGGTTTCTGGATTTCCTCTATAGTCTTTTCTACAATGTACTTTTGGAATTTCCTCTTGGCGTCATGGTGTATAAACATAGTTGTTCCACTCTGTCTGGTAACTTCCATTTACTCTTATACAAAGATTTTCCTCACACTCCGTCACCATCAAAATCAAGTACAAGTTAACGTTCAAGGACAACAGAGCCAAGCAATCCCAATCAACATTGCACGATACAAAACGGCAGTGTCCAGTGCACTGTGGCTGCAGTTGACATTAGTTGTTTGTTATCTTCCGTATTTTATTACAGTAGCTTACATAAGGACTGGTAATAGCTTATCTTCGTCTGTTTATCTCGCACTGGAATTTGCAGCATCATCAGTTTTCTTAAACTCGTCATTAAACCCGATTCTTTATTGCTGGAAGATCAGAGAAGTACGAAAGGCAGTGAAAGACACGATCAGACCAATTTTTCAGTGTTACTTAAGTTAGTGTTTAGGAAATGTTTTCTCACTGTCTTGGAATTCAGCAGTTCAGTTTCATTTAAGCAAAGAACATTAAAAGGGATGTATATTCTCAGTATACAGCAGTATATACAGTATATACGGCAATAAACGAATATTATTGTTTCAAAATGTAGATTTGTGCCGCAGGTTTCTCTTAATTGTATCACGCGTCAAGTTACACCACAGTAAAAAAGATTACATATATGCTGTTCTACTCGAAACTGCGAAACTTGTATGAAAATGGCTATGTAGTGAAAAAGCCCCCCAAAAAGTGGGGAATTATAGTGCTTAATTTGCACTCACATCTCTTTTCTTTCCAGAGATATTTTAGTTTTTCATTAAGGAAATTATAAGACTTGTGACGTCATTATGTGGACACAGCATGGAGACACAAAAATGACAAAATGTGAACAAAATGGAAAATATCACCGGAATTATTGGTTTAAAGTAAATGAAACTTTGCGTGGTTGTTGTAGTCTAAATACGACACATGACTGTGCATATCGTGATAATGTCATGGCAACATTCTTGACTCCAGATCTCCTTCAGAGATGAAAAAAAAACAGTTTCCTACTTTTGTTCTGTGCCAAACATCATCATCTTTTGTGGCTGGATCAGTCGACCCAACTCAGTGTAAAAGGACTGGAACCAAAATGGTTTTCTTGGCAACATCATTGTATGGTAACTACGTATCTCTCTATAAGTACAATAATCTTCCGATGTGTCAGTTTCTTTACACATATATTTCCGTAGATATTCTTCATTTCGTGATTTGTCACCATGCTGTGTCCAATAAATGACGTCACAAGCCTTGTAATTTGCGTAATACAAAAACTTAAATTTCCCTGGAATGAAAACAAAAAGCAAGCTCTGTCATTGTTCTGTCATTGCTCACGCAGTCCAAAAGCCGCGTATCGTGGTTTGTGAACGATAGGAAAGCTAGGACTCTAACAAAAAAACTTGAAACAAAGCCCAAAAATTTGTCAGCTCAATAAATTGGCCTGCTCCCAATGTGTGGGTCTTCATAGCCTAGTTGGTAGAGCACTGCAGCACGAACGCAGAGGCCACGGGTTCGAATCCCGTTGAAGGCCCGAAAATCTTCTTTTCGGGCTTATTCGCAATTGCTTGAATTGCGATTACAACTGCGATGGTCACATCTTCACTTCATCTGTATTTCTGCAGTTCATATCATTTCATTCTACATTTTCCTTTAGTAACCGAGTTAAAGTATCAGAAACGAAATTGAGCTACAATAGAAATTCTAGCGAAATTACTTACTAAAAAATACAATAACATTAGCAGTTCCCAAAGAAGAAAGTACGCAAAATACAGGGAAAGCAAGGGTCGTTTTAGGCTAGTAAGCACAGCGTTTATTATTACAAGGTAATCAAATATATAGCCGACTGGTCTTAGGCTTCATTCACCTTCAGCAGTGATGTTTTTAACCGTATAATACTCTAATTAAACAAAACGTTACACAACTTTGCAATAGTATATACCTGCAACGGTGATGGTGAACAGTCTAGTTCTTTCTGAAGGCGGTGCCCACTTGCTCCAGATGGCGTGGTTACACGGAAAAAGAGCTCCCTAACATAACAAGAAAACAGAATTCAATGTTCAGTAATACTACTTCTACAGTTAAACCAGGAGCCCATAACCCGGAGCGTGCCTATGTCACTGCGTTTTTACAGACCAGGTTATTTTTAGACAGGTTTACAATTACTATTTTCCGCGAAAACGCACACGGGTCCTTATCCCTCCAAAAATAGTGGCATAGACAGTTCTTTCTCCTTTAAACGAAGCTTGTGATTGGTTAGCGAGGCTCCTTTGAGAATCTTAATTCGCGGAAAATTCAGTCTAAAAATAAGTTGATCCGTGAAAACGCCGTGACACGAATATAGGGCAGTTGCGAGCTCCAGGTTATGGGCTCCTGGTTAAACCTAATGTTTCCTTGCTATTCTATATCTAGGTAATAAGGCGATGATGACATGTACGACACGTGGGCATTGTACTTTCAAATCCACGCAAGAAAACCCACAATCCCCACACAACAGGTGTTAGTAGCATAAATTAAATCACTTATGCAAATTGAAGTGCTTTTTAATATGGTGGTTAACGTTCTTGTGTCTGTGTTTGCTTGACGCATATTCAGACACACATACTTTTGCTTACATTTTACACTGCCTTCAGTCATAGAGGTCCGTTCAGCCAACGTACCTCTGGAAACAAACAAAGACTAACGTAACTGGTGTTTATCGTTACCCTCGTTGAATTGAATAAGGTAGCCATTTCAGAGTACTTACCAAAGCCAGCCCCTCTATCACCCGAAGAGTAATCAGAGCTGCGACACTCGTTCGTGCTGCTAAAGGCGTCAGCATAGTCAGGATAGAAGCGATTCCGAGACAGATCCCGAACACCCGCGTCCCGCCAAACCGCTGACCAAGCCAACCGCCCGGAATCTGCATGACGGTGTACCCGTAGTAAAATGCGCCAAGAATAGTACCTTTTGGGAAATTGAAGGTATTGCTTATAAGAACGAACTGTATTGCTGTTTCAGAATTTGACAGAGTTAAAAAAAAGGATATACAGCGCCCTAGTCTGGTCAAACATCATTTCCAATAACCAAGACCCATAGCTCTCGCCATATCTTCATAAAAACATAAAAGATAATGTTGATCGTTCTTTTCATAAAAAAGAACATATGATAACAATGAAATGTACAAAGTTTTTTTTAATTAAGGTATACCTTGTAACTTTGAACTCCACTCGAATTCAGCTTTCTTCGGATGAAAAAAATATTTTAAATTTAGTTGTAACTGATTCATTTATAAACAATAGTCTGTAGAACTTTATTATAGTAGTTAGTGTTACACCGTAATAAAAAAGCGATAAATTTAAACGAATTGCGTTGTGCTACATAATTTTCTCTTGTTTCTAACTACACTATACTATAGTTACAAGCTAACTGTAGTATACTATATATAAAGCAGTTGCTTTATAAATGAGATGTTCAATGTTTAATACATGTAAATGCCAATGATAAAAGAATCTACTACAAAATTTCGGACATGTTAGTGCTCGGGCGCTTTATTTGTTGAGCCATAGTAGCTAGAAATAACACGGAAAATTGGACACCCCATTCACCCCTCTTTCTTGACATTCATTTGGAGGCAAGAAAAACTCAAACCTTTTGTATGGTAAACCCATTCTGCTCAATTGTGTGGTTGTTACACATAGCTCCTATGGCCACACTAAGGTTAACACGAAGAGCATACTGCACACAGATGCCCAGGAAAATCATGATGGCCACGATGTATCTTTTGGGAAAACTGCCTTTCTTGGATTTGCATTTTTCTGACTTTTCTCCTTCCCCTTCGACTGGGTCTGGTTGAGGCTCGGAGGTGTCCGCCATGATTAAACTGTTGACCGTAACAAGTTGTTAGATATTACTTTATTGTATGATTAAAAGTATTGAAATAAATGTTGGGTTATCTCAATTGTGAGGGTATGAGAACGGCGAATGGATTATTGACTGACTAATAACTGAAAGGTGAGCTTAAAATTTCTGACTGACTGACTGACTGACTGACTGACTGACTGACCGACCGACCGACCGACCGACCGACTGACTGACTGACTGACTGACTGACTGACTGACTGACTGACTGACTGACTGCCTGACTGACTGCCTGACTGACTGACTGACTGACTTACTGGAGAAACGATTGACTGTCTTATTCACTAATTGACAGATTACATGTTGAACGGCTGAGGGAAATCTGGTTAATCGAAAATCAGACTGTATGCAGCTGGCAGGCCATCCTTCATACACGCTCTTTTAAAGATCCAAGTCCTAAACTGGGCTCTTTTTTAATCTTCTTGAAAAAATAAAAAACGATAGAATAGGAGGAATTGTTTAGGTGAATTGTGTTGGGCGTTTGTAACATCCTGTTCAAGAATTGTTTAAATCCCAAAACAAATGCCGGTAAGGCGGTGCTTATTGCCTGTCAACAAACTGATCACCGATCTCATGTTAAGAACACGCCGTCTGATTTCTGCCATGCCGGGTCCCATTGCTCTCCCCACCCCCCCCCCACCCCCCCACCCCACCCCCTTATGATATACTGACGAGCTAGCCATTTGCCTTATTAGCCAGCAGAAATTTGACTTTCGAGATTTCGAGATCTGTAAAAACCTATTTTGTCTGCGATCAGATATCTAAAGATTGAATAACAGTGGCCGCATGTTGTTTACGTTTGCCAACTGGTACCATGATGGATTGTCACACTCAGCTTCTGACCATATTTTACCCACATTAATGTGTTGTACCACAAGAGCTTTGAATATCATTGAATGAAATTCTTTTTAGGAGTTGAAAGTCGATAAAGGAGAAATTTGAAAATTGCATTATCGTGCTAGAATTCTATCCCAGATGCAAGAAGATCAAGCTAAATTATTTAATAGCCATCTATGATATTTTGTTCCTCGTATCACTCGACTGCTTCCACTTTGCGCTGTTTTAACGTATAATTTTGACTTAAACTAGTAGAAAAACTAACCTTTGATATTTCAGCTTATACTGAACTAGAATGTTAGTGTATAGCATTAATATACAACCGACTTAAACGTCGTTAAAATGACTTGCAATTATCGCGATTTACAACGCTTGTTTGAACCAGCGGTGTAAAGCTCTGAGTTCGTAATTACAAGATTCCTTTAAAAACTGATTTCTTTAAAAACTCTTGTAAGGATATCGTAAGCCGTGATTTTCTGTTATAAAGTGAAAAGAAACTAAATTAAAAAAGAAAATGCGCTAATCAGCGTAGTAACGAAAAATCTCAGGTTATCAAGAAATCCGTGTTCGATTTATTGCACCAGAATTAGGAAATATTTTGAGATCATTTTCACATTTCTGGAAATACAAGAAAGCTTACTTTACGTTGACATTTTGTTAGATCTTAAATCTTTGAAGAACAAGACAACTTACCTTCAATGAAAATCTTGTGTTGTATATGATGTCGTTGATATTTTCCTTATAGCAGGTACATAGCCTTGAGTTAAGAAACTCCTCGTTGAGAAAGTCCAAGAAGGTTTACTTCCACTAAATTGTTGTATTTTTCTTCCTTCTTGGAGAAATTGAAATAATCGCGTATCCTCAAAACCTTTGTCAGCACAAGCGGTGTTTCCTTACTCCGTCGCTATCCAAGCAATCGTGGCGCTTTAAACGGATCAAAAAGTTAGCAAGAAGAACCTGCCTCGGATAAACAGACCGCCCCCGTTTCGCTTCTAGTGTTGCTATTTAAAGATTATCAATATTTTATTAAAAACACTCACTGTGTTAATGGAGCGTGCGAATCAAAGCACTGGTGCAACGCGAAACGTAAACTTGCAAGTTAAAAATACAGATTAAATTTAGTTCAGTGGACAATTATGCATTAAGACTTCTTATAAATAGAGTTATTATAGTTTAAGAAAAATGTGCAGACATCTTCTAAATGGAAAATGCTGAATTTTCTTATCGCCAAAAAATATAGTGATTATTAGACATTTTACATTACATGTAAGTGAAATAAACTTTTACATCTTTCACAATCGATTAATTGCTTAAGCGATGGTTTGCCATGAATTAAATTTCTTTTGTATGACTGGAAATTTAGGGCTAATTCATGGATTTCGAACGAGGATCAGTCCGGACAAAACACGAGGTTACGCGGTAATCTGAAGCATAACAAGTGATCAGATTTCCCGCCCTTTCCCCCATTGTGCCGGAAGCGTTACAACGTGTTTCAGGACTGTTTTCCGGCTTTCGGGGACAAAATGAAATTTACTTGTTCTGCCACTTCAATTAGTCAGGTTTTGAGCCAACTTCTCTTTTTATATTTCATGTTAAATTAACTGGGTTACATTACTGTCACATTAATTTCCTTTATTTTCGCGAGGGATTTCTTTTTGTTATCTTCGCGCATTTTTGGCATTTCGCGAAAATCAGAATAGCAGATACTACTTCGTAGAAAGGAAATTCGCTTGCTTGATGTTGTAACACGAATATAGGATGACGCAGAAATACACTTGCACCATATTCGATGGTGTATGTTCACACGAGTTGTGAGCTATCAGGGGTACCAAACGAGCAAATTCATGATAAATACTTACAATGTCGTTTTTGGCTGCAGAGTTCTCAGAGCCTTTTAAATGGATATTTTTGTGAGCTAACACAAATTGTTCTGTTCGCATTCTTTAGCTGAAAAATTTAAGTCACACAAGGGGGGGGGGGGGGGGGGGGCTTATTCCTCTAGTTTCCTAGCTGCTTGTCAGCTTTCCGAAAATGCTAGCTGACCTAATTTTGCACTCTATATCTAAGCGACATGTTTGTCCCTCTACAAACAAAATGATAAATTTACCCACCGGTTACGAGAGTTTTCATTTTTTTTTTTTTTTTTTTTAAAGGAACACCAGCTTATTCATGGCAGCTCGGCTGTTAGGCTAGCCTATCTGTATATATTAAATTCTTTATTTAATGATTTCACAGGCAATACTTGCAGATGTTTTACTCGTTGCTCAGGAGCACCCAACGAGTAAAACATCTGCAAGTATTGCCTGTGAAATCATTAAATAAAGAATTTAATATATACAGATAGGCTAGCCTAACAGCCGAGCTGCCATGAAGAAGTTGGTGTTCCTTTAAAAAAAAAACTGAAAACTCTCCGGGCCAAAAAAATTTTGCGGGGCTATTTTCGGGCGCAAATTCTTTCGAAAGCGTTTCTTAAAAGAAAGTGTTCTGTACAGCGCCGCAAATTGTTCCCGCGAATTGCTCCACAATAATCCGAACTCAAAATTCACTCTAGAACACAGCGTTATTGTTATTATTAATTTTTTTTCCGATTCTCAAACTGTACGCATCAAATATTTTTCTTATTCTTGCGCCGTCTTCCTTGGTTTTTTAATGTTTCAATATCCTGTCATTTAACTGTCATGTTTGTCAAATCACCTCAGACAACTGGCTGTTCGCTTGAATGAACGTGAATGACGCCTATCTGAACGAGAATGATATGAACGTCGCCTATCTACAACAGCTAAATATAACTCACTCTGAACGGGTTATCCTTTTGGGTTTTCATCGTGTTCGGATCTTGGCAAATAACACAAAATGCAACTAAATCGGAATCAGTAGCACTGAAGCGAACTGACCTGTTGAAATTTCTTGTTTAATAGTTCTTCGATTTGTTCTTTCTCATTTGGCTAGATTGCTTAGTAGAGTTATCAAAATGGGCTACTCGCCTGATTCGTCTGCTTCAGCGTTTGGTTGGCTCGGTTTTCATTCCATCAGTTGCTGCAGTTTGTAACGGCTACCGACAATTTTGTAGACCGAGAGGAGGTAGGTTTTCTTTTAAGAATTTACAGACTATCGGCCGGGTTATTAGTTGCCGGGTTTTTTTTTTCTTTTCTTCTATAAAGTTGCTACACAATTTGTTTACTCTTTTGACTCTTTCTAACCTCTGAAGAACAAATTACAAGTGGAAAGGTTTTTCATCAGATGTAAGCTTTAGAAACGCTTCCTTTCCCTCTAAAAGAAAATGCCACACGTGGGAATGACAACATGTACCTTAAAAATGGGAGTGATTAATTTATTTTACTGCAAAAGTTCAGAAATACAATACTGCTTGTGTCTGACTGAAATTAAACTGTCGGTTTGACGTTAGGTAAGTTAGGTAGTTTGCCTCAACTTTGTCTTCTATACAGTGTCTTTTTATGACTTTCATTTTAAAAACATTCTAAGAGAGGTAAGTCGTGCAATCATAAAACTTATTTTTCTACTTGTGAATTGTTCTGCGTTTTTATCCTGATCGCGCTAAACACTCTTAAATTTGTAGAAATTGGAGTGCATTTGTGGATTGTAAAGACGAAATTCTTCTCAACTTATGGGCCCCTAAAATACAGTACTTATCTTAACGGAGGTCCATGAAAGTACGTCCTGTTTACTTAAAGCCTCAAACAAGTCAAAGATGAGAGTTTAGACTGAAGCGTTTTTTTTTTTTTTTTTTAATATACTACATGAGTAGTCCGCCATTTTTCTCCAGGTCCAGCACGTAAGCATTCAAGGACACTTCGAACATACTACATGAGACATGTTGCAATGACGTACGGCCATGAATGACGTCATGACCACAAAAATGGAGTCGCATGGTTTTTTATATGTTCTGTTTGTATAAGCATGGAGCTCCGCTCTTGCGGGGCCTTCGGCCCGCGAAACAGCTCCCCTATTACACTACGCGATCTCCCTGTTGTTTCAGTTGTTTTGTTTAACGATTGTCTTAAAACTGGGTGCAATAAGCTCTTAAACCGGAATACTATGGTATAATACCCTTTCATATTTTGAGTGTTCTCTTATCCTTATGTGGTAAAATGACGTAGAAGTGGAATAATAACATACTTCACTTTTCTCAGTTTTTTTACGTCTCCCATCCAATACGGCGAAATACTTACCGGCCATTTTAGCGACTAGCCTTTCACGGTTTTCTTGAATTCGAAAAAAAAAACAAAAAAAGGAAGTGACTTGATGGTTTAACAAATAAAAAAACCTAAACTGTGCTTTGTTGTGTTATAAAGCAGGCAAGGAAGTGACGAGAGCACGAAAGAATTAATTTTGCAACTTGTTGAGTGCTCTCGGCACTTCCTTGCGTGCTTTATAACACAACAAAGCTTTAGGCTTTTTTATTTGTTTTATAGTAGCTGTACTTACATTTGCGTAGAAACTGGCAGGAAAACGAGTTTTATTTATAGCTTGCAAACACGCGCAAAAAAAGTTTTATTCAGCTTACAAGCGCGTGCAGAATGGCGTCAAGGGTCACAGTCGGACTGCATTAACACAGTGCATGTTTTGTTTGCAAATTTTTTCTAAAAGGTGCCTGAATTCCTTCAATGAAACGAATATCCAATAGAAGTCTTCTTTTTAATCTTGTCCTGTAATTTTAAATCATGAAATTTCTCTTCTGGTTTGTGATCTGTAACGATCTAAAAGCTGCACACGCACAAAAATGGCGTCATTGCAGCGTGCTTTATATAGAGGTTATTACACGGCGGAGCGAAGATATTCATTTTAATTTCGAGTTATCTTCAAGCCACTGTGTAATTTTCTTTTTGTTATATGGACAAGAGTATTTTTGTACAAACAACAGCGTAAGAGTGGGAAATGACGTCATCTATATCCTCACTAGTAAGGATATGGAAAATACGCCACTCGAGTCCCGGATGTAGTTTCGTATGAACTTTACGAGTGGTCTATTTTCCACTATAACACTCTTGTCTGTGTAATAAACTCTCATAAGGCACGCTCAATTTTAATCGAAACATACATCACCTATATTATAAAAGATAACAGCACAGCTAATTATTTATATAAACAGTATTTAGAAAATATTTCAGAAAACATAGCATCTAATCTAGCAGGAGTTGGTTTTAATAGAACATTAACCTTGCATTTAAATTAAATTAAGACAACTACACTAAATTACATAGTACACTGAAGCGAAGTATTTACAAACTGGGAGCTCCCACGATTTATAAAATTGTTTGGATCCGTGTTAAATTTTAAACAGTTACTCTCGTTTCCTGGTTCTGGAAATTATTTTTGCAGCTTATGCAGAAAAGAGTCATAAAACATAATACGTGAAGTTCGCTTCACACCGAAGTCAACCTCTAGGCCACAGCAGTGTCTAACTGTAGAGTTTCAATATAACCAGTCTTGCTTTCTATAAGTGTGGCTATATCTAGTCACTTGTATACGTCATGTTAGAACAACACTTAACTTTCACATATTTTAACTTATACATATTTTTTCCATTTCGAGGTAAGAATTGCAAAATCTTATTTGTGGTATGTACGCGCACAACTTAATACTTTAAAGGAGAAAACACTTATTCACCTTTTTATATTTTTAATCCGCTCTATTTGTTTGTTTGTTTGTTTTTGTTTTTGCTTTTTTTTCATTTTTAACTTTTGATTGCCAACCAATCACTGAAGAAAATGCGAATTTTCAACAAAAATGCTCAGCTGAGGGTAGGTAGAATGTTTGCCTTAATTATATTTTGAGAGGAATATTTTCTTTTCTCGTTGAATGTTAATGGCATTATGTACCATAAAACCCGATGACGTCACAAATGGTACCGTTTGCAGGTCCCCAGAGTGTCCTCCAAAGCGCTTTCCGGGATCAAAGGGTTAAAGCTACATTGCGGTTTGTCATCACAGTATTTTTACATTTATACATAAATAACTTTTTTGCATGCAAAATGAAGTTACCCAGGAATACATTATACCTACGCCTCTACTTAGCAAATACCCTGTAGGCAACAAAGTTCCAGACACATACTCAACAAGATTCTAAAATAAATTTGAAAACACATGGGGCTGATCAGGACAGGAATTAGATTTATTCATTAACAACAGGCACTTGTCCAGTAGTACTTTGCGTGCTCTGTGATGTTTCGGTCACCATTATTACATTTCCGTCTACGCACTTCAGTACTTCCCGATATGCCTTTCGAAAGTCGCGGTTTGACAGCCAGTAGATGAACGGATTGATAGTACTTGAAGTAAAGATGAGAAAAGCGTTCAGCATAAACACCTGACGCGGTAAATTCCCGCCGCCGGTGAACGTATCAATGAAGTCGATAATAGACACTGGTAGCCAGCATAGACTGAACCCCAGGGTAGCTAACATCATTGTCCTTGTAGCGCGAATCTCGCGTGCTTTTCTGGACTCGTGATCTGACGGGCGCGGGTTGTCGTCCATTTGTGTGACTTGACGGTTGCTGGATCTGATGGCAAAGAAGCACTTCGCGTAACTGAATGCGATAAGTCCCATTGGAAACGCGATGAAGAGTATCTGCACAATAGTTGTGTAGATCATGTTCACGTTAAAGGGGTAAATACAAAACGCTTTTCCCGCGTTAAAGGCATAATATCCCCAGCCTGCCAAAGGAGGGACGCTGGCGATACTCGGTAAAAGCCAGAGAAGAGCAATCATAAACAGGACATTGCTCTTGGTGAAAATGACCTTGCAATCAAATGGACGACAGACTGCGAAGTAACGGTTTACAGCAATGACAGACATGTTGACTTGCGAAACTATGCCAAAAGAGAACAAGAAAAATCCCTGTAGATCGCACACTACCGAGCTGAACGGCCATTCGCCTGAAATGAGCACGTGTAGGGAGATCGGCATGCAAACTACAGCCATCAAAATGTCGCTTACTGCTAAGTTCGTTATAAACATGTTTGGAACAGTGCGGAGACGGGCGCTTTTGAGAACAGCGATGCAGACCATAACATTACCAGCAAAGGCTAAGATTATGAGGCAAGTGAGGAAAACAGATTCTATTATCCTTACTGGGGTGCTGCGATGGGCTAAGTCAGTAATCAGTTGTGGGAATTCGTCCAAGGAGGCTCCCATCGTCTATTGCCAGGCAACCGACAGTTTACTTTCTCGGCCAAATCTTCCTTAACATCAGTCAACTGTAAAAAAAAATAGTATGAGTAAACTTTAATCAGCACGTTCCAAATATTTGAACATAACACAGAATTTAAAACCATATTCTCCGATCACGAAGCATTGGAATATCTTGAACTGCATGGCGAGCTTGTGTTCCGTCAAACGTTTCACTCTTCACTTTGATTACGGAAAAAACCTTACCAAAATGTCGGCCACGAATTTTTCATTACACAAAACAATGATTTAAAAGCAGATAAGCCGTGAAAACTTTGATCAGATTTTGACATTTCTAACTGTGAGTTTCGAGTTTATCAAGACCGCTGGATAAAAAGACAAAAGATGCATTTACACAGGGTTAGCCTCGATCTGAAGCGAAATATTCACAAATACCAGTAAAAAGATAGACTATTCATTATGGTTCTATTTTAGAATTCAGCAGTTTCCTGCTGGTGTTTGTGCATATTTCACTTCAGATCGAGACTATCCCTGTATAATTAAATGCGTGCGTCCTGCGTATTTTTATTCAGCGGACTTGGCGAATGTTATACTGGACATTGGTGTAGCTACCAAACATGCGCAAGGTAAAACCATGTTATGGAACATACAAAATTTTAATTCTTCAACTTTTATGTTTCTTCTACCTCAACTTTACGACAAATTCTCAGTAGATTTCTTGAGTACTTTAATTTTATGAAATGTACGAATTTTTTGTGATTCCATACTGATAAATGGACTCAAGTGCCGAAAATTTTAACAAAAATATATATTCTAGGCATTTGGCATTTGCTGCATGAATATATACCAAAATACGTGAGAATGAACTATAAGAAAAATAACCTTGCCACAGACGACATGTCGTGGTTGTGGTCTCTCATCTAAGAAAATGTGTGAGAAATTATTTCCCATCCCGCCCCAACGGTATACATGCATTAAGCGCATTCTTTTTGTCACGCAAACCTTGCACTGGTCCAAACTGACAGGTTACTTAGACCTAATAATTCAATAATTAGCACAAACTGTCGACTGATGAGTTCATTACGGAACTTCTCTCTCTCAGTCGCTGCCAAACGCACGATCAAAAGCTGTTTCTTCTTAATTTTACCGCTTATATTCCCTCTGAAATAATTTGGCAAACAGAGGCTATTTTTATTTAGTTTTCCCTAAAATATCTAAGGCTTCTGTGCCTGAAATAGTCGATAAGCGATAAACTTTGTGCCTCAAAGCCACAGAGAAAAAAAGCACTACACATTGTTTACCATTTTGCAATGTACCATTTTATTTGTCTACAATTTTGGATGAAAATATTTGATACTGCCCAGGGTAAAATCCTTTAAGAATGAACAAATTTGACTGAAACCCGCAAATTCTAGTTCGAAATAGTGCTTCCCTTTCAAAAATTACTTTATTTGTAGTGAGTTTATGGACATCACTAAAACGCGTCACACTTCAAAATTTTAAAACGGAGGAGAACCAGCATTTTCTTTTTCTACGGCTTAGCCCGATGTTGCAGCTACGTTCCCCTCCTGGGGATACCGAAGATCTGTCGAACAACAACGAAACCACACGGAAGTTCACGGGAATAACCACAGACATGTGGTGACGTGGTGCCAAGTATCCCCAAAATCTCGTGGTTGCCAGGACAACCACGTGATAAAAAATGACCGCAGGCGTTGTCAGGTCACTTTGGAAAAAACGAGCGGACAAGAATCTTAAGAAGTAAAACATGACCAAGTACTCAAAGCGCTAAAGCCGAAAAAGGACAGGTTTAAGTAAACCACAGCCGAGGTCGATCAGTCCACTGCAGTTATCGTCCGTATGAATACTTCACATACGGAGCGCCTCCGACCAAGTGATGAGGAAGTGTACTGAGGAAGGTGAAAACAAATTATTAAGTCTTGTCTTACATGGTAAATTGAATATTAATTGGCCATGTTTTAGAAAAACACGCGACTGAAAATTTTGACATCAACAACTACTACCCTACTTTTAAAATAATCAAAAAGGTAGATTAAAAACTTCAGCATGAGTATTTCTTTTATGGCAATTCTTTTTTTCCGGAAAATCTACTATTTTCTTTTGTGTTAAAAGAAAAGAGAGCAACTAAATTTTAGTTTGTTTGGTAGGAAAGAATTTTCTTTCATTCTGGCTTACCGGTGAGCAATACGAAATTGCGTTTGCTTCATGCAAGTGAACCTGTGTGTGGACACGCGCACACATAAAACGAAAACGAAACATGCCTGAAAACCTATCTTTTGAGAAGAAGGGTGTGAGAGCTGCACTAAATTCTAGGCATGAAATAACGTTACCTTAGCTATGAAGACAAGAAACTTGTACTTGTATAAGCAATAAAATTCAGATGATTCATTCCTTTTTTAAAACCGAGACTTGCGCTCATGTTGTGGGACAGCAGTGTCAAACGAAGTGAAACCGAAATTGATTTTGATAAACGGATAAAAAATTTTCATTTCCATTTTAAAACCAAAACAAAGGGATTCTTGTTGTATTATGTCTACTGGGCATATGTCTCCTGCAGTGTTTATTTATATTCTATTACCCCATAGGTCATTACTTAGATCAAACGACTTTCTTCACGTATAAGTAATAAAATTCAGATGATTAATTCTAAAAATAAAAAAAAATGCGCTTGCGGTGCTGCGTCCAAGTATAAAGGGAAATGAAATTGAGCCTGATTCCAATCAATTGAGGTAAAAAGGTTCTATTTCTATTTCAAAGCCAAAACAAAGAGATCATCGTTGACTGTTTGGTGTGCGTCCTGCAGTGTGTTTATATTGTATTCAAACTGTATCACCATTACAACTTTTCAGTTAACGTATGAGAATTATTCAATATTGGTTTGACGACGAGAACTAATAAAAGCGCTAAATTGAATTTCAAGTTAATTACTTCAGAATTGCTCATAAAAAGTTCAAATGAAGAGAATGCAGGTGACTTGAAAGTTGCTCATTAGGCACATTTACTTGAAAATCGATTATCCCCACGTAAGTTCATTAGTGAATTTGAAGCAAAAATAAAGCCATTACAGACAAAAAAATCACACAACAATGCTGTTAGAAGTTGTTCACAGAACCAACAGTTTAGCTACATTTCGTATTTTTTGTCTCCGCCGCACAAGGTTCCGCTTTCGTTAGGTGATATCATTCAGATTTCGAATGAGATTTTGAACGAGTAATGAACAGTAAATTAATTGATTTCAAATGATTTCCACGCATGCTTATTAATCAATCTTTACTTGTTCCACGAGGGCAAATTGCGAAAATTAGAGAAGTTGAAATAGACTTCAAGTTAACAACTGCGACATTAAATACTTATAAAAAATTCATACAGCTATACTTTTTGCTCGAAGTTATACATCTCATAATTAAGGTTTTACTTACATTTCCTTATTTAGATGCCAGAGATTTAGACTATATTGAGATTTCGGTTGAAGATTTTGGTAAACTGTTTAGACTTTTGTTGACATCAAGAATTATTGATTAAGAGCCTAACATCTTGAACTAGTGTATCAGAGATGCTTTAATAAACTGAAAACCGTGAAATTGATTTCCTGTTTAAAACTGTGATACTTATAACCATTGAAAATTCATGAAATTTAACAGAATATTTGTAATTTAACTTAAAGCCTGTTAGATTTTCAATATTTCCTATTTTTGGCTCCTTAATCGGAACTGTCTTTACATTATTTAAATATCGGATAGATTCAGCTTTAGATTTTCATAAAAATCTCGTTTGAGATTTTAATTAAGATGGAATCATCAATTGAATCATGGGTGTGAATTAGGTTGAACAATTGTAGTAGTCTTCTTTGGTTAACTGGGCTTTTTCAGTCAATATTCAACATTTAGCCCAATGTTTAAAGTACATCAAAAACAAGCGATGACAAATCTACAGAATTGGAGGGCATTTCAGATGAAAATCTTCTTTTTAAAGGGCCCTAGTTTAGGATATATTTATAGAACAATTACAACAAAAGTGTTGTGAAAATGATGCCAAACGCAGTGTGCTACTAATGTCAAAACACCGTTTTAAAACTTGATAATCGTCATTTTTCCATTTCTAGATTTGTTTTTTTAACAGATGTTTTCGTAGATTTTAAAGCAGGGAATTGTATTTTCCTTTAAAATGTATTTTGAGTGTCACCCTCAGAAATATCCATTGATCGTGGGGAAACGTATTTTAAATCCATTAGCAGGGCGTAAATTACTTGGCAGAACATACAGTTTATTACTAGGAAGATTTCAGTGTAATATATAGAGAATAATATGGGGTAGTAATAACTTGAAATGAATAAATTAGTCTCACGCAGAGATAAATCCACCTTTAAAACAGTGGCTTTTGTTCAAGTTCTTCAGTTTTCGTTTCTTCTGGGGTGAAGCTGACATAAAATGAACGAATAGTTGCAGCACCTTCATCTAAAATTTCAGGAAAATAAAAGATATGGATTTTATAATCACATCAGTTTCAAAGTTGGTTTCCATTGTTTGGCTAAATTTCTCGGCAAGAACCTAAAATTTGCCTGATGTGAGCACCGAACGGTTTGAATTTGTCCCCTAAAATGGAAAGTAGCAACGTAAGAGAAACTTCTCGTTTCCTGTAAATTTAACGGCATGTATAATTTGACTTTCTTTTCAAGTAAGTAAAATAAGACCATTGGCAAACAGTTCAACATTCGTTGATCAACCAATTTTACGACTTCTGTTGAGTTTACATTTGAACGTTCAAGATGTTGATTGATATGTGCTCTATTCTGCAGTTAAAACATCGAGCAAATTTATCATGGCGCCAATAAATCACTCAACAAGTCAACGAGTGCGATCAGGCGCTCTCATGTTTTCGAGACAAGTTCTTAACAAATGTTGAATAGTGTATCACATTTTGTTGAATGTTAAAATAACTCATTCAGCACGTTTAGTTGGAAAAGTAAAGATCAAACATCTTATATATTATGGTCAGAGATCATCCAATAAGCTCGTTAACATTATTTTTAAACAACATCATTTTTTAGCAACCAAACGCGGAATTATTGACAATTATACTAGAAATATTAAATCTCTGCAAACCTTAGATCTTAGTTCTTCGGCTATTTCCTTGTTATCTGTTGTGGGATGAACTGGAGACGGAAAAAGGCGGACAGTCTTCTCAAGGGCGATGCTGGATATGAATGAAATCATACCTGTTTGGAGATATATGCAGGCGAAAAGGAAATTTAAGTACTTGTGAGAAAAGAACAAAAAATTCATTTTTATGACGTTAGTGAAAAATTAACAAGAGAAACGTAAAGTGAACGATATTATAACCCATGGAGATAATTTGATAAATCATTCAGTATATGGTCCAAACATGACATGAAGCTTAACGTTACAATGGGAAGCATGAAATATTCTGCAATTAAATTCTCTTTTGATCTTTTGAGATGGTACTCACCTACTGACAATTCCTTTCTTTTTCTTCTCGGTAAATACTCATTAGTCGAAAATTGTCCAAAGTACATCTGATGACTTTACTGTTAATACTGTTAGTAGCTTAAACTTCTGAATGTGAACCATATATCTGATGTTTATTATCTATTGAACAGGTATTTTAGTTTTTATTTAGCTTAAATAAAAGGAATATTATATCAGAGCTTCTTACCCAGAAAGGACCATTTATTGCAATAAATGGTGAGTATTTTTTCTTTGAATCCTTTTTTTTTTTGAGGAAATAACTGTTACCACTTAAGAGGCAATGTCCACTAAGACCGAGCGAAATCGAAAATATGTGGCACGTGATGAGAAATCAAAATTCTCCGTTTTTCGCCCAGAGATACCCTATGGTAGCTCTAGAAACGTGGTGGCATTTTTTATTGAGAAACTATTTTTAAACCTCCAAAAAATTAAAAAACCGTTACCGCACTACGTGTCTCTACAAACACCCCGAATAAACGAGAATCATACCTTCTCGTAAACTTCGCTCTGTTTAATTCGCGCCATCGAACAATCCTGTTTTGAGCTTAGAAATTTGCTGTTGAAGAGTTTACAAGTAATTTGAGTCAAGTTATTCTTTTGTGGATTAATTCTCAAAGTCATGGCACGCTGCTGAAAACCACTAAAATTCGCTTGCTTTGAATTCTCAATTTGGCACAGTTTTTCAAGAGAAAGTTTCCCTCCCCGGTAAAACACCGAATCACTTGAAATTAAGAATTCTTGAAAGAGAAAATGCCGTTCTTAAACCAGGTTTAAAAATTAGTTTCGGGCTTTTTATCAGCGCCGAGTACAAACGCTCTCAAAATCCCGATAATTACAACATTAACACGTCAACAATTGGCATTTACCTCCGACCAAATAACCGAAAATGTGGACATTTCTTCTATTTTGGTTGGAATTCGGTTGTAATCCACAGCAGAAAGGTAATGTCTAGCTCACCTGAATATGGTGTTGTCTAAATATCAGGTTCTGTGCGTACTCTTTCATAATAACCGTCTTGGCGTCCGGGGTCAACAACATCACTGAAGCATCACGTGTTGGCAATCAACCCAAATGACTTATTTCCATCGCACCTCCTTTTTGTTAAAATCAAGAACCTTCAGGAATAAAATGATCTTGCCTTATTTGAACTTCAAAAGAGTTTTCTCCTATAAGAAGTCTTTTCTTGATCTGTATTCGCTGTAAAATTTCGAAACGATAATTTCTTGCCGAAAGCTTACAAGCCTGTTTAGTTTGAGTCACGCAACAAAATGTCACGCACTTGATTTTACCTGACGTCGGGTTTGACTTGGAGGGGGAAATGCACAGGAAACAAAAAAAACAAAACAAAAAAACAACAACTACAACAACAAGCAAGCCAAAAACAAACAAACAAAAACAAAGCAATGAGAACTTTGAAAACCTGTGGACCCATAGGACCGATTACCGTCAACTGCCGCTTATAAGCCCTGGGCTTCTACAACTTTGTAAGGGGTTTGGGTGGGTTTATAAACGGAGGGGCTTATATCCGGGGGGCTTATAAGTTTCGAAATGAGCCCAGCAGTGTTGATCGAAATAATAAATCGAATTCATTTCAATTTTAACAACAAAATCAAAACTGTAACAACACGAACGTAACCGGAATGTAACAAAACAGAAGCTCAGAGTTCATCTTCGCAGTGTTCTGTAAGAGTGCTTAATATTAAGGAAACAGGGAAAACTAGAGGGCGACTTATATCCGGTGGAGCTTATACCGGATGTATTTTTTTGTTTACAGGTAGATGAGCCTATAACCGGGGGGGCTTGTAAGCGGTTGGGCTTATAAGTGGCAGTTAACGGTATTTATGTATTTATCAGTATCATTAGAGGCAGTGAAACCTTGCCAAAACCTTGCCTGTTACTAGGGCTTTGAAAAAGAAATTATTATTAGGTCTCTATGCATTGGTCTTCAACAATTGGTCAAGACAGGAGTGAGAATGTAAAAATGTAAGTTGAGTTTACTCAAGCCCAAACCAGGGGTGTGGCCAGGGGTGCCGGAACCGTCCTTTTCGTTCTTTATAAGCTTGTGAAACCATTTTATGGCAAACCTAGCGGATTACAATTTTATACATGAAACTCGAAATTAAGTTGAGTTTGAAACTCAACTCATGTTGAAACTCATCATGACAAGGAGTCCTAATGTTTAGGGCTCTTTGTCGCTTTCCGCCTGATCTTCTGAGCAGTGCAGGTGACGAAGGTGGAGAACCATCCTTGTGACGAATGGCAAACGCCCGAAACGTCAGCTTTCAATCTCTTCACGGTGGCTCAATTTACCTTATCAACTCAGTTGATAAATACAAAGTTTTGTGTTTTGCTTCCCCACCGATGCAGCACCACAGTTTCTCTAGAAACTAACCCCCTTGTTTGTCAAGAGACAGTTGGTTTTGCGATTTTTCTCCGTCTTCTCACAGTTGAGGAGAACGAGCTCGGTTTCGCTTAGAGCACTACTATGGACGGTAGACCATCAGATGACAGGGCCTTAGATTTCAGCGCAGATATTGGTCTTATAGGTCCCACGCCATATGCTCTTTATACACGGACGGATTCCTTCTTTAGAAAACTGTATATTCGAGAGCATGCTTACACCATCGATCTTCCAAGTGGCAACTAAACGGCTTGCAATGGACGTGCACTGGATGACACTTAAGGGATGGTTCTCCACCGGGATCTTGATATCGTGTCCGAAGTTTAGGAGGACAAATGTATCCGACTTAGTCGCCGCCGGCCTTGCGGTCGCAGGCTCCCTTTCCTCCATGGGGAGGGAAGTGAGCCAAGAGTTTGAACACCACGCCCAGCTCTGCTCCTAGTACTCCTGCGCAAACTATGGTGGCCCTGCAGGCCCTGCAGTGTCTTCAGGGCTGGTATGGTAGTGTTAATCTGCTTAATGACGTCTGCCATCACAGCGAGGAGTGCACGAAAGTGGGTATGAGAAAAAAGTGTACTTACCAGAGCCCACTGGAAGGAAGACACCGATGTGTTGCAAAATAGCTTTGGACTCCGACTTGTCATTTCCACGGTCTGCTTTTCTCACTTTCCCGTTCGAGGCATACTTAGACAGCCCTCGTAGAACTCAACATGACCAACGTCGATTAGTTCCCTCTGCGCTATGCCCAGACAAGAGCGATGGGCTGGGCAAATGGTCCATGTTAACAATACTAATTAAAAATACTTTTGCGCGTGCTAAAAGAAAATCAACGAAGCTCAAATTCTGAGTGGATATCGCTGATTCCAACACTGCAAGTGTGACCCGAAAAGTCTTTTTTTGCAACTGGAACAGCAACTGCTTGTTCATATCGCTTGTAAAAGGCGCAAACGCCTGCATCTAGTTTCTGAAAAGAATAAGTGACCTCTATTCGTAGCCAAGGGAGATAATGGTTTCATTGGCTATTGTACTCGGTGACAGGGGTCCTGTCTGCGAGAACTCCAAAGAACCTATCCTTTTACAATGGCGCGATATAGGGGAAGCGCTCTACAACTGCTGCGTGTTAAATCTGGCGTTTTCCTTTTTTTTTTCTTTTTTTTTTAACGAAAATTATCAGTTTTTGAACATTTACTCAAAGCCGATCCGCACTTAAGACATTTTGTCTAGTTTCCGATAATGTCGCACCTGAAATTCTCACACGCCTGATTTCCAACAAGAAAATTATTTCCACAAATGGCAGCTTCTTGAGGCGCCTTCTTCGACGCAACACTGGTGGCTTGCAAATAATATTGAAATCCTTCACCGTGAAATTAATTAGACTTGAAAAGTCGAACTCTTGAAAAGTCGAACTCTGCAGTAAGATATAAAAAAATTTATCGATGTTTGCTATTCTAGACTGTCGGAAGCTAATACATTCTGTTTCTAGTGAACACGTGACAATTTTTTCCTCTCGCCAGGGCGTCACAAAATGTACATCTGTAATCTGCAACTTGTTTTGCACAGGTCAGAATTGTGTGGTGAATAGTCCCGTCATATGTAGTATCACTCTATTTTACTAGTCGAAAGATATTTCAGGCATAACTTCGGCGGTGTAACATGACACCAAACAGGAGGACGGAATGTGAGTAAACAAACGCAGTTCTAGCCAAGTTCTACACATTGAAAACTTACGATTTTAGAGAAAAGTGAACTTAAAATTTTCAGGAAACTTGTAAAAAACAAATGGATGCCTTCTTTGTTAGTCTTCGATATGCTTTAGTTTAAATCATGGAAAAAATTCAGCTATCTCTGCGGTTGTTTTTACATTGAGGTAGTCCGGCATCTGGGATGAAAACGGGAAACGGTCATTGCGGTCGAGTTGCTGAAACAAACGCCATCACTATTTACATTGCCTTCTATCTTCTACAATTTCTTTCATAGCTTAAGTTATTTCACACGTCCTAATCTTTCGATTTTTCCCCCATTTTTTGCAATCCCATCACCAAAACCTATCCTGTGACTTGACCAGAACCCGTTGCGTGACAGACAAATTTAGTTAAATCAGACCATAATAACAGTGCGGTTTCTGAGATGCAAAGTTATTTGGTTTCTTCAGGGAATTAACACTGAGAGATTTTAAAAATTCATTTGCCATTCGTTAAGGGATGTGAATGTGATGACGGAGTCGTTATTCATTAGTTGAAAGTCAATCTGGAGATACCAGGAGATAACAGTCGATTCCACGCGTCAAGATGGCCCTTGGACAGTACACCTAAAACTTGACAAAACCTGGCATTTAGACAAAATCTTATTCAAGGTGAGCTAGATATGACCTTTATCCTGTACTTTTCATCCAAATACCAAAGGAAACAAGGAAAAATTCCAAGTTTTCGGCTATTCGGTCGGAGGCACGAGCCTATTGTTTGTACTGGTTGACAAGTTAATGTTGTGATTATCGGGATTTTGAGAGCGTTTGTACTCAGCGCTGATAAAAAGCCCGAAACTAATTTTTAAACCTGATTTTAGAATGGTATTTCGTCTTTCAAGAATTCTGAATTTCCAGTGATTTGGGTTTTACCGGGGAGGAAAACTTTCTCTTGAAAAACTGTGCCAAATTGAGAATTCAAAGCAAGCGAATTTTAATGATTTTCAGCAGCTCGCCATGACCTTGAAAATTAATTCACAGATCTAAAACAGGACTCAATTACTTCCTACACACTTCAAAAGCAAACTTCCACGCTTAAAATGGGGGTTTTCTGGGGTGCGAATCAAACAGAGCGAAGTTTACGAGGAGGTATGATACACGTTTATTGCGCGTGTTTACAGGACACGTGTGGCGTAAACATGTTAAATTTTTTTTTCGGGCTTAAGAAAAAAATATTTCAAGAAAAAAAAATTCCACCACGTTTCTTAGATTACCATAGAGTATCCGTGGAAAATTTGTGAGGAAATTTTATTTTTCATAATGTGCCGCCACTCGCTCGATGTTAGTGGACATCCCCTCTTAACATCTAAAGAAGTATAATTGTTACCTTACGGAAATTGGGATTTTAACACCTTTTCAAAATGTTGTCGGCCCCTTTGGTTTAGCAGAGCTGTCTTTTCTTAAAGCGAAACGAATAGCGTTTGTGCCACCGTTTGAAATAAGAGCTATTCCGTCTAAATTGCTAGAAAAAAACAGACAATTTAATATTCAAATATGTTTTTGTCAGAGAATGTGTTATGACAGCCGTCGTTAGCAATACACGCCGACAAGGAAAACACAGCAATTTTAGTGCAGCCGATTGCCGAAACTCTCCCGAATTTTAATTCACAATATCTAACTGTCAAATTATCCCTTATAAGCCTAGTTTGACACGTGAGCTTGTTGTAGTTCAACTATTATGAAACAACCAATTTCTCCACTTTAGTGGTAGGCGCCCTTTTTGCAGAAAACGTAACTTGTTCTAAAGGCATTTCTTGCTAATGTTCTGACAAATGAAGGAAGCCTTAAACGTAAGCTTGGCCCTTTTTCAACGGCAAAAAGCTTAATGCTAACGACTTTTTCTTATTGTTAGGTCTAGTTAATTCTATTCCGCCCTCAGTGAAAAAAAACACCTCAACTCCAGATCTCAACTTTGTGAATATATACGTTTCTAGGGTAGAGCCGGAACGATGTGTTTGTAGTGTACTAAGGTATGTAGGTGGTGCAGCAACTGGTGTCTGTAGAAGTTGTAGTAAAATATATGTGAGTATAGTAACTCGTAATGTATATGTAAGTTACTTAGTAATGTCTGTACCTCATGCATGTCGAACTATGCCATTTTTAAAACGAAACAATAGAAAGTAGGACGCAATGACTAATGTCGTTCACGTAAGGCCAGTTCAACTTAGTTAATCTAATAACAGAATGGAGAACATCTACGCAATAGATCCTTTTAGATAACATTTGAGGACAACTCAGAAAACAGCGAAATAAATATGATTGCGAGCCACTGCAGCGGACGTTAACACCGATAATCGTATGTCAGATGTTCAACTTTGTTTCTTACTTTGAAGCTTTTTATATAGACATTGGATTACTATAAGCATTATTTCACTTTTTGAACACCTGCTACGAGCTCCATCCTAGTGGAATATGACTGCAGATCCGGCTACCTTTTTTACTAGAATCTATCAGCATTTGCGAATAGCTATTCCAACTGCGGAAAACTACTGCCTTAGTTTTGAAACAGCAGCTAGCTGTATTTTTCATAGTTTTAAAATCGACAACAGTTAGCACAAGGTTGTACGAATAATACCAATCTACACTTACCTAAGTGATAACAACAACGCGTTCGTTATAATTCCTCGCAGATAGTATTTGAAGTTGGCTAAAATAAAGCCTACCTTAAACGTAAAACAGAACTGTATTACTTGTCACAACTTATTATTGCTATTAGATGTAGGCAGCTCCGCCCGGTTCTAGAGTGCTCGATCACTAAGTTCGACCTTTAATTAGTGAGGGCAAAATGAAAGTTTCACTAGCTTTCACTTAAATAAAGAGTAACATCAAGAATAAATTCTTGTATACGTCAGTCAAAGGAAAGTGACTAAATTACATTTTGAAACCGAATGAATTACAAATTTTACGTTTCCTTGCTTTTAAGGGCTTTAAACGAAACGTATAAATGGCAATCAAACGGAAATGTTAATTGCACCGTTCTTCCGTGCAAAGTATGACTCTTACAGATCACTGACATTAACTGTAAGGAAATTTTTCTTCTCATGAACGCTCCATTTAAGAGACAAAGCTTTTTGAAATTTGCCACGGCTCCTCCAGGTGTCATTCCCAGATGTCACAAAACGGTAATAAGCGGTAATAACTAAGCCAAACGAAGTAAAAATAAATAATTACTTTTGTTTGCCTTTTGACTACCATATGTACAGCAATATTGCAGAACAATCTTTTCTTTCTTCTTCAAAAACAGGTTTAATTTGCAGGGCAACTAAATATACTTCGACTCACGTCCTAACATCTATGAACGTTAATTGAAACCAACTCATATGCATGGCTTGTGACCTGTTTTTAGTATTAATTTGAAAACTTAAAGGACACTGGAATCAAAGGAAATGCAAAAACAATGTTTCTGTTACTCTACTAGTTTTTATAAAAACTATAAATGAGAGTGTGGATAGAAACGGATTTTAACATGAAAAAAATTGGGCCAATTTTTACAATAGTTTTTTCCTCGTGCCTTAGAAAACAATACGCTTTGTTCTCCCTTTGAGACAGTCACCTATCATCTTCCTCTAGTGTTCTGGGAGCATCGTGAAAGAAAACATTTACGCTCGTCACATATTTGAAACTAAAAACAAAACAATACCCAATACATTGGCCTTTAAATACGAGAAAACCAGAAAAAAATTAACCATGAACAATAATTGTAAAAAAATTGCAAAACTGAATTCCCGTTCTGTGATTTGCCTTCATACTGGAACGAAATAACGTATCTTACAAAGAAAAAACAGAAACCATCCTCCTTTATTTTGAAAGGTTTTCCCAGAAGCATCATTTGTTTTTTACTTCAGGAGAGGCGCTTTGAGATATCTACTACAATTACCATATACATGTCCATATCGCAGCACCATTCTCATTTAATCTCTACTTATTATTATCTGATCCTAACATCTAGAACACGGCGATATTCTCATGAAAAAACAATAAAAGAAAGCCGAAGAGATGGATATTCTACCAATTTTGATGTTTCTAAATTTTTATGTTGGTTTCAATTCAGGACCATGGTAAAGCGAGTGCTAATTACAGCTAAAGGATACAAAAATTAAAATACAGAGCAAGATGTCATGTCATATTGTTGAATAAGAGCAGTGTACGGCTTACTAGAATAAGTTACACATCACACTGAAATAAAGTGTATACCTGTGATCGTTTCGACCGGAAATTAGCAACACTATTTCTTTCCTCATTTGATCCCATCAGTAGTGGATGGTGTTTGGTGAAGATGAAAAAAGAAATGCCATTCCTTGCATGAAAGAGATCTGGAAACAAAAAAATTACACCTTGCAGCTTGTTTAAAGTTTTTGTCCTATCACCAACTTAACTTCTGAGTATTTTTTATAATTTTGGAAGAAAGAGGACCTTACACCAAAAAATTCAAAGACAATTTTGTCTGTTTTCCAACTTTAATTTGGTGTACTGATTTCCTCTCACGGCATTGGCTTATGGAATATTTTTCTTTTTTTTTTCAATTTTGATTCAAATAAAGTGCATATCATCGGTGAAATCATGCTCCTGCAAAGATCTGACTCTATTCGTACCAAAGCTGTCGACACCTGTCAACCAGACCACAAGCTACTCGCTACACATTTCTGTTTTTGAGGTCGATTTTGAGGTTATCGTCGAATCCGATCCGTGATGCCGTGTTGGCGCGTTTTGGGGTAAATGTAGCTGAGTGGCTGTCCATCTCTGCACGAATATCTCTCATGGATAGTATTGACATTACTTTCCAGGCGTTCGTCACTGTGCTACACGCCAAAAAATGAAATTGTTGGAAATGCGTCTCCTTCGTAGCCGCTCGGGCCGAAGTCACGCAACGCTCCGCGTGGGGAAGGGGAGCGGGCAACTGGAGATAACCGGGTTTTGAGATAACGGGAACTACTGTAAGTAAATCTTACATGTATCTGCTATTTTTCTCGATCGGAAAGAAGCAGATGAAGCTAGAACAAATGTTTAAAATTTCGAGCTAGATTGGATTTAAAGCTACTGGCGTTTACAATTCTAAGTTTCTTATTGGATAAAAAGGATTGTCTTAAAATCGCTGAGTAAGCGTGTTCTGCAAATTTGAGAGACTAATTGTTCGTGCGAGAAAATCATCGTGTCTGGTCCTGTGTTCGCGTTTCTTTTCATCGCGGAGGGAGAGCTCTTAAGGATTTTGGCAAAGGATTCCGTTAGCAAATATTATATTATTGTTAAGCATATTTAATTCCTTTTGACAGCAATATGAGTTTAGCTGTAGGTCACAATATTGAATCACCTGTCTTTCTAGAGTCATTATGAATCAATGATTAAAGCAATAGATTAGTATGAAACTCTAAGTGCGAACTGTCAACATCACAACGCAAAAAAAAGCATTCCACTTGTGAAAAACTGGTTCATTTAATCAATTATTTTCGAGCTGCTTTAGGGTTTCTAGATTGTACTAAAGTTAAATTGTATAAACTGTAGATCTCCATGACTGTACTTTATTGTTTGGTTTGTATATGATAAACCAACCAGAATGCATCTAAAGAATATGACAGCATATTGCACGAGCACGGATCTTAGTCCCATGAGTGCGAAAAATGACTGAACATTTTAAAGTTACTAGTTATGGGAAAGAAAGAAATTCGCTTAACTAATAAATGTCTTGACTAATCTTTATTTGTTATTTTGCGTAAAGGCTTGTGAAGAAAACTTAATTCACTGATTTAAATAAATTAAATTTCAGGGGGCGTGAACGATAAGTCAAGAAACAATATTCATAAAATCGATTACTGCCTCGCAAAACGTTTCATTCAATGTACTCATTTAACTGCCTGTTGCATCATATCTGGTGTATGCAACACTCATCCATCTACCATGTTGGCAATTTACCTCTGTCTCTTGCTAACTGCAACTGAACTGAAAGCACAGGGTACGTAGAATGAATTTAGTTTACATGTTGTGAATTGCTATCAATGGAGAAACAAAAAAATCAAATGGTTAAATTGGTTCTGTAGCTAAATTCGATGCTTATTAAATTTCAGAGTTCCTCGTAATAATAATAAAGAGAGAAGCATATTCAGTTCGTGTCGATCATTCAAACGGTCACATAGCGATGAAAGCTTCGAAAACAAAATGACCTACTTTCTTTTGAATAAAAGGGTCTATGTTGTTAAAAAGAAATGATATTTTGTCATGTTCACTAAGAGTATTAAAGTCAGGATATTTCAAAGTTAAATCATTAAAGAACGTTTTCCCTATACACTTATAAAAATTACAGTAAAAAAAGAAAGCGAGTTTCATTTTCTACCTCATTAGACGAACAACTTTGGCAAATTCTTAGGAATTCCGGAATTTTCGGGACACAATGTCTGCCATTTTCAATTCTTAAGTCATGATTACCAGGGACTGGATTCACGAAGCCTTCCTAAGTTAAAATGTATCCTATTGCCGGGTTGCACTGTCACGCCATACAAAAATAAATTCGAAACCATTCAATAAAAGAAGCCAAGAATTTCAAATGTTATCAAAGACTAATAAATAAACAACTTCTCCAAGTCTCCGTTCTGTGCAGTACAGCGTTCTTGAGTTATTTGCCAAACCGTTCCACCCAAATTTAAAGAGCTCAGAATGGAGACGCCATATTGTTGTACCGCCGTGGTACACCAATATGGCAGCCGGATATTAAAAAAAAACACCTGGAATTCACTTTCGCTGTGAAAGCGATTACTTTTCGCTCGTGAGCTAGTATACTTTCACGTAAACACCTCACCTAATACTTCAAATGTGCAAACTCCTAAAAATCCTAAGGAGAGGCCTCTTTTTTCAAACAAGACAGCTTTGTCACGGCGCCATCTTGATGTCACGTATGGCGGAGAACTCGAAAATTCAAAATGCTCTAGTTTAAAAACGAAGGACGCTACCGAGCTGAAAACTTGTGAGAAGATATATTTTTAAGTCATCTTACACCTGTTGACGATAAAAATTCAGCATGCCAAGCGGGAGTTTTGATTTTAGAATTTTATGACGTCACATGCAAACCAGCAATATATTGTTTCTTATTCCAGCAATAGGCTATTGTTAAGAAACAATACTTAGGATTCTTAACTCCAGCCCCAGATCTTAATTAGCTTTGCAGTTGATTGTCTGTGATGTACATTATCGGTTGTAAATGAATCACGGCTTGACTATGGCGAAGACTGGCAGGATAGGAATTTTAAGAAAAGAATAATCGATCTTTTGCGAACCATGTGTAAATTAACTTGACTTGACACCCAACTTACTTGCTATTAGCTGTTTACAGATCTTTTTGTACAACATTATACCTTGTTCTTAATAATTTTCGAGCGTGCTTTATTTCACAATTTTCGCATTTTGAAAAAATGCCGAAAATTAACAATCACGAAAAATCACAAAGAGAGCGCAAAAATTGAACACCCAAACCTTAACACCATATTTAGTAATAAAACAATAGGTGAATTTTAAATGTGAGACACGGGCTTGTTGGTAACTGTTCTGAATTAAGGTGGTTCTAAGTAGTTTCTTTAGGGTCACACTTCCGTTTTTGAATGCGCTTATACATAATCTTACTTTAGCTCAGTGAATCTGAATTTCATACCAGATGTTAGGCTTGGATGAAGGTTTTGGACGATGCTCTTTTTATGTTAATCAGCGTTTCCATAGCAACGGTAAACAAATATGGCGAAAAACAGTTTTTCCTAAATGTCTTTTGATTTTAGGGCTAACCGCGACAAGCGAATAGATGCGTTAATATATAGATTTAGCCAAGCCTAAAAGCGGAGCCCCCCTTTTTGTTTTGTCTGTTTTTTGCTTTTGTTTTTTGTTTTGTTTTATTGTTTTGTTTTTGCTGGCAGTTATTAATTTCTGAAAATACTCTCATCCAAGTCGTTTTATTAAAAAAAAAACAAAGAAAAAACATTCTTGCTCCCGCTGAGTGTCGAACCCGGCTCGTCGGCGTGAGATGCCGGTAACTAGACCACTAGGCCATCGGCATTTGACATTATCTCCGTAGTTAATTTTAATACGTATTTCTTTCTTCGTGACAAGCTGCCTATCAGCATGAAAATGCTGGTGTTTTTCCTGGCAAAATGTGTTCGAAACGCCGTAAAAACCATGGTTGTGGACAGAAAAAACCAAAAAGCACTAGCTCTGCTATATTTGCCGTCGAAACCGCTGCGAAAAGCTGCGAACTCAAGCGGTGTGCCGACCGAGTTTGAACAGAACCGACGAGGCAAATTTGAACTTTTTGCCTGAACTTTATCGCCAAATTTCTTTCGCCTAGATTGAACTTTTCCCCTTCCACCAAAAAGACAACTGAGTGTTCTTTTGAACTTTTTTTTTCCACTAACAAATTTGTTTTTGACTTTTGTTGTCTTTGCTTGTTTTGCTACAACGCGGGTCAACATGCGATTTCGCGCCGAAAACACACGGGATTCAGCACAGGATTCTATCCAGTGTAGGAAGTGTATTGGTATCCCTGTGGTGCGGACGGACGGACGTACGGACGGACGGATGTACGGACGGACGGTCACGTGACTACTACGTCACTACCAAAATTTTTTGGCTTGATAGATTACCAAATTTCCTTAGCAATGGAGCTCCGCTGACGCGCTAGCGCGCTGGCTCCGCTATAATCTACACAGTGTAGCACACCAAATGGGGAAATCTCAAACAAATTAAACTGGTCGATATTGAACAAATCGCTCCAACGTTTTTAACATGTGTTTTTTCATGCTTGAAACTGATTAGCGGTCAAAACATTCCATAGGTCTCACAAATTATCATTAAATTACCACAGAAAGTTTCCCCAGACTTTCATTTTTCTCAGACTTTTCATTACTCCATGCAAATAGGTCTGACTAACTCGTCAGCAATAAAGAGATCAAGCTTTTCATTCAAATGCAGTAACTACATTTGAATGTACTTAAGTTGAATGTAGGAATTTAAGTACACGCGAAAATTAGCAATAAGGTAAACAGTACCACAGAATACTCCCCTGTAGCTTTCAATTGAGTGGTCACCGCTTTAAGATTTCATCCATAGGCTCAAAGGTTAGAATCACCTCGTACAGAATTAAAATAAACAAAACGACAGAAAAATACTGCCCAGTAGCTTTCATTTGAATAATCACGTACACTTAAGGATTTCATCCACAGAGTCAAGAGTTTGAAACGTCCTTGCACAGCATAATAACCGATACGACAGAAAAACACTGCAGAGTAGCTTTCATTTGATTGGTTATAGCTGGGATTTCATCCACAGCACCACAGGAAAGCTAGAACATATTACACAACTAAGGGTGTGACTAGAACTCTTAGCGAAATCCCAACTGGCTTTAATTGCATCCCAAGCTTGTTCTTGTAACAATTTTCTTAGGCGATATCAATGTAACAGAACGATCGGTCCTCGAAACTCAAAGTTAGATGAGATTTGAGACAATCACCTGTTTTTTAGAATAACTAAATGAATGACTAAATCCAAAAATGATATTCTAAGTGAGACGCGTAAACATTACAATGGTTTAAATTAGCAAGATGGGCTTCTTACCATGTATATGTTTAACATAGGCAAAGCAACAAAGAGTAGAGTAGAGCAAAGTAAAACTTTATTTTAACACGGTAAATCCATTCAGGAGAGAAATTTTAACAACTATTATGAAAAGAGATAAAAGCGCTAACTACACTAACTAATAAGCTAACAACTAGTTAAACCTGCTTTACCAGGATGCCGTGTATGATGCCTTAACATTACTAAATGAGCTCGCTTTCGAAGGTGTGACTTTTTTATTTAGTTTTAAATTCTTTTAGAGAGTTTGATTGTTTTATCTCACGAGGTAAGCTATTCCATAACACAGCCCCGCTATAGTTAAAACTTCGTTTACAATAATTAGTGCGCGGCTGTGGTATTGAAAGCTTACATTCATTATTTCTAAGCTGTAAGACAAAACGTGACGCGGAATAAACCGAGAACTTAACAAAGCAAACAAAGCATCCCACTTTGGAAAAAGTAATTTTCAAGCTGCTTTAGTGTTTATAGTATTAAAGTTGAATTTTATTTATGAACTGGAATGTTCAATAATTGTACCTTATTATTTGATTTATACATGATAAACCATTTAGAATAGTCAAGCGAATCTGACAAAGCATTACTGACATAACTAGTATTCATACAATCGTGAATGGAGCCTTAAAATTTAATTCTTGTTATTTATGAGTGTAAATTTAACACGAAAAACGACATATGATTAATGATAAATTATCTTTTTGGAAAATACTCATTAGTTACAAATTTGTTCAAGGGACAAATTTTTAAAACATATTGCCCGGATTTTCCGGGTGTGAACACTGAATTGGATATTTGGACCTCTCAGGTGCGGAATAAAGACTTTGAACTTGAATGTAAAATTAATGAATATTGTACTTCTAAAACGGAAGTGAACCTTCTTCTTCCAGCACAGTCATGATGAGCTACTTTTTGCTGTGGAAACAACTGAAACACGAATATTAAAAAAAGGATTTGATAGCAAACAATTCTTGGAATTTCAACAACTTTTTTAGCTAGAGGTTGTTTACCTTTTCGTTAGTGCAAAGATGTCTGGTATCAAATAGAAACTAACAGGGTTTGAGCATTGCGTTGAAAAAATATTAATCTCTATCAGATTGATTTTTGCATAAACAGCTATAGCCTTTTGTCAAAGCCATCGAGCAAAAGGAATTTGGAGGAATTGAATAGCGTTTAAACTATTCTTGCTTTCTTAGAAAGAAAATTATAAACAATCGCTAATTGCACAGTTCTTTCGTTGACAAAGCGTGTGACTCGATCGGTCCTCCCTCCACGATCCTTAACTTCCCACAGTAATACTCAGTAATCGCTAGGAAAGTTTTCACGTCCACCACCGCTCCATTTAAGACCAGAGCTGAAAAATGTCTGGATGCTATCACACCGTCACACCGTCACTTCTGAAAAAAATGAAAATCTTCATATTCCTTTCCTTCTCACTCCTTCAATTTTCAGAAACCATCCACACAAAGGCAACAAATTTCTGTTTCAGTGAAACCCCAACTTAGAGACAATATTTTTCTACCCGTTTATCCGTGTGGAGGGAGAATAAAAATATATCGATGCTAACATGCCTTCGCTTTCTAAAAACCGTAATATTTTAAACCTGAGATCGTTTTGACCGAAAATCAACATTTCCCTTTCATTCTTGTTTGTCCAAATAACTACAACTCACTGAAGGTCTGTAAGTTGTTCTTTTCCAGTATTCATGTATTGCTTTAGGTCAGCGGTCTGTGATTTGTCAATGATGACATGCGCATACTCGGTCTCCTCGCACGTGAGAGTTTGCCCATCTTGTTGTTCTCATATTTGTTTACCGTTGCTATGCAAACGCTGATTAGCATAAAAAGAGCATCATCCAAAACTTTCATCCAAGCCTAACAGCTGGTATGAAATTCGGATTCATTGAGCTAAAGTAAGATTATGTATATGCGCATTCAAAAACGGAAGTCTGACCCTAAAAAAACTACTTGGAGCCTCCTTAAAGATTGTGGTAGCAAGTGGCTTGCAGTTTTTACGAAAGAAGGACTAAATTGGAATCGCGGCAAATTTCATGTTGCGGTATGAATATAAAACTGATTAAAAAATCAACTGGAGATCGACTTCACCTGCCATAAGGTGGCTTACTACAGTTTTCAGAAGGGAAAGATAACCTTTTTAAAACTTTTTAAAACTTTACAGCTGTTAAAAGAAATGATATTACCCTCATTATCCTGGAAAAGAAATACGAGAAGCTTAGCAAATGTCAAATCTAACAGAGCGAGTGCTATGAGGGGACTGGAAACTAGACTTTTTGGGGGCTTTTTTCTCAAAATCTAGCCGTACGACCGTACCTCAATTTTTCAGGATTTGGAAAGTGGGTATAAATAAACAACTATGCAAAAGAATATGAAAATCTGTAAGGCAGAATTTTTGCTAACGAAGATGTCGAATTTTCGCTTTTTTGAGAATTACTAAAAATCTCTCTTACAGATTTTGCTAATATTTTGTCTACAGGGCAAATTTACTACTATGAATTGATTCTGAATTTTTTTACTGTGGTTTTTACAATCAGTTTTTGAGTAGATTGGGGTCAAAAAGTCGATTTGCGATTTTTTTTTCGACCTCCTTCGTGAGCAAAACTGAGCATGCGTGCAACTTAAGCGCGCGCTGAAATAATTTTTACAACGAATTTTTACAACGATTTCTCGAGGTTTTTGTCAAGGTTTAACAGATATTTTATATCGGTAGCGCTCACCAACTTCGCCCATTGATGAAAGAGGATGTTAATAGTACACCACGAGCGATTTCTACAAGCCAGTTTTCAGAGGTGTTTTCAGCTTTTTCTCGATAATGGCGTCAAGTATTCACGCGCAAAAAAAAAAAAGGCGTCAGAGAGAATTTCTCAGCGCGCGCAATTGTGTCTCAGAAAAACTATAGTAAGCCCTTTTAAAATCAAATCAAGTCGAACACAGCCTTAATTCAAAATGTCAGCTGATTCATGTCAAGAACGTAACAAAAATTCTTAACGTATTCTGGATGTAATTCAGCAACATTTGAAGTGAAATCGTCATGTAGATTAGGTGTTTGTCAGTAGACTTGCCATGAGACGGTTGGCCTTCGCTTTCGATAACGAGCGATAAAGACGCACAGTGACAAGACTAATGCGAAAAATAAGTATTGCGACAGCTCGAAAGAAACTTTTAGAAAGTCTGGATTCTCACCTGTGAGTTATGTTTCCGGCGTGCTGTAAGGATGACCTGTATGTCTCTCTATCGATGTCATTTGCTCTAAGCTGTAACTACTAAGTTACGCTGCAAATAACCTCAAGCGCATCTTTTTTTGCAGTTCAGCACTTTAAAGGGTGAATTGGCAGACGGGTGCTTAGTGAAAGACGATGGCAGCCTCCTTGGACGAATACCCACAACTGATTGTTGCCCTCGCTAATCGTAGTTCTGTAGTGTGGGTAATAGAATCTGTTCTCCTCTCTTGTCTCATGTTCTTAGCTTTTGCTGGTAATGTTATGGTCTGCATGGCTGTTCTCAAAAGCGCCCGTCTTCGCTCAGTGCCAAATATGTTTGTAACGAACTTAGCAGTAAGCGACATTTTGATGGCTGTCGTTTGCATGCCGATCTCCCTACACGTGCTCATTTCAGGTGAATGGCCATTTAGCTCGGTAGTGTGCGATCTACACGGATTTTTTATGTTCTCTTTTGGCATAGTTTCGCAAGTCAACATGTCTGTCATTGCTGTAAACCGTTATTTCGCGGTATGTCGTCCATTTAATTGCAAGGTCATTTTCACCAAGAGAAATGTCCTGTTTATGATTGCCCTTCTCTGGCTTTTACCGAGCATCGCCTGTGTCCCTCCGTTGGTGGGCTGGGGATATTATGCATTTAACCCAGGAAAAGCGGTCTGCATTTACCCCTTTAACGTCAACACGATCTATACCACCATTGTGCAGATTCTCTTCATCGCTTTTCCTATGGGACTTATCGCATTCAGCTACACGAAGTGCTTCCTTGCCATCAGATCCAGCAACAGTCAAGTAACCCAAATGGACGACAACCCGCACCCGTCAGATCACGAGTCCAGAAAAGCACGCGAGATTCGTGCCACAAGGACAATGATGTTAGCTACCCTAGGCTTCAGTTTGTGCTGGATACCAGTGTCTATTATCGACTTCATTGACGCGTTCACTGGAGGCGGGAATTTACCGCGTCAGGTGTTTATGCTGAACGCTTTTCTAGTCTTCATGTCAAGCGCAATCAACCCGTTCATCTACTGGCTGTCAAACCGCGACTTTCGGGAAGTACTGCCGTGTGCCAAGTAACATATCAAACACGAGAGAGAGTATTTCATCAGAATATCCAAACACCGAAAAGGCGCAGCCGAGTTGTATTAATTGACTTCAAGATATATAGCTTGAAGTCAGTTAAAGCTTCTCAAATCGTGCATAATTCCGTGAGAAACCCAAAGGAAAAGTTCGCACTTTTATGCTAATTAAGATCTGGGATCCAATCACCGTCACGGTACAGATTTCCTTTGCTGTCTTCTTATGAATTATTAATGATTTGAGAAGTAAAAAGTAAGTAAGTAAGTAAATAAGTAAGTACGTAAATGGTATATTAACAGAGCATCCACGTAACGGACGGCATGGAAAATGAATAACTTAGGTCGTTTCACCTTGCATAAATCAACACTTTAATTTGCAAAAGTGTTCAATTGTAATTCCATGCCATCTTATGACAACACGCTGCTCAGTACTGTTAAACAAAAAGGAAATCAGAGTAACGGAAATTATCAACAATACATTTTGACACTGCTTTTAATACCACCATATAAAAAAGAAATATATGTCCAAAAAAATTTTGGCCACGCTCTGTGTGGTAACAAGTATGTGGTCCCTTCAGGACCTTGAGATCATTCTATACAGTCTGAGCGTCTTGTAAAGTTCTGTTGTACTAGTAAAAAAAGTTTATTAATTTTTGCACTTTCTTGTTGCATGAGTAATTGCCCTCAGGTACAAATGTCCTTCCCCTGACTCTATACAGTGGATTGACATATCTAGGCTAGTTTTGTCCACGCGATCATTCAATACAGTTTGCGTTTCACAAACCTTTGTAATACATCTAATAATTCCCGTATTATTTTAAGCAGTTTATTACTTCTTTCATGCTACATAAGAAATTGTTACCTTGGATACTATGTGGCATCGTCGTGAACTTGCGCTTACTCTATACAGCGGGTTGACCAACTGAAGACTAATTTGGACCTTGCGATCATTCTGTACATTGCACCTTTCATCTTTGTTATAACATGTTACTCAGTTTATTAGTACTTTCATGTTGCATGAGCAATTGTTACTATGGATACAATGTAGCGTCCTCAGGCACTTACGCACACTATAACAAGAGTTTAACAGTCCAACTGAGTTTAGACCAGATGGCCAACCCGCTGTCTTGAGTAACAGTGACTTCCTGAGGCCGCGACATAGCATCCAAGGTAACAGTTGCTCATCACAGGTTTATATAAAACGCGTAATGTATAGAATGTTCGCAATGTCCAAACTACGGTTTAGATGGTCAACCTGTTGTACAGAGTATTTGACTCGGTCAATTAGCCTGTGCGGCTGCACAAAGCAGTGTTCTTACCTTTTTGCATCAAAGACTTGAAAGCCACGTTTCATTTGTCCCACGAGATACCCGTTAGAAATTAAATCTTTCGGTAGTCAGGTAGTCAAAGTACTTTCCTGCGAAAAAGTGGTTAAGTTTACCCATGGCTTTTTCATGAAATACTAATGACCAACTAAAGTATGCAATACAAACGTTGGAACACTTTGACAATATCGGTGTCACAGCTCAGCTACATCTGTTCGGTATTTCCTACTTTACAGCATTTGTTTTATGTGGTAGAAAATGTTCTACGAAATCAAATATATATATTGTAAATTTAGCAAAATTTGATCGTATTTTCCCATAATTTTTAACCTTTTTTCAGGGAAAGCCCGATACGAACCCTGGATTTATATGTCCTTTTCACATTAAAAAATTTGTTACTGTAAGCGTGTATGTCTTGCATTGCCCCTGCACAGAACTTTTATTTTCTTTTTAGTTAAAAAACAGGCCACATTATTAACGTATTGCAACAAAACTGGACTAGATCTAGTTTGCCAGCAACTGCGAGTAAAAATCCGAATGTGTATCTAGAACACTAAAATCTATATGGTGTTACACGTATAGAGCGGTTCGATTCTAAAACTGTCAGAACCACATATTGACACTGAACATGGAGTACGTCACAGCAGACCATGAATGACTCTCATGAACACACACAAAATCGCAGCGGGTTGGCAACTACCTATGAATGTGTACAGCCAAATTCCCCAATGTACGTTCCTGTTAAGAATCGCCAGCATCGAATAGCCAGGCGTGAAAGTCTCACTGAAAATCCATCCCGCCGTTTACTCACACCGTCAGCAAAACCGATGGATTTTGTAAAGGCCTGTGGACTTTTTTCAAACAGTTGATAAAACAAACGCATTCCAATCCACGGGTTTTTCTTTGTTATTTTGACAAACAAAACATTCATTGATTGCTTCATGTCACTTTTAAGGTTGCTGTAACAGCTCACGTTTTAAGCCTTTCTTCAAGACACTCTTCCACTTTCTTGTGACCAAACAGTTAAGCGCATCCACCCGATGTACGTCCTTTCTTATCGACTGCAGACAAATCTGCTCCATCATCCAACAACAGGCGAACTACCTCCACGTGACCAGAGCCTGCAGACACGTGCAGCGGCGTCTCTCCATTAGCATCAGGCGCATCGACCTTACTTCCTGCATCAATTAAGACCCACACAGTGTTCGTCTTGCCAAGTGCAGCAGCTTTGTGAATATTAATGCTGCCTTCAGAGTCTTTGGACTTGACATTCGCCCCATGCTGAAGAAAGAGTCTTACAACTTTGGCATCACTGAAGGCTGAAGCCAGGTGTAGTGGAGTGCTTCGTTCGTTATCTCTGGCCTCCACATCTGCTCCACGTTCCAGAAGTAGACGAGCAGTGAGTTTCTGGTCAAATACTGCGCAGACATGACGTGGAGTGCATCCTCTAGCATCTCCAGCTTTAAGATTGCTGAAAATAAATCTGTAATGTAAGCCACGCAGAAACTTTGCCACAGTAGCCTATTTTTATGCCAACAGATTGCTCTAGTGATGTATTTCTATATAGTACAGTGATCTGGGTGTTAACCCAAGTGAGTAGGTTAAGGTCGATTCGGAAAAATCTGCCGACCCCAGCAAATGTCAGCCACTCATTTTTGCTAGTGCACTTCCACATATATTACTCACCTTAAGACATTTTCCACATGAATCAAACACAAATTTAATAAAAGGCCCTTTGGCAATCTTCGGAAGCAGAATTTAGGATCGGCCTTCAGCTGCATACCGTCCCCACTCTCCCCCAGGCAGCTGTGTACAAGGGATCACAACCAGCTTTCTTTCACTCTTATCTCATCTCGTCACCGTTGACGATCTGGGCGTCTCAAGACTAGACCAGCTGTTATCGAAAACTACTTTGTTGTCAATCATTAAAAGTTTGTTATCGATAACAAAAAAGTTCTCTTTTCGTCAGGAAAACAACTTAAGCTGTCGATAAAAAACGGAGCAGTTTTATCCGCTAAAGATGGTTTACACGTGGTTTGCAGGCATAAGGATAAGCCCAAGGTTCTTCAAAACTGCGATAAGTATAGTATGTTTACCAGTAGTATTCGGCCACAAAAAACGTGAACTTGTGTTTCTTAAACTCAAGGGAGCTGAGAAGAAAGAGAAGATGTGAGTCTGACAAACGCTGAACACCTTTTTAGCCCGGGCCGGGCTTTTTAGTCGGGTTATAAAGAAAACTGCGTTTCTATTTGCGTCTCCAATTTCCAGCCAGCGTCTCCTAATTTCGGCCATAAAAGATGCAACGCGTCCCTCCGCATAAATCAAGCTGGAATTACTTGTTACTTAAAATCACTTTATCAAAAGATATTATTGTCAATAGAAGCAAAAATTGTGTCAAAAGAGCTTCGGTTTGTCCCATAAAAATGTACTTTAATCACATAATCGTTTTTTAAAAGGGTTATAAAAATGGCATCTTTAGTTAGGTTTTAAGACTGAGGTGAGACTTCTACTTTACTGACCTTCGTTGTCTAAAACAGTTAATTTATCCTTACTACAAAAACGCTTCTCTCGTTTAATTTGACTTTTCAAACATACCGTAGGCAATTCATTTATTTTGGCTGAACAGTTTACGTTACGATACTCCGTGTCACGCAATCCAAGAAAAACAGTGCGACATTTGGCATTTGTTCATAACATACACACGGAAATTTTTTCGCCATTGTCAGGCGCTTCTACCTCTGAAACCGTTTATTTACATCTTGAGAGGCAGTTTGTTATTCGGATTTTCTTTGTGAAAAAGACCCAAAGACTAGCCTTGTTGCTAAATTTCCTTCAGACCCGACAAATTTAAATATTGTTCTTGCGTATGCTTTTCTATGATTTGAATAGCGTACCAAAAATGTTACAATCTTCTACTTTGCGATTACGTCGCAGTTACAACTGACATGAAATGAAAAATATATGAAAATCTAGTAATGTTCTCCACCCCGTTATGTCACCTTTGCTTTCGAGCAAGTGCACGCCGTTCGGCCGGAAATAGGTAAACAACCTTAAATCGAACGTAAATCTCTAGTATTACGGACTTAGTTTCCGTTGAACTGTTGAACAGAAGAGAAAAATCTTTGTCTAACGGAAAACTAGTTCATTCTACGCTCTCTCTGCCAAACTTTGGCCCGTTTAGTCCATGACGACAGATAAAACAATCATTTAGTTGAAACCATGTAATTTAAGGCGCCTTAACCAACGACGTTTTTGGAAAACAAATTCACCTACCTTCGCGTTGTTTCGAAAATACCTTCTGCAACAACAACAGGAAAGCAACCATTCGAGATAAGAAAGCAAAGACCAAAAAATCTTCGGAAACTTCAAAGAGCCGCTGTTTACTACAATTCGATTCTGAGGACAAATGACGACTTAACGAAAAGTGGCCGTAAACTGGTGTGGCCGGAACCGCTGGTAACAATACTGTACAAGGTAACATATGAACGCACAGTGCTTTTAACCTTTGTAGTTGATCACCATTTGCATGACAAGGTGCCAATATGGCGGACACCGTTTGCTTGTTATTTTGCCAGTGCTTAAGCTTAATTATGCTGGCGGTTCACACTGCTTATATAACGTAGCAAGCATACAGGCACACGCTCAGGAGAAAAAAGCAATTCCTTTTCATTTGCTTGAATTTATTGCTTGTCGTGACACGATTCTGGTGTTGTACTGGTTCAAACGTACTAGTGGTTGCGTTTAGGCTATTCTTTGTGTTACACGTGTACATCAGCCTTACACTAATTGCAATAATAGTACAGGCCTGAAGTTTTGAGCCCCTTTGCATTACCTTTCGCAAAGCCTGGTACAACGATTCATGAGTGATGTCAAAAGTGGAGGCCTTTCTTAACACTGCATTTGCCTCTTCACGGATCTGCTTTTTTTGTAAATCATGTTCAATCACGTTGTACATGATTTCATTTGGGTAGTGGATCAGTAATCCTCCAAACATCTGAGATTTCCCGACCATTTCAAGGGTTGTGGTTTCAGCGGTATGGAGGTCATCTCAAACTCTACCTAGTACCTTGAATAACGTTCCGACACGGTTTAGTAGAGTAAACCTTCTTCCAGCTTACTCTAAAAGAAAAGCTCACTTTTTGAAATAAATTTAACAAGAAGACATAGAAAGCTTCTTTTAATTTCAGATTGATAGTTTGATTCAGAAGAACTAATACGGGCAAGATACTCGCATTCTTGATGTTATTAACGCCTATGTAACTCCCGTAGTTTTCATGCGATGTCGGTTTTGCTCAGCCCTGAAAATCATGGCAAAACGGGACGGCAGCTAGAGGAATTGGTCCGTGGCTGCCTTAGTTTTACCAAGCAAACTTTCCACCGTGTTAGTATGCTCTTTATACTAGAAATTTCTCTAAACACGAAGTTGCCTTATTGTTTAAAAAACACTTACCCGTCTCCTTAGTCTTGGGAAAAAATCGTAACATTCTTTTACATATAGAGCCAACAGAAATCTCCCGCTTACCTTCCGTGATTAACCATCACTGAGACAGCTTTTCTGTTCCCTGAACAGCAGCCAACATGCAGAGGAGTACACCCTTTATAATCCACGGCTTCACGATCCGCACCATGCTTCAACAGGGTTTTCACCACCCACGCGTTGCTTGAGAGCAAAGCAAGATTAAAGGGGTGTTGCCTAGTTCATCTTCCGCGTTAACTATTCCTCCATGCACGATGGCTCTCTCCAAAATTCTGTGAGCATTCAAATAAGTCGCTATGTGCATGCACGTTCTTCCCTGTGCGTTTCTGGTATTAACGTCGCTTCCCTCCTCCATTAAAAGCACAGCAATTTGATCGTTACCTCGTACAGTGGCTCTATGGAGAGGTGTATTTCCTTTCATTATCACGACAATCAACATTGGCACCTGCTTTCAAAAGTTCTTTAATGGCATTTTCAGAAAAGTTTGGCAAATAATTTTTGAAAGCAGCTTGGTGAAGGGGAGTGCAGCCATGTACATTGGCTGCATTAACATCTGCGCCATTTCTGATTACTGAGCTGAGAAGACTGGTCTCTTCTGTAGCAGCGAAATGAAGAGGCGTATCGCCATCTTCATCTGCGAATTTCACGTCGCTTCCACATTTTAATAAAATCTCAATTTTTTTCATTCTATCGTTGACGCAAGCGAAAGTGGCCGGTGCAATACAAACCTCGAATGGCGTCAGACCTCTGTTGTTAACAGCAGACAAGTCAGCTCCTCTGTCTACTAGTCGTTGTACCATCTCAGGAGTTCCGCGTGCCGCTGCTATAGGCGTGTTCCCATTCTTGTCTCTTGCCTCCAGATCTAATCCTTGTTTCAACAAAGTGTCTACAGCAGCAATAAAATCAGTGCCAGCGGCAGCATGAAGCATGGTTTGACCAATTACCAAATCGACAGCACTTATGTCACCTCCATACTCAAGATATATTTCGATGCAATACTTCACAAAGTAAGGGAGGTTCGATTGCAAGGAAAACCCAAAGACAGTTTGGCCACGGAAATCTCTTGCATTGATCTCGTTTCCATGATGAACCAAAAACTCAAAACACTCTTTGCTGCCAGATTTTGCTACCACAGGAAGGAGAGTTCTACCCTTACTGTCGACGTCTGTAAGATCACTTTCATTTTGAAACAAAAGCCCGAGAGCAGGAAAACCTCTTAAGGCAGCAAAGTCCAAAGGCAACCAGCCGTTGTTGTCAGTTAAATAAACATTAGCACCATGTTGAATCAACACGTCAGCGGAACGGCTCTGGCGCCAATAAGCAGCTGCGTGGAGCGGGGTGCGATGTTCCCTATCCAAGGCTCCCACATCGGTACCTTGCTGAATGAGCCACTCAATACAAACTCTGTTTCCAGTTGATACTGCAAAATGTAAAGGGGTCTCTCCATTTTCATCTCGAAGATTGACCTTAGCTCCACTGTGTAAAAAAAAAGGTTACAGAACTCTCTTGCTACCTTCTCAGGTAAATGATGTGGGAGAGACCTCCCGTACTGGTCGGTGGCATTTACCTTGCTTCCATGATCCAACAGTGTTTTAACCAAGGTGGTGCACATGGGTTCATCATCCACACAGCGAAAACTTTCTACAGCAGTTACTAGAGGGTTCTTTCCAAATTTGTCCTGTACACGAAGATTGGCTCCATGTTGTATTAGCACCTGAACCATGGAAAAAGCCTTCTGTTCTGCTGCTGCAGCAAGGGCTGTTCGGCCTAAATCATTTGTGGCTTCTATGTTGACACCATGTTCCAACAGCACCTGGACTGTTTGCACACTATTTTAAATCGCAGCTAAGTGTAAAGGCGTATGCCCATCCCCTCTTTTACTATTAGCATCAGCACCGTATTGAAGTAGCAATTGGACTGCCCGGACGCTGTTTGAAATTGCAGCTAAGTGTAAAGGTGTGCCCCGATCACCACCAGTAGTTGTTTTCACATTGGCATCAGCTCCATGCTGTAGCAACATCTCAGTAACTTTCCAGTTGTTGTGCTTGGCGGCATAGTGGAGAGCTGTACAATAGCCTGCCTTTACTTCTGTTTCACACCCAAGTTCAAGAAGAAACTGTGCCAGTTCGTTGAAATTCAGCAAAGCATCCTTACATAAGGGTGTGTCTGAATATAAATTCATGGTTTTAATGCCAGAACCAGAGTTAACGAGAAGCTTGCAAATGTCCATTACACTAGTCGTGTCTCGCATCCAAGAACACATGAAAGAGCGGACTCTCCATATTTGTTCTTTGCATTTACATCCACACCTTTTTCTAGGAGAAATCTAACTAAATCAAAATCCCCACGACGAGCTGCAGATGTCAGTAAAGTTTGCCATCCACTTGCAATTTGTCCAAATCAACATTCGCCTTATCGGCAAGTAGTTCAAAAATATCCCAGAGGCCATAAAGGAGAGCAAGTTCGGCCAACGAACTATCTCCATCAATGGAGTTTGATGTTTCAGCTCCACGCTCTATCAAAAGTTTCGCCACTTTACCGTGTCCTTCTCTTAAGGCACAAAACAAAGGAGAAGCAACTGGGCTTTGATGGTACTCTGAATATTAGCCATCAGCTTCTCTTTCCTTATAAACTCCATTGATCTTTGCTCCCTGGTCTAGGAGAAAAGCGACCATGTCACACTGTCCAGCCTTAGCAGCTACCACTAGGGGCGTTTTTCCATCTTTACCTATCGAATCGACAGATAAACCTCTCTCAAGAGGGATTTGGAAAACACCTACGTAGCCTTCTCTAGTGGACGATGACAATAAACCTGTGTCATCATTTGTAAGTTTAAAATCGATCCCTCGCTCAATCAAATGTCGAGCAGGAGCTACATGACCCTTTCTAAGGGCATAGGACAGAGCCGAGAAACCATAGTGATCACGCGAGTTGATATCGGCTCCCTGACTTAAAAGATAGTCGATTATGTCAGAACTACCCAATCCAGCAGCATCATGTAACGGCATCACATCACCCCGGTAATCCCTTGCCTGAATACCAGCACCTTGTTCAACAAGAAGTTTGACCATTTCCAGATCAGCAGCCAAATGAAGAACCGATTTTCCATCTTCTCTTGTCTTCGCTAAAATATGTGCACCTTTCTGAAGCAGGAATTTCACAACATCTATATGACCTCCTTCGACGGCACAATGTAAAGGAAACCAACCATAAAAGTCCCCCTGTTTATTTAATCTTCCGCCACTCTCTCGCAACAACTGAACAATTTCTAGGTGACCGTTGCGTGCAGCTGACGTGAGAGGAGACCCAGTAAAATAGTATGCTTTTGTAACATTAGCACCGTGCTCTAGACGAACTTGTACAGCTTCTGTGTGACCGGTTTTAGAAGCCAGATGAACCGCTGAATAGCGATGGTTACACTCGCTCAAAATATCTGCTCCAAGTTCTATCAAGCGTCGCATATTTGGTATCTTAGCATCAATTACAGCTTGGTGCAAGGGGGTGTAGCCTCTATTATCTTCCAGGTTAACAGACGTACCTCTTTCAACAAGAAATTGAACAACGTCTACTTCATTAACCCTGGCTGCCAACATCAGAAGAGTTACTCTAGACCCGTCTGGCGACAAACAATCAACAGTGTTCTCGTCAAAATCTAGCAGGTTACGAAAATGTTTCTCTTTTTCCTTTTCGGGCAGCTAGTTGTAAAAGGGATTGACATTGGAAATCTCTTGCAACTTTTTCAATAAGTTCGCTTATCTGCTTAGGCTTTTCAGAGTCTTGCAGCTGTCTCAAGGCAGATTAAAATTAGAGGCGTTCTTGCCGATCTTCACATTCAATGTCTGGACTATTGTTAAGGATTGCACTGAAGGTCTTCACATCTCCTTCAATGCAGGCTGATGTAGACAGCTACGTCCACTTTCCATGTCTGGCGTTCTCAATACATGAAAGGCCAAACTCTTCAAAGACAGCCCAAATGAATATATATGAAAGTTAGCTCATATGACACATCCTCTGATTGGTTGTGTCACCATTTTAGGTGCGGGTACCTAAATGTGGGCATGACGATACGCAACGTCTGTTTCGCTTTGTTTTATAAAAAGAATAGCAAATGGCCACTTCATGCTTCCACAACCAAACAAGCAAAGTACTTATCAACACCTTCACGGGCGGCTTGGGTTCACATACACTTATCGAATTCTTCCAAACCTCCTCGAGTGCACCAGGTTATGCGTTAGCACACGCACCACGAACCCTTTAAGCCCCAGTATTATTATACAAAACCTCCTTACTTGTTTCCAAAAATTTTGTTAACGACTAGTTGGGAGAACTTGTTCAAACCTGTATGCAGTAAAATGCATCGATGTAATAAGGAGAGGTTTGATGTTGGTCACTGTGGGAATTTAAAGAGTTCAATGAAAAACAAGAACATAAAAACTGACCATGACAAAATTTTGCAATCCTGAGAACAAAAGTTCATATTTAAAGAGGGCTACACATGTTTTCTTACATGTACAATTCGAAAACATTGACAAAAAATTTCGTAAAAAACGAGCCTTGGAAATCACGCGCTCGATCTAATTGACTGAAGAGGTCACTCCTGAAAACAAGGTAAAATGGCTGTCTAAATGAAACAGAAAGTACTGTCCATCTTTCTGTACAATTGTTAAAAAGTTCCGTGTCTCCACAACAGTTTCATTTCCCCCTAATATGTACTCAATTGATCATACTGAGAAGGAAAGTGTTACTGCTGTTATAATCTGAAAGTATCATAGTTTGTTTGCACTCCTTGTTTAACTTTTTTAGATACCAGACTATTCACACTAACTAGACAATTGATCTTTAACACATGAGATTCAGGTTTCAAATCAGTTAGCTATCATGGGTGCAGTCGTGTTCACAACTGTCATATCAAGTTCAACAATTGTTTCATAAATATGGAACGGGATTCTATGATCTTCAAGCCCCGAATTCATGTCAGGATCCCAGAAGTTTACTTTTTTCTTTGCAGTCTTATGCTCATTGCAAGCTATGACATAATTTGATAATATTCAGATACTTATTTTTTGCCCTATAAATATTAATTGCTTCATTATTATTATTGATGAGGCGATCTGAGCTGTCCAAAAGTAATATCCAACTGTTCCACCCTGGGGGAGGTCCAGGTAGTCAAATATTCTAGATTCTATTATGGCCACCGGCATATGCTACCAGCTCCAAATGCAAATATTCAGTTCAGTCAACAGCCTCGTTCAGGAAAGGAAGTCTTTAAAAGTTTGACAATTAAAATTTATTTTTCTTGTGTCTCCAATACGACAAGGTTCTTCAACGCAGATCTGCTGCACTGCCAAAATTTCAAGGAAACGAAATTTAAGCCCCCAATATTAAAATGCATATTCTCCTTACTGTTTTCTTTACAGCTTTTATGTTACCAGTTGGAAGAATTTCAATAAACATCAAGACATTTCATCTTTGGTGATCATTTCCTCTATTCTCATTAGCTGTAGGTGTGGTCAAGTTGTGTTATTGTAAGGAGAAATTAGATGCTTGTCACTACTGGGGCTTAAAGGGTTAAAATAAAAGAGAATAAGGTGTACAGGCTTTTAGTTGTCGAAATAGTTTGGTTTATTCTATATCTAGTTGTCATTGCAGGCCAGGCACAACCAATCTGCCATTTGAGAAATGTCAAAAGGAACACCATGTGATTAACATTGTAAACAAATAGAATCACTGTTGATATATGTATGCATAAGAATAACAGATAGGCTGTGAAAACGACAAATTTCAACACATTCTCTCATCTTTCTTTCCATCTTAATTTGCTGCCGCAGACTCATGCAAGGAAAATTACTGTTCACTCCCAGTTCTTTTGTGCCTGAAAGGTACCTCTTTTCCAGGATCTCTTAGAGCTTTAAAAATGGCAGCCACGTCAGATTCCTCACACTGGGGAATAGGTCAAAGGTAAGGGTAAAGTCACACACAAGCCAAGGAGGCCCACACAGCCGGATTTTATCCCGGTTTCTGTAGCATGAAGCAACTAAGAGTATTGTTACTTCCCCCTGGATGAGATGCTAGTCCATTGCAGGGTTACTCCCAGCAGTATGTCACTGGTACCCATTTTAAACAGCTGGGTGGAGAGAGACAATGTGGGGTAAAGTTTCTTGTCTAAGGAAACAACACGATGGCTGGGCTTCGAACCGCCAACCTTCAGATCTGAAGTCCAACACGCTAACCACTACACGACCGTGCCCCCTGGGGCATGGTGAGATTGTAAAAATCCCAACCCAGGGGACAGCCTCTGAGATCAATATCCCGGGGTCACCCCTCCCACCCACTCGAGGTTAACACTGATAGGTGCATTAAGCCTCACATTACACATCTTTCTCTCTATCATAGTCTTGACCACACTACTCAAAAAGTCAATTTGAGCTACTACATAGTTTCAATACTGTTTACATGGTTTACATATCTCAATGTTGATGAATGGCTAATACGTTGTTATACATGTATATGTACCCACAACTCCATTTCTTTTAAAACCATACCCAATTTTAATCTAGTATTACACAAAAAAGATGTTGAATATCTAATCCCCATTTAGTCACAGATATAAAGGAGCTCCTTCACTCCCAGTCCAACTTCTTATAATTTTTAGCAAGTCTCATGCTTCTTTCTCAGACTGAAGCTATTTTTACATGCACATAATACCAGTAGAAAACTGTACCACATCCAAATTGCACATGTAAAAAAAAATTGTACTCTACCAAATATGTAGTTAGTACAGTAGCTTTTGAGTAGAGGCTCATATAGGTGGCCATCTTGTTTGTTTTATTTTTTCACACACATTAAGACAAACTAGTTGAAATTTTTAAAAACACTATTACATGTTCAGATAGTATAGGTCAAAATTTTAGTTTTAATGTGCAACTCGGAAAACCATGAACACTTTCAAACAACTATAGAAAAATATAACACAAACTATTTGCAAACAAACAAACAACCAAAAAAAAGTGGCTCTGTCACTGTCTGTTTGTTTACATTTCATGCAGTTTTTGCTCTCGTTCAATGGGTAGCTGTAAAATTAAAATGTATGAAAGTTAAATAGGAATAATTGTTTTTTTTTCTTAATTCACACTTTACACTGTTTGCACTTTCACTTGACAGAATCAAACCCAGACAAAATTAACTAATCTCAGCTAAGCAAAATGCATTGCATGGTTCAGCTAATTTTTTTAGCTGAAGGAATGCCAATTCACATGCAGAAGTGGATCACGTTTACTATGGGTAGTATTATACCCTGGTTACACCGAAGCTTAAACATGTTTAAAAGCTGTTTTACTAAACACAGTTTTAGATATAAATCGTTCACACCGCACGCTGACGCAAGTTAAACATGTTTAAAACGTGTTTTATGAAAACAACCTGTACGAGGTCGTTTAACTTTCACGTTTAATTAAACAGGTTCAAAATGGCTGCCAGCAAAACGACGAAAACGAACCTGAGGACACCAAGAAACCATTTTTACAGCTTCAGAAGTGGAGAGGTCAAAACATTTACCGGAAACTATCAACTTGCAAGCCGAAAAAGCAAATATAATGGAAATTTGCACGTTTTAGGGCTTCTGTTTACAGGACAGGAGCCGTCTCGCGCGGTGTGACTGATTTTTACGACCATACAAAAGATGTAGGTAATAAGCGTATTTGAAATTTTGTCGGGGACAGGTCATGAAATAAACCTGTAATTTGGTTGGCGAAATTATCTCCAACAAACCATGAGAAATACGCAGATTGATGAATAATTGAATTAAATCGTTTCAGCCCATCCACAATCCTGATCAGTCGATGACTTTATAAGCTTACCGTCTGCAGAGGAAGAAGAAAGTGTAGACTCGACTACAAGATTGAAAGGGTTTGTTGGCAAGTTTCAGACAAAAGGTTTTTCCAAAACCAAGAAAGGAGACCAATTTATCATGACCAATATCTCATTCTTGGACGCAGACAGATGTATACCAGACAGATCATTGTAATTAAGCTCAGACCTACAGCTTAACAACTTGGAAAGTCGCGGTAGTAATGAGAAAAACGCATTGACGAATTAGGTTCGTCCAGCAACTGTTCAGGTCCATTTATCTTTGTTGTACAAATCCAAATGCCAAATGTAGTCTTGGAACACATTTCAACTACACCTTTCCCTTGATTTTGGCAAGAAACTGGGGTTGCAAGTATAAATATCATGAAGCGATCCACTCAGCCTTTTGGCAGCTAGCAAATGGGGCATTAGTTCATACATGCAGTTGTTTCTGGATGACTCAAACCTTCAAGGGAAATCAAAAAAGGTTTGAGTTATCAGGATTTCGAGTTATCGAGAGGAAAATTATAAAGAAAATGACTTCAAGGGAAAAATCATTTACTTTGAGTTAACGGTAGGTTAAGTTACTGAGGGAGTCAACTGTATTTAACGGTTATTCCATGAGCAGGCATTGGATATGAGGTGATAAATAACCAACAAGGCACATAGTGCTTATAACCACTTCTTATCCAATGAGCACAAGTGGAATAATACCTTATTATTATTCCACTCTTGCGCCATTTTACCATATAAGGTCAAGAGAACGCGCAAATATGCCACGGTATTACACAGTAAAATTATGTATTATATGTTAAACCATCGAATAAGATATATTTAAATTCTCAACTTTGGTAGTCTTTGCTGAAATTTTTGGTCACATTTTTTGGACCAAACTTTTGCTTCATTAGAAAACACTTTGGAATGCTACGGCACTCGTCATGGCATCCAATTTCCGTATAAGGTCAAAAAGCAGGGTTATTCGCTGCTGCTGATAACCTGTGTACAGTGAACCAATAGCAAAGCTTGAAATTCAATCACCAAGATTGACAACTTAATGACTGGATTTTAACTGGTCGATGTATCATTCAATAGTCTGCCAATGTACTGGTCAACACTTGGCCAATACTCAACTGATAGCAGGCGTAAGTCAGCCGATATAGTAACAACAACTATGCACTTTATACCACCTACGCTTATACAACACGATATCCCGTTAAAACTATTAGGTTATCACTCTCTTGGTTTAACCTCCCTCTCTAAGTCAGTTTTTGTAACAATTAAGCCCCCCTCCATCATAAGGAAGTTGTAGTTGTAGTAGTTTAACTGATTAATTAATTCGAGAGACATAAAACTTTTGTGAATCTGTGATGAATCATTAATTTTCAGAAAACAGAAATACAAAATAGTTCCTTGAACACATTCCACCTACACCTGATCAATACTATAACAGTGACAGTTGACGGATACACCACTGATACTAAACTGATATGCCATTGGCTACATTGTAAATCTCCATCTGCGCAAAACCAGACATTGATCGACAAAGAGTTGGTCTGTACTTGAACAACTACAAACAGAGTTTCAACTGATCCACCAATCAACTGTCGCCCAAGTATCAACACAGGGGGCTCTCACATCAAACATGTAGACATGAATAAAAGATTGAAGTTTGCTTACCTTTGTTGCTCTCGATTGTTCGTGTGTTTGATCGGGAATGGCCGCCATTTTGAAAAATTCTGACGCGGTCATCTTTTCGAGGTCTGAGGCGAGTAAAGAAGATCGGATGTTTCTTTTTTTGGATTTTCCGATTGTGCGCCGAGGAATAATAAATAGCCAAGGGATGAAACTCCCCGACTGCTTTCGTCAAATGTCTGCCACCATGAGGGGGTCACAGAAGTAGATTGAGAAAGATGACCGGAAGTTATATTACAAGCAGGCTCCAGATGAGGTGCTTCTTATTTTAATACTGAACTTTTACAAAAATGGCTAACAGGAGCTATGCTAGCGATTATTCTTACCTCATGAGGGAAAAGGGACAAAGATCAACATATTTACGGCCTTTTTGAGCTCATGGTTACTTATTAGCACTTTTGATGGGACTTATAAACAGGAAATCTTCTACGAAGGGAAATAAAAATATAACCCTCTTGACGGATTTTAAAAATACTTTCTTCCTTCGGAAGAGAAAATACGAACTGTAACAGCAAAACTCATGATTGCCCTGGTCAATTCGTTATCTGACCGCTGGAACAAGAAATTTTATCGTTTGTTCCTCACTTGTTCGATGAACTGTTAATGTATATTCAAAAACTGAAAGGGTTTCGTCCTTCTTCGAAACAACTGAAAACGTTCTCACCTCACGTGGAATTGGGCGTGCCTTGCACCGAAAAACGTTGCAGATTTCAAATGCACCAATCAGAACATACGAACTTTATACTTCTGCCTAAAATCTGTCAATCAATTGTTCGCATATATCATTTTCGTGATCCCCTGATGGTGACAGACATGCTAAGAAATCAAGCATCTTGTAAACGAAATTAAAACATTTGTTTTGTGAATATTCTGACAAAATTTGCCCGCAGATAATTAGTTCAACACCTTACCGAGCCACAAACCTCTTTTCGTGAAATTGCAAGGGAGATTTACCTATGTAACTCGACGATATTGGAAGGCTCTCCTTCCAGTTTCATCCCTTGTCTATTTCGGAATTATGCAAAATGGCCGCCTTCCCTGATCAAACACACGAACTTTTAACAAAGGTAGGCAAACTTCAATCTTTCATTCATGTCCACTCATTTAGTGATGTGAGGGCCCCCTGTGATAACTACCAATTTTTGGCCAACCTATGAGCCAACTACTGATGAGAAGTGATGTTATTTGACAACATTAACAAACTGTCAACCAATTACTACCCACAGTAAGTATAAAAGGTTAAAATACTAATTTTAAACGGACTTTAAAGGGTTGACATAGGATTGACGGGCTTAACTGTACAACATTTGAAGTGATTAATATTTACACGTACACTGTATGCAGAAATACCAACATGGCAGCAACCATAAAGTTCACAAGTGCACTTTTTAAAGCACAAGTATAAGCTTAAGTGAGGGGTCAACAGACTTCTACTCAAGCTTATATACTACAGTACCTAGTTTAATAATAAAATGTTACGTTGACAAGATGCGATCACAAAAGCTGTTAAATCCGACTAACGAGCTCGTAACGAGCTCTTTATTTTCGAAGCTCTTAAAAACATTCCAAACATTTAACTAAGCTTACCACTCGTCTTCCGGTCAATCCTATTGAATAATCCATCTTCTTTCAGCGAACGAACTTCAGCGAAAACAGAATTTTACAATGTTAAAAAAAAGAATAATCTGATTTAAGGATGACATTAACTAGCTCACGAGGAAGCAGAGTTCGCGTTCGCGTTCGCACGGGTCAACTGGAATCGTTCTCCTTCGTTCCGCCATGTTTGTTTTTGTGCTTAGGTAGCCAAGCCGTGATACATTACTTGCAAAACATTTCGGACGATTTTAATTTCGGACAAAAATAGTGTCCGAAAATAAAACCGTCCGAAAATTTTAAACGTCCAAAATTTTAAACGTCCGAAATTTTTACAGTACATTAGAAAACTTTAAAGTACTTTCCAATTAAGCTTTGTCCAGGTGTCGTTCTTTTTATCACTGGAAAGAAAAAATTTGTTTCTTTCAAGAAAGACACAAATATAGATAAATTCCATTTTGCTCTTGCTACATGTATTTCAATTTTCGATCCAAGCCCAGTTTTCTGTTACTAGGGCTTTAAAAAAGAAATTATTATTAGGTCTCTATGTATTGGTCTTCAAAAATTGGTCAAGACAGGAGTGAGAAAGTAAAAATGTATGTTGGGTTTACTCAAGCCCAAACCAGGGGTGTGGCCAGGGGTGCCAGAACCGTCCTTTTCGTTCTTTATAAGCTCGTGAAAACATTTTATGGCAAACCTAGCGGATTACACTTTTATAGCGGAGCTCGCGGAGCACCATGGGTAAGCAAATTTGGTAACCCGTTGATCCGAAAAATTTTGGTTCTGACGTCAGCGTACGTCCGTCCGTCCGTACAGACTCTGGGGGAGGGTGAGGGGAGTCCCAAGACAACCCGACTGGGGGAGGCGGAATGCTCTTTCTTTTTTCTTGAAGCTGAAGTAAACATTATGGCGGCTGGTTCCTCGTACGCGATATTAAATTGTAAAACATTCTTGGAATGAAGACTTGTAACAGTTCATCATGAAAAGGAAAAGGATTGCTTCAATCTCGATGGCGCATATAGAAGTTATTGGAGAGCTTGAAGGCAAGAAATCCTTGTTCGAGGACATACTTGTTTTTTTTTTTTTTCAAAGCTAAGGAGATCTGGAAAGAACCCGGCGACTTTCGTTTAGATTTCAAGTCCTTCTTTCAGTTCAGTAGTAAAGTAAAATTACGAGATTTGGTTGTGGATTTACATTGTAAAATTGTTTAATTGAGCGACTTTACATGTTTAGTAAATTACGGTAATTTTCTTTAAATGTTTTAAAAACTTGTTTAAAATATCTGTGAAATTAAGTTTACCTTGTAGTTCCCGTTTGTCGGCATGCGGGTAGCTTCACTCGAGGGGAAAATTTAATGCAGTTTACTTTCCTAGGCAAACAAGTGCTTCGTATGTGAATGACATTTCATGTTTTTGAAGGTTTCTTGTACCCTTTTTCTGTGTTTATTTATTAAAGGAATTTTCATTAGTGAGTAATCTCATATGTATGCGCAATTTTCTTTTGAACTTTAGTGCGTAATTTTCAATATTTTTCTTTGAGAAATTCTAGTCAGTAGTGTATTTTATTCGAAAAGTAGAAATCGTGACTATTCTGGATTGAGTGTGTGTTGTTTTTTCAATCTTGGTTGTTTTTCTTCGGCACCGCATATTGGGTTGTTTTGACTAATTCGTAATTTAGTATTCAACACCTGAAGAATCGCTCTGTCGTCAATATTTTTTTATTAATTTTATAGTCTTAATGTAAAGCTCCATGTGTTTTTTGTTCAGTTGTGGAATATTTTATCTTCCTTATATTTTTTATATATTTTTGGCTTCTTCATTTGAAGTGAATGACATTTCTGTCTCAATTTAGCGACTAAACTTAGAATCGCCGTTTCAGTGAGTGAGTTCAGTGTGGCATGTTTTCGTGTTCGTTTGTTTTTAACCGGTAAGCCATTTCAGTGTGTCTTTTGTTACAGATCGAAATGAAATCTTTATTTAAGTAACTATAAGCAAAGCATTTCTCGGTTTAAGTCTATTTTGTCTAAAATGAGACTATAAAAGCTTCCTAAAATTAGTTCAGGGTTTGTTCGTGAAAGCGATTAATACTTCGCGGGTGAAAAACTTGTGTCATTTTCTCTTGACAATTATACGTGTGCTTGAAAGTTTCCGAAAACATTTTTTGGGTAATTTTTTTGTCAGTAAACAGTTTGATACAGGGAAAATGTTATTTATTTTGAAAAATAGATTTCGAGAAATGTTTCATGGTTAACAGAATTAAACAGCCAGCGGGATGCATTGGAAACAGTGAGAAATGTGTATTTACAGGGAAAAGACTGTCGAGTTGCTACCGGGAGCAATTTCAGTGGGTTTTTTAACAATTGTAGTTTTACAAGTACTCTTCTTGTACATAATTAGCTAGCTTTGGAAAAAATGCTACAAGAAGAGCTGTCGATGAAAGTCGTGCTGAAGTCTTCTCTTTGAAGAAAAATAAGCCAAGTCACAGTTTCCTCAGTGGTCTGCATGTTTTCCCTTGCTGTTTTTTACCTCTTGGCGAATAACTGTACAACTAAAATTTAATGTATTTTACGGGCCAACAAGCATGAAAGAGAGATGTGGAGCTCCGCTTTTAGGCTTGGCTAAATCTATATATTATATGAAACTCAGAATTAAGTTGAGTTTGAAACTCGACTTATGTTGAAACTCGTCATGACAAGGAGTCCTAATATTCAGGGCTCTTTGTCGCTTTCCGCCTGATCTTCTGAGCAGTGCAGGTGACGAAGGTGGAGAGCCATCCTTGTGACGAATGGCTAACGCTCGAAACGTCAGCTTTCAATCTCTTCAAGGTGGCTCAATTTACCTTTTCAACTCAGTTGATAAATACAAAGTTTTATGTTTCGCTTCCCCAACGATGCAGCACCACAGTTTCTCTAGAAACTAACCCCCTTGTTTGTCAGGTGACAGTTGGTTGTGCGATATTTCTCCGCCTTCTCAGGGTTGAGAAGAATGAGCTCGGTTTCGCTTAGTGCACTGCTATGGACGGTAGACCATCTGATGACAGGGCCTTAGATTTCAGCGCAGATATTGGTCTTATAGGTCCTACGCCATACGCTATTCATACACGGACGGATTCCTTCTATAGAAAACTGTAAATTCGAGAGCATGCTAACACCATCGATCTTCCAAGTGGCCACAAAAGGGCTTGCAATGGACGTGCACCGGGTGACACTTAAGGATGGTTCTCCACCGGGATCTTGATATCGTGTCCGGAGTTTAGGAGGATAAATGTATCCAGCTTAGTCTCCGCCGGCCTTGTGGTCGCAGGCTCTCTCCATGGGAAGGGAAGGGAGCCAGGAATTTGAACACCACACCCAGCTCTGCTCCTAGTACTCGTGCGCAAACTATGGTGGCCCTGCAGGCCCCGCAGTGATAGCAGCCAGCGCTGTCTTGCCGGAAGCTGACTGGGCTGGTATGGTAGTGTTAATCTGCTCAATTCATATGACGTCTGCCATCACAGCAAGGAATGCTCGAAAGTGGGTATAAGAAAAAAGTGTACTTACCAGAGCCCACTGGAAGGAAGACACCGATGTGTTGCAAAATAACTTTGGACTCCGACTTGCCAAATTACACGGTGTGCTTTTCTCACTTTCTCGTTCGAGGCATACTTAGACAGCCCCGGTAGAACTCAACATGACCAACGTCGATTAGTTCCCTCTGCGCTATTCCCAGACAAGAGCGATGGGCTGGGCAAATGGGCCATGTTTAGAACACTAATTAGAATACTATTGCGAGTGCTAAAAGAAAATCAACGAAGCTCAACTTCTGAGTGGATATCGCTGATTCAACACTGCAAGTGTGACCCGAAACGTCTTTTTTTAAAACAGGAACAGCAACTGCTCGTCCATGTCACTTGTAAGAGGCGCAAACGCCTGCAACTGGTTTCTAGTTTAAGCGACCTCTATTCGCAGCCAAGGGAGATTATGGTTTGATTGGCAATTGTACTCGGTGACAGGGGTCCTGACTGCAAGAACTCCAAAGAACCCTGTCCTTATACAATGGTGAAATATACGGTAAGCGCTCTACAACTACTGTGTCAGTTAAATCCGGCGTTTTCCTTTTTTTTCTGTTTTTTTTTTAGTTACCCCTTTATCCTCTCTTGATGAAAATTATCAGTTTTTGAACATTTACTCAAAGCCGATCCGCACTTAAGACATTTTGTCTAGTTAACCGGCCGTCGCCATATGACGACCGCCGGTTTATAAAATGGACACGGTTCTTTTTTGATGGTCAGTGGGCTTAACATACGAACAAAGTGCTGTAAAGCTTGTGGTACGCGTACTCAAGAGCGGTACTGTCTTATAAGACGCATGCACATATGAGTCTTCGTGTGTTCTTGTCTTTTAATTTACAGTATTTAAGATATGAACGGCGAAGGGTTGTTAAGTGTGGGGTTTCAGTATTTGTCTTGTATAACGCATGCGCAACTGAGTATAGCAGCTAATAGGATTGAATGCAAAATTGGCTGTGTTGTCTGATCTAGTTAGTGGTTATGGTGAAAATTTTTCTAGCGCAGGAGTTTTGTTATTGGGATTGACATTTTGAGGGACGTAAAAATGTGGGCGAGAGTGGAAGGATTTGTGAATGTGAGGATCATATCACGCTTCTGTGAATGTGATTTACTTTGAAAGTTGCGTTTTGTATAGCAGCGGTGTAATAATGTGCTGCGTGAGAGGCAGTTTCCCTTGGCGTTTTATGGGAGGACAGTTTCCGCAGTGGATTGTAAGTTTTCTCATTGGGTAACATGTATTTCGCAGAGGAGAGAAACGACAGCTGTGTTTGCAGCGGTGGCTTAGGAAGAGAAGGGATTGGCACTAGTATGATGATGCAATTAGTGGATTGCACCATCGAGACATCATAGTTCTTGAGAAGGGAGAAAGATGAATGTTTATTTGAGGGGAGAAGTTGATTTGAATTGCATAAAGACGAAGGAATCGGTCATTAATAAGGAGATCAATTAATAAGGTAGCTGTTACGAGTCTTTAAGATAGAAAATAACTGAATATTATCGAGCGATGCGTGTGATTTGCGTGTGGTGTTCGCTGTTGCCTTGGTTGGGTTTGAGGTAATTCGTTTACGTTACGAATTCCGAGTCAACTTGTTTACTTTTGCAAGGGGATTCCCGGGTTAGCAAACAGGATTTAAACATCACGTCATGAGATATGCCTTAACGTGCCCCATACTCTGACGATCTGCTCGAGCTCGAGTTTATCAAGCGTTATATTTTGATTCTACTGCTATGTTCACTGTTTGTGTTTACGGTCTAGGCACAACAGTAAATACTTCGTCGTCCCTGTTTAACCATTCTCAGTTTTGGACGAATTTATACCGACATTCAACGTTTGAGTGAATTTGCGTTTTTCAGCAGAAATAAAAGCGATAAGAAAGATGAGCGGAGTCATCAGAGTTTAAACATTACGTCATCCAGTAACGCTATAGTCAGAATATTGTGTCACACAATCACACTTTTCGTCACGCCGGTTCGTATAAATAGAGGATCGCGCTAACATTTGTGAAACCTAGGGGTGGGGAGGGTCAGAACGGCCGGTTAAAATGCCCATTCGGCTTTCTTGTTTCCAATAATGTCGCACCTGAAATTCTTACACGCCTGACTTCCAACAAGAAAAGTATTCCGCAAATAGCAGCTTCTCGAGGCGCCTTCTTCGATGCAACACTGATGGCTTACAAATAATATTGAAATCATTCACCGTGAAATTAACTAGGCTGTGGGAAAAATATCCTAAAATGCATTCACGCTAGGGAATATTCGCGTCTTGAAAAGTCGAACTTTGCTGTAAGATATTTAAAAAATATATCGATGTTTGCTATTTTAGACTATCAGAAGCTAATACTTTCTGCTTCTAGTGAACACGTGAAAATTTTTTCCTCTCGCCAGAGCGTCACAAAATGTACATCTATATAATCTGCAACTTGTTTTGCACAGGTCAGAATTTGTGGTGAATAGTCACGTCATATGTAGTACAGTGAAACCCCGCTTTACGGACACCCGCTTAATACGGACACCCCGGTATTACGGACAATTTCGTTGGTCCCGACGAAAACCTTATACATTTTCTCTTAAATTAACCCGCTTAATACGGACACTCGTTAATACGGACAACGGACACTTTTCCGTGTCCCGAGTGACAAACTGTTATACATTGTCAACCCCGCTTTACGGACACTGTTTATCTGTGCACTGTCAGTTTTCATGGTCGCGATTATTTGCTAACTTCACCCTGGTCAAATAATGACAGAATTGGACGAGTTAAGACGATTTTATTACAAAGAGTAGCTAAATAGCGCGAATCTTCAGTCCGCCTGGTTGTGTGGCAAGCTAAAAGCTTCCGTGCAAAGTAAAGTTACCGACTTTTTCGAATGAGTTTGTAGAGTTTAAGAACAGTTATGGTCAGATTTCCAGAGACGAAGGAAAATTTATAGAAAACGTTCTGTTGCTGTCGAAATGCGTTTTATTTCTTGCAGATATAACTATAGTAAAGCTGCGACATTTTCAAATCATTCCACCGTTGAGCTTATTAAAGTTTAGTTCGAGTGTCTGACTAGATCGTAAGTTGTTCGTAAAAAAGTATTAATTATAATCAGAGAGTTCACAGTTTGCACTTGTTACAGTTACAGTACAATTAAACAACGTTTTTTTGTGTCGATAAAACATGTATCCGTGACTTTTTCTGAGAACCCGCTTAATACGGACACCCCGTTAATACGGACAATTTGGCTTGTCCCTTTGGTGTCCGTATTAACGGGGTTCCACTGTATCACTCTATTTTGCTAGTCGAAAGATATTTCAGGCATAACTTCGGCCGTGTAACATGACACCAAACAGAAGGACGGAATGTGAGTAAACAAACACAGTTGTAGCCAAGTGCTACGCATTGAAAACTCACGATTTTAGAGAAAAGTTAACTTAAAATTTTCAGGGAACTTGTAAAAAACAAATGGATGCCTTCTTTGTTAACCTTCGATATGCTTTAGTTTAAATCATGGACAAAATTTCAGCTATCTCTGCAGTTTGTTTTTACGTTGAGGTAGTCCGGCATCTGGGATGAAAACGGGAAACGGTCATTCCGGTCGAGTTGCTGAAACAAACGCCAGCACTATTATATCGCCTTCTATCTTGTACAATTTCTTGCATGACTTAAGTTATTTCAGAAGTCCTAATCTTTCGATTTTTTCTCATTTTTGCAATCCCATTATCATAACCTATCCTGTGACTTGACCAGAACCCGTTGCGTGACAGGCAAATTTAGTAAAAGCAGACCATAATAACAGAGCGGTTTCTGAGATGAATGTGGAGGTCACTGCAAAGTTATTTAGTTTCTTCAGGGAATTAACACTCAGAGATTTTAAAATTTCATTTGCCATTCGTTAGGGGGTGTGAATGTGATGGCAGAGTCGTTATTCATTAGTTGAAAGTTAATCTGGAGATTCCAGGAGATAACGGTCGATTCCACGCGTCAAGATGGCCCTTGGACAGTACACCTAAAACTTGGCATTTAGACAAAATCTTATTCAAGGTGAGCTAGATCTGACCTTTATCCTGTACTTGTTATCCAAATACCAAAGGAAACAAGAAAAAATTCCACGTTTTCGGCTATTCGGTCGGAGGTACGAGCCTATTGTTCGTACTGGTTGACAGGTTAATGTTGTGATTATCGGGATTTTGAGGGCGTTTGTACTCGGCGCTGATAAAAAGCCCGAAACTGATTCTTAAACCTATTTTAGAATGGTATTTCGTCTTTTGAGAATTCTGAATTTCAAGTGATTTGGTGTTTTACTGGGGAGGGAAACTTTCTCTTGAAATCTGTGCCAGATTGAGAATTCAAAGCAAGCGAATTTTAGTTATTTTCAGCAGCTCGCCATGACCTTGAAAATTAATTCACAGATCTAAAATAGGACTCAATTACTTCATACACACTTCAAAAGCAAACTTCCACGCTTAAAATGGGGTTTTTCCAGTTTTTCTGGGGTGCGTATCAAACAGAGCGAAGTTTACGATATGGTATGATTCACGTTAATTTCGCGTGTTTACCTGACACGTGTGGCGTAAACGTGTTAATTTTTGTTTTCGGGCTTAAAAAGAAAAAAAAATTCAAGAAAAAAATTCCACCACGTTTCTTAGATTACCATAGGGTATTCGTGGAAAATTTATGACGGAATTTTATTTTTCATCATGTGCCACCACTCGCTCGATGTTAGTGGACATCCCCTCTTAATTATTTCGGTCAACCCAAATAGCAATTAGGTTCGGCACACGTGAAGTTCGACGTTTGAAGTGGGCCTTACCCCCTCAGTTGGTGTTCAATCCAACGTACTGAAGCCAAACATGATTGTGACATGAACATCTTCAAGGAGTATAAACCGGAACTAACCGTGGTAAAGAACTAAGCCCTAGCTCTAAACAAGAAACGAAGGCAATATATCCAGTGTATAATGAAAAGCATTGCGCGCGTCTTTCCTCTTCCTGTTTTTTTTCTCTCTCCTAACTTCTTTTTTTCCTTTTTTTTTCTTATAATCTATTTCCTTCTTTTTCCTGCTTTTGTATTTGTTGTATTTTAGCGTTTTTAGTGACGGGATACATTTGTAAATATTTGTAAAGCCTTGTTGTAAAATGGAACAAAACCTCTTATTATAAAAAAAAACTTAGCCTGGTGAAAATTCACATCGCGCAGAATGCCTATTGTTCTTGGGACATTTACTTGCAGTCGAGTTACAATCATAGGTCTGTTATATTGCCTGTTCTGCTTCAACTAAGCGCATCTGATTGGTTAATGATTACGCGCGCTTTCTTCCACTGGGAATACCTTCTGCTCATCAAAGTGCAGAAAGTGGAGCAAAGAGACAATACACATGCGAGGCATTGTTAAACCTTTTGTTTCGCGATATCACACCTTCAATTGCTTATTTCGCGTAGCGTCCTTCAGATTTTTTTCTTGCTGAGAGAAAGGTTCCGTTTTCGTTCTGTCTGCATTTTCGTTAAATATATCGCAAAAGAGAAAACTGCCAGCACATACAAACACCAAAAACGTAACCCCACGCACAAGATTTAAAAGTCTTTTATCTTTATGCATAAGTTTCTAAACATAAATAAAACCCTCGCGTGCCCGCCAGTGAATGGAGCCTAGCCGATTGTGTCGTCATGATAAAAACAAACGAATACTTCTGTTGTTCTCGCTAATAGACTTTTACTTTCACTTTTACAACCATTCTATGTAATTTTTTGGGGTAAGTAGACTGAACTTGGGTTTTTGAAGAGCTCTGAAAAGAGCTCCCGATCACTGAGATTTTCTGTTTTCTTGTTCATTGCGCGATTTGGTCGGCACGAGGAATGAATCAGCTGCCGCACTGAGATCAGTTTAAAATTCGCGGCTATTCTGGGCCATTTTCCAATTGAGTGGTTTTTCTTGACTGGGTATTGTTAATTTTGACATCCATTGTTATGCAGTCGAGGGCTTCAAACAATGGCTTGCTTGCCCAAAACGCGCCATTTTCAAACACAACTTCAACTAACAGTTTTCAACCTAAAAAGAACAGTGGTTCCTGTTGGCCGATTCTTAAAATTAAAACGGATTCTGTTCATGAAAAGTTCCATCTTCCATTTGCCGCGCGTGAAAATTTGGAAGCCCCTAAAAATTTTTAGAAAATCGCTCTTGAAAATGGCCCCCATACAAAAAAAGGCCGATTTTTCATGATTTTCAAGTTTAAAAGAACAGTCCTTACACTTCTTCAATTTCCTTCATTTTAGGCTTAAATTGTAGGTACAACGTTATTCTTCAAAAAGCCGTGCGTGAAAGTTTAACTTCTCACTTCTGTAAACGGAAAATTATATTTCTACTAGCCCTACTTGGTCGATTTGGGCCCTTTCTTCTCTTATTCTGGGCTTTTCAAAGCGCACTCGACTTCAAATTTGCTGCTTCACTGGTTATGAATAATTAATGATGTCCAGCCATTCTGCGCGATGAGTTTTTTTCCAAGGCTTGATAGTTAGAAACCTTCAATAGCAAAGTGTGTCAATAAACGTTGCCCCCCCCCCCCCCTCCCCATTATTCGACCGTCCTCCTCTTATTTCTGTACCACAAAGAGACGAGGAGCATAATAATGCAGTTTCTTGTGTAAAAAACTAGAACCAACGAAGTTATGGGCAAACGTTGAACTCCAGCCATTAAGACACCGCGCCTCCACACAGTACGCCAACGTGAAGCTAAAAAGGGGGCATTCGTTTGAGGGGTACGATTCGTTTTGTAGGTTAGTTTTTATGAACACCACTCATTACCTCTGTGAAAAAAGCTGGATAATCACTGTCTTTTGCAAAGAATTCCGGGCGAAAATTAACTATGGGGTGGCGCAAGTTTCGAACATTTTTCTTTCGTTCAACCCAGTCAACTAAACGTTCTTGTTATGCCCTATGTCTCAACGATTGTTACAGACAAGAGATCATCACACGGTCATTGTCTAAACTAAGTGTTGTTTATTCATCTAAACAAATAGCATTCACAGCTACCTTAGTCCTATGTGTCATTAGTACCATTATATCTTACCTTTCATTGCTTATTGTGAAAAAATGAAAATTGCAAATTAGCAAAAAAAAAACACAAACAAAAAAGAGTGCGTGCCAATTCATATATCAAAAATTCCTATATCAAGTAAAACTCAGCTTTATAGCAACGGTGGAATCACTTTTGATGGCTAATTAGGAACCTCGGGGATTTTCGATGTGGATCTTAAGGTTGAAATTACCAAATGACAAAATTCCCCTAACTACTTCCCGGCAACTAACCTAGGTTGTTTTACCATTTATAACATAGAGGGAAAAATTACTGAATGCTGATTGGTTGAGACAGAGGGCATTTTTTCTTAATTTTCTCTCGGACGAGGGCAAAATTACTAATTCGTGATTGGCCAAGCGCCAAAATTACTCGCATTTGATTGGCTGAGCGCGAGAACGCGCCATTTGCATTTTGTAGGCGTCTTGAAATGAAAAACGCATTTTGAGTTGTTCAAGACAAGGATCGCTTCAAAGTTTGACTTTTAACCGAGAAGCTTGGTAAAAATGGTATGGAAATCGGGTGTTTGCTTGAAGAGGAATTCGAAAAGGTGAACCTGTATGTGTTACGGGAAACAGCAAATTGTTATTTGTTTTAAAACTACTGAAAACTTTTCCAGCGAGAGGAAGCTTCACAACTCAGGTGAATAAAATTTACTTAGTTAATTGAGACTTAGTTAAAAGTGTGTTTTGTCAATGAACTAGAATTGTATTTATCTCTTAAGATGTACATAATGGTCAGTCTTTCTTGTTCTGTGCGCTGAGCAGCAGTTAAAATGCGTGTTTGGTGAAATGTTTACAAGCGGGTACTTTTATAATTATTCTGATGGCCGGCTGATTGTGTTTCAACGTGCATGGAAAGTTTTCCGAAAATTTTGCCCTCTGTATTATAAACAAGTAATCGCATGGAGTCCTCGTAGAATTAAGGATAAATTTCACTTGTATTTTCAAAGTTTTCACAATTGCCCTCGTCGCTGCGCGACTCGGGCAATTTTGTGAAACCTTTGAAAATACGCGTGAAAATTTATCCTTAATTCTACTCGGCCTCATGCGATTACATATACTTACCGAAAAATTCCGGAATTTCGTATGGGAAAAGAAAACGGCAGTTCGTTTCACTGGAAAATGACGAAATATTTAAGGAAAATATAATTTCTGAAAAGGTAGCCCCCCTTTTTGTTGGTTGGGGCGTTCCGGTGATCTTAAGCGTATCATTCCTTTTAAACTAGTCCCAGGTCATTGACGGTTTTTATGGCCATGAAAATGAAACAACGCATCTTCCATGGATTTTCCGTTATAGTTTCTGGAGGGTCCCCACAACTAACCGTCGATCAACCGGTTTTTTTTTTTTCGTTTAAATGGTAAACAACAGTGCCATCTTTTTCATTAACTTATTTCTCTTCTGGTTACTCGTACTTTTCAATCTCTCGATGTAGAATGTACCTTAATCCCAACAATTTCGGCCGAAAATTTGTCCCAAAGTACACCCTTCCGAATCAACAACTTCTGGTAATGTTAGAAGACTCAATTTTCAATTTCCAAAATTGTGGATTATTAAAAGCGCGAAGCCAGAGTTTTCATCAGCTTTTACCAGCTACTCATTTTGTCGTCTATTTTCATTAAAAATATTGTTTCATTAAAAGCAAATTTTGTTGGAGTTTTGTTCCAATTTAAACCAACAAAAACTGAAAAAAAAAAAGCAATTCTAAATTAAACGTCCGAAATTTTTGGGGATTAACGTATTCCATTTCACTCGGAATATACTATAATAGGTTATCTAAGCTATTTACGTACATTACTGGGCATAATTCACCCTACGAAACAGTATGTCTTGACAATTAGAATTATTCTATGTCAGACACTTAAAAATGTTTAGTGTGACGATTGTCGGCACGTTTACACTGTCATTTGAGATTGGATTAACTTCCATTAACGAAAAGCCATTCATAAAACACGTAATAGATCATTTTCATGCTGACACCTGGAGCCTGGTTTTCCATATAATTATCCAGCAGATCGATCGCTTAAAGTAATTTATGTTTAGAAATGGAAACATTCTATGGAAACACCATCAGGTCGATTGCAAGACTCGGAGAACCGCGATAGCTTGAGTAGTAAACTGGGCCCGTCTGGGGCACTTTCCTGGCTTCTGATTGGTCGAGAGCGATCACGTGACCAGAGGAACTTCCGGTGACGTCATAAATCACTTCCGGTGGAAAAAACCGCTGACCAGGTGGAAAAAGGGATCGTGGGCTCATAGAACCGGAAGTCACGTGTTTTAGAATGGGAAACCGCTGACGAGTGTGAAAAATGGATCGTGGGCTCAAGGGGAAGTAAAACCACTGAGAAAACGCGGGCTCAAAGTCCAAAGTCCAATTTTGGGAACGGGGGTAACCCATATATGGCCCAGATATGGATTTGATATGGGTTTGATATGGCACAAGCCCAATTCAAGCATCGGGGGTGGTCCTTGACCCATATATGGTTCATATATGGATTTGATATGGTTTTGATATGGCACATCAAGCAAAAGGCATTTATAAGTTGGAAAGAAAATATTTTAATGTAAATGATATAATCCATGGCTTGCAGATGATGAGATTTCCATGTCACAAGGGGAAGCAGAAGCATTGCGTGTTTTAAGGGAGGAGACGATATGGTTTTCGATGAAATAGTGGAAATCCATGTTGCTCGCATGTGGTTTCTGTGGAAAGATTTCCTTTCAATAAAGTCTCCTCCAAACCACTGATGTTTATATGAGTGTTCCTATTAATGAGTTCCTTTTGATGAGTATTCCTTTGAGTTCCTATGTTCCTTAATGTTCAATAGAGGGTCGACGATTTTGTTGGGGCTTTCACTGGTAGCCATAGGGGTAGGTCTTGAAGGTGCGTCCCAAACCACGCGAAATCCAAGTGACCAAAAGTCACCACATTGTCCGGGAACCGAAAAACTATAGTTTGGCTACCTATCCCCAACACAAATGGTACCGCAATAGAGGGTCCCCATCAAAGGGTGGGCTCAAGGTGAGTTAAAACCGCTGAGATGAGTATTCCTTTTGATAATATGAGTGTTCCTTTTTGATGAGTTCCTTTGGATAATATGAGTTCCTATTTAATAATATGAGTGTTCCTTTTGACAATATGAGTGTTCCTTTTTGATGAGTTCCTTTTGATAATATGAGTTCCTATTTAATAATATGAGTGTTCCTTTTGACAATATGAGTGTTCCTTTTGATAATATGAGTGTTCCTTTTGATAATATGAGTGTTCCTTTTTGATGAGTTCCTTTTGATAATATGAGTTCCTATTTAATAATATGAGTGTTCCTTTTGACAATATGAGTGTTCCTTTTGATAATATGAGTGTTCCTTTTGATAATATGAGTGTTCCTTTTTGATGAGTTCCTTTTTGATAATATGAGTGTTCCCAGGGGTCTTTCCCGCCACGAGTCCCTTCAACTCCTAGGACTGACCACTGAAGAGATTTTGGTCTTAACCACCACGAGGTGTACTCCCGAATTAAAGAAAGCCGTCGAATTGGAGGAGGAGATCCAAGCCAGCAAGTAGTCAAGTAAACATCAATGGTGGGGATTGAGCCAACAGACCAAAGGATCAACCAGATCCATTAGACCAAAGGAATAATCAGATCATCGATGAGTGTGAAAACATGAAATGGGACGGTGGTTTTTATAGAGAAAGAAGGGGTCACGTGGGAGGGAAGGGGCCAATGAGAGAAAGGGCCCATCATGCTTTGGGAGGGGAAGAGGTGGGGGACCCCCCTCCCCCCTCCTTAGATAGACCATGGTGCATTGCGCGAATGGGGTATATAAGTCAAGCGAGGCCACAGGACGTCACTCTTAGCTTTGAGTTCATGCTTGGCTGACTTATGTCGGTTGACATAAAAAAAAATGTCTAGAAGAACGTTGGGTTCGTTGGCCAGTGCCATTAATGTAGTGGGAGAAGAGGTTGTGAATGCATCAGTTGGGTCGGAGAGGACACATGTGGAACGACAAGCAGAGGCAATGTATGAGAGAAGAGAAGAGACTTGGCGCCCCCTCAACCGCCAGCGCGTGGGCGCATTTGTTGAACTGTTTTTGAGGGCTATGGTGTGGACCGAAAATGGTCACCGTTCTGGACAACCGCAACCACAGAGTGTGGAGATGTTGCTAGACACCCTGGTTCATCGCATCATTCCCTGGGTGTACAGGCACCGTGTGTGGAGTAAGTTTGAGCGTCGGTGGCCCATATCACTTGAACATTTTAAAGAAGTTGACAATGATTTGTGTAATCATCTGCCAAGGATTCATAGGGGATACCAGTGGCAGATGATTAGGAAGTATTTTGGTGACATGGAGGAGGAGCGGCGGCGGGAGGAGCAGGAAAGGAGACAGGGGGTCATTATGCGCAGCCAAGTGCGGAGAGTGTTACAACTGTAAATAGACTTTGAACATTTTTTATTTTTTATGGTTGAGATTGTTTTTTATTGTGCGTCAAGACCCATTATTTATGATCCACGTGCAAAGTCAGTGTTGTGATCTTTTTTATTTTTTAATTAAAAAGAGTTGATGTTTTTTACAAATGGTGGTTGGTCTTCTTTGCCACGCTGGGTGGGGTGCTCCTATTTACAAATTGAAAAAGCTATCTACAATTTTGAAAAAATAAAAAAGTAAAAAAAAAAAATATGTACAATGGGAAAAAATAAAAACTAAGAAATTGAAAAAGAAAGCTATGTACAGATTGAAAAATAAAAAACTAAAAAAATTACAAATGAAAGTCTTCCAGTTCCATGCGTAATTGATCAATGTTCTCGGGTAGACAGAAGGTGCGGTTGAATAAGGCTTGAATTTCAGCTCGGGTTTTCTCGTCCACATCCCGGGATCCCACAATAGCACTGCTTTGATGAAGGGTGGGCTTTTTAGGTCCCCAAGGAACAAATTGACTGCCAGTGACCAGGGTGGCGGCATTCTCGTTGACTTGGTAGTAATGGTCCGAGCGGTACCATGATTGACTGGGTATATCAAACAGGTAGACGGGTTTGCCTTGATCCATAGCCAATTGCACAGTCCAACCAGTGCCTCCTTTCACGCGTTTATGATCCTGTTCCAAGATGCCAAAGGCATAGATGGTATGGGCTTTTTTGGCCAATTGATAATTACGTTGTAGCAATTGCAGGGTGTAAAAATGACTGGGCATCTGTTTGCCTAGTTTCTCAGCCGCCTGGTGAAGATGGGGGTTGGCCAGCATCAGGACTTCCACCGTAGAAGGGGTGATGAAAGTGGCTCGAGGATGGTTCGGGGGGACCAGGACTTCTAGTTGCATCCCAAAGTGTTTGGCCTGTTCTTCCACGAGGGCATCCGTACCTTTGGCTCCCCCTGTGTAGACCACATGGCCATGACCCACTTGCAGTTCCAAGGCACCGAGATCTTGTTCTCCGATCATGTCAATGTCTGGGGGCATGGCTTTTGAGAATGAAGATCTAGAGACCAAGGGACCGTCTTAAATAGGGACAATGGACCAATGGGAAGACAAGAGGTCCTTATTTGGATTGAACAAGCTGACCAATGGGAAGATAACAAGTCCTTATATGGGTAGGATAAGCTGACCAATGACAGGCAAGGGTCTAAGGTATAAAAAGGCATGGTCGGTAGGGGTGACATCAACCTTGAGTACGATGTCTGTCGATCGGAAGAGAAAGCCAAGCGTACACCCTGCGGGGAAGAAGAAGAAGAAGAGCATTCAACATATGACGCCCGTGGACTGTGATCCTGTGGTCTGCGAGGTCGTGGAAGACACTCGAGCTGCCGTGGAAGATATGATGAAAGAATTGAATGATATGGTGTCCCCCCAGACATCCCCATCTGAATACATGGTGACGTATGTCGAAGATCCTCCTCCTCCCAGTTCGGTGGACACTATGGTATGCCCTTGCCATAATGTGCGTTTGGAGGCCCGAGAATCTCAAAAGGGATGGAAGTATGTGAAATGTCCCATGCAACCGTGTTTGCTGTTTTGTGGTCAAGATCAAGTTCTGGAGTATATGAAAGCCGTGTATAGTCAACCTGATGTAGAAGTGTTGGACATGTGGGGTGGTTTACAATGCTTTTGCCGTGAACCCGCTACGCTTCAACAGAGTCATTCGACCCAGAACCCCGATCGGTTGTTTCTGACTTGTTCCAAGAAAACGTGTGGCTTCTTCCGATGGGCCGATCAACCCTTGGGTCCCAAGTACTGGACGTGGTTTCATGACAACCCTCCCAAAAAAGCCGACCAACAAGCTGAAGCACCCACCCGTGATGCTCAAGGATATCCCAAACGTGGAGTAGACATCCCTGGTCCTCCAGTCAGAAGGAAAGAGGACGTGGAACGAGAACGGCCCCTGACAGAGTATGAGAAACAATTGTTACGAGAAATTCAAGAGCTCAAGAACCGTCAAGAAATGATGGTAGCCCCAGCTCCACCACCCCCTAAGTACAGTGACAGTGTGGAGAACTGGCAGAAAGGTCTAGAGACCATCAGCTGTGGCCGTCTAGGTCTCTTTTAAATGAGAGAACGAATAAAATTTTTTATCAATGTCACCATGGAGTCTGTATGTGATGCGTGGGAGTCTGTCTTGTCCCTGGGGCAATGGCAATGTCATCAAACCCTTTGTCAAGTCTTATATGATCACCAACCCGGGTCCCAAATCCCCATTCCCCCTTGTCCCGAGGACACGCATCCTCTCCACCTCTTTGAAGAAACCCATGTGGACCGCAACCTATATCGATGGGTGGTGTTTGTCTTATGGTTAAAAGCTCACCCGAACGCCTGGCGATGGTATCGAATCATTCAAAAGGCGCATCCCCACACGGTCCCCACCATATCGACCTTATGGGGTGAATGCCAAAAAGTATGGCCCCTCGAAAGAGAACCCAACGCTGGAGTTCGTCGTCATCATGGTTGAAGAAAACCAAACGCCCTGTGTCGTCAACGAAGAAGGCCAATGTCTCGCAACAATGGTTGAACCGTTACCATGATCCTCGTGCCCCGGGGAGTTTAGGTGGGGTGCAACGATTTGCTAAAGCCCAGGGTCTCCCTTTGAAAAAAGCCCAACGGGTGTTGGAACAGGATGTGGGTTACACCTTGCATAAACCCCGACGTCGTCGTTTTGCTACCTTACCCGTGATCGTAGGGGGCTTGGATGATCAATGGGCCGCGGATTTAGTGGAAGTGCAACGTTTGGCCAAACATAATCGGGGTATACGCTACTTGTTGACGGTCGTGGATGTGTTGTCCAAGTACGCGTGGGTCGAACCGTTGAAAACCAAAACCGGCGTGGCCCTCGTGAAAGCCTTTGAGAAGATTGTGAGACAAGGAGGACGTCACCCGAATCGATTGCAAACGGATCGAGGGAAAGAATTTTATAATCGGACCTTTCAACGATGGGTCGACGAGCAAGACATTCAACATTTTTCGACCGAAGGGGATGCCAAAGCCAGTGTGGTGGAACGATTTAACCGCACCTTGAAAGAACGGTTATACCGTTATTTGACCGCGGCCAACACGTTGAAATTTGACAATGTCTTACCCGAGTTGGTGCAGGGGTATAATGCCACCCGTCATCGAAGTATTGGTATGCCCCCCGAAAACGTGACGTGGGACAACGAAGAAGCCGTGTGGAAACGATTGTATGCCAAACGATTGAAAGGGTACAAAAAACCCCAATTGAAGGTGGGGGATCATGTCCGTCTCAATACGATTCATCGTACCTTTGAAAAAGGGTATTTACCCGGTTGGACCGAAGAAGTGTTTGTGGTGCATCGTGTGATCCCTGGCCCTGTCCCCACGTATAAGATTCGCGAATGGGATGAGACCCCCGTCCAAGGTACGTTTTATGAAGAGGATTTACAAAAAGTCCATGTGTCCGAGGTGTTTCGGATCGAGAAGGTACTTAAGCGACAAAAAGGTCGTTGGTTGGTCAAGTGGAAAGGGTGGCCTGACAAGTACAATAGTTGGATTGCTCGTGGAGACGTGACATCCCTTCGACCCCGCAAACGACGACGACGCCGCTAAAACAATGACATTGGTGCCCAACTCTTCGTTTTACGTGACGTTGATGAGTCATGCGAGTACCAAAGAGTTTCCTGGGAACAAGAGTCATCATTTCAGAAACCGATTGCCTAAACCCATCCGATTTGTGGGACGAGGATGGATGGTGGGTATGGTGAGTTTATCCTTACCCACCATTCCGGTGGTAGCGGAAGAAGGAGGCGTGGGTGATTCCCATCCTCTGTTGTACGTACGATGGCACGAACGGGTGCATGACACAGACGATCAAGGGGACGATGTCTGGTGGCATCAACGTCGCGAACTCTTTGTCTACGGACGAGATATGAGAAAGGAGATGGCCTCGTCGACGGGATCGCACTTTTTTCATCAATTGGTGTACCGTTACGTGCAAGCCCGTGCGAAACAAACCGAACCCCTTAACAAATGGGCCGAGAACAATGGTGTCAAATTGTACCCGACCTTTGAATGGACCACCGAAGGGGATTTGGTGTTGAATACCGTCAATGTGGATTACAAACGACAAGTGGCACGCGTGGAATGGGGCAGAACCTTGGCGCTGAGAATGGGATGGATTGAACAAGTGTCGACGGGCGTGTATCGATTGGGTCCCAATCTCTTGCAAGAATTTCATTCGGACTCCATTCCCATTCCGTCCGATGTCCTGGATGGCAGCAACAAGCCCGCCTTTTGGAAAGTGGATGGGGATTATGTGAACTTGAGTATGACGTGTAATTGGCGGTTTGTGAATTTGAACCAGACCTTTCGTCCCTCGTTGGAATTTCCCTCCACGCGTCCTTTGCATGTGTATTGTGATGTAGGGACCAGCAGTATGGTAGGGGGCCGCATCACCGATCTCTTACGAGAAATCAAGTACCAGCCTCAAAACACCACCCACTTTGAACCTCGACATATTCAATATATCCCAGTACGCAACGAAGTGGTGGAAATCGTCGAAACCCAGTTGGCCGAAACCAATGGGGATCTGGTGAAATTTGGTGAAGGGCGTACCCTCCTGACCCTCCACTTTAAAAGGGAAGTGGTGGTGTGAAGAAGAAAGACAACATGTCGTTCTACGTGACGTTACCCAGTCATGCCAACCGACGTGAATTTCCCAACAACCAACCTAATTCCTTCAAGATTCGTTTACCTCAACCGTTACAGCTCACGGGAGGTGGTTGGCAAGTGGGGTTGAGTGCCATTTCCTTACCGGATGCTCGCGTCAATTTGTATGAGTTGGTGAAGAAAAATGGGTACGTCATGGGGGTGTCCTGGGCCCAAACTTATCCCAAACCGGGTGCAAAAGACGGGGAAATGACCTCGCGAGTAGACACCGCGCGAAGCATCATCAATGACGTGAAAGATTTGGATTGGGTGGTGGATGGCGTGAGTTTCATGAAAGCCATCATTGCTCACTTGGAACAACAACGTATGGAAACGGCCGTTCAAGGTGGTCGGTTTACCAATGATCAAGGCAAACACACCTACGTCAAGTTCAAGTGGGAAGGCGAGGATCTGCTCATCGACAACACCAATATCTGCCATTGCGGCAGCGACACGCCAGCCCTGACCATCTACACCAAGTTAGCGCTCAAGATGGGATGGTTACGTAAAATTGACAGTGGGTTGATTTTGGGACCCAACTTACAACAAGAATTCATGGGGGATCAAATCCCCAACATGACAAAACCCGCTGACAATGATTGGAACGATGTCACCGACGGTCAGGGGAACGCAGTCTTTTGGACGGTGCGTTCTATTTTACCGGATTATTTACAATTGAGTATGAGTTGTAGTTGGCGTTTCACCAACTTGAATGTAGCATTTCGTTCCGTGGTGGGTGAACCCACACGATCGTTGCACGTGTACTCCGACGTGGCAGGCAGCACGGTGGTGGGCAATCGCGTGACTGATTTGTTACGTGAAATCCAGTACAAGCGAGAAGCACGCGGCAACCTGTATTTTGAGCCGTTGCACATTCAATACATGTCTCTTCGTAACGAGGTGGTAGAAATGATTCACGTTCAAGTGGCTGAAACCATTGGTAGAGGAGGAGACTTGGTCAAGTTTGGTGAAGGTCATACCATTGTCACGTTACACTTCAAAAAGGCATAAAAAAGAGAGACGAGAAGGGAACCCAAGTCAATCATGCCTCCGAAACGACGACGACGACGACGACGACGACCACAGCGTCCACAAGCGGGGGAAGGGGTCAACGCGGTGATTGCCGGGATTCCTAAGGCCGCTTGGTCCATCACCAAAGGGGTAGAAAAGTTAGCCAAAAAGAATTACCTAAGATCAACGAAGAAACGTATGGAAGAAATGCGAAGTGGGAAACGCAAACGGTGGGCGGGGGAATCGTTTACGTGCAACCTCATGTGAGTATAAAAAGAAAACAAGGGTTGTGAAAACAAACAAAGATGCCCAAGACAAGAGTGCGTCGAAGGAGACGAAGAAGAAGGCAACGAGGGGGTCTCTTGCCCCTGGCGGCCCTCATTCCAGCCTTGATCGCTGGAGGGAAAGCTGTGGCGTTGGGTGCCGCAAGTGGTGCCGCGAGTTACGGGGCTAAAAAAGGGTTGGAAGCCGCTTTTCGGAAAAAACGACGACAATGATGACGGTATAAAAAGGGGAGTCCCATGAAGCCCAAACAAAACGTTTATCCCTGGTGAAGAAGGCACCATGCGTGGGGGAAGTTTGACACGATTTCGAACCGACGAGTGGTATGATCAACAAGGCAAAGGAGTGATGACGGATCTGATGCGTGGGGGGTTGCAAGGTCTTATAAGGACGCGAAATCCTTTAAAATTGCCTAGTAATATCAAGAGAGGATTGGAAACGGGTTTGACACGAGGTATCAAACGCAAAGCCGAAGACGTCCTTAAAAAGGAAATCACCAAACAAGCCAAGAAAGCGTTGAGTCATAAGAACGTGAAAGACGCCGTGCGTGTAGCCACTGCCTTATTTCCCAAACAAACCAAACGTGCACGTGATATTTTGGGAGTGTGAACATGGAACCCGTGCATTCACGACCTCGACGGATTCGTAGTAATCGAGGGTTGTCTCAATGGGGTGGACTGTATCCGTTTTGGAAACTCACGCGACGACAACGTGGTGGATGGTTAAGTCCCGAGGTGATGAGAGTCCCCGGGTTTGATTTGAGACAACGTTTAGCACGACGACGACGACGCTATAAAAACCCCTCACGACGACGACGGGGTACCACTCGACGACGTTAAACATGCCTGACGTGAGTACACAAACCGCCCCGGCTCACGAGCGTTCCGAAGGGACCGTCAACCCTGCCTTACGGATTTTCAAGGTGCCACCGACCGACATTAGCATCAATGCCTATCGCATGGTCACCATTCAACCCACCACCACGGGTATCAATCCCATGGAATTCATCATTCCAGGGTTGGACGATTTTGTGGATTTGGGACGCAGTTACTTTACCATGGAATTGAGTTTGAAAAAGGACGATAACGGGAACTTGGTGGCCGCGGAGAAATTGTGGCCCGTCAATAATTTGGCCCATTCCATCATCAAACAAATTGACTTGCAGTTGAATGGCACGTTGATCAGTCCACAATCCGACACCTATCATTACAAAGCTTACCTAGAAACCTTGCTGAATTATGACCGAGAAGATGGCAAGACCGTGTTAGGACCCCAAGGATGGTTCAATCAAGTGGATTTCCCACCCCAATGGACCGCCACCAACACAGACAAAGCAGGAAACCATCAACATTGGCAAGATCTGCCTGCCCATCACAAAGGGGCCTTTAACGCCATGGTAGCCGAAACCGCCAAGTATGCTGCAGGTGCCACCCACAGTCTAGTGTTTACCCCACACTTGGAAGTCTTTCACACTGGCAAACTGTTGGTGCCAGGCATCGAAATCAAGATGAAATTTCATTTCAACGGCCCCAGCCTGTTTTTGAATGGAGTGGGTCTAGCTGGCCGATTGATGGAAGGGGATGTGAAACTACGGTTTCATCTCTGTCAACTGCGTTTGAATGACGCCATCTACCAGAGTATATCTAGCAAAAGACACAATGAAGGAGAAGTGGCGGCTTACCCGACCGTCCGCAGTGAAATCCGGACCTTCAGCATGCAAAACAACCTGGTCCGCTTTGATATCCCCAACCTGTTTCAAAACAGAATACCTGACCGAATGATTGTGGGGTTACTGGACAGCCGTGCCTTCAATGGAGATGTGACCCGAGATCCGTTCTGTTTCCAGAAATTTGGTCTGACCTCCATTCGACAGATTGTCAAAGGAGAAGAGTACCCTTATGAAACCCTCCAGTTAGTGCACAACAATGGCACCCGAGATAATCTAGGCTACTTCCGTTTTCTGCAAGCCAGTGGTGCCTGGTGTAAAAAGAAAGGCAATATGGTAGAACTGCTGGATTGGGGCCACAGGAAAAATTGTACCTTGTACATGTTTGACAATGTGGCCAATGGATGTGCTGACAGTCAAAACCTCAACCCCAAGCAAACGGGAGATTTACAACTGGTGTTGGAATTTGGAGCTGCCCCCGGTGTCAATATAACGGTGCTCGTGTATGGAGAATTTGAGAACTTGCTGGAGATTGACAAGAACGGAGCCGTGTTGTATAACATTTACCAGCACTGATGGAACATGTGGCCTTGAATAATGTGCAATTGGATTATTTAGCCCGAGACGACCCCCAATTGAACCCTGTCTTTTACGGGACGGTGGCCTGTGATCGTTTACCCAAGAGTCCTGTCAAGACCCAACCCCAAGGGTACATTGTGAATACCGACCCACACGATCAACCGGGACAACATTGGTTAGCGGTGTGGACCGATGGAAAGGTGTGTGAAGTCCTGGACAGTTATGCTTTGCCCATGGACACGTACGTGCAAGCTACCCCGTTACGAGATTGGATTGTCCAACATTGGAAGTATGTGGTGACCAATGGCAAGTCCCTCCAAGCCATTTCAAGCAAGAGTTGTGGTGATTACGCCTTGTTGTATTTAAAAGCCAAAGCCCGTGGACGGACCTTGCAAGCGTTTTTAAATGAGTTTTCGGATCATGATTATGTTAGTAATGACCATCAAGCGGGTCAACGCCTTCAACAATTGATTGTAGGTCAAGAAGCCAGATGGTATCAACTTTGTTGTCATCCGTATCATCAATGTAATCATTAAATAAAAAAGTTCGTTGAAAAACGGTGTCGGAGTCGTAGCTCAGTGGGTAGAGCCTTTGGACTTGATCCAGGATAGCGATTGGGTCGTGCGTGGGTTCGAGTCCCACCGATTCCAATAAAAAGGTGCCTTTTTTTTTTCTAAGGGTAGTTCGTCATCATCATGCAAACGGGGAAACCGTTTCGTTTTCATACCCCCTCCTCTATCTTGGTGGTGGGACCTTCGGGATGTGGTAAAACTGTGTTTACCGAAAAACTCTTGGTAGACAACCCCGATTTGTTTGAAAGTCCACCGACCCAAATGCATTATTGTTATGGGGCCTGGCAAGATCGATTTCAAGGCATGCAAGATCATGGGGTGGTGTTTCACGAAGGGATTCCCGATCATGAGGCCTTAGTGCAATGGTTTCCTCAAGGACATGGGGTCCTGGTCTTGGATGATTTAATGGACGAAGGGAGTCACGATAAACGCGTGTTGGATTTATTCACCAAACATTCCCATCATCAAGGGGTGACCGTCCTATACTTGTGCCAAGACATGTTTCCCGTGGGTCGCTATGCGAAAAGTATATCCCGCAATGCCCATTACATTGTAGCGTTCAAGAACCCCCGAGATCAATTAGGGGTACGCAATGTCATGCTGCAATCGTTTCCGACCACTTGGAAAGACACGTTGGAGACGTTTCATCAAGCCACCACACGACCGTATGGGTATTTGGTGTTGGATTTACATCCCGCCTCCTCCGATCAACAACGTGTGTTGAGTCACCTGTTAAAAGACGAAGGATGGACTCGCACCTATCAAAAACGACTATAAAGGCACCCCCTTGGAACAGGTAAAAAGAGAAAAGCAACCATGGCCGATGACGATGACCGTCAACCTCCGCAATCGTACGATACCGTGTCCCCGGCGGGGGTGGGGGCATCCAGCGGCAATCAAATGTCCCCAAGCGCCTGGCAAGATTTGTATTTCACAGGAGACCAAGGCCTTCTCGACGTCGCCATGGAGGAAATGGAAGCCGAGCCCCTCTTTCAGTTTATGGAGTCCCTCCCCCCTACCGGTAGAGATGGTGCGCCCCCTGCCCAGGCCTCTTCCCCAGCCGGGGTAGGAAGTGCATCCTTCGGTAGTATACAGACCACCCCACCGTCTTCCGTGGACAGCCCCCTTACTTGGGGAAGCGCACGCGTGTCACCCGATCCACGAAGAAGAACAGTGGCGGGTGCTCGGACAGCAGCGGGTGCAGGGGGTAATGGACGTGGGGGAAGTGGTGATGGACGTGGGGGACGTCGTGGTCCTAGGACTAGAGGTGGCGGACGTGGTGGTGCTGGTGGTGCTGGAGCAGGTGGAGCTGGTGCTGGGGGTGCTGGTGGTGGAGCAGGTGGAGCTGGTGCTGGTGGTGCTGGTGGAGCAGGTGGTGCTGGTGGTGCTGGCGGTGGAGCAGGTGGAGCAGGTGGAGCTGGTGGTGGTGGTGGTGGTGGTGGTGGTGGTGGTGGTGGTGGTGGTGGAGGAGGTGGTGGCGGTGGTGGCCGTCGTGGTGGACGACGCGGACGACGACGACGACGACTTTTCCCCGGTTCACCTAGGACACCTTCCTCCAGTCCCTCCACTCCTCGAGGATCTCGGACTCCACCCCCTCGTACCTTGCGTCAAGCGGATTTACAACGACGTTTACGTATGCTGTTACAAGATCAAGAACAGTTGGCCCAAGGACGTGAAATTGCTAATGTCACCATGACCAATAGCATTGTCACCAGTTATAAACAAGGAGGAGCACCGAGCGTACAAACCTCGTCGTCCCGTGTTTCGCCGTAAAGATGAAAACCGTCGTGTCGTTATTGAATGGATCAAAACAGCATGGTCTTCCCTTCCCCCCGGAATTATTACAACGGATGGATTCCTTGTATGCCTTTTATCATCAACAATGGTGGTGTTATCGAAAAATGTTGAATCATTACAGGTGTGTCAATGCCTTGTTCAATGGTATGGCCTTACTCCTGATGGCTGCCGGTATGATTGCGGGTCCCCTTTTGGAAAACAGTACATTGGTAGCGTGTTTGGCGGCCGTGGGGACCGTGGTCAAAGGATGGAATGATTTTAAACAATACCGATTTAAAGTGACCATGAGTCGATTTGCGTTTACCACCTATGCCAAAGCCTTGACCGAATTGAAAACCCATGTGCGGGGTATTCCCTTGGAGGATCTGGAACGATTTTTAATCAAGATGCAAACCTTGGATGATACCATTGTCGATTTCACCCCTCCGTTACCCAAACGATGTCTCCAAGATTACCATGGTCATTTTGTGTACCAACCCTTGGAAGCCCTATGCTATGTAGACGGATGTCCTCGTCCCTTGAGACCCAAAGACTATTGGATCGATAAAAAGCCGCTCCCTCCTAGTCCCACACTCTTAGAACCATGGCCGTCCAACGACGACGACGACGACGAAGAACCACGAAAAGAAAACGTCGTGGTTACGTGAATGTGGGTGGAGGTATTCTTTCTTTACTGAAAGGCGCTGCCAAACTGGGCATCAAACTGGGCAAGAGTAAGGACTATAAAAGAATGGGAGCCCTCGGTGTGGGAGGTGCTGTGTCTAATTTCCGACGAAGACCATGGGCAGTATGAAACGTCTTGGGCGTCAATTACCGTTTTTACGGTCCATGTTACAAGAAGCCAATGGTTCCAAACGTCAAGAGTTGTTACAACATGCCAATGCCGATCAAATCAATGCTGTGAGTGAATTGGTCTTGAACTTTTTAAAAAACAAGATTCCTGTCACCCCACCCATGCTGGCTAAACTTCAACCCTATAAAAAGGTACTACGTGATTTGGGACGTCGTCGACATTCCGTCAAAAAACGTCGTCAGTGGTTAGTCCGACAAAAAGGACAAGGGTTGTTTCAAGGACTTCACGAAGTGTTATGTCAATGTGTTCGTTAACGTATCAAGACATGGAAGCATAAATATCACCTGTTGTGACAGCTGTCGTGCATTGGAAGACCATGGACGAGGTCTACATGATTCCCCACCAGGATTTGGAACAACTCATTCAATATTACAAAGGAGAACTTACCGAAAATGCCTTGTTGAACAAAGCCGCAACGCTCGCCGCCAAAAAACATGTGTTATTAGCCAACCCCCAATTACCTCCAGCCCTGGTCAATGCTCAAACCAAACCGTTGAGTCAAGAATTAATCAAGTTAACCAAACGCATTCGTCAATTTCCTGGCGGGGTGGGGGTTGGTGCCCCGGGTGCCCCGGGTGGTCCACCAGGCGAAGAAGAAGAAGCCGGGGATTTGGTAACGGGGCCCGTGGAACAATGGTTGAAGCGCATGATAAAAGGAGGTCCGTCGGCTCCCAAACCCACCATTACCCCTGCTACCAGGGAAGGCGCGAGAGAACAGAGACCTTCTACCAGTCGAGCAGAAGAGAGACCTTCTACCAGTCGAGGGGATAGCCGGACGCGTTTACAAGTCATTCGAGAACAGCGCAAGGCTTTGGAAAAAAAGTTAGCTGAGAGTGGTAAAGGCAAAGGCAAAGGCAAAGGCAAAGGAGTCTCCCGTGAAGTGCAACGATTAAAACCCTTACCCGGTTGGGAAGATTGGACCAAAACCAAACAGCCCCGACGGAGACGTTTGCAGTACGACAGTGAATAAACATGCCCGCCAAGAGGAGAAGGGGTATTAAACGGAAACGCCCCCAACGAGGAGGGGCTTTGGATGTCCAAAAATGGATTGCGAAAACGGGGAAGGAATTTCATTGGCCCGGTTATCAGTACATGGGCCCTGGCACCCATTTGGCCAAACGTCTGAAACGTGGGGATCCAGGGATCAATCGCTTGGACCAGATTGCTAAGCAACACGACATTGATTACAGTCGTGCCAAGAATTTGCAAGATAAATGGAAAGCCGATACCAAGATGATCCAAGCCATTGATCGATTACCCGGCAAGAAAAACAAGACGGAACGGGTGGTCAAGAAAATTATGCAAGCCAAGAAACGTTTAAAATTGTAAACATTTAATAACATGTTGAGTCAATAAACAATGAAAATGTCTCATTGTTATTCTGCAGTTCGGTAGTCTTCTGTAGTTCGTGTTGAGTCTCAAGCAGGATTTGCGAGACAACCCATTGTGATGTAAACAACATTAATCCAGATAAAATAAAAAAACAATGTCACTTGTGTCATTTTGATTGATGAGTTGTCAAAAATACTAATACGAATGTTCTGCCAAATACTGAGACGGATGTTCTTCCAAATACTGAGACGATTCTGTCAAAAAATACAAAGACGAGGGGGTTTAACTGACAAAGTCATCCAAATCAAATGAAGGATCCTCCAGGAGCATCATGTCATTTAAAAAGTCAAACAAAGAATCGTCCGATGACGACGACAAGTCATCGAGTAAATTGTCTAAAAATCCTTTCCCATCGTCCCATACAGAATGATCCAGGGGATGAAGGACCCCTGAATCCATGTCCATTATGGTACTAGATTGACCCATGGCATCCTCAGGGCTGGGCGACAGGGTATTGCAAAAGTCCCGCATAAAATCCTCCAACGTGATCGTTAATTTGAGGGGCCCTAAGGCTTGGCGTTTCTCCTCCGTTCTCTTTCCAACCATGGCCCTTGCGAGGGCAGCGGCCTCACGCTTTTTCGCCATGTATTGTTGCTGCCACCGCTGACCTCCTTTCGAACGGTAGTATTCTCTTTTATAGGCCCGGAGTCGTTCTACATTCATGGCATAGTACTGTTTCTGGTAGGCTGCTATTCGGTCGGCATGTTTAACCCGGTACCTAGCTTTCTCAGCCCGTCGCTGCGCCCGTCGTCGGGCTTCTTTGGCACGGAGCTTGGCCACTTCCTTGTAAACGTCGTCGTCCTCCTCAACGCTTACCAGGGGGGTCTTACTACGTTTTGCCTTTCTGGCCTTGCACCTGGCTCTGCTAGCCTTTTGCTGCGCCCGTCGTCGCTCTTGTTTCGCCCTGAGCTCTGCTAATTCTGCCAGGATGTCATCGTCGTTTGAGTCGCTGTCGTTAAGGTCATCGTCGTTAAGGTCATCATCGTCGTCGTTGTTTTCTTTGTAGTTCACTGGGGGTCTGCGACGGTGACTGCGGCGGCGGAGGCCCTCTCTTTCGTTGGACATGAGGCGAGGGGGGCGGTGCTGGTGGGGGTGTCCGGGGCCTCTTGAATTGGTGATGCCAATTTGTCCAACAGAAGTCGAGGCCCCGGATGTACCACGCGGTGGTGATTTGTGGGTAGCAGCCCGGGTTCCAGTGCTGTTGCACGTAGGTGTGGCGTGCTGCTTGGGCTGCTTGGGCGAGCTGCCTCCTTTTCCTCCTTTCCTCCAATAACTCTTCCCCAAACTCCCGGATGTCTCTGTCGTCGACTGCCCACTCCTTAACCTCATCTAAGATCGTATCGACTTCAAATGCCTCAAACTTGTTCAACAGGTTCTCTAGACTAGAGTCCATTTTGAGATGACTGACCTCGAGGGGCGATCTGTTTTATAGTCTCTCATTCATTCCCGTGATGCACCAGGGGTCCTAACTAGAGAGGGGGGGGAGGGGGGTCCCCCCACCCCGTCCCTCCCCTCCCAGGGTCACCCCTGGACCCTCTCTCTCTCATTGGCTCCTTCCCCTCCCCTAGGCATCCCGTGCTCTGTTTGGTCATCCTCCCCTAGATACCCCAACATGCTTTCCGTGGATGGGTCCTCCCCTAGAGAAACCACAATACTTTGCGTGGATCCTCCCCTAGTTAGCCCAGCATGCTTCGCGTGGAACCTCCCTTAGAGAGACCACAATACTTTGCGTGGATCTCTATAAAAACAGAGCCCCGATCTCCAGTGAGTTCATCTGATCATGTCCTCTGACAAAGACGACACAAGTTCCTGTGTGGGATCTTTGATTTGCACCGAAAACATGGCGGACAGTGACGAGGATGATTTGATCTGCCACGAAATCCTGGATGACGATGATGATCAAGACTATCATGATTTGATGGATCATTTGGAACGGCAACATGCGTTTCAAACCCAACTCCTTCAACAAAGTGGTGCAGGATTGGATACCAATGAAGAGGGTGCCTTCGACTTTGAACTCGAACCTTTTGTGAATCGGAAGAGTGATCGCATGGGGGTACAAGAACGTCATTTCAAGACCCAGTTACGTCAAAGGGGGAACTTCATTCCAGGTCAAAATATAACCCAAGCTCTCCAAGATGGATTACGTCGAGCCGTCGATCAAGTGTTAACCACCACCCCCGACCTCGACGATCAAGATCGCCTCTACTTTACAATAGCATCCGATCGCCTGCACAATAATTTTCAGGGGTGGGGATTACGTGCAGGTGAATGGCGTCGAGACACAGAACGTGTGGAAGCTCTGTTCCAACGTTTAGCTCAAGCCCTCAACAGCAACGAACAATTTGAAATGGACGATTCCTTTCAAGTCTCCATCACTCAAGTCCATCATGCTCCTCAAGGCACCGGCAAACCCCGTCGTGGGAAACCAGGCCATCCTACCATGACCATGTTGACAACTAACAAAAACTCGGTCATCCGCATCCAAAATGATGATGAGCTCTGTTGTGCCAGAGCCCTCGTGGTCGCCAAAGCTCGCGTGGACCAGCACCCGAAATGGGAATCGATTCGCAAAGGAAAACCACTCCAGCGAACCCTAGCTCTGGACCTGCAACACGAAGCCAAGGTACCCTTCGGTCCTTGCAGCTATGACGCCTTGACGGCTTTCAGCAAAGCCCCATCCCTGGCCGGTTACCAGATCCTGTTGGTCGATGCGCAGCGATCGTTCCACATCACGACGTTTGGGCCCCTACGAGACAAACAACTGATCCTGTTGCACAACCAAGACCATTACGACGTGATCACCAAATTGCCGGGGTTTTTCGGGTCCAGTTATGTGTGTGCGGATTGTTGGAAACCCTACAACACCGAGGGGATGCATCGATGCACCAAGACCAAGTTGTGTGGAGCCTGTCGACAGAAAGATTGTCCAGACTTTCAATATGCTTACCCCCGACACCTTAAAGCCACTCAACGTTGCGACTCGTGTCATCGGGACTTTTTCGGACCCGCGTGTTTGGAAGCCCATGCCAGCAAGACCCATGCTGGCAAACCCGCCACGGGCCTCCAGTCCTCCGTGTGCTCTCAACGACACCGATGCCCTGACTGTTATCAACAAAATGTGGGCTTGTCCCGCATTCAACGTCACCTTTGTCGCCACGTGGATTGCCCTTCTTGTCATCAGTACGTCCACGCCGACGACCACCGTTGTTTTATACAAAAAGCCCCCAAACCTCAAGACGAAAAGAAGAGAAAGAGGACCCGTCAAAAAGGTCCTCGCGCCAAACGAGGTGCCGCCGCCGCGGAACCCCATGCCTCCTCCGAGGACGAGGAAGACGTCCTACCTCCCTTACACGTCTTCTTTGATATCGAAGCCATGCAACCCCACGAAGAACACATTGCGAATCTCGTCGTGGCCGAAACCGAAGACAAGGATGAACCCAAGCCTTTCCCAGGTCCCACCTGTATCCGTGACTTTCTGGAATGGTTGGATACCTTGACCCTCAACGATACCCGTCAAGTCAATGTCATCGCTCATAATTTTCAAGGGTACGATGGGTACTTCATCATCCAAGAATACTATGGGGACAACCGCATCGTCCAACAACTCCGCAACGGGTGTAAACTCTTAGAGATCAAACATGACCGCATCCGGTTCATTGATTCCATGAGTTTCTTCCAGATGCCCCTCTCCGCGTTTCCCAAAACCTTTGGCTTGACAGAACTCTGCAAAGGGTATTTCCCCCACAAGTTCAACGTACCTGAGTATCAACACTACGTGGGCATCCTCCCCTCACGCGATTACTACATGCCTGAGACCATGTCACTCGAAGGCAGACAAGCCTTTGAAACCTGGCATCAACAACAACGCGACCAGGGTGTGGTGTTTCATTTCCAAAAAGAGTTGTTGGCCTATTGCAGCTCCGATGTACGACTCCTCAAACAAGGATGTCTGACTTTCAAACGCATGTTTGAAGACTTAACAGGCTTCAATCCCTTCGATCACGTCACCATTGCCTCCGCTTGTAATCGAGATTTACGCATGAACCGAATGATCCCCAACAGTATTGCCAGCGAACCCGCCGGTCATAAGGGCTGGAGAAATAACATCAACCAGTCCATCCCAGCCCTTCAATGGTTAACCTGGTGCGATCACCAACTACGTCAACGCGCCCTCCAAGATCTCAGCCTCGACGATCTACTGGTCAGTGCCAATCCAGAGCCTCATCATCACCAATACATCCAACATGTCCGAAATGAAGGCGAGTATAAGATCCCCGGGACCCAGATCTATGTGGATGGTTATTGCCCCGACACCCACACCGTCTACGAATTTCAAGGCTGTTTCACCCACGGATGCCCTACCTGTTATCCCCATCGCTACGAAAAACATCCCCGCAACTATGATCTGACGATGCATGACCTCTATGACGCCACCCAAGACAAAGTCCAAAAGCTTACCAACCAAGGGTACAACGTCATTCAAATGTGGGGATGTCAATGGGACCACCTCCTAAAAACCCAACCAGAGATCGACTCCTTCGTCCGGGAACTCGACTTTATCCAACCTCTTGAACCTCGGGATGCTTTCTGTGGAGGTCGTACCAATGCCATCAAACTCTACCATCATATCACCCCAGGCCAAAAAATTCACTACATCGATGTCACCTCCTTGTACCCGTGGGTCAACAAGAAGTCCACCTACCCCAAAGGACATCCTACCATCTATTCTCAGCCGGGTCACACTGACATACACCAGTACTTTGGCCTCATTCAATGCAAAATCCTGCCTCCCCGTGAATTGTACCATCCCGTGCTGCCTTACCGTCATGACGACAAACTGCTCTTTCCCCTCTGTGCCCGTTGTGTGGAAGAAGAAATGGCCAAACCTCTTTTAGACAGATCCTATCATTGCCCTCACCCCGACGAACAACGCGCCCTCACAAGTACCTGGTGTACCCCAGAATTAAACAAAGCCATCCAATTGGGGTACCAAGTCCAATACATCTATGAAGCCTGGCATTTTAAAGAAACCTGTGAGGGCCTCTTCGCCGATTATGTCAACACCTGGTTGAAAATCAAACAAGAAGCTAGTGGGTGGCCTAAGGACGACATGACAGAAGAAGAAAAGCAACGTTACATCGAACAGTACTTCCTGCATGAAGGCATCCAGTTGGAGTACCACAAGATCGAATACAACCCGGGCCTGCGTACCCTAGCTAAGCTCATGTTGAACTCCATGTGGGGCAAGTTTGGACAACGCCTCAACAAGACGCAAATTCAAGCCTTTGATGATCCTCATGCCTTCCACCAGTTTTTGGACAATGATTCCTTGGACGTACGTCACGTGTCCGTTATCAATAATGACATGGTGGAGATCCACTACCAAAAACAAAAAGACGACATTCGCGTCTCACCCAACCTCAACATTTTTGTGGCCTGCTTCACCACCTGCCACGCCCGCCTTAAATTGTATGACGCCCTGGAAGCCTTAGGGGAAAGAGTCCTTTACTTTGACACCGACTCCGTCATCTACCTGGAGGAAACACCCACTCAATTCCAACCTGCCTTGGGTTCCTATCTAGGGGACTTCGCCTCCGAATTAGATGATGATGAATACATTCAAGAATTTGTCAGCGGAGGACCCAAGAACTATGGGTATACTACGAATAAAGGAAAAGTGGAATGCAAGGTCAGAGGCTTCCGACTCAACAGTGAAGGACACACCCAATTAAATTACGACGTCATGCGTCAGAATGTCCAAGATGAAATAGAAAGACCCCTTCCCAACCCTCGCCAAAACCAGGTGATCAACTCCCACCAAATTGTACGGAATCCAACAAACTACCAACTGTACACCCGACCAAGCAGTAAGTTCTATCAGTTAGTCTTCAACAAAAGAGTCATCGAACCACGCACCTTCAAGACCTACCCCTATGGCTACCAGTGAAAGCCCCAACAAGATCATCGATTGTGATCACTGTGATCGAGAACATTGGGCGCCACCACCACCACCCCCATTCTACAGTTCCTTTGCCATACCTTTGAACAGAAATCAATCATATCGACGTCAATTACAACAATGGATCCGTGACAACAACCAATGGCGAAGAATAACTCGATGTCAAAAACAATGGTGGGGACCCTCTATTCAACATTAAGGAACACTCAGCAAAAAAACATTTTTCTCAGTCATTGTAAAAAACGCAATAAAACGTGATTTATTCATTTTGTGTTGTTTTCACTCCAAGGACCACCCCCTCTTCCCCAAATTGGACTTTGGACTTTGAGCCCGCGTTTTCTCAGTGGTTTTACTTCCCCTTGAGCCCACGATCCATTTTTCACACTCGTCAGCGGTTTCCCATTCTAAAACACGTGACTTCCGGTTCTATGAGCCCACGATCCCTTTTTCCACCTGGTCAGCGGTTTTTTCCACCGGAAGTGATTTATGACGTCACCGGAAGTTCCTCTGGTCACGTGATCGCTCTCGACCAATCAGAAGCCAGGAAAGTGCCCCAGACGGGCCCAGTTTACTACTAGCTTGGATAGAACGGATTTCTATCTCCACGATCAGAGCGAGTGTAAATGATGTGAAGTGATCAAAGGTAAACTCTCTCAGAGAAAGGGGATGAGGGAGGAGTTCCAAATCTATATACAAATCACTCGAAAGAAAAAAAACTTAAGAGAAACTCGCTATAAGATTAAGCTCTTATATTACAGAGCGATAAAATCAAAGCACCTCCCTTTTTTATGTCTTTGGCGCACTTAAAATCTGCGCTTTCACTTGACTCTTTTCGCTCTTCAACGACACACAATTGCAAGAGAAAGCAAGAGCATGATTAGAATGCAAGCCACGAGGTTTGCTCCTTGTAGGCTCTTGCCGATTGTGCTAGCATAATTTTTGGCATAATCTGAGGAATTGAGCATAATTTTTGCCCTTTTTCCAAAAGTAGCACTGCTAGCATAATCCGTATATTTTCTTGTCTTAATAGCACAATTTTAGAATAATTCAAGAAAACGAAGATCTCAGCTACTAAAAACGATAGATTACTATTAACAGTTGGTTCCACTCCTATTTTGCGATTGCTTTTTAGTTGTGTTGAGATACCGCGGGAATTCGATGAAACGGAACCGGAAGTCTGTGTCTCGGTCCCAGACTCCTTAGTCTTTCTCCCAGTGCTCGTTTCAAAATGGCGGCCGTCACGCCAAACGAGTCAAGTGCAGTGAACTTACATCCAGATAGTTTACAAGGAAGCGAGAACAGAGAGGATAGACCAAAGCCTGCACAACTTGCCCGGGATAGACGCCTCGAATCCACCACTGGAAAATACAAGAGGAGGGGGACGAGTAATGTCACTAATGTGAAAAATGTCCCTTTGCAAGATCGTATTAATCAGTTCCCTGATCAGCACCTGAGTGTCAGAGGCACAACGATCTTTTGCAATGCCTGCAGAGAAATTGTATCATCCAAAAAGAGCATTTTAGCATCACATTGTAGTTCAAGAAAACATGCCAAAGGGAAAGATGCGCTGAAGAGATCAAGGTTAAGAGAACAAACGATAGCCGAAGCACTCAGCAGAGAGAAGACTCGTAAAGACAACACGCTGCCGTTGGCTGTATTTGTTTTTATTTGTTTTGAAACCCAGCGCGCGCTGCTAGCGCGCGCACAGTTCGTTGTTTACTCGAAATTTGCATACTTTACCATGGTAACTGGAGGCCATTTGAGTGCAAAACCTTGCGCAAGCTGTGTCACGCTCTGCTACACGCGATGGTTAGCAAGCTATCCGCGGATAGTTATCCACCACACTATCCAGGCTTTGTGCAACCTATTTTTGTTCGCTGGATAACTATCCGCTGGATAGCAGATTTATCCGCCGTATAGGCCTAACCACCGGATAAAGTTACCCAGGTTTTGAACAACCGGGCCCAGAACGTCAGGCCAGGGTTAATAAAATACATTTTCAAACTTGTCTTGTTGTGAGTTGTGAAGTTTGTGCACAGAATAATTTTTTAAAAAAGTAGCATAATTTTGAAAAGCGAGCATAATTTGAGCATAATTTGGGCAAAAAACGAGCACTGCCACTAGCATAATATGCCACTTTTACTAGCACAATCGGCAAATGCCTAGCTCCTTGATTTCAAATCTGCCACTTTGTCACCGATCGCACCCTCACGTTATGCTGTCAAACCCTGGAGGTTTGCTGACGACCTCGCGTTTTCGCTCCTCCGGGGAAACTAGGCGGTTATGTTCAATTTCCCCGTAATCGCTTGGATCGTCCCAATCGTCTCGATTTTTTCGAAACGATCTCGGCGATCGGGACGATCCAAACTATTATATGGAAACCTGCGTTAACGCTGGTTACCACAAGGTGTAAGTTTCCCTTGGTAATTTTTTTTTCTCTCGTGTACTTTTTACCTTGGCAAGGTGTGAAGAAAACAAAAGGCTTATGCAAAAGGCTTTACTGCAGTCAACAAGGAACAATTTTCATCGAAGTACATCAATCACTAACACGCGAAAATATAACTTGTCAAGGACAGCTCGCCAAGGAAAACTTGTCCTTCCTTTAAAAACGAACAAGTAAAATTGTCAATTGTAAGTCTAAATGTTCAATGAAAACGTAATGCATTGAAAACTACATGCGTCTTTTAGTCTTTAAGGCACCCTTCTACTTTCTTGTGACCAAATAACTTAGCGCACCCAGCAGGTGTACGCCCTTCCTTATCGACTGCAGACAAATCAGCTCCATTTTCCAACAGCAAGCGAACTACCTCCTTGTGACCTGCACCTGCAGACACGTGCAGCGGAGTCTCTCCACAGGCATCAGCCGCATTGACATCACTTCCTGCATCAATTAAGACTCGTGCAGTGTTCGTCTTGCCAAGTGCAGCAGCTGTGTGAAGAGCAATGCTGCCTTCCGAATCTCTTGACTGGACGTTCGCGCCACGCTGAAGAAACAAAGACGCCATGTCTGCATCACTGAAGGCTGAAGCCAGGTGTAGTGGAGTGCTTGCTTCGTTATCTCTGGCCTCCACAGCTGCTCCGCGCTCAAGAAGTAGACTTGCGGTGTGGTTTTGGTCAAATACTGCGCAGGTGTGAAGTGGAGTGCATCCTTTGGAATCTCTAGCCTCAAGGTTGCTGAAGATAAGATTGTAATGTATGCCATGAAAGACATAACAAGGGCGAATTCAAAATGGTCTGTCAGTTATAATTAATCTCACGAGGGATAAAGCATAATACCGCTCAGAGAAATAAAATTTTCGTTGGCAAAAAAGCAAAAGAAAACCAGTTTCTTACCCTCCGTGATCGATCACCATTGAGACGGCTTCCTTGTTCCCTGAACAGCAGCCAACATGCAGAGGAGTACAGCCTTTATAATCCACAACTTCAGAATCTGCACCATGCTTTAACAAATGTTTTACCATCCACTTGTTATCTGAGAAAACAGCAAGATGAAGAGGAGTGCTACCCAGTTCATCTACAGCGTTAATCTGTCCTCCTTCCAGAACGGCTTTCTCCAAAGTTCCGTCTGGAAGTAAGTATCTCGCCAAGTGCAGGCAGGTTCTTCCTCGTGTATTTGTAGCATTAACATCACTTCCAAACACAGTTAAAAGCTCAGCATTAGAAACGTTACCTTTCGTGATTGCTACGTGTAGAGGTGTGTTTCCATCCTTATCTCGACAATTCACAATAGCGCCTGATTCCAAGAGAATGGTTATCACTTCTGACGAGAATGACTGGTAAGCAGCTTGATGAAGGGGAGTGCAGCCATGGACGTTAACTGCGTTGACAACTCCACCATTTTGAAGTATTCCTTCCAGAAGGCGGGGATTCAAAACGGCATAGTGCAGGGCTGTGTTGCCATCTCTATCTGACATTAGCACATCGCTACCACTTGCTAGCAGAATACCTGTTCCTTCCTCACTAGTTTTGCAGCTTAAGCTGACTAACAGTGGCGTCTGACCTCTACCGTTAACAGCAGACAAGTCTGCTCCTCTCTCAACAAGTCGTTGTATCACATCCGGATCTCCAAATGCGGCTGCTCTATGCAGTGGCGTTTCGTAGTTCTTGTCCTTTGCCTCGAGCTCCAATCCTTGGTCTAACAGATAATCCAATGTTGATACGAACTCAGTTTCTGCAGCAAAATGAAGAGTTGATCGACCAGTTACCACATCAACAGCGAACTTGTCTCCTCCGTTGACAAGATACTCCTCTAGTAAGTTGTTGGAGCCACGATCAGTGTTTTCATTCTCTTCTGGTTCTCCAAGCAGTATTTCACCACCAAACGCTGTTGGATCTGTGATGCCTCCTTGGGTAATAAGATATTCGATCAATTCATTACTCTCACTTCTCTGAGCCAGATAAAGGACGGTTCTTCCCTTTTTGTCAACAGCTGCAGAATTACTCCCATTCTGGCACAAGATCTCAGCAACATAAGCATTTCCTCTTATAGCCGCGAGGTGCAAAGGCAGCCAGCCCTTGCTGTCAACTAAATTCACATCAGCGCCATGTTGGATGAGCAAATCCACGGAACTGCTTCGGCCCTCATAAGCAGCTGCATGGAGAGGGGTGCGATGTTTCAAGTCTACGGCATGAATATCTGCGCCGTGTTCAACAAGCCACTCTATAAGAGAAGTGTTACTGGATGATGCTGCGAAATGTAAAGGCGTCCTACTATTTTGATCTGGGAGATTTACATCAGCCCCATACTGCAAAAATAGATCACAACATTCAGTCAAGTCTTCTGATGCTTGTGATACATAATGAAGAGGCGATCTGGCATACTGGTCTGTAAGATTTACAATGCTCCCATGATGCAACAGTGTATTTAGAATTGTGGAGATTCCTATACCTACTTGTTCAGCATTCTCTATAACCAGGATAACAGGTGTCTTTCCAGAGTGGCCCCTTGCATTAACATCACTTCCTTTCTCCACTAATAATTGAACAATTGGAAAACTACCTAGCATTGCTGCTAAAGCAAGTGGGGTTCGATGGCACTTGTCTCTGCCTTCCTTGTCAACCCCATGTTCTAATAGCACCTGGACAGCGTGAAAACTGCCCTGTTCAACAGCTTCATGTAAAGGGGTCGTCCCATGTACATTCTGGCAATCATTGGCCCAAGTGCCGTACTGAAGCAAAGTTTTAATTAGTTTGCCATTGTTGTTTCGTGAAGCAAGGTGCACTGGGAAAAGAGAAGAGCCATTGCGCACTTTGGCCTCACAACCAAGTTCAAGAAGGAGCTCCGTTACGTTTTCTACATTGTATTCAGTGGCAATGAGAAGAGGTGTTTCAGAACAATTGTTTCTCGCATTGATGTCAGCACCAAAATCATTTCCATTACCTTGAAAGGATCTTGGATGTACTAAAGAGCGCAACAAAGTGCTGTATTTCCTGAATTGTTCCTTCCATTCACATCCTCGCCCCTTTGTAGAAGAAACCTCGCTGAGTCCAAATTGTTACAACAAACAGCCGATATTAGTGAAGTCTCCCCTCCTTCGTCTTGCTGCATTTCAATGTTACCTCTATCACAAAGTTGTGCAAGGACAAGAGAAGAAGTGTTATCACTGTGTAGATTTGATGTATCTGCTCCACGTTCTATCAGCAATTTAGCTACTTCACCATGGCCCGCTTCTAAAGCACAGATCAAAGGAGAAATGTCTTCCATTTCCTTGGTCTGGAAAGCACCATCTTCCTCTTCGGAATCGTCACTGCAACTGTTCCTATGGCTCACCTGTGCTCTCTGAGCTTTTGCATTAATACTAGCTCCTTGGTCCAAGAGAAACGTCGCTGCTCCGTATTGCCCAGCCTCAGCAGCTATCATCAGAGGTGTTTTTCCATCGAATCCGATTGCATCCACAAATAAACCTCTCGCAAGGAGAAGCTGTAATACACCTGTGAGGCCTTTTCTAGCAGCTGATTTCAATATGTCTGCACCTTCTGGATCTTCCTTGTTTGAAAGCCTTAGATCACATCCTCTTTCAATCAAAGTCTCAGCAATGGTAGCATAAGATCCCTCAAACGCCATCGTCAAGGCTGAGTTACCGTGTTGGTCACGTGAGTTTATACTAGCACCGCGATTTAGAAGAAAGTTCACTGTGTCTGCTTGACCAGTGCCAGCAGCAACGTCTAACGGTGTACGACCGACGTTGTCTCTGGCATGAATGCTAGCACCTTGTTCAACCAGATAACTGACCAACTCTAGGCGAGAAGTCAGATGAAGAACTGAATCCCCATCTGACGTCTTCGCGAATACATTACCTTTGCATTCAAGAAGAAATTTCACTACATCTGTATTCTGGTTTTTCACAGCATGATGTAATGGCAACCATCCTTTATTATCACATGAATTTAAATTTCCACCATGCTTTAGCAACAGGTGAATGGCTTGAAGGTGGCCATTTTTTGCGGCTACCAGAATCGGAGAGGCGCTAGTGCAATCAGTATTGTTCACGCTGATGCCGTGCTCCAGTAATAGACGAAGAGCCTCTGTGTAACCTTTCTCAGCAGCCAGATGGAGTACGTTTTGTTCCTCATAATTCCCCCTCCAAACATCTGCTCCGAGTTCTATTAACCGCAGCATATTGGTTATTCTAGCACCCATCACAGCATGGTGCAGTGGAGTGTAACCCTTATCATCCTGCATCTCTAAGAAAGCACCTCGTTCAACAAGAAACTCAACAGCGTCTACCTCATTACATCTGGCTGCCAACATAAGAGGTGTTTCTCTAGACAGACCAGGCATCACAGAATCAACATATTCACCATCGTCAAGAAGTATGCGAAGATGTTCGACATTCCCTTTTCTTGCAGCTACGTGTACAAGAGATTGGGATTGTAAATCCTTTGTAGCTTTTTCAACGATTGCGCTTACCTGATAATGCTTTTTGGAGGTAAGCTGTCTTAAGGCAGTCAAAACAGATTTACAAGCAAAAGGAGGCGAGTTGTGACCAATCTTGACACTCAAAGCTACGGCCCTGTCAAGTTTAGCGGGACTGTTGTTCAGGATTGCACTAGCGGTCTCGACATCTCCTTTAATACAGGCTGATTGTAGACAGCTTAGCCCTCTTTCCTGGTCTAGTGTGGTCAGCACATTAAAGGACAAACTCCTTAGGGACAGCTGAAAGAAAAAAAACAACAATGATTGTTTAATGAGCATATCGACATATTTGGATAACAAGTTTATAATGAGGAGAGAAAAATTGGCATTTCAAAAGGACGAATTTAAAAAGCTGCAAGGATTTTCCTCTTGTAAACGTATCGACTGAGTAGGAAAGCACCTTAGCTCATCATTAAAAACTGGCACGGACCAGGTATATTGGATTTCTAGCATTTTTATTGCCTGAACGTAGCCAGATTATTCAGTAAATACACCCCTTCCGGCATCTGGTATACCGTAGGATAATGGCCAGAATTAAAGAAATGTATGAAAAATGAATTGTTGAATTTTGAGCGGTTTATTTATTTTATTACCCCGATAAATTTCTTCAATGCGCGTGCTTTGTTGTGGTAAAGTGAAAACAGTCAGCGGGAATCACGGCACATTTGTCGCTAAACGAATCCAACTTGGTTAGTTAATTTGGTTACGACAATCAGGTAGCCAAGGGCATTTTCCTTAAATAGCCAGAGAGGTTTACTTGATTTACCACACTGTGATTAGGTCTGAAAAGTTGAAACCTGAGAGAGTGATTTCCTTTCTTGTTTTGCTCTTGTCGATAAAATCGGTCGATGGATATCAAATCGGTGGGTTATAAAAGCTCATATACTCGCCGTGACCAAATATGGTCAATGAACACTTGGAAAGTTTTTTTCCCCGTGAGCAACGCAGCGAAAAAGAAAATGGACGAGAAAAACCACTTTGCAGCTAAGTCAAATTAAGGAGAAATTACACATTCAAATCAAAATTGCTCCAGAGTGCTTGATCTGGTAAGACACAAAGGAACTGTACAAATTGAAACTCACGCATTTAGCGTCGCGTTAGTTAACAGTTCATCGTCACGTCGATCATAAACATTTTACAAACGGTGGATTTTATAGAGAAGGCTTTCGGCTCCGAAAAATCAAGACAGGACACAAAATAAAACACAGTAAAATGGGAGAGAAATATTTGAACAGCTTAATTCTACGACAAAAGCCCTCTCCAAAAAAACCACCCACATGTTCCACTGATCAAGTAGTATTCCACGGTCATAAATTTCAAGATTCGTAAAAGAAAACAGAGCCACCATGCGAGAAAATTAAGCATAAAAGCAAGGGAAAAGCACAGGCTTTCAATAATGAAGTAAAATCAGCATTTAAACTGACAACTGAGGATCTTATAGTTAAGTTAGGTTTGGATCAATCCGTTCACATGTCACTAACTCAAAGAAAATTCCACGCATTAGTCATGTACTGTCCCAAGGACGGGAGCGCTAACAAAATTTGAACTGGTTCTATAACTGAAAGGTCCAGCAAACTGTTTTGTTTGCTCTTTGTATTTACTGGTTTGACTGGAGCAACAAAAGATATTGGAAAGGGTCGTGGTTGAGTTTTTCACTCCTGATGTTTTAGAAGGGTGGACGATTACTGCGATACCTATAAGTGATTGGCTTATTGTTACTTGTTAGTGTTTATACATCACTCGGACACACCTGCTTGTAAGTAAATACATATATATAGAATACTTCATGGGAAGTGTGTACGTACAATATTTACGCACGAGTTGTTCAAGTATCGGAAATCGAACGAGTGAGATTTCTGATACTACTTAACTCGTGAATAAAAATCGTACGCGCGCATTTTCCATGGAGTAATCTCTATTTATTTCGCGCCTATCCAGTGGGCAAATCTCAGTATGTATGAAATAATATAAAGTACATCCATCCAAAGCAAAAATTCCCAAAATTTTATGCTAATGAAGATCAGGTATCCATTAACCACGTTCGCGGTAGTGATTTGAGAAAAAGTTGTATAAAAGTACTGAACTTTGTAACTTTACTTTAAAAAGGCAAAACAAACAACGTTGAAAATGTGTATACTGTATTTCAGTTTGCTGTATTGCTGTATGACCAGCAACAGGGCTCTTTTTGTGGTGTCAAAACTGAAAACTGAAATCATCAAAAATTGTATGAAATCAACGTTGTGCCTCGGCCTTGTGGACAGACATTCTCTTTTTAAATCAACAGTTCACTTCTTAGCAATACCCCGGTGGTTGTTTGTGTTCGATATTTCCTCGACGTGCAGTATATTGCTGCATGTTCCACTTGGATGATTTTTTTGGTTACATTTGATTTCACTTTACTGCAACTTGAATACTTCTGTGTTTCTTTTTTTGTGTCTACCAATTCTTAATCCTTGTCTAACAAATGGTGGTCTTGGAGTAAGTCTTTCAATCCGATTGACTCGATATAGCGACAATTCTTTTGTTGCATTTCCGATAATTGCCACTCTGGCCCGCTATATTGTTAAACCTCAGAGTAAATAACAGGTAATAACAATAAAAGAGTTAGCAATCAGGGACTCCGTCGTCAGGTAATTAAGAGAATCAGGCTGTTATTTTCAAGAGGGTATCAAATGACAAAGGCAGCTGACGCAAGCTCAAACCGCAGCTTTTCCGCGTACTACAATTAACCTCTTCGTTGTGCGTCTGATCGACACAACCGTACTTGAATCCCAAACATAGCGTCGGGTTGATCTTTAGCTTTTCGTGCTGCTTCAAACGCTTCTCGTCGCGAATTTAAGAAAATGAATACTCTAATCCATGCATTGAGCCCCTTCCAGCACTGGAAGTGTTCAAGCAACCGCTTAGGTGGTTGCGTGTTGTGGTTTGTAGCGACTGCAATGAAGCGGAATAGAAATTAGATACTTGTAATTGCAATTGCATTGTGTATAGGGTTGTCCACATTATGCTCAATGTTTCACACTAATATGCTAATTCTTTATGCTCTACAAATGTCACTATTATGCTCAAATAGCATCATTATTATCGGCTTCATTACACTTAACACAAAAAGAAAAGCTCCTGTTCTGTTTTTTTTTGTGATTTTCCTACTGGAACTGCTGGGCCCATGCCTGGTCTAAAAATGTGGTATCTGGGCCAGTGTCTTCTGTGAAAATCCTATGGTTTTGGCAAAGTTTTGATAAAGAAGAAACTTTGCACTACTATTCCAGCACAATGCTCGATTCTTTTGCCTCACTATTATGCTTAAAATTATGCCGGCATAATGTGGACAACCCTAATTGTGTATACTCACAGAGTGACAGGTAGTGCGTTAATCGTTATCTTAAATTTTCCTTCTTGCATTTGAGCGAATAACCGCTAAGTGAACGAGACTCGCCACACTAGATTGAAATCGTAGATTCAATGTTGGGCAGTGAGCTAAATACATACACAATAAAGAAAAAAGTGGTCTAAATTTTAACCTAGCTGCTTAATGTAAAGAACTGGTGGAACTTCAAGGAAGTGAAAACGCAGACTTACCCCAACAGTATTGAGACGTGCACAATGAAAATGTGACAAAATGTTCAACTGTTTTCGGACATTAAAAACACTTAAGGTCACATTGAAACCATTCCAAACTTACCACTCGTCTTCCAGTAGAGCTATTCATCTTCTCAGAGGACGAAAGCAGCCAGAATTTCAATCAATACACACCATTTATGAAACCGAAACCATTTAAGAAGCTTTGAACCAGAATGTCGCGCTGGTGTGCATTCATTGAGCAAAACTGGGTACCAATTCTTACTTCAGTAACTTCCGCATTCTCAAGATGGTGGCAGCTTTGGCCTTTTGGACTGCCCAGTCCAAAGACCCTGGGACAAGGATGTAACCTTCTCGTTTCCAGAACCACCTGGGCTAATTATACTTAATCGTACCTTTTTGGTGCGGTTAGGCGGCATATCAGGCAAGTTTGGTAATGCACGAAAATTCGCCTTTACCACCCACCTTTGACATATGTCGCAGGTGACAAAGGCCGTCTTTACACAAACCTTTGACAACTTTTGATACGAGTCAAAGGCCGTATTTGATTTGGGTCAAATGTAGTACACCTTTGACCTGTATCAAAGCTATGGCAAAGTTACGTTCAAATGTGCGTCAAAGGTACCTTTGATGACATTTGCTTCGCGTCAAAGGGCTGGTATCTTTGATGCACGTCAAAAGTTGCGGCAAAAATAATGTCAAATGTGCTCCAACACCTTTGATTCGCCTGTCAAAGATAGTTGTGCAACTTTGTTACACCTTTGATGCGAATCAAAGATGGTCAAAGCCAAATTTTCGGGTTCGAGCCATGGTTCGCATTTGGGCGAGACGTAGTCAAGCCGAAATGCCCATGGCGAGACCAAACGAGCCTGATATGCTGACGAAGCGTACCAAAAAGGCGCGATTAGATATTTACCGTACCCAAATTCGTAATAAAACCTGGTGTTATTTTTTCAGTTACCGTGCATGATTAGTGAGGAGTTCTAGTCATCTAGCGCGTGAACCGTGAGAAGAATAGTGCGTTAATACTCTTCTCTAACTCCTCATTTGTCATTTTTATAATTCTTTTGGTTTTCGGAATCTCGGAGGTCCAAATTAAGAGAGAAATTTGGAAAATGCGGCTCCAAGTTACTTTCTCGTTTAACCAATGTAATAGTTTTACGTTTCTTTGTATTTCTATTGTAATTTTCATCTCTAAAGTCTGCAAAAGAGTGCCAGTTTTAGAAACTATCCATGATATTGTAGGATATAAGGTCAGTGACTTGATATCGTAGAAAAGTCATGACAAGGCTTCTGCTTGGCTAATTTCCAATTTGGGTAAGGTAAAGGCGAGAAGCTGGTCTTCTTACTCAGGCCCAGCCATTTAAGAAGGTAAGGTGGCCCTGGGGATGAGAATGCCATTTCCGTTTAGTTCTGACTTCGGCGTACACGTCTTAAGAGGCACGTTTTTATTCATTTTTTCTTATTCATAAAATTAACGTTACATGGCAAATCCGAAATTCAAATTGTCTTTCTCGCTGAGGTTTGAGGCAACCTCTTTCCCAGGGTATTTCATCTCCCCACCCAAGACAGACGGGAAGAGGAAAAGACCCTGGGAATGAGATTTGCAGGGGCAACGAAACTTTGCTCACACTAGATTCTGAAAGGCGAATGTGGCCTTCTAAACTGAAGCAAAGAACACTCAACCGACGGAGAGCTTTAAAGCTAGTTTTGTTGTTGGATCTGGAACAGCTCAGTCTTTTAAAAATGAGAGACTTTGTGCTTCAATTTTTGACAGGCTTGGAAAGGTAAACAATAATTTGTGACAGGTATAGAAAGGGGGGTAAAACTAATTGATCGCTTTTTGTTATGAGGGCAACAAGAACTAGGACTGGCAAGACAACCGAACCAGTCAAACGTCAAAGGTCTCAAATTTTAACGGTCAGCCGATTAACGAGGAACTCATTTACCGTCAACGGAGAGCAAAGAGTCAAGTTGATTAAACTCGAACCACCAATCGACAAATAAAGATAACCTTTACGGTCAACTGTGAACATTTGGCCTGAATAAGTCAAAGATCCAGTGATTGGAACTTTTTTGAACCGTCAATGGTCACAGTCATACCACGCCCTCCCCTCCCATCAAAACCCTTCAATCAAAGTGTACACGCCGCGCGGTTCCATCCGTTGTTTTCTAATACAAGCTTTATACAAGATTTTGCTCACACTTGGCGCTCTCGCCTGTTTGTATTAATCTGTTTGTAATTTAAGAGCCATCTCGCAAATGTCGAAGACTTTGATCTGTTCGCTGTAAATAGAACGGTAGGAACAACCTCGTCCCCAGGGTCTTCTCGCTTTTTAATATGGCGGCGGGATGCAAAAGGTTGAAATATGAGACAGGAGAAGAGTACTCTGGGATGTCGAAGACTCGTGGCTGGAACGGCGAGGGGCGTTGAAGTTTTGGACGATCATAGCACGGAATTTGGAAGGCCTGAGGAATGTTTCCTTTTCAGCTTAGCTACGTTCTCTGGCGCATACGTGCAATATTTGAACCTGTGAGTCTATTTTGCCGGACAACTTAGTACTCGAGGAACGTTCGAGTTAGTCCCCAATGTTGACGGTACAGCAAACCCGCGGAATCAACGCCTCGTGGAAACAGCTGTTCAAGTGAGTGTTATCTCTGAGAACAATTTCAGCTAAAGGGTATTAGCAATTAAGCGTACCTTCCCTGTACCGGGGAAAATTCAATAATGAAATGATCAGCTGATTCCATGTCAAAAAGACGTGAAATAGATCACATGGCCGATCTTCGAACGGCCATTTTGTAATTCGAGCAGAGCAACGAGAAGCAGCCTTGAATGAATTGTCCACAATCAGCAGGCTTTTGACATCTGTTTAAGATTTAATATTTCAAATCTGAGTTTTGCAGCTTTGCTAGGAACTGCGACACCATTATCTTCCTGGGAACTGGGTACCTTGCATTGCATTGTAGTGATTGTTAGTGCGGAATGTACAATAACTTAGGCTTATATGTCGCAACAATGTTGGGAATAATGGGAGCAACATTGTTATATAAGAATGAATGGAATAATTAAGTGGATTTCCTTGCATTGAAGCACTGAAACATTTATTGATGAAATTAAAAATGTAAACAAGCAATATAACCACACGCGGCCCCAGCTCAAGATGAGAGTTGCGATCGAGTTGCGAGATATGACCTTTGCTATCAGGCGTGTTGTGTTACAAGGCTCTCGATTTACAGACTTTGTATGGGAAATTCACTTTCGTTATAAAAATGCTAAAAGAAAGAAAGTTATGAATGTGGAAATGAACTTCACTTAACTCGGCGTGGGGTTGGTTTTGTGTCTTGTGTGTAATATGGGCACAATTCGTGGCCGGCTTAGGTGAGTTTTTGGTTCAGTGTTATTCAAGGTGTTGTTTCTCCACATAAAACGAAGGAAGCCGGGTGAATACTGACAAGCAAGTCCCACAGATTGCTCTCATATCACAAAGCAATGCAGAGAAGCCACTAAACACCATATTCGTAAAGCCCCATAATTTGCACATCCTATTCAGCCTTCACGGTGATCGCATGGTATTTCTGATCAGAGAAATTCAAAAAACATTCTGCTATCGGCGATCTTCCTGTGCACTCGACTTTTGGTGTGCTTTTTACAAATTGTTTACCCAATTGTTTGCTCCAGATTCGTATAATTTTTCTAATTTTGTTCGCAAAGCCGCACAACTTCCAATCAAGCCATTGCAATAAACACAGCTGAAGTGTCTGCAAAAAGTACATGTGTGTATACATGTGTGGAAGAAAATCGAGTTTTTTGCTTCTAAAAGCAAGTGTATTGTTTATCAGAATAATCATTTTTGGCAAGCCATAGGATTTCACGGTAACGATCGTTTCCAGTACCGAGTTGTTACCGTGCTCTTAAAATAATCGAACTGAAAAATAGTTTCCCATTGACATATTCAGCCTTACCGTTAAAAATTCACTTAATATGAGTTTTTTCTGCTCTGATTCTTAACTGGTAGAGCAATTCTTTGGTTCTGACTCTGCTTATATGCGAACTGAAATATTGTTTAGCGAGCTCTCGTCCATCTTGTATCGTTCCCAAAGTGCATTGTGTAGCACTGATGACACATGTTCCTTCTGCCATCTATGCATGAAAGGTTTTTGACAGTCAACAGCGGATCATTATGGCTTCCTGTTCCATTGCGGCCAAGAATTCAAAAATACGATTCCGTAAGCTTGAAAACATTTAGGAGGTGGTCCTTTAGTGACGATTTCACCGTGGAAACTGATGCGTGCCGAAGGCCAAATCTCTTTGTTGAAATGCAAGATTTGTACTGAACAATTGTGCTTCTTAGTTCGATTCAATTACAACTTTTTCAAGGATTTTGACCATCCGACATTGTCCGACATTGCCTTTCTGATCCATCTTACCTTAATAGACAGCTTGTAAAATAAGAGCTAAATAAAAGCTACTAAAAGTACACACTGCAGGTTCTATTTTTCAAGTACTTATAAAAATTAACATGTTTATTAAAATCAACAAGATTAAAAATGGGTTGTCGTGAATATTCATGGCGCCAAAAAATCGTTACAGATGGGTTCCCATGATCTCTCGGCACAGAACCGAAAAACTGTTTTTCATGGGATCCTAGGGCTTCATTTTTGGCTAGAAAAGCTTTTTATCGACTGTTCTGTCTTTTCTAATCGATAGTTGGGTTCAGGAAGCAGTAACCAGGCTGAAATTCGATATACCAGTCGCTTTCATCTATGTGCAGAAAATTTCAGCAATTTTCATTTTCAAGGTTGTTTTCTGGCTAATACTTGATTCGTAACCATAGTTTTTTTTAAACCAGAATATATTTATTTGACTATTCCAGTGTAAAAAGAAGTTAATATTTATTCATGCATAATATGCAAGAACCCACAGGAGTCAATGGGTTAAACATCTTTCCTCAGTGTCAACTGTCGTTGTCCAAGTACTGATATCGAATGATATCGCAGGTCCACATCAGCCTCTGGCTGCCTTCTTTAACCTGCGTTAACAAATAAAGTATGGCCATGTCTACTGTTTACAGTGCAAGGTTACTTTAGGTGCACCTTCAGGTGGCAAGCAATATTAAAGCATACAGAACTTTGCAGCACGTATTGTCACCGGTATAAGAAAGTATGACTATGTTACACCATCACTTCAGCAGCTTTACTGGCTGCCAGTGCGCTATACGCTGAGTTATAGATATACCGTCTCAGCAATCAAGTGCCTTAAAGTGCACCTAACCCTAAAAATATTTTCCCATCAAATAAATCCTGTAATCATTTGGAGCATTTCGTCACAAAAAGTTTTTGATTTGGTTTAATCCCTGATTTTCTGTGCGCGGTTGAAGTACGGAAAATTGGCCGAAAATAGACACCATTTTGGTTCAGGGTCGAGCAGTGAGGGCATGGGACTAGTCAACTTGTGATGTCAAATCAAGAACCCGCAGTCTCGCGCTATCTCAATCGGAGCTATATTTCTTTTGAGCTCTTGAAGATGTACAGAAAACTGTCGACCGTTCGTATTGCTCCGAGACATAGTAACCAAAGAAATGAATCACAAGACGTATCACTACAAAAATACAGCATTTTTTGACGACGAGCAACCAGAGGTGAAGGGACGAAATGAGTGGATCGCAGAAGAAGGTATGAATGAATGAACAACTTAAGTATCCGATCAAACGATAGCTTTTTGTGTATTTCCAATGATTCAACGGCCGATTAACCACAGAATACCCGTGATACGTGATACGCGGTACGCAGAAAATTATTACCTTTGCAAATTATTCAAGTTGGCTACACGGTAAGCGCTAAATAATTACATGTAAGCGGTGCCCAAAACAGCCAAGGGTTTAAACTTAAAGACCGTATTTATAGAAAGTCCTCCTTCAGCAGAACCGAATGCGCTTTCTCCACAATAACAAGCCATTGCCATTATTCCTTATTCTAGTCTATGAACGTGCCTCGCTATGAGAATTTTATCTTGAGTCATATCAAATCAATAGAGCATAACAAAACATTACTGTGTAGAGATCCCTTGTTCACATCCTCCGTTGAAGTAGAGGACAAGCAGTCTCTTTCTTAATTCTTTAATTACCATTTTTTGTGTGAAAAAAGGCCGCAAGAAGATCGAAGTGTGAGTGATGAGCGGCAAAGCCTCGAGTTGCAAGTTAAGCAAGGGCCGGTTGATTTACATGATTTGTACATTCCCGCTCGCGCTGGGATCTGAGGAAACTGCTTGCACATTTACGCGAGAAAAATGATTGGTAAGATAATCTCAGTTGAACCGATAATAAACTCTCGTGCTTATTATTCTTGTCAATGTCCTTTAGAAAATAATTGCCTTCCTGATTCAGTAGTGTTATAAATTGCTGTTATTGTTAATGCTGGTTACAGAAATGGACAAGACGTAAGTAATATCGCAGTTTCCACATGTACTTCTACGTAAAATAAATAAATGAAGAAAGGAATGCTTTATTAAAATCTCCATTTCTATGAGAGATTCCCTCAGCTTGAGTATAAATCTCAAATGCGAGAAGCGGAGAGCAGGAAAACCAAGACCAAACGTGAAGACCGAACGTGCGAAATAAAATGTAAACACCACGGGCGAAGCTCAGCATTCTGGTTTCTTCGCGGCCCTCCAAGGCCAATCGTAAGTTGCTTTATTTTCTGTTCCAGTTCTTAGTTTGCCTTTATTTCCTTTTTGCATTGAGCAATTCATTCTTCTTTGGTTAGCGGCTTTTTAGCAGATATGGGCAGGACGGCACTTTCTTCATCCTTTGTCGGTGTACTGTCGACTTCGTGTTCTGCATCTATCTTGTATTCAGAGCTAAAATTCATCTACAAATCAGCAGAATCCACGTGGCTCGTCTCAGTATCTGCTTTGGATTACAACATGGGAATTTTAGTCATACTATGACTTTGTTCGAATTAGCTAGAAGGTCAGAAGGCTTCGATGAACAAATAAAGTCAGAGAAACACAGCTAAAAACTACAGTACGGGGCACGTGTATTGCAGCATTACATGCGTCTAACACGCGTGAAAAGATGCCATATTGCGCACAATTTACTCGCGTGATAAGCGAGAGTAATAGAAAAATACATGCACTTGCGTGTAAAAAATTACATGTAGTTTCTCTTGAAGTGCAAGTAAAGGTTTCACGCAAAGACTGGATCCAAGCTCCGTAAATGCATGTAACAGGAAGCTGACATTCGCAGTGTACGTTATTGACAGTAATCTCTCAAATGATTTGCGTGTTTGTATTTCGATGGGGAAATTATATTTAGCGAAGTGAAGACTGTAAATTGGTATTACAGCTGCCATAAAATAATTCACCATTTTTCAACAGGCCATGATATTTGAAGCTTTCTCAGGGTTTGTACCGAGCATTGGCGCTTGATGAAGCCGTAGGTTACAAATTATCGAAAAGCTTCCGAGTTTCCTTCGTAAGCGTATTAGCAGTGAATCAGTGGAAAGCCAGTGGAAATCCACTCATTTGATTTGGTTAACTTTGTGCCATTTTCACCTTTACACAATGCACCCTGATTTCTAAGATGAAAATAAAATGTATTATGACTATGGCCGTTGTTTAGTTCAGAAGGATATCTGGAACAAATACACGTGTGGCTTTGTGCTTGCTGCCGTAATCGAACACGTCGTCTGAATTAGCTTGCATTGTTTACGTTTCGCAAGTGAGACTGAAAGTGCATCACTTTTATTCTTGAATAGATTAGATTCTTGTTTGCTGGTAATGGCGGAGTCATTGAGCCGTGACGCGGCGCCACCGCTAGTTTTTTTTAAGGATTGATGTGTTGTTTCAAGAAGTTGTTATTTTTGCATGAATTTGTGATAAACATGTTGTCTGTAATTTGTAGAACGGGGTATATATGTAGATTAACAAAGAAAAGCTTTAAATGTTTCAAATTATGTGTTTCTTTCAAGGCGCTTTTCCAATGAATGATGACGCGCAATCAGTTCTAATTTACATTTGTGCTTGTTGCATAAACAAAGTCGTGACAAGTCACACGATTTTCAAATGTTTGGTTTTCTGATCGCTGCAAGAAGTTTCATATTCCGATGTGTACCGTGGAATGTCTGCAAATAACAGAAATTTCAGTTGCACGTGTACAGTTGATTCTCTGTCATTTCATAGAAGCGTGAATTGTCTACAAATGAGGCCAATCTGAATATTTTTGAGCCACATTTTATTCGTGGGCAAAGAATTTACATTCGCGTCATAATGAAACTTGTTGTGTTTGGATCGGAAGACAGCAGCAGATATATTTACGTCAGGTTTGGTAGAATGGTACGAAATACATGAACCACATCTTCTCATTTCAAACTCAAAACCGTTTATCGTCATCGTTCTCTCCCGGCTCGCTCCTTTCCCTGATGTTGAGCTTTGTTAAGTTTTTGCTAATCAAAACTACAGCTTGATCGCATGAATTATACAGCGAAGGCGCTCCGTGTATGAATAACAAAAGATGTCTTTCTTTTCCAGAATACACTCAATTTTGCGTGTAAATGGTGCGTGTAAAATTACGTGTAAATTTTTACTGGCGCGTAGCTTTCGTGTAACATGCGAGTAAAGCCGCCATATTGCTCACATTTTATGCGCGTGTAAATGCTGCAATCCCCGTGACCTGTTCTGTAAGCGGCGTGGAATTCTTGGTTCTTGATCTGATGTCACAACTATGGCTCGCCCCAGGTTCCTCTTGCTCGGACTTGAACCAAATTTTTCTTGAATTTAACAGGGCACAGAAAATCGAGAATTTAACCAAATCAAAAAAGTTTTGCGAAGAAATCTTCCAGATGATAACAGAATTTATTTAGCCGCAAAAAAATTTGAGGGGTTAGTTGCACTTTAAGGGTTGTGCACCTCACCCAAAGATACGAAATCTACGATCGTGCCATAAGGCACAGGAACACGTTAGAAATCTCTTTCTGTAAAACGGTCACTGGTCAGCTGTCCTTTTTTTTCAGGGCAGTGAAACTGTGGAACAATCTGCCAGAACATTTGAAATGCAGACACTCTACATAATATTAAAACTTCTTTTAGAAACATTTTATATAACAAATTTTACTCTTTTTAATATTTCACTTTTATTATTGTACTTACATGTAATACCTGAAAGTTTATTATTATTATTATTATTATTATTATTATTCTGACGATGACAGCTGACACTATCGAAATATCTTAAGATAATTTAAGATTGTTGCTTTCTGCTTTCAAGACTATTTGGTAACTCACAAGGAAATATGAAAAAAACAGGGGATTTGATTTTAGTTCTCCAGTTTTGATGTCACAAAAGCAACATTAGAACATAGAAAGTAGACAGCATGATTCTGATTTGGCAACTTTCCTTTTGGCAGATAGATCAGCTTCAAGAACAGTTCCTCTGTTACAGAGCCCTAGAGCATATATGCTACACAAGCTAAACCTGCAGTTCCAAACTGATGTGTGGACATGAAAGGTTTTTCTGTCATTGAAAACTGGATGAATTGAAGTGTGTTTACAGTGTGAGGCTCTTCTGTGGATTATCAAAGTGCTTCCTGGTTGATGGTAGGTTGAAGCTATTTGAAATACCTGACATGCCTCTCTTTGGCTCACTATTCTGACAGGGCCTTATGTTTTTAAGGTTGGGCTTTTATGCAATGTACTAGCTGGGCAGAAATACAGGTTGTCTTTATACATACATGTACATGTGTGAGTGTACTCTACTACACAAACACAAAAATAAAAATTACAAAAAGAAACATCTACATGTAAATCTGGTTTCTTGAAGAAATGGCTAAAATATGTACATGGAATCAAATTGTTGTGAAAATTGAAAGTGGCAGTGTG